>WOFM01000637.1:2817762-3452038 GCA_011428145.1 Ericerus pela | reverse complement strand
CTGTCACGAGGATTTGGCTTCGTTTCATTCTCCGCAGAAAGTGGTCTTGAGACAGTTTTGAAACAACCTCATCACGTTATCGAAGGGCACACTATAGTTATTCAGCCTACGGATTAAATTCTGGTTTTTATTTTTTTTTATATACGTTTGTTCGATATTTTTCCTAATTTGTACGTAGTTTCGTCCTAGTTGAAAACTTCTAAACTTCAAAATGACTTCGGTTGATCAACCCGATGAGTTGGAAAATCGTTTTTTGAAAGCCGTCAATTATGTCAACAAACATGCCACGTCGATGGTCTTTGAAGAATTAATTCCCCTTTATGGCTACTATAAGCAGGCCACCGTTGGACCTTGCGGTACACCCAAACCGTCAATATTCAATATGAAGGCTAAAATAATGTGGAAGTCATGGTCTAACCTTGGCACTCTTTGCAAAGAAGAAGCTATGCGATATTATGTTGAGCATTTAAGTAGAGTTGTTGAAAATTGGGATACTTCGTCGCACCAAACGAAAGATCAAGGTTGGATTTCCGTTAGTTCGCCTAGCCGAGAAGATGAAGATATTCCCGATTCTGCGAAAGATGTCTTTGACTGGGTGAAAGAAGGCGATCTTGATAACTTGAAACAATTTAAAAAAAAATTCTCCGTCAACTTGCGAGATGATAGTGGCTTGACAGTGCTGCATTGGGCAGCAGATCGTGGCCATTTGCAACTTGTGAAGTATTTGATTTTGGAAATGAACGCCGATGTGAATTGTTTGGACGGCGACGAACAGACACCTTTACATTATGCAGCGGCGTGCGGCCATTTTGATGTGTGTAAGTTTCTGGTTGATTCGCAAGCCAGTGTGACGGCTAAAGATCGAGATGGTTTATCACCCATCGATGTGGCCGAAGAGTCTGTCATCAAGGAGCTCTTACGAGGTCCGAAGTACTTTGATGTTTGAGGTTCCAAGTGTTGTAATTTTGCTAAATATCGATGTAGTGCGCTTGATATGTTGCCATTTATGGCGTACGTGTTCGCTGTAATACATTATTCATTTGGCGTATGGGATTTCAATTATTAAGGTTATGATTATCGGCCGTAGAATACGTACCTAGAAAAAATATGTTCTCTCCTTTCTGCGTAAACCTCTAAATATTGGATTTAAACTCATTATAGTTACGCTTTTGGTTACTGCATATTCTTCACTTTGTTCCAAGAAAATAGAAATGCTTATTACTAATAACGGAAAATGTTTTGGGAATGTTGACTGCCTTCGGAATTCGGTATAAACATAATAATATGAGAAATTTTAAAGCTTGTTGATTTTTTTGGGATTACAAATTTAATGAATGTCATCTGTTTTCTTTTTTGGCGAAAGTACAATCCTAATTGAGGTAAGTAGACTTGCTTCCTTAAACATTCTGTGTTCCATATGATGCACGTTTCCTAATCGATATTTAAGGCTCTGAATTTTCTGGAGTTGGTGAATCATTATGTAATGAAATCTGGATGAAAAGTAAATTTCTGACCAATGAATTATTCGTACGACTTAACATGTGCAAAGAATTTTCCCTTAGGTGATCAGAGAATATCGAATGGACATGGAATGAAAAATTAAAATTGCAAACAATTTTATTATTCCATTTTTAGAAAATAAGCAAACTCTGGAATTACAAAATTCTGCATTAACGCTATTTGATATCATATCCTTAGGCTATACTATAATACGAGCAATAATTATATGTAAATATATATGTGTTTATGCATTACTGACTATACGTATATACTATCGTAACCAGACTGACAAACCAATGTTAATTTTTTTACACTAAACTTGGATCTGAGAAATGTATCCCACCTATAGGTTTTAGCTGCTGTTGTGGGATCGGAGTTTTATAAAGAACAAAAAGTTATGAGCATTCACGTTTTCTTTTGCGTACAGTAAACAACCCTTTTTCAAAGGGTTTTGATTTCTATTGTTTACAGCAGCCAACTCTTCAGTATAAAATTTTTATGATACCTAATAAAAAGAAGGACAATTTGGAGAAATATTTGTGAAAAAGAGATCTGTACTTCTAATGTACTATTGTATTTTAAAAAAGAACAAGATTTTTGATGGAAAATTTCTCCAATAGGTATGTCAGTCTTTTTTATATGAATACGTATATATACATTTTTAGGCGATGGCATGTATGTATAAATGAAACCCTTCGTCTATATAGTACTGGACCACTAAAGTGAATTTAAGCAAAACGTCGAAAATGTAAAAAGAATGCTAGTGTTGCCGGCATGTCTTGACATTAAAAAGTACATTGGTCTTATGGAGCCTTACTAATCTTGTACTATATAGTCAAAGATGCAACTACATTCTGAAGAACTAGACCAACCATGTTTCTGAAATTTACAGGGTAGGGTTTTTTGGGTACAGAAAAACAATCTGGATAGGTCTCAAGTTTGAGAAAATCATTGAACAGAAATATGAGCATCTCAATCTATCCATCAGCATGGGAAGAAATGATAAGGAATGATGAAAAATTGGCCTGGCTTGAAATTTGTAAAACCTAATTTGCCAAGACCCCTATAGATACAAGTATGACAATACAGCATTTTGTATCAAAAGATGATTCACATAACCCTTTCAAAATTTCAGATTTATCTCAAGAACCAATAGTACAATTTCAAAGAAATTTTCACAGAATCTTAGCAAACATATGTTAATGTTCCATGAAAAGTTCAGCTTTCTACAAGCAATGGTTCTCTTACATTTACATTTGATAATTTTGATTGTATAGTTTAATCGCATAAAATTTTATTCCCTTCAATACAATCAAAATTATCAAGGGAAATTGGGTGAGAATAGAGACATCGTAATATCCAGTATGTTGTCTAATAATTCCATGAAAATTTTGCTGAATTTGTGTTTTTTTTTCTTCAAAATATTACTGAAATTCCATCATTTTCCATTCCATACAATCAAAAGTATTGAGATGAATTATGAGAGACCTACTAATTGCAAAGAGCTGAAATTTTTTTGAGATATTATAGTACGTTAGCTGAAGATTCTATGAAAATTTTAACTCCACAACTAATAGTTCTCTCATAATTCCTCCCAATATTTTTCATTTTATGGAATATGTATGCAAATAATATGATCTAAATCTAGTTGCAGAATTTCTGCGATATTTTGAGAATTTCACCGGATACTTAGTTGACATAATCTCATTTCAACTCAATCTTACCTTGGTTGACAGGATATCACTGACATTCTGTTCTGATAGAGTGATTAAAATGATAGGGATTCAATCTAGTTGAGGAGTTGACAGAATTTTAGCAATATTTCAAAAATAAAATGTGCGATTGAGCTGAAATTTTCACAGAATTTTAAGCTGACATATTACAACACGTCATAAAAATTTCAGCTGTCCACAACAAACATTTCACTTATGATTTTTCTCATTATCTTTGATTCTATGAGATGCCATTGGATGAACTCTACTAGATTTAACTGCTAATAATAAAAACCAGCATTCAAAAAGAAAACGTTTGTTTTCATCTTTGGAACATTGGAACAGAAAGGAGCAGGTAGAAAACTATCACACTAGAGCAGTTTGATGAACTGGCTCTTGAAAAACCTGGTTCTTCAAACTGGACAGCTCCAGAGCAGCCCATCCTTAATTATTATGATTTATAAATAATGAAGTAATGAACTTAATATTTGCAATCTTTAATTTTACTCTCGAGACATGTTATAAAAATATATTTCTGAAATTCCTCAGCTAGAAATATATTAACAAAATTTTTTCTAATTTCCACATTGGTGAGTCAGGTCTTTTGCTTATAATTATGAGTAATATTTGCAAATATAAACAAGATAGCTATTTTTTATTGACATAAACCAATTGCAATAAAAAAACCAAAATTTATGAACTTGATTCGAGACAAGCACCAAATGTGCAAGGTTTAGTTGTGGATACAAAACATTTTTTTACCATCTTTAAAACCTCCTAGAAACTTTTGATGTAAAACAAAACAATATGTGGTTCAAAGTTCAAACTCTTAATGAATATGCAATGAAAAATCACTTGGGTCTAACTAAAATTTCCATCATCAAGAAAAGAAGATTTTCAACAAAACAAAATTATTAAAGTCAGCCTGTGAGAGGTTGCTAAATTGTCACTAATAATTAGGTTTAAATTAATATTAAATAGGAGTATGTCTAATATTCTATCAAATATCTTTCATAATAAAGTATGTCAAGAAAGTGTAGGTAAATAAATTTGAATATTGTCTGATTGATGGATAAAAAATTTCAGACTGGCAGCACTGATCAGAAAAAAAAGAAACAGTTCTTTAAATCATTGACCTTTTGAAAATAGGTGACTGGATACATCAACTTTTTTCAACTTTTTGCTGCCAAAAACCTCACAGATCACATCGACAATGAGAAACCAATGTCATTAAATTTGGTTGAAAAAGATTGAGTTTGACCTTTTGGAATTTTTAAGTTTTATCTTTATATGCAATTATGTGTACTATAGGCATATGAATATGATCTAATACTCAAACTAAAAATTGCTTTATTAGGTTTGTTTTATTTTTGAAGAAAAGGGTTAACCTTGTGTTGACACAAAACACCTTCTAAGTTTGTTTTGATGTCTCAAAACTGAGCTCAATGTCAGCACAATGACACCAACTCACACCCCTTCTGAATTAGGTGTAGGATAGTTGTTAGACACAGTCTATGTAACTCTTACTATCTTATTTATCTTTTGATAACATCTGAAATATTCATTGCCACGACCAATCTTTATTGACTTGACTTTAACACTGATAAATTCATTGATGACTTTTAGTCGATGGAAATCATACTTAATGATGACAAAAATGCTCTACACGAATACATCACAGAAGATAATTTAGTTACTGGTATCATAAGTGTTATTCTGGAATTTTTTAGTAATATAATATTATTATAAATACTTCTTTTTGTATATAGACGGGTATTTAGAGTTGATTGAGAATAGTAACTAAGTAAAAAATTTTGAAACTAGACAGATTGATGTGGAAATTATTGAGGGACAAATAGTCTTGAAATTCTTGATTTTTATAAGTTAGAATAAAATATTTCGATGTGATTCTCAATCAAGTACAATACGAACATTCTTGGTTCATTAGTCATTTTAGAAAACAACTTTAAAATGTTATTTAATTACTTTGAAGGGGAACAGATTTAGAATATATCGATTGAAATAACAAATTTCCCATACTTTCAAACATTTTATGGAACTATTACGTTACAATCATTCACCATCACAATCATAACATTTTTAAGTCCCAAAAATGATAGTCATAACCAAATTTTGTGAAATTTTCAAAATTATTTTTCAAACATAGTCTTTTTATCATTTAAAAATTTAGAAAAATTGAAAAAATATATTTCAGAAATTAGAATTATGAAAAAATATCAATAATAATACATTTAGAAATGTAATTTTTCATGGTTAAAATGAATTCTTTCACTGAAAAATAAGAAAAACTTACCAAAAATACATTAAAACATGTTTCTAAAACTGTACAGCCAGCCGAAAACAGGATAGTGGATGAAAATAGGCATAAATGTATTGATCCTACAATGCAAAAATATCTTTTAAATATGAATTTTTATCATTACAATTGGTAGAATTTAAAGATTGGCCTCTAAGGATTAGTGATCATCCATATTAGAGTCTTTCCTATTATTAGAAAATCAATTTTAACTCTTTTCTTATAGAAAAGTACATCAACCTGTGTGGAATATGTTTTTGTGAGGAAGATATTCTCACTAGAAGGTAATTCAACAGAATTATACGTGTTCAGCCACTTCATATTAAACATATGGGTAAGCCAAAACTTGGGCAAACATTGGAGATTTTAGAGCCAGTCTGGATGGTTTATATACTGGCTTATTTACACGCACACATACACGCGTATGTAAGAAATATGCACGTTTGTGAGAGCAGCCCAGTTGCGCCATCTCTTGTAGTGATAAGAGATGATGGGCTGGTTTGTGTATGGATCTTGACATCATCGCATTGTTGAGATTAGTCACAATTCGGTATTAGTACATCACCTGCAAGTACATGCAGGTAATTAAGATCGAACGTAATTGTGTGTTTTCATTTAATGTCACAAGGACAAAAATAAGCCTGCCTTTTGGTGGTAACTGTTGTCAGGGGATAAGCCTTGAAACCTCATACCAGAGTCCCCACAATCTGTTTTCAAACTGGGATAATATGAAGTGAATTTAGCACTTCTTGTGGAGCCACCACTTACCAATAGGGCTTTATTGTTTGGGTTTGTGTGAGAATGATAGCAAATTATATTATACGTTAGCTTATTATTCTCACATATTATTTGTTGTGGTAACACTGTTTTTAGTATTATTTGTAATCTGTGATTTTATGTTTGAAACCCAACTGTGATATTATATTTTTGTGTGCCTCTTGTCGCTCATCAAACGTTGATGAATTAACATCTTCACCATCTTGTGTGAAAATAAAAGTTTGTGAAAGTAAATATTTGGTGTTTTATTTATGTGTTCGTAATGTGTGTGTCTAATCTTCTTTCGATGTTATCGTTCAATTAAAGTCTTTCGTCGTCATTTTCATCTGGCTGGACCCGTTGATAATTCCTATTTCTTCACAGTTTGCTTTAGTTGGAGATTGATTAATTAAGAAGGCTGCTGTTACTGTAGCATGTGACAAATATTTTATGTCCATACTTACATTGATTAATATGACTCTAACTCTCCTCATTAAGGTTTGGTTTTGCCTTTCCATACACCATTCAACTCTGAAGAATAAGGAACTAAAAAATCTAGTTATACTATTTTTAGAATAAAAATTGTGCTTCCCAGTATCTGTGTACTCTCCTTTGCATTATCATACCTAATCCAACCAATAGGGTGATTGGGGAACTTGTTTTGTATAGATATAACTATATATTTTAATTCACCTGATAGTAAAACAAAAAAAATGTTTAATTGATTGACTTTGTCACATGATGTTGCTCATCAGATTTTTGCATGCATATTGCATACATTGTAAAAGAGCTGATATAGTTAAAGGATTTAAATGATTCACAATATTCAGATGAAAGAAAATTTGATTATATTCTGTTTAAAACTTTCCTGGTGTGTATAAATAACTAAAATGAAGCGAATGTTACCATGAAATGATGTGTTCCAAAGTATATAAAAATAAGTGTGAGTATTCACGAACAGAAACGGAAATATAATAATATAAAAATCAAATTAAAGAAATGAATAAAATTGAAATGGTGAAGTGCACTGCTGGCATTGAACAGTAACTAAGATAAAGTTATAGGAAGAAGTGGAACATGAAACACGCACACACACACACACACACATAAACATATATATATATATATATATATATATATAAAATGTATGATAAGTTAGTGTAGGAATTTCAAACTAACACTTTTTAGGGTCAAGTTTACTTACATTAAACTAAGCCAATTTGATGCACCATTTCATCTTCTTTTTCATTTTTTTTTTTGGCTTCCAAGTGCTTTGGCTGGTATTTATTGATGATACTTATAGGGTTAACTTACTAAGGGTCTGTTTTTAAACTAATGTAAAGCTGCAAAAAAAAAAAGGAGTAAGTTCTGCTGGGGCTTTCTCCATAAAGAATTGATGTGTAAACATAACCACATGCTCACATATCATGTAATGCACACAAATTAATTACAATTGTTAGAGTTATGGTTATTCAAATCTGACAATTGTAATTCTCATTTAGCCCCTACTATAGACCAAGCACTAAAATGTTTATACCTCAGAAAATTAATTTTGTTGAGAAATATAGCTGAAAAATGCAGGTTTTGAATGGACCCTTCGGTAACTGTATCTAGGTGTCATCCATGAATACTGGCCTCAAACTTTTTGTTTTTTGGCTCATTTTATTCTTTGAGACCTGCTCTAAAATTTCATTTATTAAGAAAAATTAATTATCTCATTTATTCTTTAAATAAGAGAATTTGCTATTAAGTTCAGGTAAAAACGCTTATATCACATGTATTTTAAAATTTAAATGGTACGTCTAGATTTAATAGAGTAGGGATAGTAACCTGACTAAAAACAAGTGTATTTTGTTTCTAGTAGTAAGTCTAGTTTACACTTGGCTAGTTTTTATGCTATTAGTCTAGCTATTGGGATACTATTCTATTGACAGTTGAATTCATTAGCTGTTTCAACCATTTAAAATCAACTTAAATTGGCAGTTTGTCATATGAGATTCTAATGAGATTTTTAAGAGACTCTCTGCCAAGTTAAAGTTGGCTTTAAATGATTAAAATGGCAAAGTAACTTCAACTGTTAACAGAATAGTACCCCAAGTAACTGGCAAGTAGCTGGAAAACTAGCTAAGTGAATCAGACTTTTATTCATATTATGCTTGTTGGTGCTAGTAGGACTCTTTACTAGCATACTAGCAGGTATGCACATGAGGGTGATAAGAGATGAACCGCCATTTTAGTTATATATATATATATATATATGTGTGTGTGTGTGGGGACATCACTTGTATGGGGTGAAGGGGTTTGAACCCCTGATGACAGTTGCCACTAAAAGGATGGCAAATATTCATCTCTATGATGTAAGACCAAAGTACAAATTATGTTCAATTGAAATTACTTGCACATGTATACAAGTAATGTACAAGTACCAAACCGTGACTAATCAGACAATTACAGTAATATCATGATTCAGTATACAAACTGGTCTGCCATTTCTTGTCTATACAAGAAATGAAGAAGCAACCGTTATACATGGATGCAGATAATCACCACAAATGTGTGTATGTATGCATGTAAATAAGCCCCTATATAAACCATCCGAACTAGCTCTAAGATCTCTAGTGTTTGCTTGGGTTTTGACTTACCAGTTTATTTACATATGAAGTGGTAGAACACGCGATAATCTGTTGATTACCTTCTGGTGAGAATATTCTTTTCACAACAAGGTATTCCACAATATATATATATATATATATATATATATATTATAGTAATAATAAACAATGTGAAATTCCTGAAAATATGAATAACATAAGATGGCGGCTCATCTAGTATCACCTTCATGCTCATACCTGCTAATAAAGAGCCTTACACCTGTATTCTAGAATGATACTTAAGTGCAGATTCTCTACTTAAATTATATTTTATCTGTGACTCCCATGTATAAGTATAGGATAAACCTGGTTGAACAAGTACTTGAGTCTTACCTAACATTAAGAAACATTCTAGAATATTGGTTTAATGCTAGATGTTACCTGACCCCAGCTCTTCATTCATAAGACACCCCTGTGAAGATTGATTAAAGATCATATGGAAAAGAAATGCGTTTTTGAAACATCATGGATATATTTCATCAACTTACAAGAAAGCTAGTGTTCGTTGGTTAAATTATTTCCCAACTAGGAAATAAGTGCTGCCACAAGAGAAGCACGAAAACATATTTATTTTTATTTACAGGTTATGCAATTATGTATACAAATAAAGTTATGTTGTGAGGTTGTGTGGGATCTCCCAACAGAATTAAAGTCCTACAAAAAGTTGAGCAATACACCATTTTCTATCCAATACCTAACAGGTGAATTCATTTATATTTATGTTAAATTTGACAAATTTTATGGTTTTAAATTTTTTGTTTATTTTATAGATCTTTTTCATTTTCACCTGAAATCTAAGTTTGCCAAACTGACTGAAGGGCTAAAGAAACAAGCCTCTTATCATACACTATTTTATGGGATCCAACTATGCAAAAATATCGAACGCGATTGTAGGAGAACCATTGCTTGTAGAAAGCTGAAATTTTGGTGAAACATTAACATATGTTTTATGAAAATTCTGTGAAAATTTCGCTGATATCGTATCTTTGGTTCTTGAGATACAACTGAAATACTAAGAGGGTATGTAAATTGAATTGTGGATAGCAAATGGCGTATAGCCGTAGTTGTATTTATAGTGCTCTAATTTGAATGGTCTCATGGGATGAAAACTGACAACATTGCACAAAAAAGTTCTCGTTGTTATAACATTTCAAGAAGTATTTTTCCTCGCAAAGCACAAACTGCACAAAGGTTTGGAGCGGTGTAACAACGGACGTCTTTCTCGTTTTTTTGAAGTCAAGTAAATAGGAAATACGAATTACAATAGCATATTATTATTGTATGATTATTTTATTTAGTTTTCCAAATGTAACCTCAAATATAGGTAATGTGATCTAATTGAACTTTCTAATGTTAAATTTGTTAAACTATATCTGACTTTACCTAACATATCCATCGATTAGTTTTTTTTTCTGATTTGGATAATGGTAACTACTATCAAGTTGAAGAACCTTAACTGTGCGTTTCGAAGTCGGTTCCATTAAATGATATCATCATGGAAATCAACGCAAGAGAAGGTAAATACTCGTATTACCCGTCACTTTATCTATTTTGAATTATGTCTACGTTTTCGTGGGTGAAATTTTTTGAAGATCCGCATGAAATATTGATAACTCAGTAACGTGAATGGTTGCTGTCTAACCACAAAGATAGTTTGGAAAGGTTAAGTTTATTCGTTTCGATGTTCGTATTCTTCTAAGAAGTAATTTTTATCAACATGATTGTTGTGTTTCCTCGATCAATCTCTCGTTTCATGGGCAAACACCGAAGAATTAATTATCAGTTTTTTTCTTCATTTGCCGTTTTAAGTATGTGTTCGTCAATGGTTCTTAGATATTATGAAGGCTATGTTTCCGTATTCTAGATTTTGGTATGGTGTGGATGGGCGGTGATATGCTATTGCAAAATGAATCTAACGATTTGATGATGGAACATTCGGTAGATTCTCCCTTTTTTGTTGATTCAAACACGCAGTCATTAACAGAAGATGAAATCAGATGTCGAAATCAAATAGTAATCAATTACGCTTATTTTTAATTTTTACGTGGAAATGAATCGTTATATGCCAAAATAATCTGTTAAATATCGCATAGGGAATGGAGGGTTTTATGATGCTAGAAGATTTGGACGATTCGTCAAGATGGTATGTGAATGGTATGCCAGAAGAAATGATGCTCGATCCAGAACAACCGAATTCTGCGAAAGTTGTCACTACTGCAACCCAGACGGGTTTACAAAATGCTCCTCCTGGATCTCGTAAGATCAAACCGGTGAAGCATCCCGGATTAAAGCTGCAAACCCCTATAGCATACCAACGGGACACCGACTTGAATGTGATACCAATTCAAAAAGAAGGACGAGGTAAATTCATGCGTTTTTTGTATTACTTGGATCATGAATCTGATTTGCACTGAGCCAAGGAAGTTGTTTTTGTTTGATGTCTGGCGTGACGTCACGATAGCCTTTGAATTTTTTCTTTTCAATTTAAACACTCCCAAAGCAAGAATTAATGATAATGAAAGTCGGGAATCAGATTCAGCCGAACAAAGGCCATGAGAGGTTACAAGCCTACTAATTAACTCGATATTTTTTTCACAGCTGTTTGCAAAAAATGTGGTGCTATTGGTGTGAAACATGCATTTTATACACGTGAACGTCGATATTGTAGCTTGGCTTGTGCCAGAGGTTCAGTAGAGAGCGATATGAATAATCAAGGAGGAGAATCACCTACTTCGAGTGCTCAATGGTCTGAGGTAGGATCTTATTCATATAATATTAAAGCTAATGTTAGCATATACCGATTTCTGTTTTTCTGTTTTTTTCTCAGGAGATGTTAGCATCACAGGAAACCCAGGAAAACCAACAACCACAAGCTGTATTTTTAAATGTCAATTGTAATCCGACGCAGTATTTAGTGCAACAACCTAACCTTCTTGAGTCGCAGTTACCACCGGTGTTCATTTTACAATCGGAAGAGCCGACATTTCATGTAGATAAGAAAGTATCCGCCGTGGGATATTCGTACGACTGGACGGTGCAGTTGAATGACTTGTGCTTTAGCGCCGCTGAAGTTTCTTGTTTTCCACGCGTTAGTATAACATTTTAATGTTTGGACTGAATTGAACTGTTTTGCGAAAAGTTCACGTCATCTGAGATGTGATTACGATGAGATCCGATTTGGAGGAAGTTTATTATTAATTTATACACTTTCATTGCAGTCATTAACTTTTGACTACGAAGTATATGAACTATTCCAACGTCTCGTTCGTATTGTAAAAAAAGTGTCCATAGTATTGTAGGTATGGAGTAAGAAAATAGAAGTCAGCGTTTCCAGCACAATTTGTGAATTTAACCTAAATTCACAAATTGTGCAAAGAAATTGTTGAATTTATTACAAAATGAGATATCCGCTGACTTATTTTTCCTTGACCTGTACATGCAATGTTGCGGACATTTTTTCGTCCGTTAGCTCAGTCCATGTACTTTATAGTCAAAGTCACTAACGCGACAAAATATGTCGTACTTATATGAACATTTGAGGGGTGCTAAATTCGAGTTTGGTTGTTATTAGTTATCCTTTATCATTGTGCTTTTTTTTGTACTCAAGTGCCTTTTCTTTTCAACCATCGCTACAGCATCATGTGGTAGCGATGTGGCTCTGTAATTGAGGGTTGTTAAGTTCGAATCCTCACAGTGGCAGGTGTATTTTTTTAAGGTTTATACTTCATTTCGAAGTTTTGGATGTGGGTCTGGTGAGAAGAGTTTTACACGTTTTATTAAAGTTTGTTCTAAAAAATTCATTTTTGCTTGACTTATTATTTTAACGTACGGTTTTATTTTTGTTGTTGAAAAGACAACCATCAAAAACGCAACGCAGGGGAAAATTTTAATTATTTATCGTTCAAACTTCTCGAAAAATTTTGTGGTATTATTGTTATTGCCTAAGGTCAATATTTATTTTATTCAAGAAATGGTGATTTTGAACCTGTTTAGATACTAAGTACGGCTATAGTTTTTTTTATGGAGAAAGTGGGTAATGGTAAATTAATGTTAGAATAGAGATTGAAATGACCTTCACCAACGTAAATGAAGAATTCAAAAACCATATTTTTGTGAGCTCTTATTTATTACTGGAATTTAGATGATCAATTTTGTCTCCGTGCTTGATCGTGATTGCATTGTAGTGTGTTTAATACTTCCTGTGTTAGTAATTGATTTCAAAGCAAGATTTTGATTTTGAACATTTCGTTGAAAAAATCAAATGTTCTGAAAAAACTGTCAGAAATAAAAAACATTGAAAACCACATTCTTCCCTTTTCCTTATTAATATTTTCATTTATTACCTTGTTGAAAAAATTGGAAAGAAATTTTCTGGAAAATTCTCTTGAATTGAAATACTGTTCAAATTAGAAAATTTGTGTAATCCAATCGTTGAACTTAACACATTTAACTTTTGATTAAACTTATCATATCAATAAATCTGATTGATTATTAATTTGTATAGCAACCATGTGAAAGTGAAATCTAGTACGTACAAGTCACTATTAATTTGTAGTTGATGAGACTGATGCCATGCTATAAATAGCAGGAACATTACTGAAAGTGAAGACTACAATTCAGCTATTGTTTTTTGAAGAAATAGTTTTTTCGTTCATATTTTTAAGCTGCAAACTAGAAATTTATATGAAAAAAATTTTGAATTAATCATCATTATTCATCACTTTTTATTAATGATAAAATTAGTTATTTCATCTTACAATTTTTATCAAGCATAGCAAGATAAATCATTATTATGTCAAATTTTTTCAAAATCTGGCAAATATGAATATTCTTTTGCTTTCATTTATGAGGATGTGGGGTTCCGTTTCTACTTCTCCATGCTGAAAGTACCCTTGTAAAAATTGATTATGTATAAATCGTAGGATTACGCGAAGTAAATTTCAGTAATTATTGTTTGGCTGTGTAGAATTCATTGTCTGTCATACTTCACTTTTCCAAATTTTTTATACGTACCCTTTTCAATACTTAACCTTTAACTTGTTTCATTTTTTAAGGTTAGCATACTTGAGGACAGGTTCGAGTAATGTCTTTGTTCAGTTAATTTTTTTCTTGGGTGTTATTTGGTTTTTTACTTTTAAATTCTACGCTATTTTATGATTTCACCTTTGTGAGATGTTCTAAACATTTTTCAGGCGTAGTGTGTATTCGTTACTGCTCGAATTCATTTAACGCGTTATGTAAACCTGTTCTTAACACTTGACCTAAAATTTTTAAATTATAAAAAAACCGACGTGTAGAATTAATTATTATTATCACATGATTTCTGTGAAGTAAATTACTCGATTTCATCGTAAGAGGCGTTGGAAAAATTATAGTACTTATCTCTTGATAATTCATGAAAATTTTCTAATTTTTATAAAAGAAAAAATAATAGCTCATTCTTTTCTCACCCTCCTCAGTTTTATTTGTAAACCACCTCATTACGTTCATAACTGATTCATGATTGAAGTTACGGAAATTTTTGCCGAATATCATATAGTTTAACAACTTTGACGTGCACTATTTTATTAATCGAACGATTTTTGTTGATAGGCGCCAATGGCGGATTTGTGGCATTGCGTTGGTGTGGGAGTAAAAGTAGAAGTTGAGAATACCGACATGGACGATTTTTGTGAAGAATTCCCGAACTCCTTTTGGATTGCATCTGTGCTACGTGTTGAGGGTAATTAGACCCATTATCTGTTATTAAGTGAAAACTTGTTCTATTTAAACAAACGTAGTTATTTGTAAACTCTGGGTTGTTTTTCTATTTTCATCAATAATTTCTGTCTGATTGCAGGTTACAAAGCTCTTCTACGTTACGAAGGTTTCATAAACGATTGCAGTAAAGATTTTTGGGTCAATATATGTTCATCGTCCATCCATCCTGTTGGATGGTGTGCAGCCCGAGGAAAACCTTTAATACCACCCAACAGTGAGTAATATTGCTGAGCTTCATTTTTTTTCTCATTCCTCGTTGAATGTTCTAATTACACGTATCTATATCTTGCACGTTCAGGTATCAAAGATAAATATGACAATTGGAAAGAATTCCTGAAAAAACGATTAACTGGTGCACGCACTTTGCCGTCGAATTTTTCGGCTAAAGTTCAGGACAGTATTAAATCAAGATTTCGGTATGACTAGAAAACCCTTTAATTCAAGACTTTTATTATTTTATCACAGCTATACTTGTCATTTTTTACGTTTACAGGCGTGACCTGACTGTGGAAGTTGTTGATAAAAGTAGAATATCTCAAGTGAAAGTTGCCACAATTGAAAAAATCATCGGGAAACGCTTACAATTGCGGTATTATGACTCCAAACCTGGATCTCCCGAATGTAAGTATAGAAAACTCAACTGAATACATAATATTACTCGGCATAAAGTAATGATCACTGTATTTTGTAAATCACTGAGCTACAAAGCGATTGATACCTGGCTTCAGTTCATCTATTCTTAATTCTGACTTGGTTTATTAAGTTTTCAGCGTAAGACTTTTTAAGACAGTAGCTGTGTTCGACATATTCGAGAATCCTATGAAATGCATGTGCATGTGAACTGTAAAGAACGAATGCTAGAACGATACTTGAGTATTTCTCACATTCTTGCCATTAACGATAATACATATTCACAAACATGTATATAGGGTGAGTCAGTTTTCGACGTATAATTGGAAAATTACACTGGCATGTCAAAATTGACTCGCCAGCATGCTCTTTCTATGCAAATAAAGCAGCGAGTCATTATCCCCCGCACTAAAATAATACAGTGTTAGTCACTAAGTATGAACGTGTTCACTATCTGATTTCCGAAAAAAATTTCACTACAACTGTTAGTACAATGATGCGTCAAATAATGACTCTATGTTTTATGATATGGGAAGAACATGGCGAGTCAATTTTGACGGCTATCACGTAATTTTTCTATAGCGCGACAAAAACTGACTCACCTTGTATACAGGGTCAGGCAGAGAAAAAACGGATGGACGGGTCAAAATAATTACTTAAGCAAACAATCGATTTTTTAATTTTTTTATGGTTTGAGCATTTTGAGAGGACCCAGAGGGTCCTGGGGAATCTCGTTTTTCATCCCCTCTCACCAACCCTGCCTGTATGTGTGTACAACTCTATTAAGGTAAGTAATTCTTTCGTTACTATAGATACTTGAGTATCGTTCTTGCATTCGGACCTAAGTGTTGGTTTCTCGAACAGATTTCTTGGATTTCTATAAAATATATTTTGTAATGAAATTAAAATGGTACATAGAGAAAGCTAAATTTTTCTGGTGCTTATGATAAGAAGTCAAAGGTGTGAATCGAAACGTGCGTTGAATAGTGCTTCTACAAGTTCAAATCTTTTATAACTTTTAAAGTACCTCGGGAAGTGTTGTAAATCTGTACTGGAATCAATTACTCACTCGCTTGTGATGGTCGTGACAGGTCATAAATATGAAACGGCGAAAATAGTTATTTGTGACACTAGTGTATAAAGTAGGTGATTTTGATTCGATTGTAATTTTTGCATCACTCTCCTTCGGCTCGTACTGCAAATCACATGAGTATCAATCACCTACTGTATACACATGTGTCACACTGTTTTTTGCAACACCCCATCCCCCTAAAAGAAAATTTGAGATGAATATTTGTGCCATTAGGAAACATATAAGCGCAAACTATCTCCTTATTTGTGTCCACACCTCGTAGCATAGTGATTATTGTTCAAGCTTACTAACAGAGATGGTAAAGGTTCGAATCCCTGTATTGGAGGAACTTTTATAAGAAAAAAAATTAATG
Source organism: Ericerus pela (assembly GCA_011428145.1). Taxonomy (NCBI): domain Eukaryota; kingdom Metazoa; phylum Arthropoda; class Insecta; order Hemiptera; family Coccidae; genus Ericerus; species Ericerus pela. The sequence goes on along the minus strand of WOFM01000637.1, from coordinate 3,435,267 downwards.
AAAATGACGATAGGCTATGTGCAGTTAGTAGGACCAATGAATAAAATGACGCATGCGCCTAAGACAATGTGTAAAGTAAAGACCTACGTATATTGGTCCTAAATGGTTTTAAAATCGCCTGCTTTATACATCGTCATGGTGCGTATAAAAATGTCGTTTATCAGCAGATGTCCAAAAAAGTCGTTGTTCTTACTATTTACACGTAACCTTTTACTTGTCTTCACTTTGTCCTCAAAACCGTTTTACATCGGTATCAAAATGCGTTTATTTTACTCGCCGAAGAAATTCTTATATTGTATTGAAGATAAGAAGTGGACATTGTGAAATATCGCTTGGAAATATTCAATCCTTGTGTGACTTTTTCAACTTTTCGGGTTGACTCTCAGAAAGTGTTTCATTTGTACATTCCTAATACTAACCTTTTTTTTTTTTTAAATTGATGTTTTGTTTCTTTTAAATTGAAGAGTGGTGTAAATCGTCTGAAGCACTCTGTGGATAGAATGATTAAACATAGAAGCAGTGTGTATTTTTCTCAAAATTTAATATATAATTTCATTTCTTTGCTGAAAGAAACTCTTTAATCGAACTGATCGTCTCAACGGAAATTTATTAATTTCCTTCCAAGTTTGAACTACATCCTTCCTCGCCATGCATCGTTAATGATTCAGAATATGCGAATATTGCTAAAAGATGATCTATCAGCCTTGAAACCTCCTGCCGCGTTGAATAGTTGTGTTAATTCGTCATTTTCCTTTTCTATGTTATTTGTATTCTTCATCGTATTCAAAAAGTGGTACATTTTACTTTTAATTTTTTGATTTTCAGTATTTTGGTGCCATGAAGATTCGCCCCTTATTCATCCAGTCGGCTGGGCTAAGGGAACCGGTCAAAAATTAGATGCTCCGCCTCAGTACCATGATCGTGTTATGAAAGGATTACGAGAGAAAGACGATGCCACTGTCGACCTTTTTCTTACTCCCGAACGACTACCTCGTCCACCCCATTGTTTCTTCCAAGAGGGAATGAAACTGGAAGCTATCGATCCTCTAAATTTGAGCGACATTTGCGTGGCCACTGTGATGCAAGTATGTATACTCTGCTTCTTTGAACCGAACGAAGGCAAATCGAGTGGCGCCAACTTCACTGTCTGTCTATATTTCAATGAAGGTCTTGAACGACGGCTACTTGATGATTTGCGTGGACTTCTGGAACGACCAACACCCGACGACCGAGGACTGGTTTTGTTATCATATGAGCTCTCCGTGTATATTCCCGGCTGGTTTTTGCGCCGCCAACAATATTCCGTTGACGCCTCCTAAGGAATATGATAAGACGACCTTCGACTGGAATCGATATTTGCAGGAAACTGGCTGCATTGCAGCGCCAGAAATGTTATTCAATCGGGTAAGTGGTTATCCCGGAGCATAATAATATGCTATGTGGCTGATTTCTTGTATAAAAATTTCGATGGCCAAAATATGCATTCTTAGTGATAGTTATGCGAAATGAGAACACCAGGAACACAATTAATGTAACGTTGAAATTCCGATGCATCTAATATCGGTGAAACTTGAGGCCGTTATCCTAACCAATATTTTAATAAATTAGTTATTCATCTGCTATTTGATACACTCTAGATTTTCATTTTAAGAAATTTTATGTTTTTTTTCTTATTTTACAATTTCTTGTACTATTATGACGGCTGAACCCAGAGATCTGAAGACAGAATCGGTAGAATCTGTGTATTTATATTCTAAATCGCTATTCACTACTTGCGGATAGGCGTGATCGGCCTATTGATTTGAGATTATTTAAAGATTTTGTTTAACATGCAAGTTAGTTGTTTTACACACCATTCCAAAAACATCTAATAAAGTCACCAAATGTCTGATACTTTGTCTGATTCTTAAAAACCGAGTAATTGACCTTATTTTTTGCCCTACTTGTATTCGATATCACTCAATTCACTTCTCCCCAAAAATAATTATTAATCACTCTGAAGCTTTGGTGTAGTTGAGGACGTGTGCTAATTCTTCCGAAAAAAAGGATTATTGAGGGTAACTTACAATAGAATAATTTAAAAAAATTATGAATTTGATTTTTCTTGTGTTGACGGGTACCTGAATACTTCGTCCTAAGTATTCACTTTTCTGTCGTAGGTAATACACAATCACGGCTTCAGAGTCGGTGTGAAACTAGAAGCCGCTGATCTGATGAATCCGAAACTGGTTTGCGTTGCCACCATTTCGAAGGTCGTCGGAAATTTGCTGAGGATACAATTTGACGGATGGGATAAAGACTACGATCAGTGGCTGCCTTACGAGAGCTGTGACGTGTATCCGGTTGGTTGGTGTGAACTCGTCCAACATAAGCTCGAACCGCCGTACGGGGATGCCAAACCGTTGGTGACTGGTGAGTTCAGTTGACTTTCTTGAGTTACCGTTCGCGTGAAAAGGGTCGTATGTCATAATTTTGTGCTTGACTCGATGCTCCATCCTTTTCTTAGACCACCGAACTGGTTCTCGCAAGAGACGCGGAAAAAATCACGTAGTTTACAAAACCGTTCAAAGTGCCGAAAAACCAGGGCCGTTTAACGATGAAGATAATTCAGTTTTTCAAACGTCGGTGGCTTCTACTCTACCTAGTATTATTATCCCGAGCTGTGCTAACGTCATCGAAGAGGTAATATAATTCTCGATTGTATTTTTTAGAGAACTGACGAAAAGAGCTTCGGTTCTGTAGACGACCTTCACCTTTTTCTGACATTCAGTGTCTACCAAATTGTTTTGTGAAGGGTTTGACGCAATTGATCGACTTTTGTCGGCCTTAAATCTTGTGAAACGATGTGGTTGGTTGTAAAAGTCATATTACAGACTTGACACGAGCCACTCTTACGTATTTTTCTGGATATGCGTGTGGTTTTAAATTATGCGAAGGCTGGTGACGGATATGTCCAAGTTATAATACTGCTTTATTTTTTTTCTTTCGTGAACTGTTTCAAGTTGCATGATTCATTTCTAAATCGAATTTAATCGTATAGAAAAAGACGGCGAACGTACCCACCTGGAGCAGCAATTTAGTTGTTAGCTACACCAATGAAGAGTCTGGCACCTTTAGTACAGCAAATATTGGCACAGCTAAACATGTAGTGAAGATTGATTTGGAAGATGTGGACGAAGCATCTTCTGGCTCAGACCTCAACAATGTAGATTCACCTTGTTCTTCGGTTCAGGATTCGTTGATTGTAAGTATTGTTGATTTTTGTTGATCAGTTGTAATTGATCGGTGGTCCGTACCGTATATTATCTAGAATAACTATAATTGTCTGGGCTGGATTATGTCATTGTATCGTTTTAGGCCAACCATTTTTCGCCACCTGTCTTCAAGGTGTTTCTGGAGTAATCTAGTCAAATTAGGTGAAAAATGTGGTTGAAATGAAATTGATATGTACAAAAAGTTTTACGCTTAAAATATAGTGAGGGTGGCTCCTGAAAACGCTATACTCTCGTGCTTTTTGTGTCCATCGGCAGAGGAATAATTAGTGTGTGATTATCTTAAGTTTCTTTAATTTTCTTGAGCGATATACAGTGAATAATGAACTTATAATTCAAACAAAAAAGAAAAATTCTAATGAAAAAAACAGTTATTAGTTCTTAGTTAATATATTCATATTGCCGTTGTGTGATCTCTCTAATGGTTCATTTACATTGTTGGAGACATCGCGGGTATGTGCAGGTACAAAATATGATGTGTAGACTTAATATTGATGGGAAATCTCAATTTGTAAATTTGTTTGGCAAACTTTATGTCTGTGTTCATTTTCAGCTTCGTACATATGAGGAAATAATACTAATTATTTTAATTTTGAAAAAAATTTCCTTCTTTACCGCCGTGTATCTCAGCGCCTATGATTGTTACGAAAAATAAATGTAGAAACTTTTTTGTTCTAAATTTTATGTATATATATTATTGAGTATTCATAGACGTATTGAATTGACGTGGATATGTCTTATGACTGTTGGTCTATCTAAATTTGTTTTTTTTTTTTGTGTATCACTTGTTTATCGAGGAAAGTTTAAAATAACTAGAAGTTGTTGAAAGTCTGTTCTTTTATGAAAGCAGAGGGTATAGAGATGGAGAATCTTCAACATTCATTCTGTAACCTAAACACACCATACTTGAGACGTAAAACCTTTTGAATGAAATAATTCTTCTTCAAAATCTTGTTTTACAGTGATAAAAGTGGATGATAACTTCAGTTGATAGCAATAAACTAAGTCCTTGAAAATTATGATTGTTACATACTGATAAAGGTGCTATGTCTTCGATATATTGAAGAATAAAAAATATAAACTTTGGTTGCTTCAATTTGACAACAAAACATGCGGCTTTTCGCTGATTACTCTCATATAAGAGGATAATGATTATACATCAAATAAACTAAGAAGGAATGCAGAAAAATTGTAAAAATATTTCAATGTTAGGCTGTTTTCGTAATTATACATCTTGAAAAAAATTCTTTCGAAGTACCAGTCAAAAGTGCGTAAAAATGTGAAGAAAAATGTACTCTTTCAAGAAGTCTCTTTTTTACTTTTCCGTTATCGGTCTGAATTTTCCTCTGATTTCAATTAAAGGAAAATACATTTACTTAAATGCCAAAATATTAGCCAAGTTATTCAAACTTCATAAGGTTCTCACAAAAGTGGGAAAAATCTATTGAAATTTGATCGTACCTTGGGAAACACCCAATGTAGGAATGAAATATTGGATTTTATTTTCTCCCTTCCGCTTCCTCATATTCATCTATCACTAAAATTTTACCGCTCAGGGTCCGATGGTAAATAATACGTCATTTTTAATCATCCGTCTCAATCGGAGTCATAATTCTTGAGAAAATATATTTTTTTTACATATTTATTTTTTATTTTCATCCCTGCTGTGAGAGATGTTATTTTATCACAATTCTGTCGTTCTGTCGTAAAACGTTAAATCTTGATCTCGTAAAAACCAGTTTATTTTGCGTGTGTCGATTCCAGAAGTCGATTTGTGAAGTCTCGATGTGAATATCTCAATAATAGTAGCTTCTATTCAAGTTTTTTTTGTAATTTCTTGTTCATCTGCAGTAATAAAAATTTTTGAAGAAAAAAAATGAAAATATCGTTAATGACGCCAGATATTTTATTTTATGAACGCACAACAAAATACTTTTTCATGTTTTTAACGTTGCCCATTTGAAATGAAGGAAATGGTTTCTGTTATTTCATTTATCGTATTTTCTTTAGCTATTTTCGTGGAGCGAAGATGAACGAGTGCAACTTCAGTATCTTCGTTATTTCTACTTTGAAATTAGTTTTGATTAAGGGCCCTTGAAAGTTGAAATTTGAAAAAAGTGAGGCATGTTTGAGCAATTCATTTGTAATATGAAGTTGTGTACTTTTTCATTGAGAGATTATCAGTAATAATTTTTACTTAATTTAACACAATAAAAACACTTGTACAAATTCATTTTATTTATTGCAATACTAGGAAAACATGTCATCAATATATCGTCAGTATTTTTGTAAGAGATTGAGAAATAGTAATCTTCTTGTCGTATTCAACTTCTCAGGAATCGTATTATTTTATTTTAATCAAACTTATAATTCGAATACTTCTATTGTTGTGAGCCGTTATGACGATACGACGCAATATGAAATTTAACTTTGTAAGAATGCAATCGAACATTTTACTAGAGATAAATTTGGGCTTTAATTTCCTGACGAGGGCCTTGCATAGTGCTCGGTTTTTTATTTTTGTTCTTCTGCGAATGTCGTTGCAATGTCGTGCAGATATTTCGCAAACATCAAAATTCATTTTATTCGTTACAGGAACAAAACAACAAATGCATGGTTGAAAAACCAAAAGTAATTCCACGTCTGTCGGACATCAAAACCAGAGGATCGCCGGTGCCAATATCACCTGAAACATGGGATGTAAATGATGTTGCAGAATTTTTAAAAATTAACGACTGCTCTACATACTGTGACGCTTTCATCAAGCAGGTAAAACGTTTGTAAAACTGAATCATTAACTCAAAATCATTTTGATGAGATTTTTTTTTTTTTAATTTTTTAATTTATTTTTTTGTGGCGCAGAGTATCGACGGCAACAAATTACTCGAATTGACCAAGGAGGAGGTGCACTCCCTCGTAGGCATGAAAGTTGGACCATCTTTGAAAATATTGAATCTCATCAACCAGCTAACGTCGAAACTGAATCCGGCCAATTCGCGACACTCGAAAACCCTGAAAAACGTTTTATGATGTTTATACAAGTATATTTTTATTACTTGCCCTTACTCTTGTCTCCGTGTACTCTGTATATATTTAGTTCAGTGCGATCAGCAGGTCCGCTGATTGATTTAATTTGTAATTTTTCTCCAAATACGAATTATTGAGCGAATTTACGAATCTATCGAGCATCGGACTTCACTCGCGTCACTGTTGGAATATGGGCGTTAATGAATGCATGTGGCATCTGTTAAGAAGACGTGATGCGTGTGAATGCGGTGCCAGGCAACTAGTTATGCTAGTAACGTATTTTTCGTTAAGATTATTTCTTATTTCGTCGTCTTCGGATCTTCATTCTCCAAAAATAAAGAAAAAATAAAAATTTAAACATGTCATGAGAATGAGAGTAATGTGTGATTTTAATTTAAGTGACTTGAATCCACTTAAGTGGATTATGGTTGTATAGGTTATTTTTAATTTATTACATTCAGCTATATGTTGAGTAAAAAAAAAGAAAATTTTAATTAAGTTTTTTCTTTTTCTTTTTTTTTTTTTTTGAAACATGCTGAAAATATTTTATAAGTTCGCTGGAGGCTGGTCTATGAAAATGTTTTAGTTATGTAATTTTTTGAGATGTTATTTTCGCGGTGGGCTGAAAAAGACTGTTTGGGTTTTAGAACATTGCGACACTAAAAAGTGGGACGCCGATGTTCTAGACCGTATTGACCATGCATTTTTTTTCTTTTTTTATTGTTACTTGCAGAACTGCATTTAATGTTTCTTTCTCTTTTTTAATCGGAGGTCAAAGTTTGCTAGCGGCTACGAGGTCAGTATATGCTGCATCATTAAATCATTAGTGAGAATTCGAAATTTCATTTAAACGAATTTTTGCATTTGTAAGTGGGTTATATTGATTTTCTCTTTTTTTAAAAACTGATAAAATTATAATTATTTTGAAAGTTTCGGTTAATTTGATGTACAAACTGTTCCTCGTAGTTCTTGCTGAATTATTACTCCTCAACATGCACTGTTATATTTCGTAGCTATAATCATGATTACCAATCTTTTATTCATTAGTTTTTTGAATTTCTATAAGTTGAGACTTTCTTGTTGTACCTTATTTCACGATATGTCACCGCACGTGAGTTCTTCTTTCATTATCATATTTTTTATCGTTAAGTCTGAGCCAAAACATTCTTTACGTGGTTTTTGTCGAGAAAATTCTGTCGTGATGTGAGCTAACTTCCAATGAAATATCGGAGAATTGATTTTTTTATACTCGGGAAAGGGTATTTCTTTTCGCATCGTATCAGTATTTTGTTCGAAACCTCGCTTTTTGTTGTCAACTCAGAAATGCCCGTAACATTTGTTTGTCTACCTTGAATTATCACTGTCAGTACTAGCGGCCTGTTAGCCTTAACTTTTCGATAAATCAACAGACAAAATTCGTACATAGATCTCTATATGGAGGACCACTTTTTCGAAACCGAAATAAAAATTGAGTGATGTATGAGTCGTTCGCATTGATGCCGACTATAAGCGAGTTCTCTTCATGTTCCATGAAATTATTGGGGGCGTAACGTATTTTTCCCTCAATAATAATTTTTTTTTGCCAAGTGAAACAATTACTTATAATTTTTTCCTTTACAATACTTCCGGCAAATCGGCGTCATCATTAAAGTTTAATTTCGTGAGAAATTGTTTTTGATATCTTAATTTTGTAAGTTTTTCTTTCCCAGTATTTGAAAACCACTTTCTAAACCTACATTTTTGAAATTCAATTTAACTGACGTTTCTTTTGCTCTTGAGCGTCTCCTCTCTGTTTCTTTTTTCTTTCTTCTTTTTTTTTTCAGTACTGTACATTCTTGACTGAATAACTAATGGCAACTCAAGTATCTATAATACGACTGAATAGTATTCGACATCTCATTTATTTCAATCATAAGTACATTCGGTTTAGTTACTTGTTTTTAATTGTATCTATTTCATACAAATCCTAAATATAAGACCATTTTTTAAAAAATATTTTATTCCTATGTTGATTTTACGAGTATTGAGTTTTATGATTTGTAAGAACCTTTAATCTTAGAATCATTTATCAAAGGCCTAGTTTCCGCGCAGTAATGTATTTTTTCAGTCATTCAAAAAGTCTATTTTTAATTTTTTTTTTTTTGTCAAGATCTTTCTTCTTAAGTGCCTGTGAACTTTTTTCTTATAGAAATATTACGTAAATATGTAAATTTAAAAATACTTATGGGTAACTTCTGTGACTATTATCTTTCGTTAGTTTAACGAATTACGATCGTCTTGAGCATCGTTTCGTTCCATTCTACTTTTTTGCGTTCTATAAATGAAAATGGATTCTTTAATTATTTCAAAAATGGGTTCTCTAATTATTTTATGGTTGAAGTAACTTCCGCGTTGGGTATATGAATTGGTTGAAAGAGTTGAACGGTAGAGAATCAGAAAAAAAAAGAAGTCTGAGTAATCCTTATAATTTCATTTTGTATAGGTTAAAAATTTTTTATAATTTGTAGTCATTAACGTACAGCGAAAAAATATTCATAGATTTCGAGTACTTCTCGAATGTATGCTGTGTCCAACTGAACAAAGGGTTTTGTTTTAGAATTATTCGCCGGAATCTGAAAAACATTAATTTGAGGAAATTTTTTTTAACAATTATACTTTTTTTCCCCTTTTCGAAAGAGTTCTGATTTTGTTACTCGTAATAAAGAACCCACGATTTTAAATTTCATTTCTCGTCGAACAGTTTAAATTTTGACGTCAGGTTTGCAAATTGAAGTAGAAAACTCTTTGTTTATGGATTCAGGTATTTGAATTTAAAATTTCCTTGCAACTTCGTGCTCGTTTGTTTTGAAAATTGACAATATTTTCATTTTCTTTTCGCTATGAAAATTGTTAACGAAATATTCATATCACATGGACAGCTAACAGAATTTACCGCATTTATATCCTGTTTCTTTCGTGTTCAGGTTTTGTTTGCGCTTTGTGGTTTCTTGGAATTTTTTTATTTATAATGCTATTTCTGATTACTTTGATGTAATAGCCTCCCAATTATTGTATTTTTTTTTTTTTTGTTTTCTTTTTCAAATAGTTGGACGATTTTTAGGAAATATTTGGACCTTGACCGCTTTACAGTTAATTTTGTGATACGGATAGTGAAATCTTTTTAAATTTTCATTTTTATTTTATTTTCTGATTTCGTTTCAGTTTTTTTCCTGACGTGTTTTTAAGATTGTTTTGTCTAATGGTTTTATTTTCCGGTATCATGATTCTAATTTTTAAGAGTTATCGATTGACTTCTGACTTATACAAAAATTGTGATTGCGTTACCGGGCTTATACCTGGAAATTCTATTTTCTCGTGACGTTATTCGAATTTTTCGTCAATGCGATATTTGGATGGAAAAAGTATCATGGTAACTCACCCGTCACTTCGATCCAATCTATCGTATTTTCAGACTAGACAAGAGTTTTATGTTGATATTTCTTCGAGCCAACTTGACTCATGAAGTCATGAAGTTGAGCAGCAGCGCAAATTTCGTGATTAGGACCATATGTAATTCCAGAGATTTTTCAAATTGTTTTTCACATTTCTTATTTCCAAAAATGTAGTTAGGAAGAAATTTACCATTGTCTGCCATTATTATTTCTCTGCTTAGGTGCAATTTGTCCGAGTTCTGTGAGCTTGGAAGTGCTAGTATAAGGAAATTCGAATATTCCCAGTTAATTTTACTTAAAAAAAAAAAGTATTTTATTCTCCTTAGACCGACAATGTTTATCACTTGGAAAAAGCTTTAAAAAAGTTCATGACTTAAAAGTTCATATTCGATATTATTATTGGTTTTCGAATTAGAATCAGAAAATCTCAAAATCTTTCTGATTTTTATTTTTATTTTCGCGAGTAAAAATCTATCTTCAAAATGGTGCATACTCGGAGAATGCTTCCGAAGTCGCATAACTATATTTTGTTCATTGGCACCCTAAAAGTGACAATATGAGTGAAGAAAAAACGTTCCTTTTTGACTTCTCGTATACGTATATTAAAAATAAAGTCGTTGAGTGTCAGTTACTTTTTCAAAATATCGTCTATTTGGTAATATTCTCAGATTACTAGCCATTATTACCATTTGAAGAAAAAAATCGGAATAAATCTTCCCTAAAAATATTCATTTCGGAGTTTTCAAAGAGAATCTGTTGCCCTTCGTTGATTTGAGCGCAAGGATGAAAAATTGTTAAACGTGAAATCTAGTAATCTTTTTAAAAAAAAAGAAGAAAAAAAGAACTGTCACCATCTACAGATTGTTGAGTTTAAATTTTAGGGTCTCGGTATGAATAACTCATGAGGTCGCATCCCTTTAAATATTTTTTCCAAAAAATACAATATTATTCTAATTCAAAATGTAAATTTAATTTAATATTTTTTGTATATACTCTCCTAAGCTCTATGAAGTTCCCTCAACAACTGAAGATTTCTTTTCAAATAAATTTTTAATGTTGATTCGACGTCGATTTCAGACCGAGGCACGTCAAAGAAATTTAATTCTATTGAAAAAATTTTCTGTTCTGGAGAAGAATGAAGGTAAAACATTTCCGGAAAAGTTAAGTCTATTACCAAATGTGTCTTCAAGTTCCTTTTTTTTTTATTTTATTTTACCCAATCAATCACCTTCCTCTCTTTCTCTTCAACCAATATTTATATCCTTGATAGAAAGAGTTCAATTTTTGGATACATTTTTGATGAAATGATCTTGCTGGAACTTGCATAAGTATCTTTTTCTTTTTTCCGTATTTTTTTTTCAGTTAAAAAAAAACCTAGTTCTTAGATGGGCGTATGCGGTAGAGAAATTTTAGTATTTTTTTCATCCCTGCGCTCAAAATTCAGACATCACCATCGGTACGAACGGCGATTGAAATATCTGAAAAATTACTTGAGCAAGGAGAAAACGTAGTGTTCCTCATTTTTCTTGTTTCGTCAAGTTTCGGAATTTTTCAAATTTTTGGAACCCAATTTTTTTTTTTCTATGTGTTTTTATAATATTCTTTTGTTTTTGGAGCAGATAAAACGCATAAAAATAATGAAGTATTATAAATTTTCGGTTCCTTAAAAAATGCACGCATTACCTTCTGGGTCCAAGTATGCGATTAGTTTACTGGTATTAAAATTATTTCCTAATCAATATGTCTTCTAAAAATATCTTTTCACCAGTCACCCTGCCCGCTATAAAATATGAACTATAAGTTTATTTTTGTCCTCAACTTTTTTATGAAATTGTAAAATCAGCTGTTTTCCATGTGGGTGTAAAACCTGGCATGAAAACTTTAATGTACACTTTCTGCGTGTCAATTTCTAAAATCCTCCGTAACGAGACGATTGTTGAAACCTCTCTCATAAATTTGTCCCTTTACCGTCGCTTTTTAATCCTCACGACGAAAAAAGAAAAAAGGCATACGCTGTGATATAGTCTCCTTTACGACCTGCCTCTGACATGCGTTCGCAGACAGCAGACATGAAAAGAATGAGGAAAAAAAAATAAAAAAACCAACTGCGTAATAACGTCTGCAACGCGATGTTACGTTAGAACTCGAACAAACTAAAGAGAATTTGTGTCTGGCGCGTGACCTGTATTGGTTTTCAGGGTGTCGCTGTATGTGGTAACACTGATTTTCATCTTCGAACCGTTACCAAAAAGTAGTTCCTGTCTGGTAAGCATTTTATTGCGTATATTTGTGTTCGATGATGAAACTTCACGAATTTATTGTAATTTTCGTCGAAATAAGTTGAAATTCTTCAAAAATCCGAGTCAAGACTTCGTAAAACTCTTAAACCGCCTAAAAAATTCACGAACATATGGGTAAAGTAAGTCGGCGTGGTGTACAGCTGTTCCCGGTTCCCGCCAAACATTCAGCGAATTGAGTCGTGGTACTGTGTGTAAGGAGTGGTTAAACGTGTGATAATAGAATTCTTTCTTGAATTAATACTTGTATTAAACAGCAATATTATATTATTCGGTGTGTGTTTTTTTCGTGTGAAAATTTCGGTAATTTTTTCGTGTATGAAAAAATTGTGTCCATCGATCGTTCTTGTGTGTTTTCCGCGAAAATGACTGCTTTGGACAGGGGCGAGGATAAGTTGAAATTTGGAGAATTGATGATACGCTACGATCAAGACGATATAAGCGGATCTTGTAGGTGAGTACCCAAAAAACTTGTACGAAAAAAATAACCGTGTGTAAAAATGTTGTAGCCCGCTCTCGAATAGAATCACATGGCTTTCTAGGTTGATCCGAAAAATTTTTTTATGGTCAATTGGTAATTCAAAATCAACGTAAATTACGAGGGACAAGATTTTGATTTTCATGATGATTGTCCATATCGATAGTAGTACAACTCCTTATTGATAGGATTTTTTTTTTTAAGTATGTATCAACGAACGTGGCGTTACACTTCGCCGGTGTCAGCTGTTCGACGCCATGTTTTAATGAATGACTCACGTAGTATTATTGATTTAATTATTTCTACGCTATTTCTCACTTATTATTTAACACTACTCCTTCGGTACTGGTTTAATTTTTTTTTTTTTTTTGTGAAAAGAGTGTACGGATTAAGTGACAGCGAACGTGTGCCTACATGTATTCGTTGATGATTTTTCAGTAGTTTAGAATTCTGTTAGTGCTCCACATACCTCCGACGATGAAAAATTACTCATTTCCGAGCTGTAGAATGGAATGTTATCGTAATTTGTATTCGTGTATGTAGGCTACCTTCAGAAATTTTATACTTCTCGTTGGAAATGTATAATTATTTAGCCAGTTTGTAAATATTTGGTGTGTATCGTTATCGCCGTTATCGGCATCTGCTGATTGCTGATATTAGTGTGTTGATTATAAGGCTTGTTTTGTTGGCATTCTTACGAAATTTGTGACTGGTCCTTAGGCGTGCAGGGCGGAGGAGTGATTTATGGTTGCGTGTTCAAATTTGAAAGTACGAAGTATTACTTCTTCGTAGGTCGGCATGTTAATTAGCTGTGGTGCAGCAAGTATTGGAAAATCGTTTGGATAATTTGCTTAGTATTGTGACAATATATTTCGTTAAATAAAGTTTCGACGGAGATTAGTGTTTCAGATTTTTTTTTCTGCTTTTAGTCAACAAATTTTTTCAACTGAAGATTTTAAATTTGAGTAATTTTTCTCGAGGGTAGATAGTTACATTAACTTCAAAAAACAAAATTGGAAAAAAATTTAAGAAATTTTTGGATTATTAATTACCTGATCCTGTTGGAATTGAATATTTCTAGATTTCTCAAAAGAAATAATTCTGTGCCGTACGTGCCAAATTTTCCTATAATTTTTTCATAGATATTATGCAGAATTTGTAATCAAGTAACTATCACCACTTTTAATTTTTCTGAGTGAACGTTTATTCAAGTATCGCTCTAAAATTGAGTCGTATTGATGTTGTCTTAAGAAACAAGTGATAAATCTTATAAATTTAGACTTTCTGGTATTTTTGATGATTATTATCGTAGTCGATGATACTGAAGAAAAATTTTGGTCTTTTTATAATTTCTGTTACCATGAGTTATCGAGTTCCAAAAAACAAAATTTTCAGTTCCTCGTATTGGCAATGAATATTAAACGTTATCATGAACTGCTACATTCGTGGTAGATACCCTACTCCAAAGGTTCTCAACTTTTTTCTTGTGGTACTAGTTCCACATAATTATCTTCAAGTAACTTTGCTTAGCATCTAATAAATTGAGACTGTTTTTAAAGTGAAACTTTACTGTTGGTAATAAACTCGTATGACCTTGACATGATGAATTCGACGACAAAAAAAAAGACGTCTGTGGACTGAATCGTGAAGCACTTGGTTTTTTTTAATATAGAAAAAAAGGAAAAAAAGAGTTTGTGTTCGCCCTCAATACAAAATGAAAAATGGGAGTTAGGAAGATTAAGCCTCCAATAAAAAAGGGGTTTTGGATCGTTATCTATTCTCTTTTCGTAGTTTATTTTGTGATAACATCAATGGATATGTTTTTTTAGGGCGCTGATTTCATATTTGACATTAATTTTTTCTTTCAGCCCATTCCTCAATCCTCAGGGGCTTCAAAATGGGGCCAAATTTTGACTTGCTATGTTCTGTTGTGTGATGTATCAGTAGGTATGTTTTTTGGGGAGTTTATTTCGTTTTTGACGTTGATTTATTCATTCAACTCATACCTCGTCCCCCGGGGTTTGAAAAGGGGACCAAATTTTGATTTTTCATATTTTGTTATGATACATCAGCCGATACGTTTTTTGAAGAGCTGATTTCAAGTTTTATGTTCATTTTTTGATTCATCTAATTTTCAACCGCAGGGGCTTCAAAGGATATCCAAATTTTTACTTCTCATATTTTGTTACGTACGAATTTCATATTCATTAAATGATTTCATGAATTCAGTGGTAGTTCTGCAATATCTCGTAAGAAGTTTCACCTTCACCGCGTGTCCTATGACACAATCATTTTATTTACCTATATTTGTGAGAATGAGGTAAATTTAGAAGTAAAACAGATTGTGGTTTCATAAACATTGAAATAGTAATTTCTACTTCATTCGTACTTCACGTACCACCTAGCTGCCCCTCGCATATCACAGACTCAGAACCTCTGCCCTACTCTATTTAAATTCAAAATTGAAAGAGCCTCACTTGGAAAATTGGTTCTTCAGGTACCCAGTATAAGAAAAAATAGAAGAAAAATTTCCAAGTTGTTGCCTCAACTTTTGCTGTGGAATATTGGGAACAAACAATAGGGAAATTGAATCCTTTCATTACCTTTATAATTTTAAGCTAACTTTTTTTTTTTAATACGTTGTTCCCCTTATGTGAATTCGTCCACATTTCTAGAATTTTTTAATTTTTCCTTAATTAATAGCTTTCCAAAGTTGAGGATAAAAATATATTGTTATTTTTTTCTTGATTTTAAGAAATTCCATAGATTTTAATTTCATTCAAAAAAAAAAAAAAAAAAGTTTTGAGATTTATGATTGATTACCCATGCTTTTTACATTTGAAGACATCTTGATTATTTGAGGCTAATTACAAATTTTCCTAAATCATTGAAGTCTTGAATTTTGGTCGGTTGGTTATCTTATATTTCAGTTGGTCATGCCAATCCCAAAATTATTTAAAACTTTGAAATCTCCAACTTTAGTTTTCTTATACCTATTTCAGTAAGTCATTGTATGAGAAATTTTGAAAACTTGAAGTTCATCATTAATTTTATTATCAACCTGTAAAGTTGTAATTTTTGTTACGAACACTGGTAATGACTGACCGCAATGTATTCCATTTTGAAGTGATCTTGATGGAAAATACAGTTTGATAGTAGCATAATTTATCTGACTTGAGATTGATTTTATTCAGCAATAACTTCAGCTAGATAATGTGGATAATTCCACTGAGTTTCCTTGATAAATTCTGTTGTCGAATCTCTATCGCTGCAATATTTGCATTATCATAATCTTTTTCTTCCCCAATTTTTTAACTGTCAGTTGTGTGTATTTATCGCAAGTACATAAATGAATTTCGAGATGTTTTGATCGTTTTTTCACCATTCGGTAGACAAAAATTCTGTGTTTACTTTATGGAAATGGAAGTCACCCGTTGTTTCGTATTTCGCCATGTGTATTGTTTTGTGAACATTTAGTTGTTAGTTCTGCTAGAGTACTCCTCAACCCTTAAGAAAATAGAAACATATGCTCTGAACACTTGTAATCCTCTTCTGCATTAATGTAAAGTTATTGCGCATCGCTAATGGTGTTTCTGGGTTTGATGAAGGTTTGCCGGTGGTGTGTCGATGTATGCCCGTATCCATCTTTTTAATTTTAATTTTGAAATTATAAGGTGTCGATATCGTGGTTGATTTTGTAGTAATTAATGACTTGTTTCAACCAGTAATGTCCCACGATTTCTCGACTATTGCTCTATCGTTCGGAATAAAGGACTCTATATAAATTTTTGTTTTCCGTTTCTGGAACTGGAGCTTTCCTGACCGATACCACAATCTTCCTCAACTAGATTTTATTTATATTTTCTTAATTCTTTATTGTTGTATGCAAATGTAGGCTATACCTCGAACTTAATTTCTGAGATATTATAGTTTCTGCTGTTTTTATCTGTCTCAATACAAATTAGAAAATTTCCGTCTGAAAGTGTGTTCTATTTAGATTATTACTTACTACTCGTGTCAGTTCTGAAGGACCCTACACATTTAACCATCTAATTTTAACAATGTTCGGTGTAACTCTTCAAATATTACATATGTTAAAATTTCGAAGCATCACCGTAAAATTGCTATTTGATCGAACCATTCAAATTTTTAAAAAATTTGTCAACTGATTTTCTAACGTGATCGCTTTTGATTTTATTTTGAAGAAATTTCTCTAAATTGCGAATTTTCGAGAGGTACATCATTTTTTGATAACTCTAATCTATTCAGAATCCTTCGTTCTTCAAAGAGAACAGTATTTAAGTTTGTGATAACATTTTGACTGATTGACTCAATTTTTTCCATGGTGAAAAAGACGAATTTCATCGAAAATGTCAAGTTGAAAATAAGTGAATTGTTTGCCTTCTCTTAAAGGATAACGAACGAAGAAATGTGGCCATTTTTCAAAATATCTGGTTCAGTTTGTTGTTTATTGGGTAGCATTCATTCACGCCATTGTTTTGTTTTGTTTACGTCGACGAATGAAAATCACTTCACTATCGATGAAGTGTGTTACAGTTAATTGACGCCGAAGGATTATACGGTTGAATATGGCTGAAAAAATTCGGATAGTTCTTTTATTAACGTGGATACTGTTAATGTATTGAATCAGCTACAAAAACTGATAACGAAATGATAGCGTTTATAGAATGAAAGGAAATATCCTCAGTTTTACTTACATGATTGATAGGTTTTTTTTTTTTTTTTTGATAACTTTGTAAAAAGCAAAATCTTGAACAGATTTCTCCAAAACAAAATAAAGTATGATTATCTGAAGGTTGAAGAACAATCCCAGATTTTTTCGGTTGTACTCTTTAAAGAAAATTTTCGTTTCTAGAGAAGTAACTGACACATCCGACCCTTTTAAATGAGTTTTCTCTTATCTTTAATTGTGGAGAACCACATGTTCTCTTTATCTTATATGTGTAGCAGTAAGACCAAAGAGAGTTCATCAACCATATCGAAAGTTATGTATAGGGGCTGCTTCTGTTACATAAAAGACGTATTAGAATAACATGATCAGCAACACCATTGTTGCTTAGCCCATCTAGCAGTTCCATTAGGTTTCAGTAAACTTTCAGAGAATATTTTTCAAACTTTTTTCATACATCTGATTGCCATTGAAATTGGTAGGAAAATTGAAGAAGAAATTGCTATCATCAAGATCGATTTTTCCTTTCACCACACAGGTTTATAATGTTGTTTTCTGGTTGGTTCATCATCCAATCGATATTTCTTATTTCAAGTATATATTTTACAAACGATCCTAAAGAGATATTAATGTTCAAAAAAGATTTTTCAGCAAAGCAGATGTATCTAAAATTCAGTTCTTCCATATTATGTATACGAGGTGATTCACGGTTTAACACTAAAATAACATTTAGGGCGTCAAAATTTGAATCGCTCATTTACTTGTTGAGATTGATTCACAATTTGTTGCGCCGTCTTAACAGTTTTGTTCATACAAATAAGGGTCTATTCTAATAATGGATCCTTTAATTACAAAAATAATAAGAAACAAAAGTTATGAAACATGAACAAGAGGTTGTCTACAAATTGGTCGAAGAAACGCACAAGATGAAAAATTCGTGAAAAAAAAAGAAAAAAGAACAAATGTAATTGATAATGGCCAAATCCGGTTTTAATGGGAGTATTTGGGGTCTGAATAGTTTTGATTAAAGTTAAAACCTCGTACACCTTCTTATAGGTATCTTACTTTGAATGAGTCATGTCTTAACTGCATGTTCTGCATTCTTATCATTTCAAGGTATGGGTAGTTCAGCTAGTTCAGTGCCAACGCCACCTAGGGAAGTACGCGCAAGTATAGAATAGCAAACTTTGACTATAAAATATATGAACTGCTCTGGCACCATGTATGTAGTGTGAAAGGAGTATCCGTAGCATCGCAGGTACAGGGTAAGGAAAAATAAGTCAGCAAATGTAGAATTTATAACAAAATGCGACTTCCGCTGACTTATTTTTCTTTACCCTGTACCTGCAGTGTTGAGACTTTTTTTATAAGCTTTTATTCTACTCACTATACTGCAATTTATAAGGGAATGAATTGGCAAAATAATATTGTGAATTAATTTTGACGAGTGAATTTCAGCGGGTATCTTTTATATAGTGATAGTAACGTGCAAAACAGAGTAACTTCATTCCCCAAAAATGCTATCCGTGTCTGATAGTAACTACGATGAATCAGCTCTTCATAACATCTATGCTCAAATTAGAAACATATAGGGTATCCACCTTATTAGCTCATATTCTTAGTCGTTATTTAAATTCACTTAAATGACAAAAATGATGCTTTTAGAATACCAAAACACTTGAGTACACTTAATTTTTCGCTTAAGGGATTTAGTAAGGGTTTACTTAAGTGAATCGAATGACCAAGAATATGAAATACCGATTTGTTTATTTTTGTTTCTTGAAAAGTTACTGTTGCAACGCAATGTGAGTAGCTTTTTTGAATCGAAAATCTATCGGTCTGTTCCTATAAGTTAGTTATAATGTGATCAACCCGTATACCAAATGAGGGTTGTATTTAGAGAGTGGATACGTCTCCTGAAGGCACCTTGTGTCCTTTTATGAGCCTTGAATGTTGGAATAAAAACAGCGTGCTTTTGTGCATGCCTCATAGCTAAGCGACCATGAGAGGAATGACACATACACGAATTAGCTGAATATTTAAATGTAACCCTTCATTGTTTCGATTTTCAGTTACAAAAATCCCGATTTTGAGAGGCTGGAAAACATTGAAACTAGATATTCATCCTTGTCAGTCTTCCTGTTTCCATTAATACGAAAATGAAATGAAAAGTGTGTGCGAAAAAGGAAATAAATGTCGCTAGTAGAAGAGGGAGAAAATGTTTGAAGAAAACTGTGTGATTTGATGGTGATTGTATCGCGTTTAGGCATTTTCACGTCTTTTTCCTGCAGATTTTCTAAAATTTATGCCGCTGTTATTTTCACCCTCTGCCGCCTATCAAGGTTTAACTTATATTCCAAGGAGCTCCATTCAGTGACGTATGAGGAGCTGTTCATTTTTATCAGTAGAAAAAGGGAGAGACACGCAGACCAGATGATTTCCTGGCACATTGGTCGTATTTTTTATTTTTAATAATTAAATCGGTCGTAAGGTTGTAGTAAAGGCGTGTATAAAATGTGTTAGACCTGTATTGTAATGGCTTCTGGGGAGGTGGGAGAGTGAACGGGGTTCCAGTTTTTTTTTAAGAATATTATATTGTAGTACGCTATAGCGTAGTAGTATAATATCTCAAGTGCTAGTACGAAAGCGCGCTGTAGTGCAGTTGAATGGCTGAATGGTTCGTCAGAGGGGGGGTTTAAAAATAAAACCACAGCACCGACCTCATTATTGATTTATTACCAAACGTTTTTCGAGTGTCTCCGTAAAGTAATTGAAAAGGCACGTTCGCCGGTTAACGAATAACGGCTTGTATTTCGAGTGCACGTTGTTTCACGTAAATTTTACTCTAGGTAGTTTACTCTTTACATTCAGAAGATCCTTCGTTATAACCACCTACCTCTGACCCTACCCCTCCCCATTCATAGGTACTGAAAGCCATGCATCGGTTTTCCGGTATTCCGTAGATGGGTGCGTGTAGGGGGTGTACGTATCTTTGACTCGAAATGAAAAACTGTTTGTTTTCTACTCAGCGTATACTTGGAAGAGTAATTTGTTCTAAATTGAAGTTTTTGGAGAATATTTGAGCCGATCTTGAGGTCAACGTAAAGAATTTGAGAGGGAAACTTGGTTATGAATTTTTAGTGAAGTTTGAAGTTCGAAGTCGTTATTACTTTTACTTCTATGGAGGCAAACACTTGGTGTTCTCGGCTCTTGGATTTTCTACCGAAATGAGGTTGCGTAGTCGTAATTCTTGTGAATTTTTTTCACTTTGATTTTTATACTATTTCCGCCGATTTGCATGTCATATAAACATGAATTCTATTTCTGTGTGACAGCGTTACCAGCCTCATCAATGGAATTATAATTTTTCGTTTATATTTGAAATTCAGTTACTTGGTTCATGTTGAAATCAGGATGTAGCCCAATCGTAATCAATTATTTACTAAAGGTAAAGCTCGTTTTTTTTTTGTTGTTTTTTTTTGGGAGGGGAGAAGACATTTCTGTCTTATCTACATTTTTCATTTTAATCAAAAAATCGTTTTGATTTCTTTTATGGTGTTTTACATTCCAGTTAATTAGAATTGTGTAACCCATTGCGCGAAAACGAAAAAATATTAATCAGTGTCTCATTAGTTATCGCATTTTATAAAAAAAATTATCAAGTAACAATTTATTTTAGGTCGGTGACATTTTCATCTGTTACTCAACTCGGTCTATATTTAGAAGGTTGGGACGTTTATAGTGAGAATTTGTATTTACGTGTAAACACTGACGTGTCTAATTAATGCGTCTGTTGTGTAGGTATTTTGTTATCTCTACGTACAGAGTAGAGAATGTAATGAAATCAAAAAATATTGCTTTTTCGCACGCACTTTTTCCAATTTTAGTACAATTTTATAATTTGATAGCACTTTTTATTCTTGATTCTTCACATTTTTTTTTAATTTTTCCGGGGCCGTGGAGAGGAAGTTCGGCCGCAGAGGAGAAAATTCATATGGGTCCTCCTCACATTGAAATCAACACCCGTATATCAAAAATTCTTGAACGTAATGCACATTTGTGTAATGCTTTATTTTATTTTTATTTATAAATCATACCGGGCCCCTTGATTCTATTGTAAAACTAATTCCTGTCATCTCCATTATATATACGTATATATAAAATACATACACATTCTCGAAGCTAGAATGTTGAGTGAAGATTGAATTTAGACTTTTTGTGATAATTGGAGCATGTACTTTCTGGAGAATAAGAATGTTTCACTCTTGATAACATGACATAATATTTTACACAATGCATTTAATGAAAGCTGATCATTAAAAATTTATTTTTAATAAACTTATGATTCTTCATTGATCCCTCTCAGAGGTGTTAACTCTAAAAGACCTAGTAATGAGTAATTGTTTCTTTTTTTCCTTTGGAAGTCTGAAAGTTTGAAGACTATCTTTGGGTGAATTAATTCGTAGTAAAGATTAAAATACTGTAAATTTGTACTTGGCTTCCACCTCTAAACCCAAGCTCCATTGTCAAATGTCGAAAAACTGAAAACTTGACTTTAATTTTGTTATCAGCGATAGAGCTAGAAAAACAAAAAATTTGGTTCCCAATTCGATTGTTTTTATTTCCTAAATATTTTGTTTCTAAAAAACTTATGTACAGCTGACCAGTGATGTGAAAATCGAAATCTCAGCTTCATTATTTAGCCTTCATACCCAGTGTAGAGCCTACATTTATGAACAGATGCGAAAATTTACTGACTTTGGAGACCAGCTTGAGTTTATTACTCTTCTTATTGACTTCCGCGTGGGAATGACAAAGAAGAAGTCAACAGTGAGTTCGGAAAAAAACAAACCATCCATGAGTTGGATGGAAATGAGAAAATTGGCGACGAATAGGTATTCTTTCCGAGTTGAAGTACCAGAATTTATCGCATCAGCGTGTCAGTCAGGGTGAAACTTGGGGAGGAATCAGACACCAAAAAGCCATCAAGTCTCGGAGCGAACGTTAGGTCTTCATAGTTGAGGTGCATTTACACGATCAAGTTGAATTTCACAAAACGCTCTTATTCCGGCATCAGTAGTAATTTTATGGCTTGCGCTAGGTTCGAGTCCCGTGTCAGAGGCGGCGGATATTTTTTGCTCAGTTTTGACAATTTTTCTGCAAATCAGTGACTGAACGTGAACCGCGCATGAGTAGCCTAAACGTGTAACGGTAAATTTGCGCAAATTTCGCACAAATCCGTGTTTTTTGGCGGAAGACTTGAACGTGTAAATGCGCGGTTACGCAGCTTCCCCAAAACCCTATTCGGGGCGTAGACAATGCTCGTGGCGCCTTCGCCCCCCGAAACAGCAGGAGGGAAAATTTTCTCCGTATGCCGAGCCAAGGTTTACTTCCCCCCACGGTGCGGCAACTACTGCTTCTCTCGGTTGTGTACCGTACGTGCTTACTAATTCGATGCTTTTCCTTCTGTTTCGGTCTCGTTCCTGTGTCGGCGCAGTATTAAAAGTGAAAAAGCCGATTCTCCAGTCACGCCGAACATATCTCGAAGTTCGTCGACGAAGGCAGCGGTCGCCGCCAATGTGCCTTCAGCGAACGCCGCTGCCAGCACTCCACCGTCGGTGGACGAGAAACGAATGCGGCGAGAAATCGCCAATTCCAACGAAAGGCGACGTATGCAGTCCATAAACGCCGGTTTCCAGTCGTTACGTGCCTTATTACCGCATCACGTAGGGGAAAAACTGAGCAAGGTAAGAAAAAATAGTATAGAAAAGATGGGAAAAAAAAAAAAGTAAAACTAACGCATTTTCCTTCTTTTTGGCCGCGTACCGAGAGAAGACGTACGTGGTAGCGAGTGGAGAAAAGCGGCTGGCGGTGTGATGGAGGTTGGTGGTTGCGCAGGAGGAAAAGAAGCTTGATGAACTCGCCGCCGCCACCGGTGAATTGTGGGTGTGGGCGTGGCTGCGGGCACTTGTGCAGTCTGCAACCGAATAGCAGCTGATCGTGCCAGCGGCGGAGATGTGGGCGGCGGTGGTGGAATTAATTCGCAGAATTTTCGCGACTGCATGATAAAGCCGGGTGTATTTGTAACATCTGCTCGGCCCAAATCGAAGAGAGGCGAAAAAATTATCGAATTTTATGTTCTCGCGTGGGTGTTGAATGTGGTTTACGAGGCAATAATACCAGCCGTTCTCAACTGCTCGGATGAGTGAGGAAGATGCATAGTACGAAATGAAAAAAGCGACCCCAATAAAGTTTTTCTCGCCGAGAAATATAGGGATGCCGGACGTGGCGCATAACTTTGGCCGCCACATTTTCAGCAGCTATCGTTATCCAATATTCAAATGTGGAATTTTGGCGAAAAAAATACTTCTTTGGTTGAAAAATAATAGCGAGATGCTACCGAATTTTCTTTCCCCCTTCTGTTTCACTCTCGACGTTTAATTCATGGCCAAAAAAAATGAATTTTCGGTGGTTATAACCGAGTTTTGCATTATTTTTCTTGACCATGTTTAGAAATACATGTTTTCGACTTTCATGTACCTTTTCTTAGTCAGCCGCAAAAGTATAAATCTATGCTCGCAAAATTTGGTAAATCGCACTTATTGAACATGTATTTTAATGATAAATTTTTCTACTTAATGTATTTAGTAAAGTGTAGAAATAGAGTTTTTGTGAAAGAAAATTCATTATTTGTCGCCGCTGAAATACTGGTGGAAAAAAAGAAAATGTTATGATGGGAATAATAATTCCCTGATTGTGGCTATTTTTCTGACGAAAATCACATGTGAAGTCGCATTAATTTGTTTCCAACTGAATACTGAAGCTCCAGAGCTATTTCCCCGAAGAAAAATTTTCTGATTTAACGTATTTTAGATTTTTGCTAAACAAGAGCCGAGAAAAGGTCATTTTCTCGATTTCTATGGAAATTGAATGACGGTGTGGCATACCATGGACACTTAATTCGAAATATCATAATTATATTTAATATGTTCAAGAGTCAGAATGGAGCCAAAAATTGTTTCAAACAGGCTAAATATAAATTGTTATGTGTACATCCGCTATCGTACAGTTTGTAAGAAAACGTATTGGATTACTAACCAACCAATAATTTAATGCTTTGACTATATTATAGTACTGAACCAATAAAGCTCCATCAGACCAATGTACTTTCTGATGTCAAGACATGCTGGTGTAAAAGTGAGCAACCCTACTGTACCTTCTGCGTGTTTTCAACATTTCGCTCGTCTTCACCGATTTAGAATAAATTTGAAAAAGTCATCCCTTATATTCACAAGGATACGGCACATAAAGGTTGTGTAAAGTACGTCAAATGGTACACAGTGGTTGCCTATTTATAGCGTCGACATGTCTAACCAGAAATCATCATTCTTCACTTGTCCAGTTCTGTACTGTCAAAGATTTAATGGGAACAAATTATAATCATTTATTTTCATTTCTCAAGGAGTATGTTGGTTTACAAATGAAGTCTATGTTTATTTTTTTTGAGTTTTGAATTCCAATTTTTTTCTCACCATTTTAATATTTTACCTCTGACAATTATTTCTTTTATATTAATGATTATTTCATTTACGGTTATTAAGTTACTGTCATTGAGTTTGATGTATCCATGATACTTTTCTGTTAGATAAGCAACGATGAACAGTTTATGGTAGTTTTGAAATATGGTGTGCTTAATATTAATACAATACTCCTAAGAGAACAAAATATGAATCGAACCGCAACTTGATTTATATTTTTTATTATATAAAGTAAACCTTATTTTCACAAATAAAAAATATATGAGGGACAACGTCCTTAAGCTAGAATTTTTTTTTTAGTTAAGTTTTTCAAACATTCTTGTCGATGTCAGTCAGATTTGTTTAATGTGGAGAACAGATCTTTCAAAATTTTATCAATAAATCAGTAGATCGAAAGATCGCGATCTAAGATCATTATATCACTTCAAAAAAATCATCTAATTTTGGGATTTCGATCAACATTTTTCAAATAATTTAGATCATCAAAACAGGTAGTTTATAATATTAATAAATTATTTATTATTATATTTTGTGTGAATGCTTGAACTAAAAGTCATAATTAAAATTATCAGGCTGTGACAAAATGATGAATAAATCACAATTGAAGAAATCGAGTTTCTACCCTTATAATTAGTAAAATTTCCAGGAAATCTTATAATAAGACCGTATTCGGTTAGAAAAAAGAAAAATATAATTCCTGACGGTCACCGATCCAACTGAAAGTGGAAAAAATACTGCTTCAAAAAATGTTTTTGGCCGATATCGGCTGCCCCTTTCACATTTACAGAATTGTAGAAAAAAAATACATCTACATGTGATACTGATGTACCCTCATGTCAGTTTTCAGCCCTCTAGCTCAATAAGAAATATGAAAAATAAATGTGGATGGAAATCCGGACGTTTTTGAATTTTATATAGTAGACTAGCTTTGGAAGAGAGGTCTGCGCCCACTCTCCACTCGCTCCACTTACAAATCCTGGATGACCAAAATCTTATACCTACTTATGCAAATTACTTTCAAGGTTCGATGGTGGTGAAATATACAGAAAGCACTTTGTATATATATGTATATATATATAAAATATATACAAATATATAGTAATTCAAAGATGCCCAGATTTGTTGTTGTAGTTTATCTTACCGTTATCTCGTGATTAATTTCTTTTAGGTAAAATCTGATAATGGAAATGAATTTATCATTAAAAAATAAGGGGAGGTCATTGCTGAAAAAATTTTTCAGCCATCATTGGTTTTTGAAATAAATGACAAATTAGAAAACTGCAAATTTCTCATTAATTTGCAGTTTTTTTATGATCGATGAATCGTGAGGTGAGAGAAGAGCAGTTTTTTTCCAAATTAAAATGTTGTGAATGTTGCAAAAAACAAGGATAAGTATACAAAAAGTGGGATTGTATTTTATAAATACAGATTTTGAATTTTTTCACCTCTACCAGCTTCCAAGATTATTTTGAAGAGATAGATAGATGTGAGGGGAAGAAAATTCGGAACTAATGGAAAAAAAAAAAGGAATGATATAAAAGACCAGATCGCGATCTACATCACCTTGATCTGAAGATCAGTATCACTAGATTACAGTATTGCTGGGATCCGTAGATTGCGACCTAGATCGTCCCATTGATTCTTTATCCCACTTTGCATTTGTTGTATATGCTTCGACTAAAATACTAGTAGTGGCCCAGCAAAGAAATATGATTTCTGGTTAGATATGCCGACACTAAATAGGCAACCACTATGTATCATATGACGTACTTTACACTAACTGTTCTTACGCTATCCTTGTAAATTTAACGGGTGACTTATCAAATGTATTCTAAATTGGTGAACTTAATCAAAATATCAAAAATATGGCTAAGTACCCACCCTAGTTGCCTGCTTTTATGCCGCCATGCCTTTAAATTACAAATTATGTTGGATTTATGGAGCTTTACTGGTCCAGTACTACGTAGTTGGTGGTTGGTATGACTTGCCTCTCCAGCATTTAACAAATTAGTAGATACATGCATTCAAAACCATTTAATATCTTCGATTTTATCAGGAATAAAGAATAGCGTATTCAATTCAGTTATTGAGTGACAGCAAATATTTATACGCTCTGACCTGACCTTTGGTCCCTTGAATCCACTCAATAGTATGTAAGTGGACATTTACGCTCTTAAATGTCCACACGCTTCTGTTACATCCCTTTTCTCTTTGAGTAAACATGGTCAAATTGACGTTGTCAACTTCATAGTGTAAAAAATAAATTATCTTTCAACTTGTGGTGAATCAAAACTAATGTGATTTTATAGTGTTTTTCTTTTAACTTCTATGATGGCCTGGCAATTTGAGTAGATTTTAACGTTTCTTATTATATTTTGTTGTTGACACTTGTGGCGACGGGTGTTCGTTGACGAACGAGTGTGTACTACACACTCATCGACCACCTAGTGGGCCAGTGGGGTAAAACCCACAAACTCTGTTTTTGCGCTCAAGGCTGTACATTTTGTCTGTGCAGCTAAATTTTTTACTGGGCTTGGCCCTCACATACTACTCAGTATACACGCAACCAACCTGTATTGGTGTTTGTGTGGTGTCGTGTACTTATACACACACCCACAAGTGGTGACCTCCGACGTAAGTATTTTATTTTTGTTGTTGACGTTTCACCGTCAACAGGGGAAGGAACCGTTACCTCCTTTCCCACCTCTTCCAACTAGCTTGGAAACAACCAATCGGCTTTCATCAGCTGATTTCCCAAAACCACGCCCCTTCTTCAAACGTTGGCATACCCGCCAACAACCAAAGAAATAACTCAGTTGGCTCGTCAGCCGATGGAGAAGGTTCTCCTTCTCCTCCCCTTTCCCTCGTTGCTTGTCGGTACTTAAGTACCGACCAACGTCCACAAAAATCAGTTGGCACTCCACAGCCGATGAAGAAGGTTCTCCTTCCCTTTCCATTTCCCTATTTTTTCATTTTTCCCTCTCCTCTTCCCAGGCTCGACGTCGGTATGCAAATACCGACCAGCCATCCCATAGAGATTCAAACAGTTGGCAATCAGCTGCCAACGAGGAAAGTGAAAACTTAGCCTCTCCTTCCAATTACCACCATGGCCTCCAAACTAACCCCGTCGTCCTCCAACAACCTGGTCCTCCCACTGACGCCTGCGAAGGCCACAGTCAGCAATCCTTTCAGGAGGATGGAGAACCAGCCCAACCCCACAACTGCCATCCACTCAACGCCACATACCTGTATGCGTTTGTCGAATGTACCGATGAACTTGGCAATCCCGCAGTCTTCCACACTTGTAAACTTTGGCCCATTCCTCGACAGTTACCTCCTGGGAGCTTCTGGCCAACCAGCACCAGCCAGTTGACAGCTCCACGCTGAGGTTGTTACCCATCCTCAATCAGCAATTGCACTGGCAGGAAGCAAATTCCGCTGCGATTGGCTGTACCACCGCACCTCCCTTACAAGCCCATCCACCCCAGTTACTCACAGCCCTTCCACCCTTTAACATCAAAATGTGCGTTTCTGGCTGCAGCAGATCAAGAATCTTGCTCGCGCCAGCGGAAATACCAGTGAGTCTCAGCTCTACCTGGCAATCTCTGGCCACTTGCCGACTTAGGTAGCCAATGCTATGTTGGAATTACTGTACAGTTTAGACAACTTGCTGCACACTTGGTCGAACCTCCGCAACCAAATCCAGCAGGAATTTTGCCCTTCCTCCTACACCCGAATAAGAACCTTGCTGGAGAATACCCATCATCTACCTTCCAAGAGGCCTTCAGCGTACCATTGCCACCTCGTCATCCTAAATGAAGGAAGGGTTAACGACAATGTCCTCCGTAACCTTCTTTTCCAATCCCTCCCGGTCAATATCTGCCAGACATTGGCCATGACCAAGCCTGCGACCTCTCGACAGGCAGTGCTTAAATCTGATGAGGCAATAGCTCTTGAGCAAACATTTCCGTCAACATCCCCTGCAACCAGCACCATCTCCGCTATTGCAACTCCCGCGGTATCCCCATTGACAGCACCGACGGCTAATTCCTCGGAGTTAGCCACCATTACCCAGCTGCTTCAACAGCTCTTGGCTGGAAAACAGGTGAGTTCTGTCAACCCCTTAAAGATCCTGCCCCATTCCCTAAACATAGGCATTTGCATTCACGCGACGCTAGGTCCAGAGACAGATTGCGCTCTCGTGACTTTAGCTCTAGTTGTTCAAAACCACAGAGGACGCTACAAGTCATGGATGGAAAGAAACTGGTAAACACCCGCTCTCCCTCCCAGTCACACGATGGCTACTGTTGGTATCACCAACAGTTCGGGAGGAAATTGCGCAACTGCTCTGACCCCCCATGCTTGTGGTGAGACAAACCCCAAAATTGCAACTGCCGCAATTCCAAATCCCCTACTCATTTGGGAAACGAGTAAACAAGTCAGTCAAGATGGCACTCCCACTCGTTTTCACCTCAGTCCGTCTATTTGTAGAAGATCTGCTTAGCGAGCATCACTTCCTAGTCGACACTGGCGCGGAGATATCGGCTATACCTCCAACCACTGAAGACTGGAAATGCAACGCTAAGCTCCAAATCTACGCTGCGAACCAAACTCCAATTAGTACTTACAGAGTTGAGCTGGTGCAGGTAGATTTCGGCCTTCGACGCGAATTTAAGTGGGCCTTTATCATCGCCGATATTGCTGATCCCATCATCGGAGCAGACTTCCTCAGCCACTACCAACTGCTTCCCAATGTCAGCAAAGGGCACCTCCTTGATAAGACCACTGGACTAGCCGTAGTAGGTAAACTTCGCCCCATCGACTATCCCCCGGAAATTTTCCTAACCATCGCTCACTCAAATAGTCGATTCCAAAAAATCCCCGATAAATTTCCCTGTCGGTAAAGAAGGCTTACGCCCGAGGATTTCCCCTACCGAAGTCACCCACGATATCGAAACTGTAGGTCGACCGGTGTTTTGCCATGCCAGTCTTCAACATCCCGAGAAGTTAAAGGCAGCCCCTGCCTTTCCTTCCAAACCATGCTCAAATGTGGTGACTGCTGACCCTCCAAAAGTGCCTGGTCTCCCCCTTGCATATGCACATGAAGCCTGACAAAACATGGCGCATGCTTGGCGACTACAGAGCACTCAACGCACAAACTATCACCGACAAATACCCAGTCCCAAAATTATGGATTTCCACGCCAGACTAACTGGTGCCAAACTATTCACAAAATTAGATCTCATGCGGGCGTTTAACCAAGTCCTGATGACCGAAGAACACATTCCCAAACAGCCGTAATAACCACCTTCGGTCTCTACGAATTTCCCTATATGCCCTTTGGACTTCGAAACAACCCCAGACTCCACTCATAAGACCACAAACTCGAGTGCGTCCCACTTCTCAGCCTCGAGTGCCCCGTACACGCCCTTCCTGTCCTACTCTCCCCGAAAACTTTGGTAAGCCCAAACCAAAGAGACCTGGCAATCCTACTACGTAAACGACATCCATGAACGTAGTAGTGAACGTCGTGCCACACTCGACTGGTGTCACAGGTCCGTAAGTTTCTCCGGAAAATTACTAAGAGGAGAGTGGTGTGGCGACGGGTGGTTGT
The DNA here is from genome assembly GCA_011428145.1 of Ericerus pela. Taxonomy (NCBI): domain Eukaryota; kingdom Metazoa; phylum Arthropoda; class Insecta; order Hemiptera; family Coccidae; genus Ericerus; species Ericerus pela. Next base: position 3,404,920 of record WOFM01000637.1, on the reverse strand, counting down.
TCACGAACGAGTGTGTACTACACACTCGACCACCTAACGGGCCAGTGGGGTAAAACCCAAAAACTTTTTTTGCACTCACGGCTGTACATTTTGTCTGTGCAGCTAAACTTGTTTACTGGGCTCGGCCCGCACATACTACTCCGTATACACGCAACCAACCTGTATTGGTGTTTGTGTGGTGTCGTGTACTTACTTATACACACACCCACAACACTCATCATCAAACCTATCGAGTTTTGAGTTTTTGAATTGCTGATACCTTACAGCGTTTTCCAAAAATGTTGTGGAATTGTAGTCTTATTTTTGTTGTTGACACATCAACAACATTGTCAAGTTTTTACCCATTTTGCCTTGCCGACAGGGTATTATTAATTATTGAATTGCTGACATATCAATGTCTTTTTAGCAAAAATATTCGATCCCAGTAATTTGAAAAGGGATGGGCTGCTCCCAAGCAGTCTAGTTGGAAGAACAAGGTTTTTTAAAAGAACTGGTTCCTAAAATTTATTAGGTGTAATAAAGTCTGCCCCATGCTCCTTTCTGCTCCGTTGCTCCAAAGACCAAAACGGATTTTTTTCAGTTTTTTCTGACGCTGGTTGTTATTATCCGCAGCTAAATTGAGTTCAGTTCATATCATTTGTCATTGACATCTCATACAATCAAAGATAACGAGAGGAATCACTAGAGAAATGTTAGATCTGGAGGCCTGAAATTTTTACGAGTTGTTGTTGCATGTTAGTTTACAATTCTGTGAAAATTTCAGCTCAATCGCACATTTCATTTTCAAAATATTTCTGAAATTCCGCCAACTCCTCAACTAGATTGAATCCTTATCATTTTAATCACTCAATCTGAACAGATTTTCAGCGATATCTCGGCAACCGAAGATAAGATTGAACTAAAATTTTCTAGAGATATCAAAATTATGTTAACTAAGTATCCGGTGAAAATTTGGCTAAAATCATACATTGCTGAAATTCTGCAACTACATTTAGGTCATATTATTTGCTTAGGTATTCCATATTATGAAAGATATCGAGAGAAATTATCAGAGAACTGTTAGTTATAGAGAGCTGAAATTTTCAACAGAATTTTCAGCTAACATACTGTAATATTTCATAAAAATTTCAGCCTTCTACAATTATCAGTTCTCTCATATTCTCTCAATAACTTTCATTGCATGGAATGGAAAATGATGAAATTTCAGCAATATTTTGAAAACAAAACGTACGAATTAAGCCAAATTTTCATGGAATCGTTTGTTAACATATTACATACCTCGATGTCTCTATTCTCTCCCAATTTCTCTTGATAACTTTGATTATATTGAAAGGAATAAGGGATACTACTACTTCATATCATGAATATTGATGACAAACAATGTTCAGTTCAACATGGTTAGGGTTAACTCATTCTTGGTTCAATGATTTTTATTTTAAATATGATCGGAGCAGTTTCGGAGTAGGGAGCTGATTGAAAAACCAAGTTTCTTAAAAAACCAGGAGCAGGTGAACCAGGTTCCATGAATGAACAATTTTACCCAACACTATTTGAAGACTACATGTATTTGAATCACTGCCTGTAAACCGAATATTGAATATACTCGCAAGTTATTTACGATAAGTCGGCAAAAATTTAAAAAAAAAGAGATTTGAAATTACGAAATGGGTTTACATTTTTTCTCTCGGTATTCGAAAAATGGATTTGTTTCGTAAATGAACGATTTTTCTTCGAATATTGTTTTTCGTCAACAAATTATTAGATATTCTAATCACTTTGTGGACGACTTGCACCGAATCCAATCACTTAGCAACCGTGAGGCGGGATGTGTGTTTTTAAAAATTGGGGAGAAAAGTCTTACAAGACCCGTTTGGATTGCTCGACACGATGCCTCCTTTGACTTTTTTTTTTTTTTTTAAATTAAAAAATTTCTAAATTTTAAGTTTTATGCAAGTTTGAAAATCATCGATAACTATCGAAGAATGTTTTCAAACGAATATTCGACCGTACGCAGAGCGTATTACCAGTTCGGTATCTCGCCAATCGATGCATCCGAATACATATTTTAGGTTACCGTGATTCTGTGCGAAGTGCTTAAAAAACGTCCTCGTCTGCTCAACTCGCGTACATTGCCTCCTCAAACGACCCCCAAATAAAATTCTAACCGCCCCCTTTCCGCTCTTTCGTTTCTTTTTCGATTTTCTCAGCTGCCGCGCCGCGTCGTGCCGTACCGTGCGGCGCGGTCCGCTCTCTAACGAAGGCGAAACGAATTTTTTATTTTTTCAGATTTCTCGTCATTTCTTTTCTTCATTTCAGTTTCGGTCGACGCTCGACATTGTATTGTAGTAAACTTCTAAATAACTCAGCTCTTGTACGCACACGCAGCGTGCACTTTAGCAGAGTAATGAGTATGAAATATAAATCATGAGGTAGATATTAGGTTGATGTGGATAAGCTTGCTTCGTCGTCGTCGTCGTAATATATGCAATCTCGCCGAATTACTACTCCGTAATTTCGTATGGCGTATTTTGTAGGCCCCTCAGCCCCTCAGCCCCTCATCTCATTTTATTTCATCTCACCTCGTCTACTCCGCCCCACCTGCCTCTACTGCGCCTGGTCCATGAATGTTGTAATTTGCAGTTTTTCCGTCGTTTGCAGACGCTAGACCGACCGACGTACGATGTGTGTTTGTGTTCGTGTGTTTTTGCGCGTCGGCGAATATTCGTGTGCGTGTGTGTGTTGTGTGTGTGTATGTCTAGGGACGAGCCGGCAAACGAACACGAAATTATCCATTAGAAAATTGAAATAAAGGGGCGAAAGAGGAAGAGAGGGTGAAGAAGCGTGGGATTGAATGATTTTAGTCGAAGAGAAGGTGGTGTTATCGTCCCGTAATTTGTTTAATTTTAATTTTAATTTTTTTTTTTTTTTTTTTTTCAACGGCTGACCTTTAGATTTTTGAGCGAAAAGTAGCGAGAACAGCTGATTCGACGACATTGGCGTCGTAAGGTATTTACGCCGCGTTTACGCGTGCGTGCCGAAGTTCGTTGAAGAAAACAAACCCGAGTGGAAAATAGAAAAATTCAGAATGAAAATGAGAGGCGGAAAAGAAATGGAGTGTAACTAGTTGGTTAATCTGCGTGTTTTACCTATAACGAACCGGTTGTGTTACCGCGAAAACACAGTGTTCCGTCATTAAAATTGCTCGAATTTTTTATCCGATGGTCAGAAAAACGCGACGGTATTTCTGTGCATTCCTTCCTCGGACTCTTGGTTTACCGCCGCCTCCTCTTTCTCCTCCTCCTCATCTTCCCCTTCTTCCTCCTCAACCTCTCATAGACTCGAGTTCCTCAGTTTGTACGTCTTTAAACTTGCCAGATTCAATGCCTTACACACTATGTGTGCTCGTCGAATGCGAAAAACCTCGTTTGTGCATTCATTGAACTCCTCGTGTACAAATGTGTCTGTCAACTGCCGATGCCCGATAGTCTGACTAACTTTCAACCGTTTCAATTCTCTTATTTAAACGTACGTAATTCTGCTCTCGGAGGTACGATTGTGTAGCCAGGAATTCAATCATTGAATTATTCGTTGATGTGGTAATGTTTACGTTCTTTTTATCAGGTTTTCAAAAAAAAAAAGAGGGATAACGCTATTAAAATTAACCTCGGGCGGGTTGAAGTTTTTTTGTAGCTTCAAATTAGGGTTCAGCTTGGGCCAAGGCCAGCTTTAAGGGGCGATTTTGGGTATAATTCTCCCAATGACAGAAAAAAAAGAAGGTCGGTTAACACAATTATTTGGTTTTTCAAATTTTACTTCTATGAATTATGATAAATTCCTAACATGTCCCATTAAAATTCATAAGTATTGTAATTCGACTTCTTTCTCTCCCCCCAAGAAGAAATCCTGAAACCGGGCCTGGCTCAAGCGATAGAACTGGAAACAGTGCCGGATTATCAAGTAGGCTGAGTAGGCATCCCTGCTTTCGGACCTTACGCCTTTTTGGAAAATGATGATAATTTATTCCCAAAAAATTAATCTCTGCCAGGGTGATAATTTGGACATCAACATGCAAAATAAAATAAATGAATAACCGATAATATGATAATATTTTAATGGTATTTAATAATTGGATAGTGTTTAGCTACCATATACATATATTTTCTATTCATCTGTAGAAATAATCTCGTGGTAAACAGGTGCCTGTTGTGTGTGTGTGTGTGTGTGTGTGCGCGCGTACGTATCGCCTAAAATTTTGGTTCACTTTTTGGGAAAATTACAATAAAGATCGAGCTGAAATTTTCACGAAAAGTAGTTATTATATACGACCAGGTTTGCAGTAGTTTTGTGCTTATTGTTTTAGTAGAACACTGGTTTTTCATAAATTTTGATGAAATTGCGAAATGGATCGGGCTGAAATTTTCACGTAGATTGTCATTATGTGAGTGCAAGTTTGGTAGAAGTTTGGTGTCTATTGATTTAGTAGTTTCTGAGAAAAATGTAAAATTAAAATTAAAAATTGCTGGAGAAGAGCAAGTCGACTGTTGCTTGAAGTGTCTTTTCCGTACTTACGGCGCAAGAGTGTTACGAGCGTCTCTTCTTCATTACATTAATTTAAATTTTATTTATTTTTTTACTATTTCATTCAATATTGCACCTAAATGTAAATTCGAAAATCAGGTTTTCTAGCGAAGTATCACTGCGCTATAGTTTTTCTCATATTATTGCTGCAATGCGGTACTAACTTCAACCAGTCAATATTTGGATCAGACCAGTGCCCTAAAACGGCTGCCTATGAACACATTTAAAAACCGTTTGTATGGTCTAAGATTGTTACCTGCTTCTTTACGTTTGAAATTTGAATCATTTAGGGACTTGTTACATCCATATATTTAACCGTATGACTTCTACAAACGGTAACGTCAATATTCGCCGCCAGTTCTAATTCTCAGAAACGAATTTCCTCATTGGGCGAATCCGGACCGAATGGTCATACACTCATACCTTTACTTGGCGCATTCCATAATTTGCCAAAAAAATGTACATATGATTTTCTCATCTGTTTTATAATTCTCCTTTTCGTGTTCCTCTTCTCATCTTCTAACCTCTAAGTAGGTACAAAACGGAAAGTGAAGGTAGATGAATTCATTTCACATACTTAGTTATATTAATATAAGGACTAAATCTTCAGCCTTTAAAATCTCATCTGTATGATGAAACGGGCCTGGAAATAAGCAAATTTTCAAAATTGAATGTAATCAAAAACCTACGTTTCTGGAATCATCAGAGGATGTCCAGGATTGCTCTTCAAATATTATGTTTATCTCATACATATGTAACACCATACATGGAACAAATGAAGTATTACCCAACTCCGTTAAAACAAGTACAAAAATCTGAAAAATCTGAAAATAATTTGAAAATCCATTTTTGCTTTTACATAATCCATCCAGATTTGACAAAATCCATTTCTAAACTTTGTTCCATACCATCATAGACATTCATCACAGTAGAACACACGTACAGATTGGATTTAGGATACATGTGTTTCTAGGCCTGGAATGAAAAACTTAGTAAGAACTCCCACCAAACTGGATTTGAGAAAAGTTTCATTTTTTGTAATTTGTAATTTTTGGATACATTTCTTCTGATTGAGAAGATTGTGGAAGATCTTAATTTTCCTACTATACTTATCTGACTAATTATGTGGGACTAATTATTCAAATGTAATGAGAATTTCCACAACACAGGTATTTTCATCTAGAATTCGAGTGTGAACTTTGGCATTGATTTTTAGTAATAAATAGTTTTAGTAGATTTTATTTCACTCTACATTTTTGGTTTTCTTGTTTTATAATGCTTGGTGATAACCAATTTGGATACTTTCCAATCGCATACCTGGAAAAATTCTGTAATCATACCTATATAAGCGTGTTTATGAAACTGCATTCAGGGATGTAGATGTTTCACAATTATTTCCAGTTTGATAAATAATTATAATGAAGTCTCACATTGTTTTACAGTTTCCAATCTTAATATACTATTTTCTGATATGGAACAGATCCATAATCCTCGTTGAGTTTTCCTCTATGGTAATATGGATTTTTCAAACAGGGCATTTCCAGAGCCAAAATTTCCTGAATCCAGAAAATATTAGTTTCTCTTCATTTAACAGATCCTATGTATGATGATGTGGAACAAAGTTAATGTTTCTTTTTTCTTTCTCACATATGAGAATAATTTTATTCTGATGACAAAATGAAGAAATTAGATTTTTCATGATTCTGGTTTTTAATTTGAGTACTATTGTGATAGTTTTTTTCATAATAGTTCCACACAGTATGTGATATGAAGATTGGAGACTAATAATTTTGTTGAAAGTAGCTTTGTAACTCCAGTTATGGTCCCGTATTTCACAAATCTTATAATTTTAAAAGTTTGTTATTTCCAGATCCATTTCAACAAATTGAAAAGTTTTTACAACATGGTAATTCTCAATTATATAAATTTGTTAAATTATGTGGAATAAATTTCAATAAATGTAATAAGTATCTGTCAAACTGTATCATCTCCATTTAGTATGGAAGGGTGAAGTTTTATTTTGATTTATGGTAAAAGACCATTATAATTTCCAGTTTGGATAATGCCAATAATGAAGTCTTGCATAGTTTTACAGTTTTTGGACTTCAGACTGCAAACACTAATATAGAACAAATGTGCTTACCTACTTTTTTTTTTCTTACAATATGAAACTTTGATCCAGTCACAGTTTCAGGTCTAGAAAAACCTTTATCCCAAATCAAATCTGTACGTGTGTTCTACTGTGATTACCATCTGTGATGGTATAGAACAAAGTTAAGAAATGGATTTTGTTCAATCTGGATGGATCACATTAAAGAAAAAGTGGATTTTCAAGTTATTTTCAAATTTTCTTACATTTTATTAACGGAGTTGGGTTATACTTCACTTATTCCACGTATGGTGGGTGTTACATGCTGATGAGATAAACATAATGTTCGAAAGGCAATCCTGGACAACCTCTGATGATTCCTGAAATGCAGATTTTTGATTATATCAAATTTTGAAAATTCGCGTATTTTCAGGCCCGTTTCATCATACAGATGGGATTTTAAAGACTGAATATGTAGTCCTTATATTGGTACAACTAAGTATGTGAAATGAATTCATCTACCTTCGCTTTCCATTTTGTGGCTTCTTAGAGGTTAATGTGCGGTTACCCATAAATGCTGGTCGCTGGATGGGAATGATGGGGTGGTGAAGGCTTCGTTCGGATAAAGTATGTGCAGAAAATCAGTCTTCCGCCCAGTAAATCAAAGAGTAAAAGAGTGGGAAAAACTGATAAAAATTATACCACCAGTTGTCAGTTTCTCGTTTTTCAAGTGGTCGATGACGAGCTGCAAGAGGAGGAGTTCGACTGAGACAGGCTTCGCGCTCCATTTCATCACATCTCTGCAGGAATTGATTTATCTGTAATCAAGTATCGTGAGAAATATGTCAATCGCTCGGGTAGATACTCATACTGTCATATAAAAGGGAAAAAACTCGTTAATTTCTTCTCGTACGGCGATGTTTTATTGATATGGATGTCCCGCGTTTGTATTGTGAATGTGTACTGATGTACGAACGTGTGTGTACACTCACAAATAAATGGATTTACCAGTGTTAATGAACGCGTGAGAATTAACTTGGGAGATGCACAATTTTTTTTTCTCCCTCAGTTACACTGTTTCGGAAGTGGGCTTCATTGTTTGTCATTTTTCGCGTAGTCGTGAAGGTCGTGGGTAGAGGTGAATCGTCTTTTCGATTCTGCATTGGAACCACGAATCGCAGTACTCTGCCGAATCGCCAATGTGGAAAATGGCGATGTTAGTCACGCTGCAGTTAGTGCGATGAATTGGGTTTCCCGTACTTAATCGTTGGTTTCGTGCCTCGATGAGTTCAGACGCTGGTACATCGAGTGGATGAATGATATTTGGTCTTTGTTTCTGTAGGTTACGTTACGTGTGTTCGTGTTCTAGACAATCTTTATTTTTGGTTCGGCATGGCCGGAGGCAACATTGTCTCAGTCGACGATCGTTCGTGCTTTTTAACGCGAGGCATGAAATTATATTATCGTCTGTCGCCAGTTGTTTGAGAATGTGTGTGGTGCGAGAGGGTAGGTAATTTTAATGGCGTTTCTTCTGTTCATTTAAAACATCCGAAGCCTCCGGGTATTGTCCTGTGGACAAGATTTTCTGACGTTAGAGAGCTCATGCTTTTGAACAATATGTAAGAAAAGGAAAAAGCTTTTTAGGCCGAAAGTTGAGTTGTCATTTTATAATTATGCACCGATATTTTCGGGCTCGCGGGTGAAATGATAAATGCGAAAACGGTAAACCGTCCTTGACACATACTCTGACCTTGATTTAGCACAAATTTTGAAAAAACGGCTTCGATTTGTCTTCTGTGTCATTGGTTTGAATTATGTTTTTGTTCGGAAATGTGGGTATTTTTAGATTTATTCAACCGTAAATTAGTGGAAAGCACGTTAGGATTGAATTCGCTACAAAATTTTTGAATAAATTGAAAATTGGAGATACGTATGTTTTCTTGTCTGAATATCAGTTTGCCATTTTGATTTATTCCTCTCACAATAATAAATTGCAAGTTCAGAATAATTTCCCAAAATCTCGTCCTTCCCTTTGAGTAGAATTCACAATCAGTATTGGCTTCTCTTTTGCAGGAATGTATGTATTTATGTGGACCAGTCTTCATCGAAAAGTTTAAAAAATACTGGAGAGGCGTGAAATATGTCGAAAAAATAGCAATTTTCAAAATTATCAAAATTTAAAATAATACCTATATCTTTTAAGCAAATTGCAAAGAAATTGTGAATCTCTCCCTCTCCCCACCAAAATATGTAAACATTTACGTTATAATTTGATTTAAAAGAAACTGACGTATATTTTAAACGCACATTTTTTTCGTTTCTAACTTGAAAAAGTTCAGTTTTTTTTTCTAATTCTTTCGTACAACTGAAAAGTCTGGTAACCTTGTTGGTGTCATATTGACCAAACAGGCTTGTCTTGTAACTCATAAAATCATATCTAAATTCAACTATATCATACCTATCAAATATTTATCGTTCGTACTCCATAAGAACCCTTGTTCAGCATGTGACCAATGATCTTAGAAATTTCCATTATCCGTCAACTAAATTCTGTATCAACATCTCTATGGTACATTAATAAAAAGTGTGGAAATATTAATGCTGTAATAATTTCAATGAAACAAACAACTGAATACAGTAATCACTTGTTTATTGATGAATATTTGTAATTAAAATCGATTTGTGCAATTATCATCAATTATGTGATGATGGAAGAGAATAAATATAGAATCATTATTTTATTTGCAGAAAATATTTGATGTAATTGAGATATGAAGATTGTAAGTAATGATTTATTCTACTTTTTTGCAAACTTTTCTTTCCTTTTCCTTAAAAGTTGAACTTGACGAGTAGACTTTATTTCGTCGACATTGGTTATATGAGAATATACGATACGGGGTACGACTCGCTGCCTTTATGGCTACTGAATAACGAATGGTAAGGAAAAATTATTGCTTAGGAGCTGAGAGCTACAGCCTCCCTATAATGCTCTCTCCTATGTGCGGCTGTGCATTAGCGATTGACAATGGTGGATCTTCAAAGTATCTGTCCTTCAAAATTTTCAAAAAGAGTAAACAATAAGGAAAAATTGTGGAAGAAAGTTCAGCAAACTGGAAACTAAAGGTGATTTTTGCGATAATTTGTTGCACTTGTAAAGCTTTTTTTCGTTTCTTGGCTGATATTATTGACAATATAGAATAGTTTTTAACGTTTTTAGCGTTAGCATATCATTTATGGTGACTTTTCCAGAAACTGTCTGTTCAAAGAACCATCAATTGAACATTTACCAGTACTTTCAATTTTGAAAATTCATTTTCACATTACTCTTATGTACCTAAGTAAATCATCTATTATTTACCGGTATGTATGTATGTATGTGTGTGTGATGATGGTGGTGCGTTTTATATATATATCAAACTGACTAATGTCAGTACTGTGTATAGCATTTGAAAAACTAAAATTTCAAATATTCCCTCACCCCTCACTCATTCTAGGAAACGTGGTTGCGTGAGCGTGAACGTGTTGCATTATTAGAGGTATGTATCTGCTCGTATAACACCTGTCGAACATCGGCTTCCTCAAATTTGCTTCAATTTTATTCAAATATCCGACAGAATCTGCACAGTCTCCATAAATGAAGCATAATTAAAATCCTGTACATCGATTTCGCTTACTTTTCCGAGTTCAGACAAAAATCAATGAATAATGCGATGGTGCGCTACCCCGTCTACCATAATTTAACGCGGTAGGTGGTGTTGGCTTTATTTATGTGCGTGTGCCTTTTTTTTTTTTTTAAATCCCTAAAACGGCGGCGCTAAGATAACGTTCCAGACAGTGCACAGCTGTTTCACCTTATAACCGACTAGTAATTTAAAAAAAAAAAGTACTTGTGACGATTTTTCTTTTCTCTTCTCTTTCTCGCACGGTTTTTTTTTCGTGTAGCCTCTTTCTCTTTCTACATACCAGTTGGATCTATTCGATGAACTTGAAACTGGTTATAGTCGGACTGCACCGCTGGCAAAATGACCCGATTCTGAATGTACAGAAAAATGTAAATACTGTTCTGTTGGTATAAAAGGCGTGATTCGAAATTTAGTATTGTACGGAGGTGGTGTGGAAATGAACGGAGGTGGAAATGGAAATAGTGTGTATGTTTTTAACGCCGTGAAACCCGGTGCGGTGCGTAATATTTCATTGAAGTAATTTCTACGGAAATGTATCGTCTGTGCTGGTAATTTATCTAATGCAAATGAGCGAGGAAAAGCATTTATACGGTTTCCGTAATGTAATTCTCGTTCGATTTATTGTCTTTCATTTCGTTTGACTGTGATAAAAATTTTGGTTTACACGTTGATTTTTGGAGCGGTGACTGGTGAGTGAGAATACGTGCCATTGAGTGGTTTCAAAATGGATTGGCGGCTGCCCTCTGAGACTGTTCTCCCATTCAGTGACAGTCGCTGTTGAAGCTAGAGAGCTGGGGGCTTTATACTGTTGGAGAGAAAAGAAAATTCGCTCGAATCTACTCTCCGTGTAATTTCTTAATCATCTTTTAGCTGCATGAAAATCGGCGAATTAAAACGCAAATCAATAGAAAATTTGTCGTTTTTTGAAATCTTAAAACCTCTCCTCTTCCAATCAGTAAGTCCCCAGCTACTATGTAAGTTAGAAAGCGGGATTGATACTGCTGGAAAGAAGAGAAAATTTACTCAAAAATCTGTATTCTATTAATTTTTTTTTTCATCTTTGGCTACTTTGAAATAAACTAAAGAAAAACTACAAATTAATGGAAAATTTTCCGTTTTTGTATTGTTTTCATACCATTTCTAAAATTTTTCTTCGTGGTAAAATTTTGTTTTTGTCGGGGGTAGGGCGAAAAATAGTGTTCGACACTCCTGCGAAGTAGATGATTACTACTTTACACACTTGTATCACAAATAACTATTGTTTACCAACAGTACAAATTCTTGATTTGTAACATTAAAAAGATATAAAATATAATTTTTGAGGTGCCCTCAGAAATTTTTATTGCCGAGGTGCATCCACATGGCTTAATCTGATTGTTTACCCAAGCCTGTGGGTCATACATACTTTAAAAAAGCATTGGTGAACGATTCGGAGTCGGCGAATCAATCTCTACTGAAGATCATCGAGTAGAAACTCGAGAGCCTAATAATCGTATCCTCTCCTCAATTGGCATTTAATTTCGTTTAAATGTTGATAATCTCCTAGAATTGAAAAATTTCAATGAGTAATTCTGTACGTTTCGATACCGGTGATCGATCATAACGTTGAACTAAAATTCCGTCTGGACTGAATTCGGAAAACCAATCCAGTCTGCTCAGCTTGCGAATTTAAAATTTTTATGGGTAAGGAACTGGTTCACCTTCTTTTTTGTGAATCATTCAATTCGAAATAGTGACCCGTGTTTAAATTCCACTTGATTAGCTTGTTTCACCTGTTTATTCATATTATGTCGATTGTTTGTCGCGAGAAACGACCAATCATTGTTATCATTTCACAATTCACGGGGTTGTTGAAATTGAATGGTTAGTGACAAGGACAACTGCGATACTTCATTCTGTTGACTCACTCTACAACCTCTTTAATTGGCCAAAATTTAAAATCTGAAAAAAGTTATTACTCTTGAAATGTACCGTGGTTGAAAAATTAAAATTGAACGCAAAAATAACGACGAATGGTGGGATACCCGTTTGGTTTGTAGATAAGAGAAATTCGCTTGTGCGGACGGATAGTACAGCAAGATAAGAGCACCGAAACAGCTGTCACCGCGTTGTTATTTGAAGTATGGCACACGTCATTGTTTATCCATTTCGGGGACACACGATGAAGAAAAATGAAATGAAAAAAATTTATTTAGGCAGATAATATGAATGAGAGGTGTGATAGGATGTGAGTATCCCGTATCTGCATTGAAAAACTTTCGCACATTGATATGTAAATAGTATTACCTGATTATATCAGATATGAAGTATGATTACTAAAATTAACAGTTAAACGAAAATTCTTACACCTGTGGCTTATTTATTTAATTTAAATTTTTCACGCCATCATTTGTTTTTTCGACGCGCGAAAGTATTTTTGCTGTTAATGGTTGAAGAATGAAAGACGTAATTGATTTTTAAGTAGGTTTTCTTTAGAAAATCTACTTATTACGTTTGGTGCGTTATTAGTCCCCGGAGTTGGGGGTGGGTACGTTTTTCGTTTCATGACTTCAAGAAAATTTTCGCACCAATAACTCAAGTTTGTATATATATGTGTATATATATATATATATATATATATAAATAGATAGATATATATATAAATCAATTTCTTGTTCCCGCGATGCAGGTTGGAATTTATATGCGATAATCACAAAATTTGGTACGAACATTTATACTGAGCTAAAGACCAGATCTATTGATTTTGGTGCTGATCGGCCCGACAGTACTTCCGGTACCATTATTTTTGTTTTCATATTATTAAATGCCGAATTTTGGAACCATATATGCGAAATTTTAAACAAATACTCAATATAATTTAGTATAGCATGCTACCAATTTTAGTGCGGATAGACCTAGTAACGCTTTTTTTCCCTCTTTTTTTCTAATTTGCATGAACTTACAAAAATCAACCGGATGTTCACGTTTTCTTTTTTTTTATTTAATAACTATTATAATTCTTTGGTTTTATTTGAAATTATATGATTATTTACTATACATTGTCATCATAATTAACTTTTCATTTATATAAATAATGCTTCTAAATTTCACATTATCTAGTATTTTGTCAGCAGCTAAAAAATTTCATACAATCATAACTACCATTAATGCATATAAACTTACAGACAATTAATGTGACCATCAAAATTCATAATTCTTTTTCTTGAAAACTTACTTTTTCTAGCAAGGCTTCCTGCGCTAGAGTTTTTTTTCTTTCGTTTTCTTATATTTTGTTCATTATTAAAAGATTTGTATTATTTTTGTCCGATACGGACTGCCAAATTTTTTTTTGCCGAAAGTAACTCTTTAATATCAATCGATCCTTTCGCATTTTGTGCATTCGGCTTTATAATATACACTGATACAGATTACCAATAGTTAACTAACTACATACGGTGCATTAATGATTTTGTTGCCGAGAATATTTTTATCACAGTCTATTACATTTCCTTACAAAAGTTCACCGAAATTGTAACAATAGACGTTTCAAATTTTCAACCTTGGTTTCGCTTCACCTTTTTAATGTGGCAAAATATTCGTTGCCAGCCCAAAAATTAACATCTCATAAATCACCCCTGTGCACGAATAAAGAAGAAGACCCGTCAAGACCAAGTATCAACCCTCGTATGATTGTTTAAGGGTAGAAATATCCCGCCCGAGCGAGAGGCCTCAATCGGCTACTTTCCAAATGAAAAAAACAGAACAAAAAAACTCGCGCAACAAGCGATTCTAGAAAATGTATGTTTTCTTGGACAAAAAATTTAATTAAATAAATAAAAAGATCGATAAATTCATACATTCATTGAACAATTAAAAATATCAAAGTATTTTCTAGAATACTGGGTAAAAATTACCGTTTGATCAACTGTCTAGGAAATTCTCAGTGAATTGTATTGCGAGGTTATAAAATACGTGCGCGAGTTATTAAGTGATTGCTTTAGCAAATAAAGTAACAGCAAGCCTGCTTTTCACCCAGCCTTTGTGTACTCTTGTTAGAAATATTTTTTCAAATAACTTCGACTTATTAATCCTTGATTCGATGAAATTAAATTTTGTTGAATGATTAGGGATGGACTGCTCCGGAGCCGTCTGGTTTGAAAAACCAGGTTCCTAAAACTGCTCAGGTGTAATAAAGTCTGCTCCATGCCCCTTTCTCCTCCGTTGCTCCAAAGACTAAAACGAATTTTTTTCAGTTTTTTCTGACGCTGGTTGTTATTATCCGCAGCTAAATTGAGTTCAGTTCATATCATTTGTCATTGACATCTCATAAAATCAAAGATAACGAAAGGAATCACTAGAGAAATGTTGGATCTGGAGACCTGAAATTTTTATGAGTTGTTGTATGTTAGTTTACAATTCTGTGAAAATTTCAACTGAATCACACATTTCATTTTCGAAATATTTCTGAAATTCCGCCAACTCCTCAACTAGATTGAATCCTTCATTTTAATCACTCAATCTGAACAGATTTTCAGCGATATCTCGGCAACCGAAGGTATGATTGAGCTGCAATTTTTCAGAGATATCGAAATTATGTTAACTTAGTATTCGGGGAAAATTTGGCTAAAATCGTACCCTTGGTTCTCGAAATATGTCTGAAATTCTGCAACTATATTTAGGTCATATTATTTGCTTAGGTATTCCAAATAATGAAAGATATCGAGAGAAATTATCAGAGAACTGTTGATTGTAGAGAGCTGAAATTTTCACTGAATTTTCAGCTAACATACTACAATATCTCTAAAAATTTCAGCTTTCTGTAATTAACAGTTCTCTCATAATTTCTCTTGATAACTTTTATTGCATGGGATGAAAATGATGGAATTTCAACAATATTTTAAAACAAAACGTACGAATTAAGCTAAAATTTCATGGAATCGTTTGTCAACATATTCCATACCTCCATGTCTCTATTCTCTTCCAATTTCTCTTGATAACTGATTATATTGAAGGGAATAAGGGATACTACTACTTCCTCTCAT
This sequence comes from Ericerus pela, assembly GCA_011428145.1. Taxonomy (NCBI): domain Eukaryota; kingdom Metazoa; phylum Arthropoda; class Insecta; order Hemiptera; family Coccidae; genus Ericerus; species Ericerus pela. The sequence continues at coordinate 3,389,549 of WOFM01000637.1, read as the reverse complement.
GAATATTGATGACAGATACTGCTCAATCCAACATGGAATAATGTCAAAAGTTTCCTGGGGTCATAAAACGGAAAATGAACTTAACCCCGAACCTGGATCTTAATACCCGATCAATTTTAATTTGCAGATTTTCTTTGAAAATTTACACGCAAACGAATACGAATGCCTGACTTTCAATTTCACCCAGTTTTATTTTAACTTCAACAAATTTATGGAGAAAAAAAAATGCTTTGCAGGTTTATGAAAAGAAGTAAAGCTATTTGGTCAATAACTCGGTCCTGAATCACCTTTTAACATTTTTACTAGCGTATTGTTTCCTCGTGAAAAGAAGTATTGGAAAGGAAGACCTGATTCACCAATTCAGTTAATTACTATAGTAATTGCTTCACTGCTGCAGTTTTGCACTGCTAAATGTAAAAGCTCCGCCTTCAACTCATTTTCACCCTCTCTCATAGTACGTTTCTTTTTTTCCTCCTCTCACTGGTTGCTTATATTTACAAAGAAAAATGAGTACACATGCCATTCATGATTTCGTTAATGTCAGTTTATTTTTAATTACTGCGGCGTGCTTTTTCTATCTTCTTCTTGTATTTCGTCGTCTGTGGCAATATTTTGACTAATGACGTAATCAGTTTAATTTTGTATCGCTTTTTGAAGCAACTGCAGTGTATTACGATTTACTATACGTTGGAAATGCGAATGTTCTATTCAGAACATTGGTCAGTTTTGAAATGGATCGCTGACGGTGAAAGTTAGTTCATATTTTTACTGTTTATTTTTCGCTTTAGATGGAATTGACCGTCTTAGGGTCCTTCGAAAAAGGTTTTGCTTGTCGAAATTGCAAAACTTTTAGAAAAACAGCTGATTTCATATGTCAGTTGAGCTATCATTATTTGAGAAAAACCGTATTTTTTGCCATTTTCATGGTCTATAATTTTATTTTGACTAGCGCGTTTAACTTAAACTAAAACTAAAGGTGACATATCGATACTATCGATATCGAAGTATGTCTCTATAATTTTTTTTTTCTCTGTAAAATACCAAAATAATGACTTAGTTTTAGTGTATTCTCAAACTATTGCATTCAGTGCAATGGCGGGACCTGGGCAAAAGCGCCGATCATGAGTCAAAGATCATAAATATATAGGTCACTCAAATTCTTCTGTACACAATATTTATAATATAATATAAATATATTTCCACTTTTTGCTCATTTTGGCACTTTTTGAGAGTCTGTGGAGTCTCGCTCTTTGGTCTATGACAATGAAACTTGGAGTAGTGTTAGAAGCTTTCATGGGCTACATGTTCGTGTTAAATTTTTTAAAATTCATTCATTAGTTTCGAAAGAAGGTTTCTCAAAGTGTTGCAAACTCATCATATTGTCATCATGATAACTCCCATAAATTAAAAGATTTTAACATATAATTTTTATGGAAGTTGGAGATTGTTAGGGACTGTGGTTTGGTATTGAATTTGAGCAAAATTGATCCACTGGTTATCGAATGGCAGCCATTACAAAATTGGACACTTGGAAAATACACATTTACCGCGGTTGATGCGTGGCAGAGATTTTTTTTTTGTGTTTTTAAATTGAAAGTAATGAATACGGGCCACTATTGAAACTATCGATAGTTTTTAAATATTTTTATAGAAACTTTTCGATGTTTGCTGTCTCAAACGTTAACTGAAGATCCTAAGTCATCGCTTCCATATCTAGTTGATTACATTGGGGAAAACTGATTTTATTGCTACTTTCTACTAATGTTGAATAATTTTTGCGAAAAATGGCTGCCCGAACAACAAACTATTTATAATTCTTGTTATTTGACCTTGAGGCATATTACAATGGTGACTAGGTGAATAAATTGGTTTCATTCCCTTTTAATAGAAAACAAAAATTGCATTTCAATTATGTTTTTTCATCACTCGCTGTATTAACTACTGGTTTTTCCATCCTCAGTTAAGATCTTAGTTTAACCGATAAATCGCGCTAAGAGTTGAATACGACTTCAGAATTATCTAACAGTCAGATGTATTAGCTGATGGTTGAAAAACCAGCCCTAAATTTAGAAAAAATTGGGCATTACCCACAGGACATAGATCCTATTCTAGAAAGGTTGGCTGAGAATTGGAAAAGAACGATTAGAAAATGTCGACAGAACAGTGATTCTCGATTTACTAGAGGCAATAACTTGACTACATCTCTCTCTGTGGAAAGTTACCAACCTTTAGCATTACATGCTGTAATTTATTTTAAAGTTTCAAAAACTTTTCTTGATGTTCACGAATATTTATATATTAATAGTAATTTGTTCTTTTTTCCCCCTTTGTGCATTAACCGCGCAACAAAAGTATATGTTTATACATATCAAGTGAAAGCCTATAATCCGCTGATATGGCAAAACAATTTATTTTTTCAATTAGAACTTTTGTTTGAGCCTAATTGAACTTCTAAAAATATTTTGAAGGAGGACTAAATCTAGCAGGGAATTTGAATACGGAGGAGACGAAAAAAGAAACGTTTGGCAACTACGCATTCTGTTGTCGCGAATATTCGCGATAGGTGCATTTTGTAAATGTTTAAATAGAAACTTCTGACCCGAACCGAGTGACGTCATGAAAGAATTTTTCAGAGGGCGTGAAACATTCGAATTTGCTGACTCAAAAAAAAAATGGCCTATTGAAAACCTCACTTTTTTAAGTCTGCTTATTAAAAATTTCGAACTTGCTCACTGCTCTGAAAATTTTCGGATTTTCTGACTGATTTTTTTGGCTGATGTGGTAAGTCATCCCCTAACTTCGCGGTTTTGACGTCCCTGCCCGAAACCTTTGATAGCAGCGGTGTACAGAAATGAAAAGTATTCTTTTTCTCTGTATTTTTGCCTTTCTAAGTGCAAATTATCAAAATGAATCAAATGAATATGTTTCTTGTAAAAATTATCCAGTCATTATTCATGTTTTATTGATCTATCGTTAAAAATCAGCAGTTTCATCGTTGATCTTTTTCCCTTAACAATTCCCTTGAAATTTTGGTAATTTAATGAAATATCACGAAACACGAATAGGTAATTTAATAATGCATTTATTATATTCATTGTTCGACTTTTGTGCATTCTCTTTTTGCTCAAAATTTTTCCCCTGAATTTGTTTCTCACATGCTCTACCAATAATATTATTGAAATATATTTTATTCACTATTATCAAAAATAATGTCCACTATTATCGTTACAGTCGAAAGCCTGGAGAATTAGAAGAAATTCATTCATTAATTTCAAAAAATTAATTTTTTTTTTTTTAAACTTGGTGGGAATATCTTAAACACACGATGGCGATATTATCGGGGCAAATATACTCACCTCCGCCCCTGTCATTATGAGACTCGTTCTGTTTTCGGTTATGGTAAAAATAAACATGTCTCCTGGGAATCGCACGTTAATTGTGTGTATTTCAAAAGAAAAAATTCTGTATCCCTTTCCTCTTCTTTACCTTCTCTGTCTTGACCCGTTGGGCGTCCAAAACGGCGACACGAGTTAGTCGTTTGTTGACTGTGAAAAAATGTGTTATCGACCGTGGATCCATTTGCGTGGCCGACGAAATATTTTTACCGCTTCCCAGTCTGGAGTTTCAAAATTCCAATCATTGTCTGAGCCTAAAATTTAATATGTTACCAGGAAGAGGAGGCTAGGACGGCTCGGGGGATGGTTCAGGGGCTATGGCCTTCCAAAATTCCATGTTGTAGGTACTATCTTTCTTTCGATGAAAAATAAACATCCTGTTCTATTTCTCCTGAAAAATGAAATCCTATTGCCGCTTCTGAGACGGTGTTCCTTGTTATGAAAGACCACAATACCATAAGCTTGTGAATTCAATTGGAACGGAGTAATAACTCTGAGTAATTCTTATGAGTTGGAAATTTCCTCATTATTTTCTCAAACTTCGATATATCTGTTGCCCCTGCGACATGAACTAGTAGTCGATGTTTCAGTAAATTTTCAAAATTGATACGATTCTGATCCCTCGTGTTTTTGTTCATCTTTATTCTTATTGAATTGGCCCAGTGAATTGGATTTTTGAAGTTCTGAAATTTTTGCGCAGTCTTCTGTTGAATTAAAAATTGTACTACTGTATTATGAAGCCGAAACGTGAGTCACGAGCAACTTTCAGTTTTCGCTAACTGTGTGTCGTAATGGTTGGTGCTTTGTCTTACCAAAGTAAACTTTCTATCAAGACATGAAGTATAACTAAAATAGGGATGCTGACAGCAATGTTAAAGGTTAAAGGACTGATTTTCACTCTTTCTCATTCCTAATTAGAGAGAAAAGGACAAAACGATAGCAAATTTATTTCGAACTAGAAAGGACCTATTCATTAACTCATGCCTGCAGCGCTCTTATTTCTGTAGACCTCCACATTTTTTCGTTTTTTTTCCTAGGTGTGCTTCATCAGATTTTGGAGAACTCGTCACCCCCATGCTCACCCTAAATACATCTCAGAATACAGCTAGTCTTAAGAAAATTCTGTTGAAAGTTAGTGTTCATTCCTCTGATCTACTGTAGTTTTATAGTTCTATAAAACGAAAAATTTAAAGAATTGATAACACAAATGAAACGATTGAAAGAGCTTTATTAGTGAGAATATGTAGTACCCACAATCATATCGTCAGAAGTTAACGAAATTTTTCGACATAGATGTTTTTCTCGGCAGTGACATCGAACAGACTTAAATAGACTGTTTTCGATAGGTATTGTAAAAAACTTGCGCTAAAAGTTTTAGTAATTTTGACTAACTGGTCCATTCATTTAAAAAGTTAATCCTCAATTATAAGGTATTTAACGTTTCAAGTGGGGTTCTGTGTGAAGTTGAAAAACTGAAAAAATTGATGACTGCCGAACAGAGGTGAGAAGAAATTGAAAAGTGATAAGTTTAAAAATTTGGGAAGTGAAAAGCAAAAGTGGAAAGAGAAATAAAATAATGTTGAATCAGATGAGATGAATTTATTCGTCAAAGGGTATGCCTGGTTAAGGTAGGCGAAATGTCCTCAATTTCAAAAATTGGAATTGGCCGTGAAAATTTGTTTATTGGGTCATAAGATGACGGACACGAAGGTTCATATTTCCTCCTCCACCTTCCTCACTTGGGGACGAAAGAATTGTGTTATTTACTCATTATTTTTTTTTACTGGGGTTCTAATTGCCCGGTGTTTATGAAAAAAAATTAGGCCTCATCACCTACTAGAGATCTCTCTGTAAGCAATTTTTTCAGGTCATTATAAGCTATTTTATCTCTAAACGGTTAATGAAAGTTGAATACTTCAAATCAGAAATGAAAAAAAGAGATAAGCAAAATTTGTTTCCATCATCTGGTAGTTATTTGTACGTACTACCCCTAGGAATTTTTTCAAATTTTTTGGCTTTGTACATCATGACTAAAAAAACATGATTTTCTTCATATTTTAGTAATTGTTTGACTATTTTTGACTATTTGGTCAGCGACTACCGTCAAAGAAGGGAGTTAATGTATTCGGTGTATTGTACGTGTCTCCAATCAAATCTGTCACAGCGTCGCAGACAAAATGTATCTCCAATACACTGCCACGGACAAAAAACAAACCACTCTCCTGTAGAAGCACCTACGGAAACGCACAATTATTCATTTTTTATTGTGTGTAATGTATCGGTAGGTATGTTTTTTGATCCACTGAGTTCAGTTTAATTTTTCTCTATTAGACCCATTATTTTAACTAACCCTCAGAGGCTTCATATAGGGGCATAAATTTTAATTTCATATTTTATCATGTAATATGTCATAGGGTATATTTTTGAGGCGCTGAATTCAGGTTGTACATTGATTTTTCTTTTTTGTTCGACCCTTTTTTGACCGTAAGGAGCTTCAAACAGGAGGCCAAATTTTAACTTTTCATATTTTATTGAGTAATAAAATCAGTTATGTTTTTTAATTCGCTGAGTTAGAATTTTACATTAATTTTTTCACTGGATCCATTCTTTGATCCCCATAGGTTTCAAAAGGAGGTCAAATTTTGACTTCTTTTCCTATTTTATTATGTAATATTTATAGTTTAGTAAGTTTTTTGATGCTCGGAGTTTGAGTTTGTCATTTGACTCATTCATTCATTCCATGGAGTTCAAAAAGGTGTTAATAATAGAGTTTTACTAAATTGTTGGAGTAATAAGTACCTACTGTTGTCAATATTATTGAAAAAAATTTCAAAAAAAAAAGGTTTTTGAAGAATAATTTCAACGATCAGTCAACAGAAATAAAATGAACTAAAGGGTTAGAAACAAGTTATTACTCTCCAAGTTCTGCATTATTATTGTACAAAATCACTGTCATTCTCTCTTACTATTTTGTTGGAATACCCGTTATAAGGTGAGGCCGTTGCATTGTTGATTGTGTGTTCACCAGATTAGACTATTCATTGGTGACACCTTTCACCTTTTGGTGTCTAATATTTTCTGGTCACTTAAGATATGTTCACGATAGTGTAAAGAAGTTACTATATTTTCCTCACAACTGGTCTACTTTATTTTCCGCATGTGATGAATATTTAAGCTGATGGAGTTAATTGTTTTTCACAATTCTAATACATTTACCAACACAGGTGTTCTCCAGTTCAAATTTTCTATACCACAGAATGTGACAGACATTTGAGTTATGATACATATCTACCTATTTTAAGATAGTATGGGCTAAAAACAGTTAGAGAAACTATCATTCCAGAAGAGATTTCACATGTTTTTACTCTTATAATAAACAAGCCCCAAGGTGCCATTTCGAGGTGCTTTTGCTTGTGCTTGCCTTGGATTTTTGGAGGCATATAAGTAACACTGTAGAATTTGTGGTTTCAGTGAAAGTTATGAACTTTTTTTTTTGTGGCTGACTGGGTAGGCTCATCGAATACAAGGGAAAATATTGGCAAAATAATTTAGTGGCATAATATTGTGAAATAATTTTGACAAACAATTTTGGCTGGCTTGTACGTTTATTATATTGATGTTGAGACGCCTATTAAATAAGAGCATACCAAACCCTTCATTTTGTTACTTTCCTGTTTTTATAGTTTATGGGTCCCCCTTGTTTCAGGAGTATAGTTTCTGATTGAAAAATATTAGTTTGATAAATAATTATTAGTTTTTCGAAAAAAAAAAAATTTCAGTTTTTAATATATTTTTAGACCAAAATTTGTCATTCTTCTTGGGAAGAAAAGTGGAACATCATGTTGCCTTTTTGTATCAATATTTCTACAATAAATCAGGAAAATCACAAAATTTTAATATTTATAGAAATTACTAAGACAGCTGAAGAAGATATGAGTAGATGTGTTGTGCCAAATTTATACATCTCGGACCAATTTTTTTTTAAATTGACTTAAGAATAAAATGGCCAGTTTGGTATGCCTGTATTTTTATACTCTCCTTGTGATGTGTATTTTGAAAATTAATTTTTTGTAAACTTATTCATTTGTTTAAGCCAAGAACCATAATTATTGAATGTGCTCATAAGTTCTCAAGCATTTTCTCAAAAACAAATGCTTGCTACCATCACTAATCAACAAGAATACAGTTCCTGTTACAAATGAGGTCAAGTGTTCCAATTTAAATAAAATACTACAATTGGACAAATTTTTGGTGCCTCAAGAAATAGGCATGTTGTTAATGTGTCCAACATTGCTCTATGATCAGCCAATTCCAGTTCATGGAACCATTGTCATACAAAATTGATTCTGCCCGGAAAGTTGACCAACTTGAGTAATTTAGACTTTCCCATGCACCATATGTATGTCTTATCATATCCTTTAATCAGGAAATTCTTGAAATTATGCCATTTGAGATATCACTTTTTTTGAGTTTTTCCATTATTCAAAACTTCAATCGTAGTGTTGAACTGTGTACTAACTTCTATAAGAATTGGTCTCAAATTGTAATGATGTGTCAGTAGTTCACTTACTAGTTCATTTGACCGATTTTATTTTTTTAAATAATGAGATGAGTTGGAGGAAATGATTCAACAATCTGCTACAGCTGGAAGTAGTCAAGTTCTCCATTTCAAATTATCTCTATTCACTGTTCACAGTTTTTCATTCATTATCATTCTTATCATTTAGATCATGATGAACTAGTTCATTGAACTAGATATTTTTGTGACTGAGACCAAATGAACTAATCTTTAAAAAAGACCTAAAATTCCCATCACTATCGAACTGAAACCTGTGGTGTCATACTTTTTTACCTCGACGATAATCATTGGCGTAGGCAGGATTTTAGTTAGGGGGGCTCATATACGTATTCCCCAGAACACCTTCCCCCAAAAAATAGTGGACAGGTGGTCTTGAATTTTTCTTTGAAAATTATTTTTTTTAAAGGAAATTTAGGGGGGCTTGGGCCTCCTGTCTCCGCTTGGTTACGCCATGGCTATAATCCAAGGTACGAAAAATTGAGTAAAATGTTTTTGGGTGGAGCAGTTTGCGTTGAGATAACCGTATTTTTTTACTTACATATATATTCATGGTCCACAGGGGAGGGTGGGTAAAAGTCTATAGTAGAAAATATTATATGGAGTCGCGCGCGAAAATTCTATCTTACAGGAAGAAAGGAGGACGCTGGAAGGAAAGCTTTCAGATGCGTACGCAAGAGTCACGGCCAGAATAAAAAATCCTAGTATGGATAAGAGGGTTGTGAGAGGCGGAGGGAGAGAAGACAAAAAAGAGGGAAAAAAGTGTGTATGTATGTGTGTAAGAGAGTGTATGGATACAATCAGAGTGAGAGAAAAGGAAGAGGAGAAAATAGAAATAGTACGCTGTGTTTTTACGGCGGCGACGTCGACTACGACCACGACATTTCGTTTTCACCTTGAATGAAACGATTGTGTTTCGCCTTTTCAAGACGGCCAGCAGGTTTTTAACCTTTTCTTCCTTTCTGTTCCCCCAGCCTCGGCAGCGAGAGCCCGTACTGTTTCCACGCCGCACCCAACTTCCATCCCCTTTTTCTTCCTCTTTACACCTCCCACTAGTCGTACACTACGCCGTACCACCACATCGTTACCAATTTTATTCCACGCTACGTTATTCTAAATTCCAATTCCATCCACCGGCTGACAGGCTGACTCGTTCGTTTCGCTAGCCTGATTTGTCTGTACATGTAAACTGCGCGCGCATATGTCGCGCTTATTATCGTTCTATCTCTGGCGCTCTCACTAGCTGGTGTATTTGTAATTTGTATTCGATTGCTTTTCTCTTTCACACCTTCACGACAACGTTCGACCGTCGACGTTGTGCTTTTTGCTTTTCTGAAACTGGAAGAGGAACGGACGAAACAGCAGCAGATGAACGAAGACGAATAGAGAAATGACGAAGAGAATAAATTGGAAGTAACGCGTCCCCTCGTCGTCTCTTCGTTTCGACGGTTTTCTCTTCACTAGTAGTTACTCATCCCTTCACTACTTCTTGCGGTCTAGACTGGCGCGCGCACATGTCACGTATACGCATATAATACACTCACACACACATACACTCGTTCGTTCATTCCTCTCCTCGTTCTTTCCTCTCTCGATAATGTTAACGCGCTCGCGAGGCTTTGCTTGATTTTCGAAAAAACTTCGTCTTACTTGGCGCTCGCTTTCGTCGCTCAATGGTAGTGGTGGCGGTGTTTTCGTTGTTGCCGTCATCATCATCATCATTATCGTCACCAACAACAACAATGCCATCATCATCATCATCAGCAGTAACCAGGCTGTCGCACATCGTATACAGTTTACGTTTTACGGCCAGCCTCTGCCACCGTTTGGTTTACAGCTGCATCGCTATTTTACGCCGTCTACACCAAACTCTTTTATATGCACTTTTTTATTATTCAACTTCAACACACACACATACACACACACACGCCTTTTAGAATTCCTTCAACAATCATCGTTATCGACGTTGGTGTTACTGTCTTTTGTTATTGTTGTTGATTTTATTCAGCATATTTTGCTAACGTTCTCAGCGATTGGATCACCGCAGAGCGTTTCTAGAAGGATGGAATTTTTCTCGAATTGACGATCTACGTGTGGTTGTAGTGGTGACAAAAGAATTTCACTCGGTTTGGTGATGGTAGCATTGGTAGTTGTGGAGGCCGCAATGGATGATTGGATAGTGGTAGTGTGGTTCTGATAGCATGCAGAATGTGAAGAACACTGCAGTTGAAACTTGAGATTTTCTTCTGAGAAATTGCACGAATTTTTACCGGTGGGTTCTCATACTATCTTAAATTCCTCTTCTTTTTCAAATCGATGTCGCAAAACATCTATTCGCTGTGGAGTTGGGTCGATGAAAACAAAAATGAGTGTTTGCGAGAAGGAGGGTTGCTGCTCGAAGACAAGTACATGTATGGAGAATGCAGATAGCGTGGCGGCTGGAAGGTTGGCAGCTTACGATTGAACTGCCGAATAAGTTTTCGTCTAAACCTCTCTAATTAGCGTAGCTCGTGCCCAAATTGGCTGTGTACCTTGTAATTTGATGGAAATTGAAATGAAAATTTGTAGCGCGGAAGATAATAGTGGCTGTGAATGTTTTTAGTAAGAAGGTCGTTCGAGTTATTTTTTACATTGTCTCCCGTGACCAATCGCGAAAACTGAAACACCAAATGGTAACGCTCCAGACGAACAAAAAAAAAAAAGATAAAAAATAAGCTAAAATCAATGTCAAGATCGTGACGAAGCCATTGAGTTCAATAGTCAAACCACTCAAAAGAAACTTCATTCAAACAAGAATAATTGGAGATTGAAAAATTTTTGTGGAGGCAAATTTTTCCCCTCAAGTAGGACAGTTCAACTGTTATTCTCAATTAAAGAGTTATTTTGCGGCGATTGAATGGAATTGGGGAAATTCAGTTAAAATTTCCGGTAAAATTATCCGTAGATTTAAAAAAAAAAAAAAAAATTTTTTCAATTTGGTAGCACGTTTTTGTTGTTTTCAAAAACGTTGAACCACACTTGTTCCCGTATAATGACTAGTCTTTAGTTCCCAACTTTAGCTCTAACGAAAACTACAAATTCTAAGAATGTAATTTGCGAAATCTGAATTTGTATTGAGCGTAATTTTTACCGGAATTGGTGTATTAAGACGAGTAAACAACTGTATGGATTATCGTATTTCAACTTATCCACTATCTTAATCAGCAATGCAATTTTATTACAACGATTTTTTATCGCACAATATAAATAAGCTGCATTTTCTGAACGTACGGGCTACCGTGATTCTGTTAGTCTAGATTAAACAAGTTTTTCTCACTTACTTTTCAGTAAAAATTTTTATCAAAAATTTTTTAAATGTCTTTGTAATAGTTAAGGCCTCAATGTGTTGTCTAGTGAAGTAGTTGTTGTTATTATTGTTAAAGACGTTTAGAGCTTATACAGTGCAAACATATTCATGTTGTTCATCATATCCTACATCTTTGCTTAAGTGTGCGACATGCCTAATTTATTATTATTCCATTTTCGGTGATTCATATTTCAGATTTGGAGAGCATACTCCTATCCTAATTACTATTACTATCCAAATAATTTCATTAATGGGATGAGGAGTCTTGTTTCAATGTAATTGTTTGATGAAACTCCGTACATAAGTTAATAACTATGTTTTCTAACATTTTTTTTTCAGTCATACTCGCTGCAACTCAACGCATACAGTCATAGTCAGTTTAGGTTTTCTTTGTATCTTCAAACTCTAGAATTTAGTTCTGTTCTTCAACAATAGAGTATATGAGCCAATAAAATTACTGTAAGATGTTTATCTATATACAAGCCCAGAAGCGGCACTTTGGGTTGTATGTTTGTGGTAAAATTGTAGAATTTGTTGTTTCAGAGGAGACAACAAACTTTTTTTTTTGTGTCTGTGTATGGCTATGTGGGTAGTGGCGCATGCGCATTGAATGTGAGGAAATAATTGGCAAAATCTTCGAGTATATGACCTATATGATGGTCACGACATAATAGTGGTTTTGGTGTCTAGAGATGGGAATTTTAGTTAATTTTGCAGTTTTAGTTCATTGATTCTACTTTACCAAAGTGAACTACTTCAATTAGTTCAGTAGTTCGGTAAATTTTTCAACTCTATTACTTCAATCAGCTGATTCATGATTGACTCATATCATTTAAATCAACTGATTTATTATATGATATTATGATCGACTCGTATTCATAAATTTATGCTAGAACTATTGGTTAATTGTTTGACTCACTCATCGACTGCTACTTACTTCACTTCAGTTCGATCAAGGATCGAGTAGAGTAGACTGATAAGAACTAAGAACTATCCAAAAAAAAAGAACTAATGAACTAGTTCATTTAGAAGTGAACTAAATGATCGATTAGTTAACTTCTAGGATTCGTTCAAAAGAACTAACTCGTGAACGAACTACCCATCACTATTGGTATCGCACCTATGGATAGTGTTGCCAATGCCATGTTTTTTGATTTCTAAAAATCTGATTTGAGGAAAAATTCGCCACGTGCATTTGTTTGTAAACACTGATGTACAAATTTCCCCATTCCCGAGAATCTGATTATTCTGATTAGTCGATATCGATTGATGTGGGGTAATTTGTACTTCAGTGTACACCTGCTCGGTGTAGATGTTAACAATAGTCGATCTTCTGTAAAACAGCCGCATATCGTCTCCATCATATATATATATATATATATTTATATATATCCTGGAAGATCGAAATAATATCAGGGAAATAATTTAGTGAAATAATTAACGTTAGTGATTTTTATACATATATAGATATAGTAACATGCAGAAAGGAGTAATTTTTCTACCCGAAAACGCTATCTGTTTCTGATAGTATACGACAGACGTATTATACGAATCAGCTCTACATAACATATAGACAAAGGTGTTAATACGCCAACCAAAAAGAACTGAGAAAAGGTTGTCTGTTTTCGATACACGTAAATTTCTCCACCCAGCCTAACTTTGTCATGTTTAGTCGGTGCGATTCTTCATCCATCCATTTACTGCGCAAGAAAGTTGTGTCGAAATTCATCCTCTATTTTGGTTAACATTGGCAAAAATGTTATTTTAAATTTCCGCAAAAAAAAAAAAATTAAAAATACGAAAAGGTAACTTACTTTTCTCCTTCGACGAACAATCGGAGCCCCGTGTAATCCCTTATAATAATAATTATTATTATTTACGTAAAATATTTTTTTATTTCGCTGTTTTAATCCGTCATTATGTCAGGTTTGAACTAAACATGTGTGCAAGAAGCCATACAGTTTTTTATTTCTCTCTTCACTTAGAATAGAACACCCCTTTAGGGCAGGTGCAAAAGATTTTCTGGATAGTGCAAACGCCTCTAGGAGAGAGAACCATATTTGGTCTACATCCCTATTGTGATCCGCATTCACTACCCTCGCAGGCTCGCATAATGATCTAACAATCGATCGTAATTAATTCTTTGCCCGATTTTTTCAACATTTTCTTTTATATCCAGTGAGCACTAACGGTGTTTTTTTTTTTCGCCTCCTTCCCTGGTGTACTCGTCCTCTCCCTATTCTTATCTCTATTTCGACTACTGGCGACCATGATTATGTCGATATTTGAAAAATACTGCAGACGTTAAAATTTAAATGTTTTTTTAAAGTGTTAACCGTAATCTTCCCAACCTGATGACATGCTTATCTGTTTCTTAAACCTAGCTCGGTCGCGTGTTTTTCTAGTATTTATTTTTTGTGGGTCGATCGCAGCAAATAGGGTAATGTATCGTTTTCATTTACGGGTTATCGAGCTCTTACCTCTGCCCTTTTTACCTATTGCGGCGTCAACCTTAACCTTATTCAGAATTTTCTTCCCACGTAGGTTGATTGCACACTCTACGTCTCCCTACGTCAAAAAATACAAAAGCCCATGTGGGTGAGGGTGAGTTTTGATTGGCTAGTGCATACGATTAAGTTTTAATTATTTTATGACTTCCGTAGACGAGACGGTGATTTTTTAGAAAGTTATCTGGGATTTCAAAATTCATTCATCAATTTTCTTACTTCTCTAAAATTTTGATAGTGTCTTGGTTTCGGATCGTGCTAATGGGAAATACTGCCTTATTATCTACAATTCTGCTAATTTTCATTTGTTGCTTTTCCTCATTAGGAGAGTTATAATTTGACTAATCTTTTGTGTAGTATGAACTTCGTATGAGTACGTTCAATACAGCAACTGTAGGTATTATTCAGCGTTAATTTCCTTGAATTCCATATATTAACTCGATTGTTGTTTCCGTACATTTTTTTACGTAATATTTGATTCTGCTTTTATAAAATATTTCACATCCTCTTTCGTGAACTAATTTCTTGAAGCTAGTTATACTTCATCCCCTGTGGAATATAAAGCATCAGTTCTGAAGTTTTCGTTTCTATTCCACCCACGCACTGCCGAGTAGACTATTTTAATAAATCAGTTTCCATTTGTAATTATGTGGACCTTGATCACGTTGAGATGTAATTTTTTTCCCTTATCGCGCGATGAAAAGATAAGATCAATCGTGCCAAGACATTATAATCGTTCCTGAAAAATAAAATCAAGCTCCCAGTACTCATAAAATAGCAGGTAAAGGTAGGTGAATTAATTTCACCCATTGAGTTAAGAATACTAATGTAAGGACCAAATTTTCAGCCTTTAGAATTCAGTCTATCTGATTAAACGGAGTAGGAAATCAGCAATTTTTTAAAATTTGATGTTATCAAAAACTTGCATTTCCAGAATCATGAGAAGTTGTCCAGGTGTTTGCCCTTTGAACATTATGTTTATCTCATAGAAAATCTGAAAATACTTGTAAAATCCATATTTTCTTTTACATAATCTGTTCAGATCGGATAAAATCCATTTCCAAACTTTATTCTATACCATCATAGACTGTAATCATGGTTGAACGGAAGTACAGATTGGATTTTGGATGAAAGTGTCTCTGGACATGGAACTGCACGTGGATTAAAGTTCTATATTGCAAGGGAAAAAAAGAAGGAAAAATATAAGACTTCATTATCAATATTTTCAAACTGTAAATAAGCTCTAAACATCTATACGTTAAAAATTACTTTCATAGTTATGAATATATACATGCACGGTCAATACTGAAAACTCAGTTGAAAATTATACAATTATCTTGACACCATTAATTATAATAGTGAAAAATCGGGTGGGGAACAAAATTTAGAAAAACATGGTCTCTTACCTAAAATCAGGATCAAATTTCACCCTTGGATACTGAATGAAGATGATACTGTCTGAGAGATCAGGCCCATAGTGCAACCTCTTTTCCAACATCGCAACTCAAATTTCAAAGAAAACAACACTACAGTGAAGAAAATTTTTGTGTTTTTTAGGGGAAATTTCCCATTTTTCCTCCCACCTGTGGATGCTTGGAAAAAAGGGAAACTTTCAAATTTTGCTGGCATGGGCAGATGGTCTAGCTGGCATTTGCAATCCCGCTATAAGCCTGTGGCAAATATTTATTCTATTTACTGGAATTGATCACTCATGTTTAGACAAATTACTTTAACAAGGTGCATCATTTCGCGACAGCATAACAATATAATAATTATAGACACTGCATAACACTTCTTAATTTTTTCAGTGTTTTAAAACGTGTGAAAAATTAAAGTATGTATAAAAATTATTAGGTCTATGTTTTCAAATTTATTAATTTGATCAATGTGAACATGCATTTGAATTTGAATATTGCAACATTTATGTTCTTGAGCTTTGTATATGTAATACAATATTCTTTTGATAAATATGTAGAGGAGTCAGTTTGAAATGTAGTGTAATTATTTCAAAAATATATTTTGAAATGCCTGTTTTTGATAAGAAATTAGGTTGCCTCTGAAATTGATATAATGTTCGTGTAACTACTTGAAGTTAGTGTTTGATACATGACCAAGAAGTGCTGCATTAAAAATTGAAGTCTGGATTCACTGCCGGTATGATTCTTTCAATTTTCCGTTTTTTTTTACAGTTATTGAGCCAAATTTTTAGTCATAATATAAAATCCCTTAATGTTAAGGGGATGTATCCATGTGAATTTACTTAGGTGACTTCACAATCAGACTCAAATTTTCTCTTCAGATTTCATAATTAAGTGACAAAAATTACCCTTGAAGAATACCAAAACAGTTAAGTACACTTAATTTTTCGCTTAAGGAACCAAATGATTAATAATATTGCTCAAAATGTGGTTTCATTTCTGTAAACTATGACGCCTACCCTCAACTACTTCCCATTTATTTTCACAGAAATGAGGTTATCAAATTTAATTCCAAGGGAAAAGTGTTATAAAATTCAGACATTTTTATAAGATATTAATATGTTTGCTGAAGATTCTGTTAAAATTTCTTTGAAATCCTACATTTGATTGTGAAGTTACTCCTGAAATGCTGAAATTCCACAAATACATCAAATCCTCATCATTTTAATAACATTCACCAGTATCTGAACAACCAAATGTATGATTTCAATGCAGTTTTGGCAAAATATTTATCTAATGTACTACAAATTCTTTGAAATATTCCACCTCAATTCTATCTTTCATTCCCAAGATATTTTTGAAAATCTGTTTGGTAATTGGTTGTGACATTGAACTTCAAATCAATGATAAAAATTACCAATTATAAATATAATTTTAAACGATATATTTCGCATTAAAGCTCCAACAACTTAGAATAACTTCAATCTTTTTAGAACCTACTCATCATACAAGGTAGGAATACATAGGATAATGATAATCCACACTATTCACAAAATTGTTTTTTAATATAACATTTTTATTTTCACTACAGCAAAATACGGGTTTGTTTTTATATTCGATGTCATTTTTTCTTGTTAAATTTTCCACTGATTATCAATAATATATCAATACAAACTACATAGCTTTTATTGTGACCACCAATCCTTCTCCCCTCTCACTCCTGCAAACGCACGGCTATCTTGATAATATATTTTACATCTTAATTTGCGGCTACACTGTGATAATATTTCTGCTGCTCACTCGTTTATCTTCGTACACCTTTGTTTATCTCACTCAAACTGTACTCACTCTCATACTATGTGATTGATATAAAATACACACTCTTCAGAGATGTTACTTTGGTTAATAGTTTATTTCACATTACTAATTTATCTCTTCATCGGTCCTCATCCTCTATAGCTTTCTCATGACACATCGAAATATCAATATTTCATTTAACATTGATAAAACAGTTATGAGGAAATCCATGTATTTTTTAACACAGTATCGATAGTTGATGGTAAAACATTGATATTGAAGATGAAAATGTTATCACATTAAGTGTAACAGTCTGTGGTAGTCACTGATACTGTTTTTTTTTTTTTTTTGGTGTGTCTATTGTCAAACAGATAACAAAATTTTAGTGCTGCACTTTTCCTCGACAAACATAAAATTTTCCCATTAAAGTAAAAATATATTTCTATATTTAAGTGTATAATATATTAAATTGTTAGATTTGTGATTGAAAAAAAAATGGTGGATAAGTATGTCTATATAAAAGTATATAGCCTTATCTTAAAGTGTAGAATGCGCAGTTGCTAGTTAATTCTTTTTTTTGCTCCTCAATTTTTCAAATTCCCTATGAGATTTAGATCTCCATAAGAATATTTTTAGAAGCTTGATTAATCTCAAGTAAAAGCTCAAATTGAAAAAATGGGTCTAATGATTAAGGAATTTGCAGCATTTTGATCACATTAAATTTTAAAAATTTGCGCACGTTTCATCTTATAGATAGGATTTGAAAGACTGAAATTTGGTCCTTACATTAGTAAACATAATTCATCTTTCTTTACTTGACAATTTGTGGCTGCTGGGAGCTTAATCAGCTATTCATTAGGTTTCAGCTTATTTAATGTTGAAAATTGTTACATTTTTAAAGAAAATCTACGAATAGAGCGGGTGTTTCTATGCTGAGGTGAAAAATTTGGTCAACTTTTTATAATCAAGCCACCTTTTCCTACTCTATTAGAAAGGAGTAAAAGTAAACAACCTTAACTTTTGTTTATTTTTTCTCCTTCGATGTGCTAAAAAGTTTTTCCAGAATGTTCCTAGAAAGAGGCAACTGAAATCTAAGCTTCCTCTGTGATTAAGATAAGTGGTTGTTCACAAACGAGCATTCATTTTGTTTTGTTTGTAAATTTATTGTTGGTGCTGATAATTTGTGTTTATTTATTTGAAATTTTACTGAGTTTTATATGGCTGTGTGTAAGTTACTTCTGTATTGAATTTTGAGTTGAACGTGAGAGCCTCGAGACACTTTACCACTTTTTCGAGAAATAATATTGAATTTCTATCCAAAGAAAAAGAACTAAAATGATTGATAAGTAATTTCTGAATGGGAAAAAGTCTCCATTCCAAAGTAGGGTTTGAAGCCCTGAAATTCGAAATCCAAGTCTATGTACCCTACACCTTTTTTCCCCTTTCTCCAATTTTCGTTGTTACTTCGATTGTGACTAATTTTCATATTCTGTTCTTTTGTTAACAGGCTGCAATACTGCAACAAGCCGCCGATTACTTGTATCAGTTGGAACAAGAAAGAACTCAATTACTTTCACAAAATTGTCACCTAAAACGTATTATTAGTGAACATGAAGGTGAACTCGCCCTTAACAGTTCCCCTCCATCACCATCAAAAAAACGAAAACTCGTTGACACATCAGGTGAGGATATGACGAAAATTAATAATTTTATTACAAAGAAAGTGAAAAAAAATACAATTTCTCATACAAAGGAACTTGCTTCCTTTTCGCATGTGTGTACATCTCTATCAGATGTCTCATTGAACTACTGATGCCGCTGTACCCCCGCATTTTGCAAATTCTCATTTTACAATCGATACAATCTCACCATTGCTACTTGAATGCCCACAAGAGTCATATACTTACATAAATGTAACTTTTTCATTAATTTAAATCACTTAATGCGTTTTTTTTTTGTTGTGTTTTCCAGACGACGACGTAACTAATTGCGATGAATTTTTAGAATTGAAGACGCAACTAGAGCGTGAACGTGCTCTGCGTATTCATTTCGAAGAAAAAGTTCAAAGACTAGAATCACTGTACACAGTAAGCGAAGATAAATTACAAGATAGTCTTTCTACCGAGCGAATTACATTACAGTATCATAAGAATGAGGTAAAAATGAAATTAAGAAAAATTAAGAGTAGTGTAGAAAAAGAACAGTGCCATTTACGCCACCCACTGAAAAGGGGAGACTGGTGGTACTTTGACTGTGTAGCGTGTAGTACGAAGTGCTAACTTTTTTTTGTTTTTGTTTCATCTCGTAATCTCTCCAGATTAAAGACGATTCCATTTTACATACATTTGAAAATGGTCACGAGTTAGAGTGTGGCCGAGTTGGCAATGATGACGATGACCTCGATGACGATGGTACGGCACATGGTGTGAATGCCGAACTGAAGCGACCTACAGCTGCGACTACCTCAGTCATATTACAACCTGTTGTTGCTCATGAAGAATCTCTGATATCACCAACAGTGATTGGTGGTCACCAGTATGCAGCATCAACAGTGCTGATGAATCAACCTATTTGCTCACCCACCGCCAACTCTACCACCACCATCACCACCACAACCAACGACAACCCCTCCAGCACTTCCATAAAGCTGAAACCGAGAGTAGACGTCGAGAGAATAGGCTCACCAACGTCCATGTCACTGGTCACTACCATCACTTCAACGCATTTGACCACCACCACCACCACCACCAATTCTTCACCGCTCATATGTAATAATGTTTCGTCACCACCTTCCGAACAAATTGTACCATCAGCCAGGTAAGTCTTGAGATTTTTCTAATTCTGTATGTATGTGTGTGTTTTTATGATACGTTTTGAAATATTTTTGAGTCATAATTTTGCCTTTATCAACAGTTTGGAAGAGAATTCCGACAATCCGACAATATTATTGGTTAAAGATGCTTCAGTATAGTGAATTGTTCTTCCCTTTAACTTACATGATCATTAATAATGATTAAACATAGGATTTGGATTCTGAGAATTGAGTTAATACTCCAGCTGCTTTAGTTTCCATTCTATCTCATTCAATTGTTTTTGGTATTACTCATGGTCTGCTCCTAGCACTGATGCTATACATTTGAAATTATGCAGATTCTGTTTTAGAAATTGATTTTTATCTTGTTAATGGCTTAACTTTCCTTTAAATTTATACCCTAGAAGCCCTGTAGTGGCTTATGCTGCCCTTGTAACACTGTTCAATTTGTTATTTTAGCCCATGAGCAGAAATTTTTAAATAATTTTCATTTAGTTTAGATAGAAAAAACAAAAGTGGTAACAGGAGTATGCTAATGAGGTTGTGATGTTTTGAGGTATTTTTTTTGCGTGTATACTAATTCAGACTGACATTTTTGTTAATTCGTTGTAGCGCCCTCTTGTAATCCATAGAACTGAAATGCATGTCGATGGTTCAAATCCTGAAAACATTTTTTTTATTTTTTTATTTTTTTGCATGAGTTTATTTTGAACTGTATTTTCAAGGGTGTTTATACTTATGTTGATTAAATTATGTGGTTCAGGTAACGGGATTTTTCAGGCAGGTGCAAGAGGCCAATCTGTGATATGCCACTTTGGGGGTGGGGTTGATGTAGCCCCACCCCCTGAAGATCACTCTCCTGTTGCCAACATACAAAGTGGCATGCCTTGGCTAAGGCGCCCCCTGCATCATCAGAAAGATCCTTCCACCGGTAATCTGTTGGCATGTATAGGATCATGACTTCACGCAGGAAATAAATAAAAAATTGACTAATAGAGCACCTGTTTGCTCCTACTACCTTATTGTGAAAAAACGAGGTTGTACGCTTCGATCATTTAATACTGGATACAAAGCAACCCTATCTGACCCATGTTAATGAAACGGTGTAATCTTCTAAGGCCGAAAGATACATGATACCAACAGAATGAAAACCGATGCAGAAAGACCTACTGCACATGTGCAGTGAACATATGCCCACTTAGATGTTGACACAGATTTCCGTGTTTACCTCGGTATCTTATACTAAATGATCGAAGATTGTACTTAAATTATATTGATAACGATGTCTTGCGATTCACCTAATTTTTTCTGTAAATCTTTAAAATCTGTTGGAACCGAGAAGAGCCAGGCAATAGAATTTTCCGTTTTTCAAAATGGAGAAATTAATTTTCTCTTGCCAATGTCAAATTATCATTTGTAAAGTCAGCTAGGGCCAAGGCCAGCTCTTCCATCAATTTTTTCTTCCCGTCTTCAGGCATGTTTAACCTATGCATAGTACCCTGTAACTTCGTCTCGGCTATTGCCAGCTTTTCTATCAAAACACTGTTGGAATTTTCCTAGAACTTGGTGGTATTGCTCATTTCAGCATTGTTAAATTTCAGTTTTTCATTGTTGATTTGCAACGCTTGGTAAAAGCCCAACCGCTGTTTTAATGTTTTGGCGTTCTTCTCGGCTTAACAGAAAGACTTCCATATCGTTGGTGTACCATTTCAATTTCAGTATTTTACGGCATCCATGTCGACAAACAAATGCACGATGTTCTATTTTAAAGTTTGACTCTCATCAAACAGCACACCTAGCATTTTTCAGTACCACATTAAAAGATCATAATTCTGCCAGCGCTCCCTTTAATCGGAAACTTTTTTCACTAATTTCTCAATAGATGTGTTCTCCTCCATTCGCTTGGAAATCATCTCGGCATACTTACTCCCTTGATTTTTTACTTGGTCGTATTTTTCACCAGTTGTACGAACAATAATTTACATTTTCTCTGGCTCCTTTCGACTCTCAGCATGATGTTCATAAAGTTAACGATTTAAAATTTCTCTTTTCCCTCCGCTAGCTGCGCCTTGAGCCGCTTTCATTCAGTAACTATTTGGCTGGCATTCTATGAGTTTCTGCTTTAGGCTCATGGTGGTTTCACAAACAGCCACATTGTCGAAAAGAGTTGATATTTTTGTCTCATACCACCATGTAGCGACGTAAATCTTTCCCCGAAGCATAGAGCTCCATCCGTAAAGTAAAATTCTTACGTTGCAATTCTTTTTGGTTGACAAACCATAACCAGCGTACGAAGCCAGTTGATTCAGAATTTTGTTCTGAAGTTTTATTTTCATTCTGGAGAAAAACGATGTCTTCTGTAGCGATCTTATTGTCTCCAGATATTTGTGAATCAATTTTTTTAGCTCATTTTAGTTTTTCAGCTAATGCTCCCGAAGAAGCAATTTATTGGTAAATGAGGTGACTTGAACGTTTTTCTCTTTCATCTTGTCTCATAATTGTTTATTTTGACTTTCGGGCAATAATTTTTGTTTTTCTAATAATTCTTGATTGTCGGGAAGGTTATAAATTTAGTATACCTAATTTTTGTGAGATCAAAAGGCAGAACATGCTACTACATGAAAGAGTATGATTGCCAGGCAATCGAGGTCTTTAATTAGATATTGGTTTTTGAAGAAGAGATCGGGCAAGGCAAGGCCTCGGAAAGAAATTTCATTGTTAAAGGTAGAGGTACGCCCTGGTTATAGGCAAGGTGTGGAAAACGAGTTTGAGGACTACCCTGATTAAGAGTAGTGACAAGAAGCGAGCGGATGGGTTGGTGACATCAATATTATGAACTTTAAAAGGGTGATAAGTTTGAAGAGTCCCTTGCGAGGGGCACCTGATGGGATTGATGACGACATAATTATGGAGTTCCGTTTCATTAGATTGTATGGGCTGGTAGATGGATTTGAGGAGCGTCCTGGTGTGGGAAAGAGTCAGAGGGGGTGATGATGTTATAATTTTGGACTTGAAAATTGTGGAGGCATTGTGAAGAGTTTTAGAGGCGTTCAGGTGATAGGTAGAGACCAGGTGAGGAACAACGAGTGCCTTGGGTTACTCCTGACCGTGGCCAAGGCTCAAAAATCGGTTTCTACGCACGTTTTGTAAATTAATTAGACATTCGAGGCAGAGATTTTCCCCTGAAAGAAAAATATTTTTCAAATTTCTGTCAACTTTCGCGATTCAATTCGCACATTTCTTTCCGTTATAGAAACGCTGATGGCTAGTGGAATTTAGTGTGAAGGGTTTGAGGAACCCCTTAGTGATAGGCAGAAGGAACGCGATGGTTATAATGACTGCCGTAATGAGGTGCAATGACGGGGGTTGCCCAGAGGTTCATTTATTTGTTCCTTATTTGTCTCGATTCATATCGATTCTCTTATGTTTTGATACTAAGTGGAATTCTTACCCTCTCACTTCTACCACAAGAATTTCAAATTGAAAATTATTTGAAATTTTCAAATCATATCTTGAATTATCAGGGTCTAAAATAGGCTGGGACTCTGGTCACTGTGAGAAAGAAATACCCCAAGGCCTCGGAGCTTTAATACCCGACCGAAGTTGGAAAAATTGCAATGTTTGCCCAAGGCCTTAATAGTTTTAGTTTAGGCCGTGAGAATTATGCGTTAATGTTCGTGTTTTTTGAGATGCTGAATTTGAATTTTTCTTATCTTCTATTTTTCGAATTTGGCTTCTCTTTTGTGAAAAATATCCACACTGTGGACCGAATGCACACGATTCTTTCTCAATAACAACAATGGCAATACTATTAAGCACATCCAGGTTTGTACGTGCGTTATTTTTGGTTGTTTTTTCCTCTGGTATTTACTTGAGTAGAACATAGATGGAATGCTTCGTTCATGGAAAAAAGACCAAAAATTATGGCATATGTCCGAATCTTAATAATACCAGCCTGCTTTAATCATATTGAATGTTTAGCCTTACATTCTTCTAGTTGATGATAAACATAATTGGTACAAACATCCAAGTTAGAAAAATCAGCTTTTTTTTTACAATTTATACTCATTTTTGATATTACTCATACTAAATCCTCCTGAATTTTTCTCAAGAATTTTAACAAAATATGAAAAAACAAAAACCTATACAAAGTAACTCTGGTTGGATATGGATCCCTAAATTGAGCATTATTTTCACGACACTCGGCGTTTCATTCCTTTATGGAGGGGGCCCCCTTCTGAACCCCCTTGAGTCTTGGACTCGAAGCATTGTGCTTTGATATAGCCTCCCACTTCCCCGAATATTCTTTCGCAATCTCCTGGTCTTGAAATTTCAGACTTACCTGGGGTTGAGGAGCTCTGCTCATTGCTGTCCGCATTCACAATACTGGATTTGTCTATAGGTTTTACATTCCTATTTTTCATGACGATTTTTTCGGATTAGTCAACTTTAAAACACTTCTAATATTAAAAACGTGTAAAATGAAATATTTGAGTATTGTTTGAAAAGTATGATGATAAAATATCGCCTTTTTTATGTTAGTAAATCCTACATAAATAATTTATCAAGTTTGAAGAAATGTAATAAAATAATTCAGATTTTAGTCTAGGCAAATTATATTTGACAAAAGACAGAAATGGTAGAAAACTGAAATATGATATATTAATATATACTCAGTTCACACAAAGAAGTGCGTGATGTCAGAATCAGTTGAGAAGAGAGGAAAATGTGTCGATGATGCGTATTGTTATACAATAATAAGCCTCATTTTGTAGAGTAAAAAAACAGTGTTTTGAGCAAACATGTGTGGATATAGTTTATGACATTACACACTTCTTAGTGTGAACAGAGTATAGTTCATCTTCACTGAGGCTTTAATAATTTCACATGGGCATGCTCATCCGTCATTTTCTTCCATATCAGAAACTAAACAGTTAATATTGATATAATTATGATTGAAGACTGAATTATACAGGGAAATACGTAATCGGAAAAACTGCTACAATTTTTTGCATTAGATATTGTTTAAAGTTTATGTGTGGTATTTTTTTTATGAATTTGCATTTCTTCTGGAGAAATCTCTCGGAAATTTGAATTTTAGTATTTATGATGATTTATTAAAACTCGAATAAGTATTATATAAATGAATTAAGACAAAGCGACCCAAAATTATTCATAATCTACTATTATATTGTAAGAAAAAAAAATAAGGAAAGCACGATGTTCGCAAACACAAACCGCAGGCGTGTGCAGACATCGTACGAGTTGCTAATTGCTCACTCCGACCAAGTTTCGTATAAATATTTTTTGTAACAAGTGTATAAATGTTGTATCTCCGAACAAAACAGGTTGAAAATAAATTTTCCCACACACAATCGAAAGGTAGGTTTTTATACTTCTGTTCTAAAAAAAAAAAAGTAGGGAATTTTTCAGTATTTAGACGTGAAAATAATTAATTGTGATGCATTGCTAAACGAGCCGCAGGCGAGTGTTGCAAATCACATGAATATGAATCACCTATTTTGCACGTGAATCCAACGCTATATTTCTTGAAACATCCCCTCCCCCAACTGAAAAATAAATAAATAATAAAAACGAAAAATATCAATTTGTTTTTTTAGAGCCAAATAATAAGGGTTTTTTTTTTTTTCTAAACCAAAAAAATCTTTGAACGCTCACCCTCTCCCCTAACTCTTGGAAAAATTCATCGAAAATTTTTTTAGAACATTATTAATTTGGTAATTTTACTGTAGAAAAAACAAAAAGCTGGGGAAGTAGTCGAGCCATGCAAGAAATTGATCGACCCAAAGTAAGAAAATCAACTTAATAAAGGGGTTGTGCCTAACAATACTTTTTCACGTGGTATCGAAATTCGGTATTTTGTTTAGCGGTTGCAACAAATATGATTTGGCACATTTGCACTTGTTTGTTGACTAAACGGCTCAATTTTTTAGTAAATATTCAGCTATTTTTTAAATATTTATAATATATACAGTATATAAAATATTGATTTATTCTCTCATTTCCGCAAAATCCATTTCTTTCCTATATTTAACGCGTTTTTTGGGGATGATGGAAGAGATGACAATTTAGATTGTAGATCATTAATATATAGGTCACTCGAATTTTTCTGTACACAATCTATATATTATAAAATTCAATCCCACGTTTTGTATATTTATCCACGTTTTTTGGAACATTCATAATATTAATTTTGAAAAAAACTGCGCTCATCTCTTACTTCACGATTTCTCAACTACTATTTAAACTATGAAGCTTGATTTTGTACTATTCAAAAGAGGGAAAAATTTGCTCGAGTTCACTAACAAAATTAATTTTTTTATCGCCATTAGTCACAAATTGGCCTCAAAAAACAACTGCAAATTAATGAGAAATTTTCCTTTTTTTAATTTGTCATTTATTTTAAAAACTAACGATGGCAGAAAAAAATTTCAGCGATGACCCCCTTCATTTTTTAACGACAAATTCATTTCCGCCATCCGATTTCATCTAAAACAAATTAATCGCGAGAGAAAATTCAAGAACAAAACTGGGTAACTCCGCATATATTACTATATATAGTGCTTTCTGCGTAATATTTCACCACCATCGGACCATTGAATGTACATGCACATGTATATGATTTTGGTCATCTGGGATTTGTAACTGCAGAGGGAGTGTAAACCCCTTCTCCAAAGCTAATATACATATATATTTCCATTTTTTGTTGATTGTGGCACTTTTTGGGAGTCTGTGGAACCTCCGCTGTTTGGCCTATGAAAATGAAACTTGGGGTAGTGTTAGAAGCTTTCATGTGCTACACATTCGTGTTAAAATTTTTGAAGTTCATTCAGTAGTTTCGGGAGGAGAAGTTCTCAATGTTTGCAAACCCACCATGTTGTCATCACGATAACTCCCGTAATTTAAAAGATTTTTGACTTGAAGTTTTTATGGCAGTTGGAGACTATTAGTGACTGGTTTGGTATTGAATTTGAGCGAAATCGGTCCACTAGTTTTCAAATGGTAGTCATTACAAAATTTGACACTTTTGGAAAATACACACTTACCGCGGTTCCAGAGATATTTTATTTCGTCTATTTTTAAACGGGTACCGATGATAGAAACAATTATATCGGAAATTAAATTTTTTTAAATTTTCTCCTCTTTTCAATGGTATCAACTTCAGTTAGTTAATTTAAATAGCAGCTGAGGAATCACAGAGTGAAAGAGGAGAGGTTTCTAGATTCTAGAAATGGCAAATTTTGCTTCAATTTTCTTTTTTTTTCGTTCATTTATTTTCAAACAACCAAAGATAATAGAAAAATTATACAGATATTAAATTTATGAAAATTATCTCCTCTTTCTAATGATACTAACCTCAGCTCTCTACCTTAAATAGCCGCTGTGGAATCACTGAGTAAAAAATGGGAAGTTTCTGTAATCAAAAAAATGGCAAATTTTCCATTATTTGCGTTTTCGTCTGTTCATTTCCAAATTGGTAAATATGATTAGAAAATCATATGGAAAATTTTAAATTTTTTCTCTCTTCTTTCCAGCAATACCAACCCCAACTCTCAAGCTTAAATAGGGACTGAGTAATCACTAAAGGAAATATATGAGGTTTGTTTCAAAATTTAAATGTTGCATTCAACTTCAGTTGACAAGGGACACGCACACAATCACACATAGACACTTCAACTAATTCTTACGACCTGACGCTCGTAAGTCTCGCGTACCCCATACCAAGAGCCAAGGTGTTTAGGCATCGAAAAGTAAAATTATGATTGAATTCTAGAATAATTAATTTTTTAACTAACTTACCTTAAATTTTTTTTTGTTGGGTGGTTTAGAGGAGGAGGTTTGGGGATAGATGTCGTGATTTTTTTTGAAAAAAGGAAAATTACCGATAAAATATTTTTTTGTGGCGGAAAGAAATAGAGCGTGACCGGCGTGCGAGGTAGGTGTTGTCACTTTTCGCACTTGTATCACAAATGACTATTTCCTAACAAAAATGAAAAAATTCTGTGAAATAATTTTCGCGCTAAAAAGTATCGACGTTTCATACCCTTTTCGAATGAAGACCGTGTCCCTCCGCGAGTGATAAAAAAGAAAGAAAATCTATTTTTTTATTTGATTCTCTGCACTTTGGTCTGTTTCCCCTCAACAAAACAGCTCAGTTTAAAGTCAAGTTTAAAAAAACTTTTTTCTATATATAATTCGTGTTAGATGCGTATTTCGGTGAATAATGACCGTAGAGATGCAAGTAATGACAGTAGAAAGTTGAATTTTCATTCAGCATTGAAACATTGTTATATTCTAATTGCTATATGAGAGACGTTGTAACCTACCGCTGGCGTTTGTTCTAAAGATTAAAACATCTAACCTCTTTCATTTTGCTGCATTAAAAAAGTTCATCGTAAATGAGTTATTGCAATACCCTTCATCAGTTTTTTGGCTTTATTCAATGGATTTGAAGTTTTGAACGTCCTTGCGAGTTTCATATTCCTTTTAAATCAAAACGATGGAGGAGGAATAATTGAAGAATCTCCATGAAACATTTTCCTCAAATTTGTTCGAAGACAAAAAAAAACATGTATTTTTTTTGTGATGGCGTTATTGCTTTTGAAGGAAACAGTACATGGATAATATTGGAACTTTTTTGTAAATAATTGTTAGACCTTAATTACCGAGAGTGATTCATATTTGCAGTTGACTTTGTTCCTGACGGAAAACTTCCAGATTTGTCCAAGAGATCCTAATAAAAGATATTATGTGAAAAAGAATTTTCTGTCAGAATTTTATTCCACTTTAAGAAAGCCTTCATGAGTGCCTGGTTTAATAGTTTTTTGTATTTTTTAAAACACATATTTAACTTAGTTTGAGAAAATCATTTAGACTTTATAACTGGATAGTGCCCCATAGTCCTGCTTTTTATCTCTATGTTTTTTAGTTATGCTAACTGGATAGGGGACTAAAGTCACCTATTTTTATTGACTTCGAATTTGGCATACGTTTTTTCATTCGACCCATTCCGCAACCCCCAGGGGTTTCAAAAGCGGCCAAATTTTGAATTCACATGATTATTGTATTATGTGGTACATCATTGGGTATGCTTTTAGAGGCGCTGATTTCATATGTGGCATTCTTTTTCTCATTCAACCAACTTCTTGACCTACAGGGGCTTTAAAAGGAGGTAAAATTTTAACTTTTCATATTTCAGTTTGTACTGTTTCACAGCATGTATTTTCTGAGGTCCCTTAATTTTATATTGATTGAGAGGGAGTGAGAGGTTTTCCCCACATTTTACAGAGACAGACAAAGTTAGTGGAGGTTCAGGAATTTTTTTTTTACTCTTTTCACATTTTGGGAGTATGTTTTTAACAAGAAAGACTTGATAATAGAAGTTTAACTTCCGCTTTGTGTCCTAGGATACAATTATTATTTTTTTTATCCTCTACTTTCACCAGATTTTTATTTCAATTTTTATATCACTGAACTCAATGATTTTTATATCCACTATAAAATTGTGTCTCAATTGAATAAAATCAGCTAAAAAGTATAGTATAAAATGAATAAAAAAAATTATTAGGTAAACTCTTTTCTTTAATTTATGTGGTAAAAAAGAAATGACTCCCTAAAAACTAAAAAATAATTTTTTTTATTTTGTTTGTATCATTCAGAAATAGCATTAAATAAAAGCTTGGAGTGGATACTTTGAAAAATTAGGATAGAATATTGTCATTACCTCCCACTTCTAGATTGAATTGAATATAAATTTGGATACATTCAATTCTTGCATCCGCCCTACGTTTTGATTTGATGCCATTTTTGGATAATACAAATGAAATAAAAAAAAATTTTCATTTTTTCATTTTTGGACAGTTATTTCCTTTTTACCGGATTAATTAAATAAAAACTTTTACCCAAAAATTTCTTTTTTTTTTTTTTAATTGATTTGGAAGAAATACCACAGGACTTGATCGAAATACTCAATATGCTTCATTCCTTGGGAATTTATCCCTTATGACAGGTCTAATGTTCATTTTACCTATATCAGAGTTACGTGGTATTGTCCTGAATATTTTTGGAAGAATGTAGAAAAACAAATGGGTATACTATGCTGTAAAAATTAACCTGTTAACTTTTTGTTTCTTCAATACCGTCAGCGCGTCAGAAGACCGAAGGCTGAGGAAGGTCAATCATAGCCGTGGGACAAGGACAACCAATGACTAAAACTAAAAGAAAAAAGAGGGTTTAAGTTACGACGAAGCCTATTTTGTGATGACAGTTTTGATGAAAGAGGAAATTCCTGTATGAGAGTGAATAGATTGAGTTAGGAAAAATCAATTGAAGTGCACAGTGAAACTTACTTGCTTCTAACCTTTCCCCTTTCTTGAAGAAATCTAATCGCTGGGTCGGGAGTTAATTATTAGTGCAAAGTAGAAATAAAATCGAAACACACCTCTCCCCTCCTTGAGTGAATTCTGCCACTGGGCCTAGGATCTACTATGGAAAGTGTTACATATCAGCAGTACTAAATATGGCAAAAAAATTTCTGCACTTAAAATTTTAATTCCGGACTAGTACATATATTCTATTAAAAAAGTTATTCAGCGAGTTTAGTTGTGTCGATTCTGTGATGTGGAAAATCTCGAAAAATTGATGTCTCAAATAGTACAATCGAAATAACTTTTTTTAAAGAGGCTTGTGATACAAACACAGTCAATCATACTTTTAGAAGATAACTTTTTATCAGAACTTACTCATTGAGTAGAGTCCGAAAATTTGGCACTTATCGAGGGAAAATAATTTCTTAAAAATTGTTTGGTCTTTGAAAATCAAACAGCTTTTTCAGAAAACAAGTGCCCCGCAATTCCAATTTGAAGAGCCTGCTTTCATGGGCATAACCAGGGGACAAGTGGGGCCGAGCCCGTTATTTTTATTGTACTATTTGAGATATCAATTTTTCGAGATTTTTCACGTCACAGAATCGACACAGAACTAAACTCGCTGAATAACTTTCTGAATAGACCATATGTACTTGTCCGGAATTAAAATTTTAAGTGCAGAAATTTTTTGTCATATTCAGTATTGCTAATTGGGAGTTTCCCTAGCCACTGGGAGCGCTATAGTCAACAAAAAATAGAGGTGATGGTGTTTGTTATCAAAAATAGGTTTGTTTGTTTATGACGGATTCTAGCCATTCACAGAATCCATTACAAACAAACAGACCTCTCCAAATTTTTGAACGAGTTCTTGATGGTTTGCTGTTTCAATATTGTTTCTGCATCTCTAAAAGGACATGTGTCTACTTCCACACCAATATATTCAACAATTTGTAGATAAATAAGTTATAACACTTATTCCTTCAAGACAAAACTAAGAAAAATCAAAGAAAAAACGAAACTTACAAAGATTTACATCGTTGATAACATACACTATCACCTCTACTTTAGTTTGATAAAAATCCACCAGATGTCATCAACTTTGATGGAAACTCCCAATTTGTGGCACTTTCCATTGTCGATCCTAGGCCCAGTGGCAGAATTCACTCAAAGAGAGGAGAGGTGTGCTTAGATGTAAGTTCTAATTCGCACTAAAATTCAAGACCACCCCTGTGCACTATTTTTTTTTGGTCAGGGTGTTCTGAGGAATATTTATAGGAGCCCCTCTAATTAAAATCCTGCCTACCCCTACACCCGCTTTCAAAAAGCGTTAAAATTGTGACACTTTGCCGTATCGAACGGAGATCTACTGGTGGATTATTTCCAGAACATGTCCTACCTGAACATGAGTATCCCTGTCTTACGTCCTTCACCTAAATTGTTTAGCGAGCGAAAATTACCTCACCCATACCGTCCAATCCAACCCAGTAGGTATTTTTTTTCTTTTTTTTTCTTTCTTGTTTGGTTATGTCTGGTCTGATCAGTGGTCTTTTGCCCATTGGTGTGCGCAGAAACTGCCTCGCACTAACCGGCGTGTCTGTTTGGTTCTTTCATTCTTTGCAGGGTGTATTTAACGAGCACGTCAAGACAGAATTTAGAAACCATTGTCGAAGCGATTAGACATTTAGAGGGTGACACGTTATTCGAGTCTGCAGCCGTTGCCACCGCCTCGACCACCTCATCCTCTTCTTCACCGTGCACATCTCCAAACCCAAGTAACCAAGAAGTTCCACTGGCGCTAACTAAGCGAAATTCGCAAACCGTACTACAAGTGGACATGAATCCGTTCCTGCGATTTCACACTCGCCAACCTGGCCAAGGGGACATCAACCCAGCGGTAAGTGCATCCACGGAGCAGCAACAAAGGCCCGGCGTCATTGTTGTTAAACAACAGACATGAACGCTAAAAAATTATTATTTTTTTTTGTTTGTCGATCTGACACTCGATACGTACGGCTGTTTTTCCCTGTCTTTAATTTCTTTTCTTTTTTTCTTTTGTTTTTTGTATCGTGTAAACTTTTTACTCTGTATTTTATTATCAATTTTTATTCTTTATAGACTTCGGCTCATTATGTGTGTATCGATTTATTTTATTTTCCTCTATTTCTCTTTACCTCTTTACAATTTTTTTTAACTTCTCTTCTTTGAGAAATTTTCATTTGGTCTGCATTTCGTTTTTCCTTTTTTTTTCTAGTTCTGTTGATTTTGTTTGCAAGTCTATTTTCTCGTTGTTATTTTATTTATTTATTTTCTCCCCCTTGTTTTTCGCTCTCATTCTACTACTATTAGTAGTGTCGGTATTACATACAGTAATAGTATAACATTAAGAACATTTTTAGAAATACCTTTAAAGAAAATTCATAAATTTTATTGCAAAAATTTACAAAAAAAATTTTATTTTTTATTGCATTATGGCAGTGTTTCAAGTGATAGTTCGTACTTTCATGACTACGGCAATGTGCCTATTGTTTGTGCTTTTGTGTGCTTTTCTAGATTATGAAAATGTTTTTGTTTCTCTCCTTACTTTTCCAGTCTAATTTTTTTGCCTTGTTAGACAATTTCTCCTCGCCCTCCCTTAAACACATTAGACGTGTATCATTGACAAGAACAAACGCAACTTGATTTTCTCAAGTTCTGTTTCGTGTGTTATTTGTGTGTAACGTAGTTGAGTAGTAGCAAAATTTGTTTTCCATTGTAGTTTTCTGTAATGCGTTAATAATGTGACTTCATATTCCTGTCACTCTCACGTGTAGTACGTCGGAAAAAATCGTAAATATTATTTTAGGTAGATAGCTTTTACGTATTTTGACGTAAGAGTGACAATTACTCTTCGTGTAGCTGTGACAAGATTTGAGAAATTTATTCTTTCATTCTTATCAGTTATCCCATTTTTTTCCTTCGCCCATCGTGTTATTGTTTTCCTCTCTTTTTTTCCCAAAATTTGTATTACCCAAATTAATTATTTCGAATGTTACCTGAGAATTTTATTTGTTCGTTAATCATGATGTAAATATTCGAATTTCCCCTCCCCCTTAAATTAATGTTTTTCATGAAAATTAAGATAGATTCGTAAGTAGTTGTTGTTTGGGTCGCCTGATGGATTTGGTAATATTTGTTAATTTTGTCTTTCAATGATTGATACTTCAGTCAGCCGTCGAATGATTGAGATATTGTCCAACTGTCTGTTTTGTCGTCACTATTCATTTTCCATACATGTACAGCCGCGCTTTCGTCTATGATGTGATCATCGTTGGTTTAAAGAAATCGAAGATGCGCTCACCTTATTCTCCAAGTTCTTGTTGAACCACCATGTAGCCCTGGATCACCATTCAGGGCTCGGCAATGATGGTTCCACAATTTGATTTGGGGATGGTCACAGTGGGAGGGTAGGGATGGGTTGTTTGAAGAAAAAAAAAATGAAATCACGCCCAAGAGAGACTAAAAATATTTTAATACTTTTTTTTGTGGAGGGGAGCATTGCCTCGTATCGCCATCCCCGGAGTCGCCCTTGAGTCCGTCAAATACTAACCTGATAATTGTTTGAATTTTCTGTGGTATTCCGATTGGTTGGTTTCCTCAAAGTGTTTCTTTTACCAATTAATCGTTCGTGTATCTGTTATCTAACTTATTGCTTTAAAATTGACATTTTACTACGAATTATCCAACTACATTTGACGGATTTGACTGCCGTCGTAGTCAGTTGAAGAAACCTCTAATTTATTTTGCTGGTGAGTTGAATCGTTTTGTAAATTGTTCAAGCCTGACAGTTTTCTTTTACGCTTTCCTCATTTCAATCCGTTGTAAATATTGATAAATACATTCTTGATTTATTGGTTATATTTCTTGATATAGGCCCTCTTCTCTCTTTCATTCCACATATTTGCAGTAAATTACTTGGTATTTTACCAATTAAAAGGAACGATATATACCTTTACGGTCCTGGAGATGATAAACTAGATATTCGGTGGAGACGTATTTTAAACTGTAAGTATAATTCACGAAGGAAGAATGGTAGTTGGAAGAAAGTTAGAGGTCCTATTAAATAATTTGAATCACGAACTAAAAATTGTTCCGATCTTCGATGAGTTTACTATTAATCCTGCAAGGTTCCCCCGCCAACATGCCACATAATGATATCCAAGCGCAATTTCTATTATTGGAGCAAGCTCTTCTAATGTCTATGATCTATATTTTATTACCTTTTTCAGATTTTAGGTTTGTTGATGCCTTCATAAATGAAAATTAAGCGGATTTGATTCGCTAGCGCTATATATTTATTTATTTATTTACATGTTTGTTGGTTTGTTAGTTTCTGTGCTGAGTTTTGAACTCTAGATATTTTTTTAAATGATGCGTTTGATATTAGTCATTAAAATTCCAGTTTCCAAAAACTAGGTGGCTTTGATTTTTTTGAATTCTCACATACTTTTTCGCTGTTTTTCTTTCCAGCTCGTGTGTTGTAGATTTTCTAACTTCTCCGACGTACCATTCCAATTTTATATTAATCACTAATTATCAATTATCTAGAAGTATTTGCGCATTCGTTTCTTTTTTATGTATATGGTTGATGAAGCTGTGTGCCTGCTCGTTAATGATGATGATTATAAAGAGGGGTTAGAGTTGAACACTTTCGCCCACATCGCTAATTTCACTTTTTTTCTTTTCTTTTTTTAGGCTATGATGCCTACGTTTTCGAATCGAAGTTCTTCAAAAGTCGTGATAATACATGTTGATACTTTTCCCTCAATTTATCACTTCACTACTTTGAAACCCTCGCCAAAAAGTTTGAAATTAACATTTTCTCGATTTTTATTTCCCATTTCTATTGTTTTTAAAACGTAATATTAACCTTTTCGGCTGCGTCTTGATTCTTAAACATTCCTCGCAACCTAGTGTTACTTTCAGCGGTGTTTATGTGCAAAGAATGATCAGATCTCAATCATATGTATGGTGATGTTATCTTCTCACTCTTTCTACCCTTATTTCTTCCTTCTCACTCATCTCACTTTCTGGGTCATGTCAGTCGGATGTAAACTGTGGTGAATTCACTCCAATCTGATAATTAACTCGTTACTTTCCATGGGTTTACCCGCGTCAACTCTCAGATTTAGAGTTAACTCATTTCTATAAGCTCAAGGTGATGAGTGAGAAAAAGAGATGGAGACATTCATATCATTTGATAGTGATGTTACGATCTTAAACGCCGGGCGTTTCTCATTCAAAGCTGAGTAACTTCTTCCATTTTTAAATAAAAAAATTGGAAGTATTGAAAATAATTGAAATTTTCCTAAATTTATATTAAAAAAAGAAAGTGAGAAATGGCTTTTTTTGGTGAGGAGGGGAATTTGGAGGGAAACACGTATGTATATCTCAAACAGCAGTCAATTAGTTTGAATCACAGAATTCTCACCGTTGTATTTAAGAAATCCATACTCAAATATTATTGACCGTCGAAATTCAATTAATCGTTTAAAACCCAACAATTAACCCTGAAAAAAATCCTAAAATACTAATCTCATGTCTACATCAAAACCCTCTTTCAAATTTGAACGATTTGAAGACGCACGCGAAGGTGAATCTAAGTTCCAAGGAATGTGATAATTATAGCGATTTTCAATATTTGAAGTGAGACTGTATAATGTATTTTATGTAGGCAATTAATTTACTTCAGAGTTTTCTTTATCTGCTTTCTGATCACCCTTTTCTTCATTTCTATGTTTGGTTGTTGAAAACTGTCCAAATCACCTGCCTGTTAGCTTTAGCTATAAAACGTCAGGTGTTGATTCCATATTTTATTTTTTTTATTTTTTGTAGCGGTAATGAGAACTATTTATTTGTTTCAAGATATTCGTATCTTATATTCTTTTTTTAGTTGCAAAATTTTCCGTACTGTTATCCTTCGCCTTTTTTTTCCCTCCGTATTTTGAATGTAGAGATTTTATTCAAATTCTTTCGAATAAAAAAGAGAAAGGTGTGAATATCCCATCAGCAGAGACGTTAAGGAGGAGGAGGATTTCTCTCCGGGCTGGGATGTTTCGGACAGGTCCAAAGGTCCATATAAATACGTTTTCAAATGAAAGATATGACCCCTCCTTCAGGCCTGAATTTTTACTCTCTATTACCTTTTCCATTAGCGCCTATTTATTCCCCCTAGCACCACCTTCTTTGGCACAGTCATAGGCACGGTTTGTTTCGTTTTCCAGGCATATTAAATTGATAATTTTTTGCTTCGTCGGGATATTGGTAGTACTGTTCTTTTCTGTAGCCGTTCTCTTTTGTATTTAAAAAAAGAGGAAGAAAAAAGACGTTTCGTGAGTAATCAGTATTACGGCCATTAATGAAAAGTATGTTTCCTTCTTCGTCTCTTACTTTTTTTTTCCTCTCACACGTTGTGCTTTATTCATCGTTTTATGTATATAACCACAACCTATACACGGGTCTTGAATATGAAAAGTTAGTGCAAGTCGACTGAAGTGTTGATTCAAAATTTAAATTCGTGAGATCATTCCTCAAATGTACGTTATTATGTTCAATATATTATGGACGAGAAATAAATTTTTTATGAACTAATTTATGATATTTTGATCGTATTGTTGATATTCTGTTATTCGATTTGTAGTTTCACCTAATTCTTCTTTGGAAGCACCTTCAAAAAATCTTTCCAGTTAAAAAAAAACATTAAAAAATGGAAAAATTAAAAAAATCGACAACCTACGTAAACTATTCTTGGGCATATTATTACTACTGATGTTGCCTGTACTTGTTTAACTAATTAAATTTATTTTTTTATTTTTTAAATTTAATAAAGATCTCGACAAAGTAATTTCCTAGTGCTATAGTTTTGAAAAAATTTCAATGTATTATTTATGTATGTGTGTGTTTTTTTTTGTGTGTGGGTGAAGTCGAAGCTTTTCGTTTTCCGCTTTCACAACCCATCGATTATTGTGATAGTTGGATTCGTTTGTTGAATCCAACTTGTCTGATTATAAGAATTATATTACAAAAAAAAAAGATTATTCTATTTCTTAGTATACGTTAACGATGTGTTTGTTGGTATAAAAAAGTCAACTCAGTTATTATTATCTAGCCGCAGTTGAAAAGAAAATTTGTAATTTGTATATAATACAACAGTTATATTATGTGTAAAGTTTTGAATATTTAGGAAAAAAAACGTTTTTTTATTTTGTTGAATCTTTTTTTTGTTGGAGAGTGATGGTACTACATCTTTATTAAGTTGCCAAATAGGTATACGATTGAACGGTGTTAATTTATAATTGTTTTTTTTTTTTTCTTTTTTCGGACTATTATTTTTATTTATTATCTACTTACCCTCATTTTTTTCTTTTTTGTTTATTACACCGTGTTACTGTTGTATAAATTTCATTAATTTAAGGCGATTAATTTTTTTTTAATTTCTTTATTATTGTCTAAATAGTAACTTATAAATTTTTGTGGCATTTAAACTGATTTTTTTTTATACGTATATAAAAATATAACAACAGTTATGAAGTTGTTAGCATTTAGTGATTAAAAAACCTTTTTATTATTTCATTTTCTTTATTTTTGAGAGATTAAATTTTCGAACTCGCGTAACCCCTCAGTCGCTGAGTAGATAGTGTAGGAGCGGTTTCGCTGTCTTGTGCTTTGAAGACTTCAAAATATATAGATAGTGTCCAGAAAGCATTCGATAGTTTTTTATGGCCGAAACTCAAAACGCTTTTTGCGTAGTAAAATGGCGTCCGTTTTTCAAGTTTGACTATTTTCTATGAGCAAGAGGAAGCAAATTGAGCGGCATTTGTTGACCAATTTTAAACTATTGAAAATAAGTAACTAGTGTTGAAGTATGTACATTTGTATGGAGTTTTATCGATTTTTCAAAGAAAAATACGTAAATGCGTGTATTTTTTTCATCAAACGTTCAATATTGATTTTATTTTAAAAATATTAGAAAAAAAATAAATTATCCAGCTCTTTATCTCTACAGTACATAAATTCCCATGAGGAATTGATAAGGAATCTGAAAATAAATAAAAATATTAGCGCTCCTAAAGGGACTTACTCTTGCAAATGCCTTTCGTTGAAGTCATGCTTTTTTTTTTTTTTTTTTTTTTTTTTTGGGAGGAAGTGAAAAGTTAATAACTTAATTTTTTGATTGAAGAAAAATGATTATTTTCAAATTCTTTAAAGCAAATATAGAATGAAGTCGTGGGCGAATGTATGGTTGGAAGAAAAAAAGGCATTAAAGCTACTTCTAACCAGTAAAAAAACGAAGTTATTACATCATTCCGATGATACGTTGCATCTTTTGAAAACTGATTATCTATGGCAGTGGGGCAGCGAAGATTGGAACCCCCAGACCTTGAAAAACATATGAAAAATTTTAAAGAACAAGTAGGAGGAGCATGGAAATGAGATGCGCCAAAAAAATACATAAATTTCCCATTTAGTAAGAATGAAGAGGTAACATTGATAGGTAATGAATAAAAATAAAAATTATAAAGTGTTTATTTCATTTTTTTTTTAGATTCATATTTGTTCCGTAAACAACGAAACAACGTTACCTCTTCCACTTTATTTTTCTTTATCATTTGATTCCTCCACTTTTTTTACCATCATTATCCACCCCTTCTCTCGCTAAAAATTGGGTGGTGGACACTTTTTTTACAAACTGACAAAGCATTTTCAATGCTAAAAAGTTGAATGGTTAATACAAAAATAAAAATACCACTTCCTAGAAGACAATTCTTGGTATCCCACTGCAAGCAGTGGTAATGAGTAATTGCAGTTTTGTATACAGAGTACTTCCAAATTTTTTAAAGGTGGATTAACAACTTGTCCTTTTACTTTGTCTCTCCCCTCTTCGAAATCCATGGTTCTTTGACTATATATTGCTGTGTATGGACTGCTCAAACAGCTAGGAGATGGACCAGTAAAAGTGGAGTTATCTGCAGTGATTGAATGGAAAGTTGGGATGAAATGGATGCATCTTATTGGTTTTTATTATTTATCATTTAGCAACGAACCAATCAGAAAATTTCAAGTACCCATTGTGTCCTAAATATTTCTTTTCCTGCTCTTGAGGTAATTTCTTCATTTTCTGATCAATTAAGCAGTCCATATGTAGTAATATGTACTTGAAGCCTTGATTTCCTGAATGAAATCTTCGTCCTACTTTTTATCACTTTGTAGAATGCCAATTATTTTTGTAATAGATTCCTACTTTTTAACAACCAGGGTTGCAATTATGAACTGAATTAATAATTAATAAAGAGGATTTAGCGGGAAGCCATTGAGACTGTAGCCTGCCAGAGTTTGAAAGCCGAAAGCTTTATGTGAAAAGTCAAAAACCGAAAGCGAAACCCTTATATTTATAGAGACTTTCTTTATTTACATTTCATAATTTTCTCTATGCTAATTTTTTAAAAATTTTTAAAAGTTATGAAAAAGCTGAAAGTCGAGAGCTAAAAGCTTTATGTTCAAGGTTGAAAGCTAAAAGCCGAAAGCGATAGCTTTTTCAATTGGCTTCAAAACTCTACAGCCTAGAAAAGCAGAGGCAAGAGGGTGAAAAATTTATTTTTTTGTATATTTGAAATTGGCAATG
Organism: Ericerus pela; assembly: GCA_011428145.1. NCBI lineage: Eukaryota > Metazoa > Arthropoda > Insecta > Hemiptera > Coccidae > Ericerus > Ericerus pela. Next base: position 3,349,652 of record WOFM01000637.1, on the reverse strand, counting down.
TATTTTTTAAATAATCTTTTACATTCTTTTAGCTAGTAACACTGAATTAGGGCGCAAAATTTATAAATTCGCCTCTGTAACAGTTTTGACAGAAATGACTTAAAGACCAGGGCTGCGATCACGAACTAAATTTATAATTAATAAAAAAGTTAATAGCCTGTGTGTAGAACACCACACATAGGTACAAATGTACCCACATTGAAATACGCAAGCCCGTAATCTTGCGGGTAACATAAACTTGCTCCTGTTTCTCATAGTATCTGTTATGCTATATTAGATCTTCGTATCGCCATGTCGAGTCTTTTTGTGAAAGATGAAATGAATTTTTTGTGTAATTTTATTATTATTAATAAAATGAAAAAAACTAATTATTAATTTTTTGATGAAAACTGGTTGCAAGGGTGGGAGTAGGTATGTTTTAGGCTTCATAAGAAAATATGAAAAATGACACCATCTTCACAAATTCAAATATACATAATTATATATATATATATATGTAAGTATTTGAAGATTTCTTTTAGACACCATATAGTTGCAATTTTTGACCAATAGTCAACAAATTTGGCACATAAACATGGATTTGGTTGTGAACAAGACCTATTGATTTGTACCTTCCAGCCTATGTAGCCTATCTGTACGTGTTTCATCTTGAAGTGTTCTACTGTGCAGCAGTTTTCTTTATGTAAGGAAATCCGCAGTTGGTTTTTGAGTGAGAAGGATGGAGATGAGGAAAAAATTCAACATCTTTTTTCACATTTTTTATTGTAAGTAGCAATTGGGGCAGACAATTTGTTTGTGTTGGTGCTCAGCACAAATGAATTTACAGCATCTTTTACAGCGAGTTCGTGATTTTCTATCCTTCTTCCCAATTTGTTGACAGAAGCTGCACCTTCCAACATCAGATGTGTTTGGACAGCTTTCTTGAGTGGTGGTTTCATCTATTTTCGGAACTTTTTTGATGAGATCGCGGACTTGGTGTTGCAGTGTGGGTACAGTTAGCCTTTCACGGAGGTAGGGTACAATCAGGCTGTACCCCAAATGTTTCAAATAATCTTTCTGACGGTACTTCTTTTCAGGATATGGTAATTCTGCTCGAGAACTTGACCTGGCTCTTTTTGTCTTATCCCTTTTCTTCTTCATCTCGTCGGCATCCATGTTATTTTTCCACAAAATGAACAAATTTATTCCAATTATATTTAGAATCCCGAAGAAGAATGCTAACGTCCATCGTCTAGTTTTTCTTGAAACGCTGTAATTCTTACACATCCTATCAAAAACATCCACCCCACCTTTTGTATTATTGTAGTATTCAATAATTTCAGGTAATCTTACATCTTTGTCCTTATCAGGTAGATCATGAGTAGTCGAAAGAAGTGTCACAATTTTTTTTTTTTTTAGGAGGGCAATATGAAAGTAATGTAAGCTCCTTATGAAAACAGAACATGGACGTATTTTGAAATCTTCCTCGGGTTTCTAAAAAAGAAGGAGGGATTTCTGGCTTATTTTTTCAAATGGTGCCAATGAGAGTGATACCTTTGTCCAGTAACTTCTGAGCAGCAGGTATGGAAGTGAAAAAGTTATCGCATGTTAACATTCTCTTCAGGTTGTAGATAGGCTCTGATAACTCCAGCAAGTACTGCTCTGATAATGGGACACTTTTGTCTGCTGACTGTCCGGTGTATACTTCTGCATTTAACATGTATGAAGTCCGTGCATCACACAACATGATGATCTTGATACTGTACCGGTCTGGTTTATTGGGTAAGTAGATGGTGAATGGACTTCGACCACAAAATGCCAAAAGCTGTTCATCTACTGTCACCTGCTCCGTTGGAGTATACAGACTCTTGGACGTATTTATGACGTGATCGAAGATCTCACGAATCATTATTAGCCGATCTTCTCCTCGTTTCGCCTCTCTCTGAGTTTTTTTGTCAAACCTGAAGCAAGAGGTCAGGTAAACAAAACGGTTTTCTGGCATTGTTGCTCGATAGTAAGGAAGGCCGTAGGTGGTATCATACAGGTCACAAGTGTCAACATGGTTCTGTTTGAGGGAACCAGCAATATAGTACAGTCCTAGAAGGGCACAAATTTCAGTCACATGTGTGGGGTTCTTATATGTGACTTCCTTTCGGCCCTTCTTTTGACTTTCCTCTACTTCTGCAATCTTTTCATTTGTGTATTTGACTATGACATCAGCTATTGATGGTGTAAAAAACAGTTCCCAGACAATAAGTGGATCGGTGATCTTCTGTGCTGCTGGTTTGTTGCCTGACAAGTGCAGAAGAATATTGCGCTGTGGGATTTTACTGGTGCGAGTTGGTGGTTTACCTGACCATTTGAAGCCTTTTTTACCAAGGACTTCTTGTGGTACAGGTAATACCTCCACAAGATTGGTATCTGGGTCATAGTCAAGGTCATCAAGGTCATCACTGTCACAATCATCTTCAGTGTCATCTGCATCTGGGTTGTCATCACGTAAATCTGGAATTACGATGTTTTCTTCATCATCACTCACAGAGCCAATGGATACATCATCATGTTCTTCGATGATGGTTGAGTGAGTAGAGGTTGAAGGCTGTGAAGTGGACATCTTGTCTAACCCAGTGAGTACAAATAATATAACAGTAAACTGAACCACGTAAGGTATCAGTTTTTTTATAATTACCAAGGAAAAAAAATTTTCTTGGGAAGTTGGAAACATTCTATATTGTTTTTTTTTGGATTTTTTGATAACACAATGCTTTGCCATGCAGTGAATTCAATGTGCAAAATTACTACAGCACCAAGTATTTTTTTCTAATATTCACAAGTAACCAATGATAGCTGGGTACAGTTGTACCCACATGTGGTGTCAACATACAAAATCTCAGATCTCAGTATAACAGAATTTTTTACAAAAAAAACCTAACCTCTACTTCTCTGTTACTGTTTCCACTGAAGAAGGAAGTTGTCACTAGTAGTTTCAATCTAGGAAAGGAATCACAAAAACATTTCTGTAGTAAAATGGGAATAATGTTAATCCACACCAATTCAAACCATAAAATACGAACGGTTTTAAAATATTGGTAGGTAATAAAATTTTGATCTCAAATTCAGACTCAATGCAAAAAATAGGTCTAGAAACCAAACTCTAAACAAATTTCCTACTATTAACTTACAATTTTGAAAACCTGGGTACAATTGTACCCATGTGTGGTGGTGCCATACATAAAATCATAGTATGAGTTCAAACCTTAAAATACAAATTAATATGGTTTTAAAATACTGGTAATAAAATTTTGATCTCAAATTTAGACTCAGCGCAAAAAATACATCTAGAAACCATACTTGAAACAAGTTTTCTACCATTAACTTAACATTTTTAAGATCTGGGTACAATTGTATCAATGTGTGGTGGTGCCGTACATGAAATCATAGTATGGTATTCTAGGGTTAAAAATGGGGTTGTATCAATCGCTATCAATCATCAATTCAGTTCATGATCGCAGCCTAGGTATGACAGTTTTCACAAGATTCAAAAATTATAAAATATGATTTTGTGGAAACGTACGAAGTCGATATATCGATATAATTAAGCATGAGAAGCAAAAACGGTTATTTGAACATATTGCCCACATAAAAACTTTCAGGGGCAAAATAAATCAGGTCAAAACCGTCACATCTGCTAATTAAGAGAAGACAATTAAATTTTTTCACCCTGGCCATATATAACTTAAATCGTGCTCGCCCTAGTTCATAATATTATTATTATTTTGTTACGAGTATTCACGTGTTTTTAATTGCTTCACGAAAAAAATTCGCTATTTCGATTTGCCTGGAGTATTAAAATGAAAATTTCTAAAACTATTGCCTCACTCGTGTTATTACGTCAGGGAATTTAACCCAAAAACAGAATTTGCCTCATTTTTTTCTGCGCGTGTGTGTCCGTGTTTCTATGGTATGTATGTATTCACCCGTTCAGCGGATCTAAGCTCAAATTTTTGGATGTTTAACTTATGGAATGGTTAATATTCCGTAATTGCGCGTTAGAAATAATACCCAATTCAGCCCCGCCACGGATCTGAAACCTTGAAACGTTTGAAGGTCATAAAGAGGTTATTGAACAGGTGTTAACGCCTGGAAAGAAGGAGAGAAACTTCGAGAACGACTCGATTGAGGTTACATCATGTTGATATGCGAGGAGAAACGCAAAAAGAAGGCGTCAGCCATCTTGAATCCTCTTATCCATTCTTCTTCTCCCAAAAATACACTACCTATACAAGACTTATGAAAAACTCCTATATTGGTGAAAGAAAAGAACACCATAACTTAAGTACAGAACATTGAAGGAAAGAAATGAAAAAAAAAAAAACAAAAACAAAAACCGGAAACCAAAAATGCAGCTGCAGATTTTAATACAGTAGTTGTACTTCTTAATGGTATATTTTCCTTTCTTTTTTTGTTACTCTCACAAAAAAAAGGAGGTTCTCTCTCAAATGAACGAAAGAATAAAAAATCAATAAACGTACGTTTGCTAGTACCTAACTAAAGAAACAGCAGCGCCACTCGCACTCGAGCACAATGTAAAGTTAAGATGGCGGATCAGCGGTTGTGCACTCTCTTTTAAAAAATATTTTAAGTTGTACACACGTTGTGAAGGTACAGTTTCCGTTCAAAGCGGTACATTTTTAGTGGTGTTCTCGTTATACTAGAAAAACTGGTTTTTCAACGTCGATTTTAATTTAGGAACCGCAGATCCCACTCACAATCAGTATAATTATCACTTAAAAATTCATTTTTCACCTTTCATAATAATACGAAGTAAATGTTACACGCCTGTTTTTTAACAGACTGCGATGTTACAAGGATTAATTTTTCTTTCATTCGGGTATATCATCGCCAATGTTTGATAAATAAATTAAATATTGATTTAATTGGTAACCAAGTAAAATGCGGAGTACAAGGGAGCATCAGTTGTCTTTTGTCATGGTATTTTAGAATAATTATTGGGTTTTTATTTTTTTATTTTGCACGCCAACGGTTCTTCGAATTCGAATTTATAGAAACAACAGGAACAGCTGCAGTTATTTTCTTTTCTTTTCTCCATGATGTTCGCCTCGTCTCGTCGCTCCACTTCGTATGAAATCGGAAGTACTCGGTTATATCCATCATGGTTACCAGCGACCAAAATTTGAACAGAAACTCGATTTTATTTTATTTCCACTTCTAAAATTTTGGTCCTGAAAAAATCAAATTAATTCACTGTTGAAAATTTTCTAGCTATATTTTTTCGAGTTTAAATCATATGAATGTTACTGACGAATGATTGAATGGATTATGGGATCAGTGTAGCCAGACGCTGGTTTTGAAATTCTTTTTTGACTAGGATGTGTTTATAAGTTATATTACGACGTATTGGCGTTATATACACATAAAATGTCAACATTTTCGATGGTTATACGTGTAATTGTAGAAAAAAAATAGTGAATTTATTAATTTTTTTATTTGAAGATAGGTCTAGTCGTCTACAAAAGTGGATTTAAATATGGTTTAGGAAATGGTTTTTTAGTGTGTTCACATCATGAATATAATGTAAGATGAACATTAAAATGAGGAAAACAGTTCATCAAGAGAAACCGGTTGGATATTGCCTAACTAGCAAAAAAAGTTGCTTATTTTCTCACAAAATGATTCGTATTAATTGGAGTAACTTGAAAGATTCGAAAATAATGAATCAAACGTTTGCGTTTAAAAATAAACATGTTTTTCATGACTTTTGATCGGAAGTTGTGCACCGTCTTTATTCTCTAAATACACATTACACAAAGTTATCCAAATATCCAAATATGAGATAAATTATATAAACATTGTTGGAATTTATTATATACGCAATATGAAATTGGCAGGTGAATCGCCCATAAAAAAATGAACACGAACTGTAGAACAAACCTACGCAGTTTTTTGTCATTGAGAATCTGGAAAATGGTCTGAGCACTCACAGTACATTAAAATTCATTGAAAGAGAATAACATAGCCCCTCCTCCCCCTGAAAAGTTATCTACGTACGCGCTGAAACGGCTTTTTCACTCCATGAAAAAATAAAGAGTGAAGTAAGTTTCTATGAATAAATTCGAGATACACCGAAATTTTTCTTATCATAACTTCAAGTCATCGCGTCGTCGCGTCAGGCGACAGGCTCTGCTCAGAATTTGAAACTTTTTTGAAATCTTCAACATAATCCTTATTTTCTTAGATATTTCAATCTTTGTTTTTATTTTTTCGAAGGCTGTAAGAAGAGATAATGAAGTAGAAGGGTACGGACAATGAAATTATAATATACAGAACATAGCGTAAAATGAAATCAAACGTGAAATTTCCTATTTAAGAAACAAATTGTTTGATTATTTTTTGTTAAATAGGTTTTCAAAGAAAATGAACATTAAAATTGATCTGATATTATATACCTACCTATAATATGTATATACATATTATACGTATTCATATTTCTGTGTAATGCTGGATAGGTCGCTATTTTTTATCCGATAGTCACGAAATTAGATACAAATATTTTAATCCATGCAAAGAGGCAACCTAACCTATGTTTTTGGTGCGAATCGGCAGGACGGTAGGTCTGGTATATTTTATTTAATATCTTGTTTCATTTTTGGCAGTTTAATGGCTCCAAAATGCTTAATTTTCGAGAAATTGTCATTCATTGAATATATTTATTCTAACATTCTGCTAAATTTTATTTGAATTCGCTTAACAGTTTATGTGTCTAGGTTAGTTGAATAAATCTTGAATTGTTGATAAGAAGAAAAGATAAATTCCAGATGAACCGAAGAAGCTGGGCCAAAAACAAACTTGCTGTTATTTTATTCACTATGCAATAATTATTTATTAGATGTGGAATACCTTGTCATGAAGAAGTATTCACACAAGAAGGTAATCAACAGCTTTGTGAGTTCTGCCATATCATACACAAATAAATGGGAGAGCCAAATCCTAAGCAAACACTAGCAATTTTGTAGCCAGATTCTTAAGTTTATATAGGGAAATTGGCACAAGCACACAGACACACGTATATACATATACATGAGTATATGTGTTATAGAAAATGTGTGGTTTTTCATTCATTGTTATAACAATTGATAAGAAATGATGTAATACATTCGTGTACTAGTTGGAAACATCGCCAAGATCTTTATCTATGGAATTGTCTCTGCCCAAACATTGTATCTTACTTGCCTATGTGTGCAAGTAAGAACATACAAACAAACAAAGTGTATACATGATGTAGAGTCTAATACAGTTAAGAAATGACATCGTACATACAAGATGTACAATCCCCATATTAGGATACTCCGTTTAATTCAATTTCATGGATACGCAAATTTTCTTTCACCATTCCATCACATAGAGACTAAGGCCCATATTCACAAACGTCACTTTAACCTCTGTTCACTTAAACTTCACTTGAAAATGACTTTTGGCACAATTTTGTATTTAAGAGTGTGGTAACATTTTATTTTTACATTAGAACTCTCATAAAAGATACAATGTTCTCACATTTTTAGGTACAAAATTGTATAAAAATTTTTTTTACGTGAAATTTGAGTGAAGGGAGGTTAAAGTGACGTTTTTGAATATGGGCCTAATTAGTTTTAGGTGAAACCTAATGGTGGAAATGAATTTGTCTTTAAAAAATAGGATGGTTGTTGCAGAAAATTTTTTTCTCATTATCATCAGTTTTTGAAATAAATAACAAATTAAAAAACAGCTAATTTCTCATTAATTTGCAGTTTTTTTGTGGCCAATTTGTGAAAAATTAATGGCAATAAAAAAATTAATTTTTGTAATGAATTCAAGAAAATTTTCTCCTCTTTTCAATATTACAAATCTCAGCTTTGTGGCTTAAATAATAGCTGAGAAATCATGAAGTGAGAGAGGAGCAGTTTTTTTCAAAATTAAAATGTTGTGAATGTTGCAAAAAATGTAGATAAATCTACAAAAATTGGGATTGAATTTTATAATATAGATACTTCATTTCCATTTGAAAACCAGTAAAATTTAATGTTGTTTTGTGAAGAATTATTCGCTTTATTTCTTAGATTCCCATTGGACAGTTTCTAATAATTTATAATTCCAACATGTCACGATTCATTCAGCTTAAATACAGTTCCAAGTTATGAGTAGATTTCATTGTTGTCTTTTAGAGTAATTGATTTTATTCATTCTACAAATTTTCTCCCAACTTAACCAAACATAACATCTGCCAGTAAATACAAATGACCACAAACGGGGTCAAGGGTGTAGCCAAAGGGGGCAAAGGAAGTAATTGCCCTCCTAATTTTTATTTATTTTTTTGCTCGTAACTTCATAAGTTTGTAAAAAAAATTTTTTAATAAATATGCGTTAGCGGGTTCCAAAGATGTTAAATTTCTAAAATTTTCTTAATTTCAAAAGTGACAACCTAAAAAAAGGGTCATCAAGTAATATTTTTGTCCCTCCCCTCAAAGAAATCCTGGCTAAGCCCCTGAACAGGGTGGAATAACATAATTTTCTTAACATGAAATGGTACAGAGGAACACAAACATAATGTCAGTGTATGTACCGTATGCTGATTATCCTATTATTGTTAAATACTTATTAGAAATTCATTTTATTTATAACAAAATTCATCAAAAACTGTCGAATAAGTAAATGACAAAAAAATTCAAATTATTTCTTCAATAATTTGTAAAATTATACAAAAGTGATGAATAAAAAGAAATATTATGCCTAATCCTGGGGAATGCCCTTTGTGCTTTTAGTAAATTAATGTTGAATTGCTTACTTACACTTTTAAGAAATACATTTTTTTGAATAACATAAAAATAAAAATTTACATAAGCTAACTGAATTACAAAAGTTTAAAAAAATTTGGGAAATGAATATTTCAAATCTGAGTGTATGTTAAAAACGCTTTTTTGAGATCAATTTAAAAAAAAATAAATAAAAATAATGTGAAATACCTTTGGTTTGTGAAACAAGAAATTCACACATCAAAAGGTAGTCTTCAGTTTGCATGTTAACCAGATCCATACACAAGTATGGGAGAGCCACCTTAGTAAACACTGGCTCTTTATTTACAGAGAGGGTGAACCTCCATCGACTGCGGTCCTGTTTTTGAATGACATTACATGCACGCTATTACAATGCAAAATCAGATCCATTTAAGGGCTGTTACCACAATTAGTATACCTAAATGTATTTCTTACAAAAAGCATTAGCTTCATTACATTGGAACTTGGAAGTTGACAGCAAAACATGTCTACTTTCTCTAAAATTTAATTTTTGTCACTAATTATGTTCTTCAATTTGGTGATTGATATACCTGTCCAGGGCCAGCCATACAGGGGGTTTTTGGAGTTCAAAACCCCATTACCTAAAGAAAAAAGGAAAATTAGAATTAAGTAATCTCACCTATTATTTTTAATTATGAATAATGCAACCACACCAGGACTGCCGCTGCAATTCAATCATAATTTTATTTATTTTCATAAAAACCTCATCGTTTACTATTTTAGAAAATGTATAAAACTTTTAATTTCAAATTAACTTGTTCAATTTTCATTTTTAAACTTTTTTAAATAATTTGTTTTACAAAGAGCGGGCGTCCATATCCGAGAAGGAAATTTTTTTTAAAATCCCAAGGTATGACTTTCAGGGAGCTCATAATATAAAATAAAAATTTGAATTTAAACTTAGGTAGAAAAAAAAACAAAAAACCCCCTTGAAGAAATCTGGCGGCTGGCCCTAAGTGGTCCGTTATTTTTACAAACTCAGCCATTACAATGAGACAACTCAGAAAAGTTGACAATTTACTCTCAAAGCCCCAAATTTTGTCACAATTATTAAACTTCCAATTTTTAATAAGCATTTACTTAGGTACTCTTTATTACTCACAAATAGAGTACATACTCGTAATATGGTTCTGAACTTCGTATGTGTAGAACATTACAGTACTACTTGTTTTCCAATTGGTCCATTGACTTACAGGTAGATCCATTTTAATTCATACTCTGAAAAATTCATTAGCATATATTATGCAATTTGCTATTTCTAACTACAGTTGTGATTTGGTAAAATATATCCTATGAAGGAGACACGCAAACCTCGCTGAAGCAACTAAATTAGTACGAATATTGATGAGCTTTAACATCTCAGACTTTACCTAGGCTGTCTTGTATAGGTATTCATTTCTTCTCTCTCTTCATTCGCTCATATTAATTTTCATCAATTGGTCAACTTTTCCCATATGAAACAGGCTGCAAAAGAGGTTCAAATTTTAAGTTGTTGATATGATTTTCTGAGGTGTTCGATTAAAGAATGCAGCTTATAAAAACATCAAAACAATAAATATTTATTAATACATATACCTATTAAATTGAATAATTATACAAGATTACAGCTTACAGCAAATGAAATCAATCACAACATTATTTTTAATCACAAAAAACAGATCGACACGAAAGAGATCTTAATTTCTACTCGTGTGGATATTCGAACTACGAATATTTTAAGACATAAAATTTAATTAATTACGGTTAAATTAAAAAATTTCTCACAAAAATAAACGATTTGGGAGGGGGAAAAAAATTAAGCTCGTAAAATTTCACACAGAAAATCAACTATTTGCAGGCGAACTTCTATTCAATGGATAAATTTGACTAAAAATTAAAATAAATTAAAATTATTGTTTTTAATACGAAACATATCTATGTAATGTTTATGTTGTCTGCAGCATGTTGTAGACATCTTTACCAAATTCTTATTTTAATTTTATTGTTTACCAGCCGTCAACCCTGTCTTCGCCAAGCTGTGAAAAAATGATGACTAAATAACAACTAGAGAAATCGAGAGTCTGCACTCATCAACACATTGGCACCAGTCAGTAAAATTTTGAGGAAATCTTAGTAGAAACGTATTCGGTTAAAAAAAAGAAAAAACATTTCTTGACGGTCACCCATCAAACTGATAGCAGACAAAATGCTGCTTCGAAAAGTGTTTTTGGCCCGTATCTGCCGCCCCCTTCACGTTTTCAGAATTTTGAAAAAAACGTATCTAGATGTGATACTGATACACCCTCATGTCAATTCTAAGCCTTCTAGCTCGATGAGAAGTACGAAAAATAAATCCCGACGTTTTTGAATTTCATATTGTAGATTATATAGTAGAAGAAGATGAAACCGAAAATTGAGATCTAAAAAATAGATATCTAACGGTTTATTCACAAAATGCAAGAAAAAGCAAAATTAGTAATTTTAATAATGAAGTTTCCAAAAAAAGATGGCTACCTTCATTTGATTAGAAAACATTTTCAATTAAGGGAAAAACAAAAAAAACAAAAAAAACACTCGTAAGTTATAACAAAAACAATTAAGAAGCAATTATTGTTTAGCAAGAATTTCAACTGAGAGAAAAAAAGAATGAGAAAATGAAATGAAATGAAAAATTCATCATAACTTTCACACAATTACAGCGTAAGACCAGATTTAGACCTTTATTGTATTGAAAAACAAAATATTTCGAATTTTTCGACATTCCATTTCAATATTGTTTTAATGCAGAGAATTTTAATGAGATGAATTAAACAATTTTGGGAGATGCAAATTTCAAAGCTTTTAAATGAGCAATGTCAATGCAGACTGATGATAGGAGGTATTACAAAAATTATCGTTATAAACATTAAGCGTTCAATGCCAACGGAAACGAACTGGTTTCGAAAAAATTAAAAAGTTATAGACATGAACCGAAAGATTTCTACCATGTAACTTAAAATACCAATGAAGCTCTCAAGTTGTGTAGTTCTTGAAAATATTTTGTCAAAGGCAAGTTTTGAAATGAAATCGAAGGGGTGTTGTTAAGGAGAATTTCTCGGTTAGAGGAGGAAAGGGCCAATACACTGTAACGAAATATTCAACTCGTTTGTGAATCAAATAAGCTTAAAATTTAAATATCATGCTTTTATATACGTGACTGTATCACGAAAAACCTGAAACACCTCCATCCGATACGACTACAGCGGCGTAACGAAGGAGGAGAAGCATATGAGTGTTCACACTCCCCTCAACAAGCCAAAAAAACTCGTAATTCACCTCAATAATGGTTAATGAACGAGTATTTACAAATAATGAGGTCGAAAACCCTGCCTAGAGTTTTGATTTCGCTACGCCACTGTAAGACTCAACAGCTGAGAATCACTTCGTTAAATTATAGAAGACCCACACGCATAAGGAAACAAAATTTATGGCGATCATGCGATAAACTGGGTACCTAATGCACACGTGAATTTCTCCATTAACGTTATAGTCGACAAATAATCGAGCTTAATATTAGTATACAATGTAATTGACTCGACTGGATTTAGTTACCTTACAAGGGTCTAAATGATAAATTTAGATACTCCTTATTAATTAATTACCTCCTTAAAATAGATGAAACAAAAAATTTCGCCAACTATTTACTTATTCCTTACAAATCAGGCTTTGACAGTTTAAAGAGAACGATCAATGTTACGAATTAACGAAAAAGATATCAATAACTGACTAGAAACTATGTGTACCTACAAACTGAAATACGTCCCTATCTCGAGGTCAGATCAAAATGATAAAGACTGATAAATCAAATCAAATGGATGAACAAAAATAGTTGGCGAAATTTTATCAGCGATAAAATGCCTCATTTAATGTGGGGCCAATTCAAGGGGAAAGAAACCATCATTAATTATGGAATTGTTTTTAGTCGAACAATTGAAGAAGTGTTTTTCAATTCGTCGAAAATGAACGAAGACAACAAAAAACAGCAGCTAACTCAAGATTTCTAATGACTAGCTGATGCTGTAGATTAATCAAACTTCTAATTCATTTCTTTTTTCAGAGATATACCCCACGAGTACATTAGGTACATTACAAACGTAAGAAAAAAAATAAACATAACAATAAATATTGCGAAATGACAAGTTTCAAAATCTAAAAGAATAAAATTGTTTTGTTTTTTGTCGAGTTAGTTGCGCAAAATTGACACAGATGTGGATCGATTTTATGAAAAACGTAAAAAGGAGGAAAGAAGTATTGTATTTTGCCGAGAAAACCCGTTTCTCGACTGTTTCGATGTTTTTTCAGATATTCTTCTTTTTTCTTGATGACTTCTTTCCACTGGGTAGCTTTCACCAAGGGTACGTGATGAAAATACCGGTCCTTCAAGATATCCTCAGCTAACATTCGTTTACTCGGATCATACGTGAGCCTTTTCTGCAAAAACGTACATCAGGTACAATGTAATATCTTTTTGATTACTCCCTGGATCTTCAAAAGTGGTTTAAGGGTTAGAGTAACACAAATTTAAGTGTCATCGCAAAGAAAGGGTTTCAAGTGGCGTTATTCCTACATCAGGCCACAAAGTTTTAGTCCAAATTGAAATTTCAGTTCGGCCCAGCAGTACTGTCAGAAAGGTCAAAATATGATTTATAAGCGTACTTTCTGGTGATGTATAATCATTTAGCGAACAATTTCTTGGGGGAGGCTTTCTTAACGATTTTTCAAATAGGTACGCTGCACGCACAGTGCATACAGCACCAAAATTGTTCCGACAAAATTTCGTTAAAGAACTTCAAATATGGATAAATTTTTTTACGAGAGAACTTCGGCTTCTAAGCTCGAAAATTCGTAATCCTCTACATGATATAATTTTCAAGGTCCTAATTCTTTCGAATGATCACTTCATCACTCACTTCGAAGACTGGGATAGTTTCGCTGTCCACATTTAGCAAGATATCTCAAAAACATTGTGCCTTCCATTGAGGGAATAACTGTTTGTAATCCGGTGAACTGGTTACCCTTGGCCAAATAACTTCATCTGGAGTGCTGAATGTTCGAAAAATACGGAATAACTAATCAATCTCAGAATTACCTTCGAACAACGCTATTACGAAACTGTAAATAAAATCAGGTTTCAAATTTAATCAAACGCACAGTCAATTTCCACGAAAAATTTCCGTTTTTGTACCAGCGTCACCATATTAAAATTCACTACAACATGGACTACGCAGGCACTACATTACAAAATTTTCATTTCAAGAATCTGTGCGCATTAGAAACAAACAGGTGACGTTAGATTTTCATCCGGAATAATAATATGCATAAATCTGCAGAGTTACAGAGGAAAAGTCTGATTTTATTCTTATCCTTTCCTTTGCAGTAGTCCAAACTGAGGTAATCACGAATGCGATTCAACACTTACCAATTCGGCATATATGCAACCTAAACTCCAAACGTCGACGGCCATCGTATACACCTTACTTCCAAGCAATATTTCAGGAGTTCGATGCCACAAAGTGACCACCTCGTGCGGAAGAGCCTTCATAGGTAAACCAAACGCTCGTGTGAATCAGAAATCGGCCAATTTTATGTTATTGTCACCATCCAGACGTAAATTATGAGGCTCTGGATCGCGATGTACAATTCGATGAGTGTGACAATAAGCAACGCATTTAACAATTGATGAATATAACTCTGAAAAGGATTACAAGAATACGGTAAAATGTGTCTATTACCAGAGTATCTTTGCATGGAAAGGTTATTGAGCTGTATCTTGGCTGATCTGAATTTTCATAGTAAGTATTAATTTGAGCAAATTTTAAGCGTACAAATGTTATAAATTCATTCAAAAAATTTTCAAATTTCAAAATTGACGAGAAATATTGTCTTTGATCAATCTCTTCATATTTTAATGTCAAAGTACACCGGGTCATACTACTTTCTTCTCATTAAAGTTTTAAAATGAAACTGAAAGCTTCTAAGTACGCCGATTTCTGACAGCGATTGTCGCATAGCAGAGGAAAACTGAAAACCTCAGGAAAAATACATTATTATGGTTAATGTATTCCAAAATAAAAAAAAAAAAAAAAAACTAAAGAAGTAAACATATTTAACAGTATTTTGGAAATATTTCGTAGTGCTCTGGCAGCTATAAAAAGTATAATTTATTTCATCGTCCTTTGGACTGTTAATTATTTTCACTGCGGTTTCCGCTAGATTCTTATTTCACAATGATGGTTGAAAAGTTCAAATTAAATAGAATGAAGGAAAAGATTACTAATTTCTTCTCCTTTTGTACTTTGTTTTTCCTGTTAGCTTTTCAAAAATTTATAATCTAATTATTTTTTTATTTATTTTTTTTTTACTTCTGACATATTATGAGAAGTTTTAATGGCAAAAGATGATACTCTGAATAAATAAAAAAAGAAATTAATTATTTTATAACACTGATACAGATGTCTTGAATTTTCTAATCCTTTAATTTAACCATAGTCAGTTCAGAATAAGAAGCGCCAGGCGGGCCAAGAGGCTCTCACACATTCTGACGATGATACAGATGAAATGCTCCAATCAGAAATCATTGTTGGTACATTCGTAAGTGGCGTCATGTTATTCAGTGTTAGTGTTCTTCCTTTTCTACCCGCAGCTCAAGTCACTATGTCTAACGCAGGTGGTAGATGGCCTATATCATTTTAAACAGACTATAATTATTTCTAATTTTCAGTTCCTTCTTTTCATAAATTGAAGAATCCTCTGAAATTGATGAACCTTCAAAATAATACCAACAACTGATGAAAACTGAACTTCATGACAAGATTTTCAAGCAATAAAGACATGTCTGCTTTTCAAGTAATTTAGTCTCCTAAATCAGGGCTTTGACAAATGCTCTCAAATACAGCCTTCAATTTTCACAATTATCAATCAAAAATTGACGACTGAAAAAACGATTTTTTTTTTCATGTTTTAAATATTTCAAGAACTATTTACGGTGAATAAACTGCCTGAAAAATCGAGGGCTTTAATTAGTGAAAATTGTATCTATGTTTTGCTCCTCAGTTTGCACCCAGAAAAATGACATAAAAAATCTAATACACAAATTTGATTCATTTAAAGGGGAAAACCATTCCTCCCTATCCTTCACACTAAGTTTCCACGCACGAAGAAATATTCTCAATACACTAACAGAAAATATAAATCGGCGCCTACGACTGAGAGGGACATTCCTTATATATTTGCACCCAACTTTCTTGTTACGATAAGCGAAAATTAAATAAAATGTTTATGTGATTTCGACATAACTTGGTTAATGCAGCGAAATGTGAAAAAATTTCCCAGATTTAACAATTAAAAGACGAGGAAAATATCCACTGGACAAATCGATGAATTGTCTTAAGTCAGTGTCCAAATATTCAAAAGTAAGGTATAATCTGTTAGCAGCGTAATGATATCGATCAAGTTGATTATATTTGGGTGATTTAAATCTTTCAGCAATGACATTTCCCGTAGAACGGTAGATGGAATTTCTTCGCAATGTCTACAACGAAAATCAAAATAAAACATTGAAGATCAACACTAAACTAACGATTCTACTCGGATTTTCTTCAATGCAATGTACTTTTTTCGTTCTACATCCCATGCTTTGTACACAATTTCGTAAATGCTTTTTCCAATTTTTTCTTCAGCGAAGTATTGTTTGAGAACAGCCTGCGGTATAAGAGAATGAATGGTACTCATTTTATAAAAAATACAGTATTACTCTATATTCTCAGGAAAATTTTATTCACAGGAACAAATATGGTGTTTTCATTTTCAGTGTTGAGAATGGGATTTCAAACCCTTCCTTCATAAATTTATATTCATTCTGAAATAAATTTATCCACGTTAATTTGATCAAATTGAATATACTTCATACTTCACTATATAACAAAATTTCAGTTACCTTTGAACAAAGTGTCAACATAAACAAAAGCTTCGCCAGTGCTTTTTTCTAAGTTGTCCTTTACAATAACAACTTGATTAATCTGAGGATTATCTTTAGCAAAATTTGGAACTAAGACGTTAAAGACCATGTGAATCTGGAGTTAACAATATTAAACCAACATAATGATTATGTAAATTACTTTTCTTACATCCAATTCGAACTGATAGGAAAAACCCTTCATGAATAATACAGCAGATTTTTTTTTACTCATCACAAAAAAATATCAAGTTAGAGACAGGATTATTCGAATATCAATATTCGATAGCACATTATTCCGATATTTTTTCAATTTTTATAAAACAATGAATAATATATAATTACCTTGCTTACCTGGACTTGAATGCAACTTTTACAGAGAAGCTATGTTTTAAGAAGATAATAACTTGATAGAATATTGTTGGACTCTTTATAATTCAATTTCAATGAGAAAAGGCAGAAGTTCCTGCTCATAATTAAAATTAGTGATGGGATTTTCTTGCACCATAAACTTTACTGTATAGAGTAGATTTCTCTGAAAACTGATAACTTTAATCATATCGTATTTGTATGCTAGGCTACGCCATTTTCACAAAAAATTCATTCCAACTGTTTTGAAGATTTAAAAAAAAATATTTTTTTTGTAACGAATCATGTGCTTTAAAACGTGTTAAAATATTCAATTAATTATAAAAAATTGTGCTTTTAATGTATTATAGTATTTCAAACTGGAAGTCAACCTCACTTCAATATTGTAAAATGTGAAAATGATAGCAAATTATGTTGGGATACGATTCCCTCACTACCTCACGAACACATAACATTACATTGACTAACACCTTTGACTATATAGCTTAATGGACTGCTAGAACTGATAAAATCTTGAAGCCAAACAATGCAGGCGTTACTTTTCGAAAAAGGTACTTTGTGTGAAAACTGAATTTGTATTAAGTTATATTTTCATGACTCCTAACAATATAATCAGATGCTAGTGAAATATTAGAACGCTATACCCATTTACTGTCTGAAATTAATGAGTGAAACGTTCGCATAATGATTTAAATTAATCAACGAACTCTTCAGAATGTGAAAATGTAAGTTTTGGATAGAGTTCCTTTTTTCTTGAAAAGTTTGAAATAAGGTTTTCTTAAACCAAAAAATTCGGCTGTTAGGTAAATAGTTTCATCGTTCACTGATTTGTTGTCTGAAAAAACGTCTTGAACTACCGTAAGAACTTGAGCGAGTCCTAAATGCGCTCTTTATTAACTCTATTCTTTATTTGAATTCAGTATTTTTTCCGACTAGTTGGCTTATATTGAAAAGAAAAGTAAATGGGCTTGCGCGCAAAGCGAGCTCGTTTACCTTTCAATAGGAAGTATGATTTAATCAGTTATTATCTCGATGTATGTTTCATTACAACAAACTGTTAGTCAAGGGTCAGGTATCTGAAGTCCGAAACCGTTTTGAGAAGGGAGTTAACACTTGATTTTTTCAGTATACATCTTAAACAATATTTGAATGAACGTCGTGGTCTGTTAACACTTTGGTACTTCAGTTTTTAGGCAACTTTCATATGTAACTTACCCTCTCTACGAGTGAAAAATACTTAAATTTACCATGTTAATGAGTCTTTCTGTATTCAACTGAAATTTTAACAACTTTCGTCAACGTTTTCCATTGTGCGAATGTAATAGTTACGAAGATCGAATGTATTAAATAAAATTTGATTGAATTTAATCCCACACCCAATTGTTATCTGTAAAAAACCTCATTCACTCGATAATAGTTTCAAATTTGAAAGGAATTGTAATAATGAAATTAAACTTTCCATCTGCCAATTCTGCCGGAGGTTTTCGGTAATTCCCATAATTTATTTAAAATTTGTTACTGTACTATTTCAGAGTAATTCGATGAGAGGCAGCGGCAAAGCCAAGGGAATTAAGGGGATAAATCCGACTTTAGGATTTTTTCAAAGCAGAATGTTACGGAGTGAGACCATTATGGTTTCTAATTTCACGACAAATGACGATTGGGATATTAATCAAAAATTCATATCCCTAAATACACAGAAAATTCTTTCGCTAGCTCCGCTCTTGAGATTATTTTTTCAATTTCTGAATTGTCCTCACCTTCAAGATGAATCCTTCACACGGCCCTGACTTAGAAGATGAAGGTCTACACTTTTTAATTCAAATTTTTTATTACACTCAGATAGTTAACCATAGTTCGCCTGTGATCTTTCCCCACTAAAAAAAATTCATTAAATTCGCCAATTCGTTGTTGTGAGAGAGGGCAAAGGGAGAAATTTTTCATCAAATACCTCCCCTCTCTAAGAAAATCCTGAATAAGCCAATGATGAGGGATAATAATTTACAAACTTTTTGAAACAATGATTTATTAATGAATGAATGTTAGTGAAACAAAAAATAATAAATGTCAAAAGAAGTTGATCACAAAATTAGAATATAAAAAATTAGTAACAAACTAAGATGGATTAAAAATAAAATCTTGACAGCACAAAATACTGATTTGTTGTTTAGTAGAAAATTTGAGATTACATTGAAGGAATGATTTTTTTAAATTCCTGTCGAGATGAGAATTTAATATGTTTGCATTATAAAACTAATTTAAATACAATAACAATTTAATAAATAAGGACAAGGAACTAAAATAAATTTAACGTGGAATATAGGTAATGACAAAATTGCACATTAATAAAAGTAGAATGAAGCCACCATAATGTCAACAAGAGAAGTAAACTTTAAATTAGCTAGAGGTCAACAAGGGGAATTTAATGACTAGAATATAAAATAATAAATTCAAATGATCAAGAAGTATAATACCAAAAGGATAATTTTTTTGATATAGGAAAATTTATGATCTACAACAAACAATGGAAGAATGAAAGAAAGAGTAAAAAAAAACTTCACGTAACTGAGTTTCAAGAACGACTTCTTCAACAGAAGATGAGAAGAGAGATGAGAAAACAAAAAAGAAGTAACACGACAGCAGCTTCGTTATGGATGTCAGGGATGTTTAGTTAAATATTATTGGTTAAAATCCGTGTTTAATAGTACCTGTATTCCTAAATTTATTTTTAATATGAGTAAATACTTACAGTTTATGAATACGTTGTAAAATAATACACTGATGAATAGAAACAAGAAATTATACCAACGATTCTCGAAGTAGAGGTCACTAAATAGGAACATGATTTTCAAATGAAGACCTGAAGTTGAACATTAAAATCAGGAGTTTAATTTATACGCATTTTTAAAACAAAAAAAACTAGTTATCAAATTATGAATTTAAAAACATCAGTTATTACCTATTAATTACAGATGAACAAATCTTGATTTTTGACGGATCATTGGTATTACCTATTAATAAAATAAGAAGATAACCGCAAATCAATAATTATGTTTCTAACGAAGACATACAAGTCACTCTTTTTCAAAACGAAATAATCTTACCGGTGAAAAATTGTATCATTCCTTACTCCAACACAAACATTCTTTTTTAAATGCTGAATTATACCTTTTCTGGTACGACATGATTTATTACACTTGGTACAGTTCTGCATGATTGAAAATTAGAGGGTACAAAATTATTAGTGGAATGAAATTCTAGTAAAGTATTACATATTTATGTCATTAATTATTCTGTAAACTTACAAATAATGTCATTTTATCATGTGTCAATGGCAAAGTAGAAATTTGAAATCACTATCACTTATCACCAAAGGTCGTTTTTCGTAAAAAGAACGCCTGTTAACAGTGGCTTCAGCGGTCTTCCATTTAACCCTATGTATTTCTTATCAGTTATAGCAGTCCATAAGCTATATAGTCAAAGACTAACACTGTATGTAACATGTTATTACATTTATTCGTTTTACATGTGGCGACACTGATCGCCAACATAATATTCTTTCCGCCACTTGTGAGAATGATAGCAAATTATATTATACGTTAGCTTATTATTCTCACATATCATTTGTTGTGGTAACACTGTTTTTAGTATTTGCAATCTGTGATTTTATGTTTGAAACTATAAGAAAATATAAAATGAATAAATTCAACACCATTAAAGAAAAGAAGATATTTAATAAAAAAGGATTTGAACAACATAACACATAAGCACTACTGTAACATAAGTAATCGAAGTAACGGTTGAACAAGATATTCACTTATCGTGAGTACGTGATTACGTGAAGTCATGGATCATGAATTAATTAGGTGTCTTCAATATAGAGCGCGTATTGATAGAGACGATTGAGTACCATTATATATCTTCTATAATCCAATACTCCCTCCTGGTGCTCATTTATAGTCGTAGTAAGATGTCACATAAAATGACTCATCAAGATTGTTTATTTTATATGATTTAATTATGAAAAAGAATTGAACAGAATAAACTTATATACATATTATGAACTAATCGAAATTTAAGTTGACAAACAAAATAACAAAATAATATATGAATTTTTATTTATTCTCCGACTATTATTCAGCTCTTCTTCTTGCAATATTGGATTGCTGACTTGTTGTTCCAAATGCTGTATAATAAAACAGATTTAAAAGAAGAAAATTAGTTTATTTGAAATATTTTATTCACTTAAGTTCATTATCATTGTTCAAAATTTTTGAAACAACGGTCGAGGCAATGCTTTAGTGAAAAAATCTGCTAATTGCTCCTTCGTAGGAATCCATGTTACATCTACTAATTTATTCGCATAGACTTCGCAAACATATTTATACTTTAATTTAACTAGATGTCTTAAGGCTTTTGATTGACCAGACTTTACTGCTTCAATAGCCGCCTGATTGTCTTAGAAAACAACTGGATGTATATTTTCTTTTAACATTTTGCTACATAGATGGGACAAATAAATTACGTCTTTACAAGATTGATTTAAAGCAACATACTCAGCTTCCATTGAAGAGGTTGCAACATATTTTTGTCTTTTTGTTCCCCAGGAGATTGAGTCTCCAAAAATTTGAATTACAAAACCAGATGTTGATAGACCATCAGTGTCATTTAGACCTAGTGATGCATCGCTATATCCTACAAAATTTGAACCATTTCCTTCAAAATTTATACCAATACCTTTTGTCCCTTTTAAGTACTTTAAAACACGTTCGACTTTAATCCAGTCATGAATATCAAAATTGCTACATTTTCTAGTTAATACATTGACTACATATGAAATGTCAGGTCTCGTACACATAGTAAGATATAGTAATGCACCAACAGCTTCCCTATATGGAATACTATGCTTTAAGTTTAGTGTTGTTTCAATTTTAGGAATATAATTAGTTTTCTTAAAGGCTTGATTTGTAATCATTGGAGTATCAGTTTCTTTACAATCTAACATACCAAATTTATTTAATAAAGATTCAATGAATTTTGTTTGTGACAAACACATTTTTCTATGTTTTTTGTCTCGATATATTTCAATTCCTAAGTATTTTCTAGGTTCACCCATCATTTTTAATTTAAATTTTTTATTTAATCTATTTTGAGTTTCGAGTATTTTGTCTTTGTTATTTCCTGTTATTAATATATCGTCTACATATGCCAGAATAATTACATATGTAGAGTTTTTCTCCCAATAATATATATTCGCTTGTCCTTCATGTATATAGAAATTCATATTTTTCATTGCTCTTTTAAATCTTATGTGCCATATTTTTGGACTAACTTTTAGGCCATACCGTGCTTTCTTAAGTAAACAAACGTTATATCTTTTATACTCTTTTGATTTATTTATACCTTCAGGGATTTTCATATAAATTTCTCTATCTAGTTCACTATTTAGAAAAGCTACGTCAACATCTACTTGTATAATAGACCAACCTAGTTTATTTGCTATGGCTAAAATAGCTCTTACTTCAGCTATACCTAATGTAGGTGCGTATATTTCTGAAAAATCATAAACATTTTTATCTTTATATCCTCTACTTACTAGTCTAGCTTTGTATAGAATATTTCCGTCCGCTTGTGTTTTCTTAATAAATATCCATCTAGAATCAATTACTTTATTATGTTTAGGTCTTTTGGTAAATACCCACATTTTACTATTTTCTTGTGATATTAATTCTTTTTCAATAGCTTCCAACCATTTGTTCTTTTCTTTACTTTTTAAGGCATCTTTGTAATTTTCAGGGACATCATTAATTTTGCATATCATTGAGTAATGTTTCTTATCTCTTATTTCTTTTGGGTTTATATGTTTACTTTTAAGGTTTTTGCAAGAAAAATTGTCGAATTTGATTTTCTTTTTCGATAGATAAATTACTTCTTCAGCTGGACGTTTTTTATTTTGGTTTTCACTAATGTAATTTTCTGGTAAACCTCCTGCGAATTCAATTTCGTGGTTTTCATTTTCCCAAGTTGTAGTATCAAATGATGGAAAACCATTTTTCTGAAAATAATCTATAGGAAATTTGTCCTTGAACATTACAGATTTGGTGAATTCTGCATCACTACTTCTATGTAATTTTCCTGTCTTTGGATTAAGTAATTGCCAGGATTCTGTGTTGCATCCTACTAGTATGCAAAGTTCACCTCTTCCTTCAAGTTTTTTAATGTTTTGTTTTTCATATGGAATTTTATGATATGCAATACACCCAAAATGTTTTATATAATTTATTGTTGGAACTTTCTTCCTTAATAGTTCATATGGAGTCTTAAATTTTAGTCTTTTATGTGGTAGTCTATTATGTACATGAATAACCTGATTCAAAGCTAACTCCCAAAATTCAAATGGAAGACCGCTATCTATTAATAAAGCTCTAATTTTCATTAACAAAGTTCGATTTAATCTCTCAGCTACACCGTTATGTTGTGGTGTATCTGGTGGACATGTTTCAACAATTATACCTTCATCTATTATGATCTTCTTCATTGTGTTACTTAAGTACTCTCTGCCCCCATCAATTTGTAAACTTTGAATTTTGGCTGTGGAATCACCTATGTTATATCTCATAACTTTAAGGAATTCTAGAAACGTTTCTGCAACACATGTTTTATCTCTTATACTGAATGTTACCGAATATCGTGAAAAATCATCTGTGAATGTTATAATATAAGTACTTTTCTGCCAGACACCTATGGGTTTTATTGGACCAATTAAGTCCGAATGTATTCTTTGTAGAGGTTTTGTTGCAATTTCTCTTTCTATTTTGTGTGACCGTTTTGTTATTTTCACTAAATTGCATGCTTCACAGTCCTTAATTTCTTCTAAGAAATTTATATTTTCTAATATTTTAAAAGTTTTATTTGCTTGTTCAAGGTACAAAACCAAAGCATGACCTAACCTAACATGAAAAAGAAAACCTAGTTTCTTTCTAATACTTTCATTCTTATTATGATCTATTTTATTTAATTCATCTATAGTAATACAGGCGCCTAAGTCTAGATATTCTTTTAGTCCTTCTTCATCTAATTTTTGTATATTTCTTATGGCTTCATTTGTATAGTCATGTTCTTGAAGAATGTCAAATTCGTTTTCAGATTCAGACCATACATCATGTGTTATGGTATATGAATGTTCTTTTTGTATGAAATTTTGGTTTGTCGAGGGTTTTTGTTTATTTTTGGTAACATAAATAGTATTTTTATCACATAACTTAAGAT
The DNA here is from genome assembly GCA_011428145.1 of Ericerus pela. Lineage (NCBI taxonomy): Eukaryota > Metazoa > Arthropoda > Insecta > Hemiptera > Coccidae > Ericerus > Ericerus pela. Next base: position 3,325,214 of record WOFM01000637.1, on the reverse strand, counting down.
CCAGAAGCCACTAATTTTGGTGTTTGTATCCTAGAAAAATTATTTCTTTTGTTTTCTTATTGATAATCTTACATTCATTCTCTGAAAAGATAGCATTATATCCCAATTTTGTTATTTTGTGTAATGAAAATAAATTGTCTGACATATCTTTTGAATAATTTACTTTTCTTAATTCGAAAGGATTGCCATTTATGTCTTTAACAAATATTGAACCTAAATGTGTTATTAAATATTTGCATCTTCATTTTTATTTGCGCAAGATATGATTTTTGGTTTCTTGAGTTTTTGAATATTTCTCATATGTTTTAGATCAGATACAAAGTGATTTGTAGCACCTGTATCGCTCAAGAAACGTATTTCATATCTCGAGTTTTCATTAATGTATAAACATTTAGAGTGTTTAAATTTATTACGTAGTATCATTGCTTTACCTTGTTTATTTGGTGTCATTGATCTGGATGAATTACTGGACAAACCGGAGCTTTGTGAGCATGACCTGGATTTGCCGTTTGAGGATGAACCGGAGGAACTATTGTGTCTGGTTGACCTGGCTCCATGACGTTTCTTATGGGTTGAACGTTTGGACTTCTTATATTGAGATTTGTGTCGTTTCTCAATATATTCGGGTGCCGGTGTTTTCCTACGAATTTGGTCCCTATTTTCACCTTCATTTATAGGTTCAAGCCTATAACGAGCTCGACATTCGGCCGCGATATGTCCACGTCTGTTGCATTTGTAGTATTTTCTTGGGTCATCGTCTTTGTTTTTCTCTCCTGTAAAATTAAATTTCTTTTTAAATTTTCTTATTCTGCGATTATTTTTAAACGGTCTTGCTGCTTTAGCAGCGGCTTTATCTAATTTATATTTGTTATTCCTTTCTTTTAATAACAATTCCTCCTCCAAAGCAATGGCTTTCGCTTGTTCATACGTAATATTATTAATTATTTTACCATCTGGGCTTATTTGTTGTTTATCTTTACATTGAATTTTAATGTTTGGAAAAGGAATTATAATCAACCGTCATAACTTATAGAAAGTTTTCTTGACAATTCTTCAAATTCTTTTAACCATACTTTCAATTCAATGTTTTTCGGGTTGAATTCCCTTTTGTAAATTTCTGAAATATACGAATCACATATCCTACCTTGTGGTTCTTTAAAATGTTTTATTTTTATGAAACACTTCGTTGGGTCTCTTTCCACAAATATTAATTTCCTATGATTTTCAACAAGCCACTCACATAGTGTGGCTTGAGCATCAATTTTTAATTGCGTTTTTTCCTCATCTAGTGTAATAGGATTTTCAAGGTCGAACACATCGGAAAAATCAAAGCGAGATATAAACATGGAAAATTGATCATACCACAACCTGAAGTCTGTTTCTTCAGTTAACTTAATTGGAGTAATACAAACTTTAGTGCTAAAATAATTATTTTTATTTATCATACCTGTTATTTGATTCCATGGTCCTTGTGGATGTTCTTCTCTATTCCAGTTGGATCTTGACGAAGACAGGTTTCTACCTCGATGTTGGGGTGGTAGATGTTTGTCTCTCTCTTCTATTTCTTTTCTTCTTTGTTCATTCGTATCCGCAATTTCTCTGATTCGTTCTTGTATTTCTTACATTTCTCCGCTCCGTTTCTACGTCCCAATTTTCAGTCCACTGTTCAGTTTACTGATTTGTGGACTCACTTGCAGCAACATTTATTTCAGTTGTTCCCCTTTGGGTACTCACTGTTTCCGTATGCTCCTGAACACTTTGGGACTGTCTACTTGTAGTTTGCTCTTGCGGAGTCTGATTTTCAGGTTGTTGACCACTTTGAACAGGTACTGTTTCAGGTTCTCTTACCGACTGAACTGGAGTTTGTGTCCTTGTTTCAGCCTCTCTTCTTATTTGCAACACACACGGATCCAAGTTACTAATTCTGCCAACCTGTCGCGACACACACGGATCATTTACTATATTTGCGTCTGAACGCGTAGCCGTTTGTAATAACGGTGTAGTTATTTGTGTGTTCGTTCTCGGTAGTGATGAAAGTGGAACAATGTTTTCACGGGACGAACTCATCTGTAAATTTGGGGTTCCCAATCTGATCAACTGTGCCTGTTGTTTTTGTTGTTGTAATTTCCTGGCCTCTTCTTGTTTACGTACCAAGCTGGAGATGTACTGGTTATAATCATCTATTACAAGATGAGCCAGGTGTAAATTGTACTGAATCACTCTGTTTACTGCATGTTTCAATTCACTCATCACTTCAGCCTTATGAGCTGCTCATTGTAGTTCATAATCAGTTCTAATCTGAAAGTGATGAGGTTGTTGAAAAATTGGAGCATTTGGATTCAATGTTGATTTTTGAATAGTAACCATCTGCTCCAATGGGTAACCCGTTCGTACTGCTTGATTTTGTTGAAACGTATTTGGAACACTTAAGCCAGGAGGTGGGGGAACGTAGTTGTTAGTCATTTGTTGAGGTATCTAAATAACAAAATATCAGAGATTAATTTGTTTTACAGCCTAATTGCCAACGATCATTAACTGTACAATTCTATTGTAACACATAGTTAGAATATATTAAAAATTGTTACGACACACGTAATACATGACTCTTTTGCATGTAGCCTTTATTTTAAATGCTATTTTGAAAGTAAAAATAATATGCCTATTAATTTTAGGTCTAGGATGTTTTGTGCCTGGCCAGGACTGTATACTTTCTTTTTACAATATTTAGCATTGAAAAGGACTTAACAACATAATGATCTTGAGACATAATCAGACTTATATACGTCCTTAGATATAGGATTTTTTTTTATTTACCTCAACGAGGATTTGGATTTCAGTTTCTGGTCATTGGCTGTTCTGACGGCTGTTTATGTTATAAACAGAAGCCCAACTAGGGCCAACAAAGACCATAAGACCCCTTTTGAGATGTTTTACAGCATAAAGCCGGATATATCTAACATGAGAGTTTTTGGGTCTCTTGCTCATAGGCATATTCCCATAGAGGTCCGTCAGCAACAAGCCATGAAAAATAAAAGGAAAAAAGCCAATAGTGAACACCCGAAATTAACCCAAAGATCCGATAAAGGAATTTTTGTAGGGTATACCAACTGTGGGTACTGTATAAGGGACCCATTAATTCACAAATTGCACGTTACATGCGATGTCAGATTTGATGAAACGAGAAATATAAAACAAATAGATAATACAAATAATGGTATTTAAATCAAGATATAAAAATTACATTGAGGACCATATCCCTCAAAAATGGGAGGATGTTGAAAACAACCCTTTTAAGGAAGAATGGCAATAAGCCATTACAGACGAGCTGAAGTCATTATCTGATATGGGCGTGTGGGAAGTTGTCCCAAAGGAGAGAAATGTGAGGTTAGTAGATACAAAGTGGTGTTTTACCACGAAACCTAACAACCAAGGCGTTCACATACCGATGGCCAGGTTGGTTTCAAGGGGTTTTAAAGATCTTACTCACTATTCTCTAACTGAAACATATGCCCCGGTAACCCAATATTGGCTGATAAAATGGATATTATCCATCACAAATGAATATGGTCTAAATATAACACAATTCGATATAAAAACAGCTTTGATTAATTCACAAATAAAATACCCTATATTTATATCAAACCCTAAGGGATGCCAACTAGGCGAAAAAAATTGCTTGAGATTAATAAAGTCAATATATGGATTGAAAACGTCTTCCAAGAGTTGGTACGACTTGTTGAATTCAACAATAATTCAAGCTGGATTCATCCTATCAAAAATAGATAGATGCTTATAAATAAAACAAGATAATATTGGTGCAATGGCACTCTTAATAGTCTATGTGGATGACATGTTGTTGGCTAGTAACCACGACGAGTGGGCACAAGACTTAATAAATATTTTCAATAAAAATTTCACGTTAAAAATAGAATATAATCCAACTTTCTTCGTAGGTTTTGAAATAAGTCGAGATATCCCTAGAAAACAAATTATACTCACACAAAATAGATATATTGATAAGATTCTCCGGAAGTTTGGAATGACGGAATGTAATCCATCTTCCACACCCTTGGATACTGGACTTAAGATAAATAAGCCAACAAATGGAATGGATGACACCAAATATAGGGCTATGATTGGGAATCTGCTATATGTGGCAAGACTGACCCGCCGGGATATTGCCTTCGCCGTCAATTATTTGTCACGTTTTCAGGCATCCTCCAATAATGAAATAAAAAATTACGTTCGTCGTATTATTAGATAACTTAAAACTTCAAGGGACTTCTCTCTGGTCTTCCACTCTGACCAAACACAAATTAAAGCTTTTGTCGATGCGTCGTATGCACCCGACATAGACAATTCACCCATTGATATAAAAAATCTGGAGAAAGGGTGCTCCACAACTGGCTTCATGATATTCGTTAACAAAGACTTTTTAAATTGAGCCGTTCATCGGCAAAACACGGTTGCAACTTCGTCAACTGCAGCCGAATTAATTGCATTGAATGATGCACTAGACGATATATACGTGATCTGGAGACTTACTGAGAGCGTTTTCTCTGTAACCGACCCAGTGCAAGTCTACGAGGACAATATATCTGCGTCCCGTATTGCATCTGGGGGAGGCCAGAAATGCTCCAGGTCCCTTGCAATCAAATGTTACACAGTGTTGGAAGCTTTCCAACAAAAATTAATAAGTTTTAATGATATTAGGTCACCTGATCAAGTTGCTGATATATTAACTAAAGCACTTGATCGGAAAACATTCCAAAATATCGTTACGAGAATCCTCCGAGCAAGTCAACTTTTCGGCCAATAGTCTTGATTGACATAACACTCAAAATTTTTGATATTTGGTCTTGGACTACGGATGGGCATAGGTCTTTTAGCGCCTATTGTAAACCAAGTGGTCCATATTTTGTTTCACAATTCAGATCACAATATTCAATAGGTTCCCCGTCGCTGCTCTACCTCTTTTACTGGCATCAGCATCCCCTAACAAATTCAATTGATTCCAACAGTAGCATATTTACCTAAACCCCACACAATTAATTATAAGGACATATACAATAATGTTTTCTTCCACAGCTGACAATGAGGAGATATTGATCTCTCCGACCTTTTATTTTTATATATAATAATTTAAATTCACACAATATTTATAAGATGTGACACTATAACAGAAGGTTAAATATATACCTCATGTTAATAATTACATGATATATTTAAGATAAAACAATTGATATATAAATCCATACACATTTTAATTGTACATCATAATACTAGTCAACGACATACCTAATATTTTTACCATTTTATATATATAGCAATTTTATGACATTTATATGTAACAATTTTGACTGCTATTGCTTATTTTCATTTTTTATTTTATTTTTAAATACATACACTGTGTGACACATTTTTACTTATTTGTTCGTTCGTCCGTTTTGAATCGCAGGGGGGTGTTAACTCACAAACACATAACATTACATTGACTAACACTGTATGTAACATGTTATTACATTTATTCATTTTACATGTGGCAACACTGATCGCCAACATAATATTCTTTCCGCCACTGCTCGACGGAGAATGTTCTCCATTCGTCAGTCGTTGTACTAACGTCGATAATAAATTTTTTCTAAGATGGAAGTCCGTGCTTATCTTTTCTGTGTAAAGTGATCAGAACTCACCTCAATAAATTATATTATACGCTAGCCCATTATTCTCACATATCATTTGTTGTGGTAACACTGTTTTTAGTATTATTTGTAATCTGTGATTTTATGTTTGAAACCCAACTGTGATAATATTTTTTGTGTGCCTCTTGTCGCTCATCAAACGTTGATGAATTAACATCTCCACCATTTTTATGTCGAAATAAAAGTTCGTGAAAGTGAATATTTTCTGTTTTATTTATGTGTTCGTAATATGTGTGTTTGATCTTCATTCGATGTCTACGGTCAATTAAAGTCTTTCGTCTGTATTTTCATTCAGTTCGATCCGTTGATAATTCCTATTTCTTCATATAAAACAACAGCATGTTATCTTCATCATATATATATATCCTTGAAGGTGATTGGGATAGGTTTTTGGCAACAGTGTTGCCAAACCTAATAATAATAAAGTATAAATTGTCAATTATGAAGCCACAGATAAAGTAATAATCACTAAGGGTGTGAATTTTATGCTTTAAAAAAAGTAAAATATGCCAATAAAATATGCTTTTATTTTTCTAAAATATGCCCTAAATATTCCCTAAAACTGGCAAATATGCCAAAATATTCCTTATCATTATGGGGCTCATTTTGAAGGGAAAATCAAAACAAACTTGAAATAGCATGCAGATATTAGTCATTCACTTGATAATTCGAACGAAGAGAAACATTTTGGAATTTTTTTTTATTTTTCCAACATTCTTACATTAGTTGATGGTTATAATTACATTAAAATGGATTACATCTGATAATTAAGTGTTTTCGTAGGTTTTCAAAATTAAAACTTCTTCTCAAATCTGTATATATACGATTATAATGATTTCACATTCTTCTCTCTACCTTTCTCTCTACCAATGAAGTACACAAGAGCTCTGTTTGATAGGATTACACTAACTTATACCAACCTACACCAATAGGGATATTCCACAAATATTCAAGTAAAACTTGGCGCAAAGTCATATAACATTCCTACATTTGTGGAATCACCCTCCTGGTGTAAGCTGGTGTAAGTTGGTGTAGTCCTATCAAACAGAGCTAATGAGGGATAGGCAGAACACATAGGCAAAAGTAAAGGTAAAAGTACTACATTCCACACTATGGAGTGATGGAATGAGTAGCGCCCTTTGTCCAGAACAATTTATCCTATCTAGGAAAAAAAAAGTACTCACAATAGTCAAAATCAAAATTGTCAGAAGTATAAAAATTACAAAAGAAAAAATCAAAAAAGAGATTTCAGATTTAAGTCAAAAAAATATGGAAATATTGTCTAAAAACGCTAAAACTAGTAAAATATTCCCTAAATATGCTCTTAAAAACCTAAATTATGCTAATATATGGTTTTTACCCGAAATATACCAAAATATGCCATATCAAATAGGTGTCATTTCACTGTAAGTTTCACAATTTGCAAAGAAAACTTTGATATGCCACAACTGCTCTGCTACAAAAAAATATGGTAAAGCATAAAATTTGTAGCCCTAATAATCACAGTGAAATATAAACATTGGGTATTCTTGAATTGGTATAACCAACAGTATTGCTCAAACTTTTTATAGTAATAATGCGTTTTGTGTGTAGTGTTACTAGTGGTACGAGTGAGTAAAGTGAGAGTGTTTGAACAACACATTTCAAGACCTTCCTCATCAATTTTCATTTCATAGAACTTGAGAAAATAGAAAATAGGTAAAGTCTTAAACAAATGAATACTACACCTAGAGCCCTGTAGATACAAGTACAGCAATGTACCATTTTCACAAAACTTTCAAAATTTCGGATTTATTTCAAAAACTAATGATACAATTTCAGCAAAATTTTCACAGAATCTTCAACAAATATATTATGTAATATTTTTCCAAAATTTCAGGTTTCTACCAGTAATGGTTCTTTTCAATCTCATTCTCTAACTTTAATTATATAGTTTGATTCCATAAAATTGTGTATGATAAGAGTGATGATGGCAATAATCAAAAAATTTTTACTACCCATTTGTTGGACAAAGTCCATGTACTCTCATAACCTCGTTATACATTTGGTAACACCATTGAATTGAATACAATATACTGGAATGTTCGCTGAGGGAGAAAAGCCGAGCAAGCACATTAGAAAGAGACAGAGATAATAATATGTGAGGTCCATTTTTAATCGTCAATTCCACAATAAAAATACGCCATAATAACTATTATGTGTAGAGTTCCGTCATCGGTAAATAAAATTCAACTCCTAAAATTCCCCTGTTCTCCTGTCTTTGATAAATGTTCGTTAAATAAAATTACAGAAAATAAAATATAATAGACGGAACTCAACGGTGAATATTCAACTAGAATGGTGACGTGGAGGCGATTTGATTTTATAAGATAAGAGATATGTAATGTGACGAGATTTAACAAACATATCTCTCTCCGTTTTTAGAACACCAAGTGATCGGTACGTTTTTCGTTCACGTCTCCGAAACGATAATAAAATAACACAAAAATAATTAAAAGTGCTTTTTAATTCAATGAGTCGTTTTTCTCCTTGTTCTTATTGATATCGCTCATTACAATCGCGCTATAGAACCAAGATTATAAAACGGTAAGACATCTTTTACTAGTGACTTCGAATTATCATGGAACCAGAATTACTCAGCTGACGGATCATCAACATCGAAAACAAAGATTCTCAAACACTTGGTTACAACAACCGGTAGCTATGATATTCAAATTAATCGATAATTAAAATGTAAAAAAGATCGTTCTTCTTGAATTAAGGCTCTTTAACAATAAATTATGGGGAGTTGTGTGAGGTACCATGAGGCAAGACCTCATGGTTTTAAGTAGTATGTAGGCTAGCTCGTTCACACCGTTTTCCCTTCCTGATCTAGGATATTAGTATTTCTTGCGATCTGCGATCTTGGGCTGTCTCTTCAAAATTTCACCTCTTTTCATCATTTCTAATTTTAAACAAATTTCATAAACATGTGACTATCATTTTGGGACGTCACAAATATGTAGTACACATTATCTCTTTTTAAGTAGGTTTTTTTTTTAAAAATCTATTCATTACGCGTGGTATGGTATTAGTCCCCAGGGTTGGGGGTGGGTATGATTTTCATTTCATAACTTCAGGAAAATTTTGGCACCAATAACTCAAATTCATATATTTTATGGTTATATAATATATCCCGTTTTCTTTTCAACATGGTACAGTTTGTAATTTTTGTCCAATAATCACAAAATTTTGTACAAACATTTGTACTAAGCCAAGGACTAGACTATTATTTTTGTCACATTGGCCAGACAGTACTTCTAGTACCAGTTTTGTTTTTATTTTGGCCATGAAATGCTCAATTTTACATCAATAGCCACAACATTCGGAACAGATATTTGATACAATTTATTCAGGTGAGTTCTGATCACTTTGCATGGAAAAGATAAGAACGAACTTTCATCTTAGAAAAAGATTTATTAACGACGTTACTACAACGACTGATGAGTGGAGAACATTCTCTGTCAAGCAGTGGCGGAAAGAATATTGTGTTGGCGATCAGTGTCGACACATGTAAAACGAATAAATGTAATATACATGTTACATACAGTGTTAGTCAGTATAGAGTTATGTGTTTGTGAGGGAGTGAGGGAATCATATCCCAAAACCCCCCTGCGATTCAAAATGGACGAACGAACATATAAGTAAAAAATATCACGTAGTGTATGTATTAAAAAAATAAATAAGCAATAGCAGTCAAAATTGTCAAGTTTAAATATCATATATAAAAAATTGCTATAAAAATGGTAAAAAAATTAAATAAGTCGTTGACTACTATCATGATGAACAATTAAAATGTGTATAAGTCTGTAAATCAATTGTTTTTTCTTATTGTAGGTAGATGCTACCTACAAGGGGTTCATGGAACCTAAGGAGGAAGACAGTGGTTTACTTGCGGGGCGACCAAATTGTTTCTCGGTACCAGTAGCCAGCCGGTTTAAGTTGCCTTACCATACACTAAGCGTACTTCCTAACTGGGGCAATTGTCCAAAAGCGATGTGGTACCATATACAGACCGCAGCACGTATACTGTCAGTGAGTATGTAAATATTACATACCCACTTGCCTCTGTTTACCGCCTCAACGGTAAACACTAAAACGCATCGTCTGTATGAGTGCATACAGACGATGTAATTTGTTTAATGTGCAATGCACAATTAGTATGGGTCGCGGACTTTGGTCTTCGACCCATCTGTCGACGCAGGGCCGAGCCCTGAGGAGGCAAAGAGGGAAACGTCCCCACAGCCACTCCCTCCCTAGTATTTTTGTACGAAAAGACTAAGTCCAGTCATACCCTAAAAGTTGGGGGGACGTTGGACTGATGATTGTCCAGCGGGGTTACATCCTCTGTATGACCTATTTCCTCCAAAGAGGATGTCGCGGAGGGCCTAGCCTAAGGCATGGCCAGTAAAGGTCCCCGTGTGATAGTTGAGGATCCTCCGCTGGTTATAATTAGCACAAGATCGTGCTCCTCTTTTTTTATTTTTGAGCCTGATCGCCTGGGTGGAGTTCCGTTGTTGGACAAAAGGCTGAAGTTGGGTTTCCGGTCTATGGACCGTGATTTTGGAGCGAGAAGGCTGAATGGTCCTAGATGGGTCCACGTCCATGGGGGTAATCATGGATCGTGAAGCATCCGAGGTCTCGCTGATAGGAAGGTGGCGAGGAAGAGGTTGGGTCATTTCAGCCAAGACTGAACTGACCCCAGGCCTTGGAGTGGTACTCAAAGCAAGATTGCTTGCCGAGGTGGAAAGTTGGGCTAACATGATATCATGTTCCCGATTACTCTGTTCCTGCTCTTCTGCGAGGAGGGCTTCCTCATAGTCGAGCAAAGGTTCAGAAGTGTTGGAGGTAGACATTTTTGGTAAGATGTCAATTAAGACAATGGAAAAATGAGAAATATTTTCAAAGCGATTTTAGCACAGAAATAGGTGTTCGAATTGAACAATTTTTTTTTTTTAGAAATTCAGAATGCGATATGCTCGGAGCGTATTTGACAAACGAATGATTTGTATATCGCTCTTGGCTGTTTCATTTGGTACGAATTTGTTGTCGAGTTTATCATAATTCATCTCAGTATAATAGATTTAGTATTTTCCCACCATTTAGAAATTCCCACGTAGAAGATTCTACGTGCAAAATTCATTGATTTAAATTACCACGTGCTTTTATGTGGGTCAACGTATTCGAGTGAATGAACTTTGTTCTTTTATATAGGTCAATGCGATAAGGAACGGTGGTGCGATATCCTTATCGCAACGTACGTTGTGGTATGTTCTGCAATAAGGATGTGTGTCATTGCAACTGCACCGTTTCTCATTGTTCGTCAGCTGATTTCTGTTTTTATAAAAACGCACGTGAATTTATTTTGATTTTCACGATAGATGTTTTATTTTCAAGCTGATTTATTTTCGCATTTTTTCTTCTCTGCGTCTAGGTTTGAATCCTAGAAGCGGAAGATTTGTTTTTGATTTTTATGACCATTTTTTTTGATGTTATAATTTTTGTTTAAACTTTCTGCTATGTTTTGATGCAGGAGTTGATGGTGAATAAATTTATTTTGCCATTTATTTAACCATTTATTTTTCTATGGTTTGGGAATTCGGTGGTTTTTGTATGAGTGAATTTTGTAATTGTGATCATATTTAGGTTTAGCTATTTTGTTGAGCTAACCTTTCTGATCTACAACTCGGAATTTGATTACATTTTTTATAACTTCCTTTAGGCCTGCCTCTTTTGTTGGCCTTTATGGGCTCTTTAGGATCGTAGTAATATTTTCGTATGTTGTCATCGAATTTGACAACTTTTTTTATTTTGTTTTTAGCAGCCGTATTTTCCAAATTTGGTTTTGGTACATCGCTATGCATTTCTTGTACTATTTTTGGCTGTGTTTGTAGCTTTTGAGTGTCGTTATTTTGTTCGACAATTTCTTGTGGATCTTTGACTATGTTTATGTCAGTATCCATATCATTTTCCTTGCAATTTTTCGTGACATTGACTTTTTCATCTGCTATTAAGAATGCAGGTTTTACACGATCTATTGAGACTTTTTTCTCTTTATCGGCTATGAGTAGGGTGAATGTTTTTTCTGTTCTATCCACTACTTTATAGGGACCAGTGTAGGGTTTCTGCAAAGCCTTTTTCATCCTCTCTTCTCGTAAGAACACGTGCATAGTTGTCGCTAAGTGTCTCGAGACATAGGTTTTAGGTTTGCCATGAGTTGCAGCTTGTTTTAAAAATTGACTTGTGTCGTCTTTTATATTTTGTACTAATGTTTCAGGGTTAATTTCTTTGGATTTATAGAAAAAATACCCTTGTAAGCGCAATTCCTCACCGAGTGCTAATTGGGCAGCCGAGTGTCCAGTATCTGTTTGCAAGGCTGATCGGAGGCCTAATAAGATGGTTGGTAGCCTATCAATCCATCTTTTGGTGTCGTGTGCCATAATTGAGGCTTTTAGAGCCCTATGCCACCTTTCCACTTTCCCGTTAGATTGTGTGTGGTAAGTGGTGGTGGACCAGTGTTTCACACCCAAGGTCTTTACTAGTTCGTTGAATATTTGGCTTTCGAATTGTCGACCTTGGTCTGTAGTTATGCTTTGGGGCACACCATATCTAGCAATCCATGTTGAATATATTTCTGCAGCCACTGTTGGGGCTGACATTTCAGTGAGTGGAATTGCTTCAGGCCAGCGAGTAGCTTGATCTATAATGGTCAGCAGATACTTATAGCCACAAGAAGGTGGTAAAGGACCAACTAAGTCTACGTGAAAGTGTTTGAATCTGTCAGTATGTCTGAACTTTCCAAGTTTTGATTTCGTGTGTCTGCCAATTTTAGATTTCTGGCAATTTAGACAAGCACGGGAATCTCGAGGTCATTAATTTAGTAGTACTCATAGGTCCAGTGTGCGATAAGTTATGAATACTGACAAACGCCATTTTCCTATATTTTTGTGGAATATAGGGTCATTCTTGACCTTGGGACATATCACATGTTAACATGGTTTTTGTGCCAGGGAGTCTTTTTTGTCTCAGTTGTAGACTTGATTTGTCTGAAGATATCAATTTTAATAATTCTTCATCCCCTAGCTGCTCAATAGCTATTTCAGCATAAGGTAACTGAGATGGCACTGAGACATATTCTATTTGGCTCAGAGCATCAGCGGGTGTATTTAATTCCCCTTTTATATACCTGATGTCTGTTGTGAATTGACCTATGAATTCTAGGTGTCTCATTTGCCTTGGCGATGCATGTTCTGCTCTTTGCTGGAATGCATGTGTGATAGGTAGGTGGTCTGTATACACAGTAAAAGTTCTACCTTCTACATTATGCCTAAAATGCCTGATTGCAGCATTTATCGCCAATAGCTCCCTGTCGTACGTACTATAATTTTTCTCAGCCTTAGATAGTTTTCTCGAGAAGAATGCTAAGGGCTGGTTTTGATCATTATCAATCTGGTACAAAGTTGCACCAATTGCAAAGTCTGACGCGTCTGTTGCTATGCATAATGGCAGACTGTCATCTGGGTGAGCTAATAATGTTGCGTTAGCCAGCATATTTTTGACGTTGTCAAATGCTAAGTTGGCTTCTTCTGTCCATATGACAGGAGTTTTGTCGCGTTTTTTGTTTGTTTTTATCAAATCGAATAGTTTGCCTTGTTCGGCCGCTGCGTTTTTTATGCAACGTCGATAGAAATTTGTCATCCCTAAAAATTGTCTTAATTGAGCGACTGTTTTTGGTTTAGGGAAGTTTATTATTGGCTCAACCCGGACTTTTTGAGGGGCAATTCCAGCAGAAGTAATTATGTGGTTTTGCATATTCGCATTTACCGGGATTGATAGTTAAACTGGCAGCGTGCAGACGCTGTAATACGGTTCTCATTTTCTTCTCGTGCACTTCAATGCCTCCACTGGAGCATATGCAGATATCATCTATGTATGCGTAGGCATATGGTATGTCTCTCAATACACCATTTATAAATCGCTGGAATGTCTGTGCAGAATTTCTTAATCCAAATGGTATTCGAAGATATTCGAAGAGGCCGAATGGAGTTATTAGCACCGCTTTTTCGATATGGTTCTTAGCCATAGGTATCTGGTGGAAAGCCCAATTAATATCAATTTTGGTAAATAGATCTTTTCCTTTCATGTTTATATTAAAATCCATGATATTAGGAACTGGATATCTATCTGGTTTTGTTTGAGCATTTAGGCGTCTGTAGTCACCTACTACTCGCCATTTTCCACCTGGCTTAGGGATGATATGAATGGGTGAGCTCCATGAGCTATTTGAGGGTCTACAAACTCCTTCTTTTACCATTCTATCGAATGCATCCATAGCCACTTTTAATCTATCTGGAGCTAAGCGTCTTGCTTTTGCTACACAGGGTTGTCCTACAGTTTCTATTATATGAACTGTGTCATATTTATATGTAGGATTTGGATTAAAAGTTGGTTCGGTGATACCAGGAAAATCTGTCAATATATTGACGAATTTATCATTTGATTGCATGTACGCATTAATTATATTAATTATTTGATAATTTTTAGTTTTTCCTTTTATATGTTCACCGGTTGTGGAATCTATTAATTGTTTATTTTTAAGATCAATCAATAGTCCATAATAGGCTAAGAAATCTGCTCCTAATATAGGGTATTTGACATCAGCTATGGTGAAAGTCCATTTCATTGGTTTGTTAAAACCTATATTTACTTTGCATTTTTTGATTCCATATGCAGAGAAACTATAGTTATCTTCTGCATTTAATTGGGATTTCAGAGTGTTATTCTTATGCTTGATCTTGGCTGGCAGTATGCTTATATCTGCGCCTGAGTCGGCAAGAAATTCTCTCCTTTTTGACCTGTCCTGTATGAACAGGCAGCAAGAGTAGTTATCCGAGGGGTTGGTTGCCGCTGATACAACCCCTCTCTTTAGTTTGACTTATTGGGAGATTTTTGGTTGTCTCTAACCTTGTCCAATTCCGTGAGCAATTCCTTTTTCTTTTGCTCATCTTTGATCATCCTTTTGGCATAGAATCTGCAGGTGATTTTACAAGTCCTGGCATTTTCTCCCCATTTATTATGGTGGAAGCAATAGTCTTCACGCCAATTCGGATTTTTGTATTTGGGTCTAGATTTAGACCTTGGTGGTGTTCTGCCAGGGCTGTTTTTTCTACTATTATTTCTGTGGTCACGAGATCTTGAGTCTCGTTCTCGCCAATTTCGGTTTTTAGAACGGCTGTTGCGATTTCTGCTGCTATTGGTATTTTTATTTTCCATTTTCAAAGCAGCAATTTTGGCTCTGAGTTCCGCTATTTCTGATTTTTCCGCTGAGATGGCATTGATTACAGTTTTACCTGTGTATTCCAGTGCCTGTTCAGCAGCTTTGGCCAAATTTATTAATGCCTCATCACTGGTAGCGTTTGTAAGATTTAGAGCTCCAAGTGATTGCACAACTGATGTAGGTAGTTGTTGGCAAAATCAGTCAGCTATTACTAGGGGTGATACATGGTTATCCCCTTTTTTCATTAGTTTTGCCATGAATACTGTGGGCTTGTCGTCTCCGATGGACATGCCTCTCATCAGTTCTCAAATTTCCTCTCGAGCGGTTATGCCAAATGCAGTTCTTATTTTATTCTGGAACCAACTATACGAATCTTCTGCTTCGTCTGGACATTCCATGATGTCTGGACAAGCTTTTATGATTTGTGCGGGCATATTTCCACACAATTTTCTGTATCTGTGCTCTCGAGGAATCTCCTCGAGTCGGAAACAGCTGGTCAGTTGAATGAACCAAGTTTCTACATCCTTTGGGAGAAACTCTGGTAGTTGGATCCGTTTTTTGAGTGTATTTTTGGCTTCTTCGACTTCCTTTTTGTCGTATTCCAATATTGCCCTGGCTACGATCTCCTTCATATATTGATCGAACAGCTCTTTTTCTTTTTGAGCCTGTTTCTTAGCCAGTAACCTACGTTCTTTTTCCTCTGGATTTTCAGTCGAAGTTCCAGGCATTTTAGTTTCGTCGTTTTTCAGTATTATTTTTCGAATTAATTTTCCGTTTTTTAATTTTTGGAAATCCAGCTTAGCCGAATTTGTAGCAGAAATTGTTGTAGGACTATTTCCTATCTAGCAGATGTATATGCGTGTTCTACCGAGAATTTGTTGACCCGTCTGGTTTATGGGGCAACGTTTATTTGGTATAGGGGGGTAAATTTCCCACTCCGTGGTCGACTAATAGTCACCTAAATCACATCAGCTATTTCTAGCCAATGAAAAAGTCGTGTCCAAGCCGCACTTATCAGCAGAGCAATTTCTCGCTTGACTAGCGTTTTCACGCCTGAACCACTGTAGCAACGTCAAGGTCACCACTGTGGCTTGTTTGGTGTAGGTAGATGCTACCTACACCGGGTTCATGGAACTTAAGGAGGAAGACAGTGGTTTACGTGCGGGGCGACCGAATTGTTTCTCGGTACCGGTAGCCATACAGTTTAAGTTGCCTTACCGTACACTAAGCGTATTTCCTAACTGGGGCAATCGTCCAAAAGCAATGCGGTACCATATACGGACCGCAGCACGTATACTGTCAGTGAGTATGTAAATATTACATACTCACTAGCCTCTGTTTACCTCCTCAATGGTAAACACTAAAATGCATCGTCTGTATGAGTGCATACAGACAATGTAATTTCTTTAATGTGCAATGCACAATTAGTATGGGTCGCAGACTTTGGTCTGCGACCCCTCTGTCGACGCAGGGCCAAGCCCTGAGGAGGCAAAGAGGGAAATGTCCCCACACTTATATATTGTGTAATTATTAACATAAGGTATATATTTAACCTTCTGTTATAGTGTCACATCTTATAAATATTGTGTGAATTTAAATTATTATATATAAAAATAAAAGGTCGGAGAGATCAATATCTCCTCATCGTCAGCTGTGGAAGAAAACATTATTGTATATGTCCTTATAATTAATTGTGTGGGGTTTAGGTAAATATGCTACTGTTGGAATCAATTGAATTTGTTAGGGGATGCTGATGCCAGTAAAAGAGGTAGAGCAGCGACGGGGAACCTATTGAATATTGTGATCTGAATTGTGAAACAAAATATGGACCACTTGGTTTACAATAGGCGCTAAAAGACCTATGCCCATCCGTAGTCCAAGACCAAATATCAAAAATTTTGAGTGTTATGTCAATCAAGACTATTGGCCGAAAAGTTGACTTGCTCGGAGGATTCTCGTAACGATATTTTGGAATGTTTTCCGATCAAGTGCTTTAGTTAATATATCAGCAACTTGATCAGGTGACCTAATATCATTAAAACTTATTAATTTTTGTTGGAAAGCTTCCAACACTGTGTAACATTTGATTGCAAGGGACCTGGAGCATTTCTGGCCTCCCCCAGATGCAATACGGGACGCAGATATATTGTCCTCGTAGACTTGCACTGGGTCGGTTACAGAGAAAACGCTCTCAGTAAGTCTCCAGATCACGTATATATCGTCTAGTGCATCATTCAATGCAATTAATTCGGCTGCAGTTGACGAAGTTGCAACCGTGTTTTGCCGATGAACGGCTCAATTTAAAAAGTCTTTGTTAACGAATATCATGAAGCCAGTTGTGGAGCACCCTTTCTCTAGATTTTTTATATCAATGGGTGAATTGTCTATGTCGGGTGCATACGACGCATCGACAAAAGCTTTAATTTGTGTTTGGTCAGAGTGGAAGACCAGTGAGAAGTCCCTTGAAGTTTTAAGTTATCTAATAATACGACGAACGTAATTTTTTATTTCATTATTGGAGGATGCCTGAAAACGTGACAAATAATTGACGGCGAAGGCAATATCCTGGCGGGTCAGTCTTGCCACATATAGCAGATTCCCAATCATAGCCCTATATTCAGTATCGTCAATTCCATTTGTTGGTTTATTTATTTTGAGCCCAGTCTCCATGGGTGTGGAAAATGGATTGCTTTCGGTCATTCCGAATTTCCGGAGAATCTTATCAATATATATATTCTGTGTAAGTATTATTTGTTTTCTTGGGATATCACGACTTATTTCGAATCCAACAAAAAAGGTTGGGTTGTGTTCTATTTTTAATGTAAAGTTTATGTCATCCACATAGACTATTAGGAGTGCCATTGCACCAATATTATCCTGTTTGACGTATAAACACATATCTATCTTTGATTGGATGAATCCAGCTTGAATTATTGTTGAATTCAATAAGTCGTACCAACTCTTGGAAGATGTTTTAAGTCCATATATTGACTTTATTAGTCTCAGGCAATTATTTTTGCCTAGTTGGCATCCCTTAGGGTTTGATATGAATATAGGATATTTTATTTGTGAGTTAAGAAATGCTGTTTTTATATCGAATTGTGTTATATTTAAACCATATTTATTGGTAATTGACAGTACCCATCTGATTAACCAGTATTGGATTACCGGGGCATATATTTCGGTTAGAGAGTAATGAGTGAGATATTTAAAACGCCTCACAACCAATCTAGCTTTCGGTATGTGAACGCCTTGGTTGTCAGGTTTTGTGGTGAAACACCACTTTGTATCTACCAACATCACATTTCTCTCCTTTGGGATGATTTCCCACACGCCCATATCAGATAATGAATTCAGCTCGTCTGTAATGGCTTGTTGCCACTCTTCCTTAAAGGGGTTGTTTTCGACATCCTCCCGTTTTTGAGGGATGTGATCCTCAATATAATTTTTATATCTTGATTTAAATAAATTTAAAATTGAGGGAGTTTCTATTTTATTATAATTATCTTGTGTATTTTCATTATTATTATTTATATTATTTATTTGTTTTATGTTTCTCGTTTCATCAAATCTGACATCGCAAGTGACATGCGATTTGTCCATTAATGGGTCCCTTATACAGTACTCACTGTTGGTATACCCTACAAAAATTCCTTTGTCGGATCTTTGGGTTAATTTTCGGTGTTCACTGTTGGCTCTTTTTCTTTTATTTCTTGTGGCTTGTTGCTGACGGCCCTTTATGGGGATATGCCTGTGATTGAGAGACCCAAAACTCTCATATTGGATAAGTCCGGCTTTGTGCCGTAAAACATCTCAAAAGTGGTTTTATTATCTTTATTGGCCCTAATTGGGCTTCTGTTTATAACATAAACAGCCGTCAGAACAGCCAATGACCAAAAACTGAAGTCCAAATTGGAGTCAAACAACATAGCCCTTGTCCTTACCATAATCATTTGATTCTGCCTTTTGGCCATCGCATTCAACTCTGGTGAATACGGAACAACTGGCTCAAGGTTTACGCCGTTGTCCTCACAATATTCCCTAGCATTGTCACATCTTAAAGTGGCTATAGGGTGATCCGGGAATTTCGACTTTAATTTCATGTATAATTTTTTGAACTCCTCGAAAACCATTGATTTTTTCTCAATAGTGGAGATAAAAGTGTACTTTGTGGCATGATCCACGAAAATCAAAACATACTTTTCACCATATATGCCTGGTGAGAAGGGGCCCATTGTATCTGATGAAACGAGCTCGAGTTTCCTCTCAGGTCGTGTGCGAGTTCCATTGTGCCCTAATCGTCTAGAGTTAGCTTTAACACATACCTCACACTGACTGAACTCGTCATCACGAAAAGTAATTCCATTTGGAATACCTCTTAAGATCTTTGTCAAGAACTTTAAATTTTTTCCTGATAAGTGTCCTAGTCTCCTATGCCATATCATTTTTTTGTCTATTTTTGATGTTTCTATACTCTCATTAGTTTCTTGATTGTCATTTATTGTATTATCATTATTTATTATATTATTATTGGTATTTGTATCTACATCCTCATTTATTTCTCTTCCACCTTCATTCATTTCATTTTCTTGTGGATTATTATTATCATGTTCGTCATTAGGGTTTATTATAATATTACTATCTTTATTATTATTAATTGTGTTTTCTTGTCTTTTATTATTAGTATTCTCTTCATTCTCCTCCTGACTTTCCTCTACAATTTCTTCTTCTACTTCATATTCCATCAACTCATCTTGGGAATTTATGTTAGGCATACATGCCAATTTATTCGATTCATTATTATAAGGACATATTTTATTTAATTCGTCTTCATTTTCTATAATATTAACGGCGGACTCTGGTACAATTTCGTACTTCACCATGTACACGCCTCTTATTTTTGGGGCTGAAAAGATGACTTTATCCGTGCCTCGGACGTATATGTGCGCTGCAGAGAAATTTTGGTCTATGCCAAGTGCCCTATTTTCCGTTAATGTAATCCCTGACATTAAATCTACATTTAGGGATGGTACATAATGTACGTTTTTTAATCTTATCACTGTTTGATTTCTCTCTGAATTTTCCACTCTGATAAACATAGTACCTATGTGTGTGGCAATGAGTAGTGTATCCTGAATGGCACATTCCAGCTCGATAGGCTTTTCTAACATTATTGGGTTAGACAGTTTTGATAAATCTGATATTACGTGAGCAACTGCTCCACCATCTAACATAATTCTTTTAGTGAGGGGGACATAATTTGAGTCTGACTCTTTTTTTGTGTCTGTAGATGTAATTAAGTTTATCAATTTATTATTATTTGTGTTTGTTCTCGGATCATGATTCCTATATCTGATCATCATGGACCATTGAACATAATTTTCCTTCTTATTTTAATTATTATTATTATTATGATTGTTTCGTCCGTATCTTGTGTTTTGTGCAGGACCATCTAATTTATCTTGGGGTTTTACACCCTCTTTATTTGACGGACATATTTTGGCTATGTGCCCTTTGCCATGACACTTAAAACATACTAAAATATTCAAACTTGGCAAAGTATTTTGATTTTGATTATTATTATATTTTTTATTTTCATAATTATTATTGTTATTCTGAGACATTTCTGATTGTTGATTATTATTATATGTCATTTTCCCCTGATCTACGTTTTGACTGTGATTTTGGTTTCTATTGGTGTTATTATATCTATTGTAATTTCCTCCATATTGAGATCTTTGATTCTTATTATTGTGGTTGAAATTACGAAATTTATTATTGTGGGGACTCATCGGTATGAGGTGTAGGGGCTCGGACCCCTCGACGACAGTCGCCGCCCCATAGGGCAGGCAACTTATCGTCCTTGCGACGTTAAACGAACACACGAAATTATGTTCGATCGTAATTACCTGCGAATACTTGCAGATAATGTACGAGTACGAATCGTGACTCATCCATCAATCAATGTCACAATTCGTACACGAACCGGCCAGCCGCCACCTACGATAGTAGGGGATGATGCGACCTGGCCGTACTTAAACAACGTACGTATTTTACTACGTACGTGTGTTTTTGAGTGCACCAGCCAAAACCGGTTATAAAAACTCACAGAACCAGCTCTAAAATCGCCAGTGTTCGGTTTTGGTTTTGGCTTGCCCCATACTTTCGTATGAAGTGGCTGAAACGCTTAAATTCCCCTGGTAGAATTTCCGTCTGGTAGAATATCTCTCACGACAAGGTATTCCACAGTGTTCGATGTTTTCTGGCCTGACTTAAAGTATTTCCAGCCTTTCAGTCGCCATGTTCAAGTATTAGTTGCGCTTCGGCCTATTTTGAACTTTCGAGAAGAGAGAAAACGTCTAATAGCTCCTCATATTACCATCACTATTAAATTTTAATCTCTGAAAAGCCTGCTTCGCGTTAATATATGTAACTTGCGTGCAGCTTCTGTATCTTTCATCTAGTACTTTTAATATCTGGAAGTAAGAGTCTGCTGAAGTGGGATGTTATACCCCTCTCTTTAAAATAAATAAATAAAGAGAAACAAGACAGTAGACCTGGAGGAAGAAGGTTGGACTCATCCCCCAACTCCCCCGACTTCGACTCGACACTCCTTGAATTTGGCAAATATAGAAGAAGGCCCTCAACACCCAGAATTAGCACGACTGGGAACTGCAATAAATAAAGAAGATCTAGCAGTTAAAACGTTGAGAAGTGGTCGGACTTTAAGCCAAAGCTCCAACCCGAAAACACCTGTCCCACAAAACACAGGAGCCAGTGTTTTCGACCAGTAAGGAAGGCAGAAGTACTGTGGAATACGCTTGTCAACAAAAAGACACAGCAATGGTTCCACCACCAACTGAAAACCCGCAACCATCACAGGGAGGCAGTAGTCAGCCGCAGCTGACACCCGAAGTCCTGGCCCAAATCTTGCAACTTTTACAAATGCAACCAGGACAGAACCCTAATCTCTATAGACGAAGGATAGACATCCCGGAATTTCTACCGAATGAGGTAGAATTATGGTTGACTCTATTAGAAGGCAGGTTCAGAACAGAGAACATAACTCTGAACCAGCGGTATACACACATCTGTGGAGGCATGCCTCCACAGATAATCCGCCACATTCCGGACGTTATGGAATGCCCTTCGACAGAAGAGGACAAGTATGCCTGGTTCGTCAAGAAAATTAAAAAAGTATTTGGGAAAACGAAAAATGAAATAATAGATGATGTGATGGGTGGTATGAAGATGGGGGACGACAAACCCTCAATCTTCATGGCGAAGTTACGACAGAAGGCGGACAATATCGTAGCCCCTTCTGTCATAGGCAATCAATTCTGTAAGCAACTACCACAAAGTGTTGTGCAGTGCCTAGCCGCCGTTGGTTCCACGGTAATCAATACATCCGCGGACCTGGACTTCCTTGCAAAATCCGCAGACAATGCGCTCGAATACACAAGGTCAAAGCCGGTGGTCAGCGCAGTATCTGCAGAGACTGGGGAACTCGCTCAACTTAGAGCTCAAATAGCTCAGTTGACCGAGGAAGTAAAGAGGAACAAAAGCCAAAGCTCGACGAAGCCCAATAGTAGCTGGCGACAAAGATCGAAAAGTAGAGGCAACAACAATAATAATAGCAGCAGAGGACGTCAGTCCCGGTCAAGAGACCGCAGATCTAGTTCCGGAAGCAGGGGTCAGAGTTCAACTCCCCCTAGAACAACATCTCCCAAAACCCAGTCTCGAAATTGGGATGATAAGAGTTGCTTTTTCCATAATAGGTTTGGCGCTGAGGCCACCAAATGTAACAACAGGTGCAGATGGTGGGGTAAAACCTTTAACAAGGAAGCGTCAAACTAAAACGAGGGGCCATCTGTGCGGCCGAAGACCCCTCGGAAAAATACTCACGCCGCCTGTTCATCAAGGACAGGACAAACAGGAGACGTTACTTAATAGACTCGGGAGCAGACCTGAGCATACTGCCAGTAAATAGAACCCAAAAAGTACTTCCTCCGAAATACCATCTCCGTACTGTGAATGGTCAAAACCTTCCAGCATACGGACTTGAGACAAGCAAAGTAGACATCGGACTCAGCAAAAATATGACGTGGTCCTTCACGGTTGCAGATGTTCCAAACCCGATCCTGGGTGCAGATTTTCTCGCACACTATGGCCTGATCATCGACCTCAAACACGGTAAACTGATCAATAGTGAAAATAAAAGTGTGGAAGGCAAAACGCTAGCATACAGACTGGACACAAACATATCCAGCTGTACTAAAGTCGACGGACAACTCTTACGGATCCTGTCAGACTATCCTGGAGTCACACAACCCTCAATTCGCAGGCATCCTACGTACAAACACGACACGGTTCACTACATAGAAACCAAAGGACAGCCTTGCCATGCTAGAGCACGACGGTTATTACCCGACAAACTCAAAGCGGCACGAGAGTACTTCAATCGCATCGTTGAGGAGGGCGTATGTCGCCCCTGAAAAAGCTCATGGAGCTCTCCTATCCACATGACAAAGAAAGCAAGTGGAGAGTGGCGAATTGTCGGCGACTACAGGGCCTTAAACGCCATAACAGTTCCTGATCGCTACCCAGTCCCCAATATAATGGACTTCAACGCGAATATGAAGGGTAAAACGATGTTCACAAAAATAGACATCAACTGGGCATTCCACCAAATTCCTATGGCCGACCAGGACGTTCCAAAGACAGCGGTTATAACCCCCTTTGGATTATTCGAATACCTTCGAATGCCATTTGGACTACGCAACTCAGCACAAACTTTCCAACGATTTATCAATGGACTGTTTAGGGAATTGCCGTTTGCATATGCATACCTGGATGATATCTGCATTTGCTCAGAAGGCGGTGAGCATCAGCACGAGGAGAATGTGAGAGCCGTGGTACAGCGTATACACGCAGCCGGACTCACTATCAACGTAGGCAAAAGCTTATATGCACAGACCGAAATTGACTTCCTCGGCTACAAAGTCTCGACCGAAGGCATTTCCCCCTTGAAGACCAAGGTAGAGCCAATATTGAACTTCCCGAAGCCCTCAAATGTCGCAGAACTTAGGCGTTTCTTGGGGATGGTGAATTTCTACAGACGTTGCATGAAGAATGCAGCAGCCGAACAAAGTAAGCTGTTTGCACTAATAAAGACAAGTAAAAAGAAAGATAAAACTCCACTCGAATGGAACGAAGAAGCCGAACAGGCCTTTGAAAATATCAAAGAAACACTGGCAAATGCAACTCTGTTGGCTCATCCAGACGAAAGTCTGCCGTTATGCGTAAGTACCGATGCATCAGACTTTGCTATTGGTGCAACATTGTACCAACTGGACACTAACAACATCAAACTACCGCTAGCTTTCTTCTCGAGGAAGCTCTCAAAAACAGAAAAGAATTACAGCACATACGATAGGGAATTGCTCGGAATTTTTGCTGCGTTGAAGCATTTCAGGCACCAGTTAGAGGGTAGATGTTTTTCTGTGTATACTGACCATAAACCCCTAACATATGCCTTCACACAAAAAGCAGAACCGGCATCTCCGAGAAGAGCACGACAGTTGGACTATATTGGCCAACTGACTACCGACATTCAGTATATAAGTGGAGAACTTAACACTCCAGCTGATGCCTTGAGTAGAATCGAAGCTATCTCGGTTCCTGTCCAATTGCCTTATGCTGAAATAGCTAAAGCACAGCTTAAGGATGCAGAATTGCAGGGGCTGTTATCAAACGATGATACTACCCTCAAATTGAGACAGCGAAAAATTCCCGGTACTGATGTTTTATTAACATGTGACATCAGTACAGGTAAGAATAGGCCATTTCTACCGGTAAAATATCGCAGGTTGGCTTTCAACAGTGTACATAATCTGTCACATGCTGGGCCAAAATGTAGTGCTAAACTAATTTCAGAAAGATTTGTATGGCCACGAATGAAGTCTGACTGCAACAAATGGGCTCGCAGTTGCCTGAACTGTCAAGAATCCAAAGTAGGAAGACACACTCGCTCGCCCCTCAAATCATTCAAGCAAACACAGCGGTTTAAAACGGTTCATATGGATCTGGTAGGCCCATTGCCACCATCCCAAGGACACAGATACCTGTTGACGATAATAGGCAGGGCAACACGATGGCCAGAAGCAATCCCTCTTCACGAGATGTCAGCTCCAACAGTAGCTGCAAGGTTATACGATACCTGGATTGCGAGGTATGGCGTACCGGAAGTCATAGTCACAGACCAAGGTCGCCAATTCGAGAGCTCGCTCTTTAAAGAGCTGGCAAATAAGCTTGGTGTTCAACATAGTCATACCACAGCTTACCATCCTCAAGCCAACGGCAAAATAGAGAGATGGCATAGAGCTCTCAAAGCCTCCATCATGTCACATGATACAAAGAGATGGGTAGAAGTACTCCCTACCATCCTCTTAGGCCTTCGATCCGCCCTACAAACTGATACAGGTCACTCTGCAGCGCAATTAGCGTTCGGCGAAGAGCTACGCCTTCCAGGGGACTTCTTCACAAAATCGAAAGAAGTTAGCCCCGAAATAATGGTACAAAATATAAGAAATGATGCCAACAATTTCCTAAATCAGGCAGCTCGTCATGGCCAGCCCAAGATTTACGTCTCGAAACACTTGGCCAATACGTCACACGTATTTGTTAGAGACGAAAAAATGAGATCTGCGCTGGAGAAACCATACGCCGGTCCTTACAAAGTAGTATCACGAGATGAGAAAAACTTTGTGATACTCATCGCAGGCGAACCAAGAACAATTTCAATCGACAGATTGAAGCCTGCGTACTTGGTAAGTGACGACAAGAGAATAAGAAGGGTGCAAAAGGAGAACCCCGAAAATACGCAGACGAATTCCGAAACAAAAACGGAAGAATTCGTCGAAAAAAGTGAGAAAAACACCTCACATAAAGAAAAACTCAAGAAAACAGTGAGATTTTCGGACGATGTGACCACTAAAACATATGATCCTGAGGCCCCCTTACACCCACGTAAAAGAGGTAGACCTCCAGGTACAAAAAAACGCAAATATTCACATCCTTCCCGCACGTCCGAGAGGTTAATGCGACGAAAATAAAAATTTACTCCCGAAAAGTAATATCCGTAGTAAAAGTCGAAACCCGCTAAAAACATACGGGAAATATCGGAACTCCGCGAGACAAAGAAACTCCGGAGATAAGCAAACGAGGAATGCCAATAAAAAGAAGAAGACAGGAATAAACAAATCCACGTGCAATACGGAAACAAAACATTGCAACGTGCGAGTACCGTTAACCGCAAAGATAATCTCTACGACGTGACGTCACAAACGGAGATTCCTTTGTACTTAAAATTCGAAAAATAATATTCACTGAGTTTATTTCAGGCATAACTCTGCTTAACCCGATCAGAACTTAACCGGAAAACTTGTATACGGCCGAGAATTTTAAGCGCTATCCCCTCTACGTGTAGATAAGAAGATCCGAAAATAAAGAAAAATAACTGTAAAGGTAAATCGAAAAATGAGGTAAAAACATCCGTTTCAGAACCACCGATTTACTTGGTCGTTTCTTGAGCTTAATTTTTGGTACCTTCTCCTAACTATAACCCATTCTGTTCCAATGTCACGAATACCCATCCCGATGTCCGCCAGTTTTCACTTCGCCAAGACATCCGCTGAGAAATCAAAAACTCAGCAGATGACGAAAGCGAAAACGGAGCTGGATAGGATAGAGGAGGAGCTGTTAATGGACACAGCTCCTCCAGTTGCTGATGTACTGGCGGAGATGACGACTCCACTACCGCCGGTCATCTCTCCTCCCCGATCTCCGGAGGAGACGACTCCGACTCCGGAACCCCCGAAGCCGGAGCCGAAACCCGAAGAGAAGAAGGAAGCGATGGGCTTCCTATTCACGGCAGAGAGGGCCGCGAATGAACGGGCGAAGATGGCCGCCTGGACATCGGGGAACACAAACTCCCCGATGCACAGAAAGCCAGTATTCAAACGTCCGCTGCCCCCTCACTCCCGCCGTCATCCCTACGCCCACGCGAAAAACGCGAAACCAAGGTATAGGGGTGAAACCAGCCGGACTAACTACCTGGCCCGAGCAAACGCCCGTAGGGAATCCTACGAGTGCGTTGGGGCCGCGGTGGGCAGTGCTCTGGCGAAATGGGAGGCCGACCAAAGACGTAAGTAAACCCGCACGTCCCCCAGGCCTTGCGCATTTTTGGTCGTTTTTGTGCCGCAAAAACTGGGGGGGAGTAGCTGTGGGGACTCATTGGTATGAGGTGTAGGGGCTCGGACCCCTTGACAACAGTCGCCGCCCCATAGGGCAGGCAACTTATCGTCCTTGCGACGTTAAACGAACACACAAAATTACGTTCGATCGTAATTACCTGCGAATACTTGCAGATAATGTACGAGTACGAATCGTGACGTCATCCATCAATCAATGTCACGATTCGTACACGAACCGGCCAGCCGCCACCTACGATAGTAGGGGATGATGCGACCTGGCCGTACTTAAACAACGTACGTATTTTACTACGTACGTGTGTTTGTGTGCACCAGCCAAAACCGGTATAAAAACTCACAGAACCAGCTCTAAAATTGCCAGTGTTCGGTTTGGTTTTGGCTTGCCCATACTTTCGTATGAAGTGGCTGAACACGCTTAAATTCTGTAGAATTTCCTTCTGGTGAGAATATCTCTCACGACAAGGTATTCCACAATTATTATTATATCTTGACTTTTTCTCGTCATACAACCTATCTGACCTTTCGATCAACATGGCGTGGAGTGTTTCGATTGTTTTCTGGTCCTGACTTAAAGTATTAAACTCCAGCCTTGTCATGTCATAGTCCATGTTCAATGATATTAGAAGTTGTTCTATTGCTTACTGTTTATCCAAAGGTTTACCACAGTCCCTTATTTTTTGAGCTGATCTCGAGAAAACGTCTAAATAGCTCCTCATATTACCATCACTATTAAATTTTAATCTCTGAAAAGCCTGCTTCGCGTTAATATATGTAACTTGCGTGCAGCTTCTGTATCTTTCATCTAGTACTTTTAATATCTGATTTATTGTTTTTAGGTCTTTGACTCTCTCAATTAATTCGTTGTTAAGTACCTGATAGATTAGAGCCTTTCTCTTTTCCTGATTACGGAAATATGCCATTTGACTAGCTGGACTAGCATTGCCAGAGTCAGGGTTTAAAAAATTATTCAACTCAAGTCCCAAAAATAACACTTTGGTCTCAACATCGTGCATAATTGGATACAATCCTTCTGCATAGAGTGTTGAGACCATCATGGTCCTCCAGGCATCATAATTCCTTCCATCGAATACCTTTTTTGTATCAAATCGTGACATTTTATTATTAAATTTTGGGTATTCGGGAATTTAAATCCTACCTCAGAAACACGAGAACTTAAATCTAGAGGGTAACACAGTCTTAACCGCACGATAATGCACAACACAGTCTCAACCACTCGATAGGGAATGCAAATTAAATAAACTATAATAGGACATTCAATAATTAATTAATATTTTAAAATAACTCTCACTAAATATATGTTGCCGACGATGAGGTGATCTCTCCGCCATTGTTTATGTTTCTTAAGCAATCGATTTACTCGGACTTTCTCGCCAAAAATGTTCAAAATCGAATTTGTTAAAGCTTTAAGTCTTGTTTCAGAACGAAATTGATTTTACTAAACACGTTAAAACATAAATTAATATTCAATGCAAAAATTATTCAACAAAAATATGAAAGAGATTACTGCTGAAAGGAAATAATCTGTTAACCTTCATCAATTGAAAAGATCTTTTATTGTATGTGAACAGGAA
This sequence comes from Ericerus pela, assembly GCA_011428145.1. NCBI lineage: Eukaryota > Metazoa > Arthropoda > Insecta > Hemiptera > Coccidae > Ericerus > Ericerus pela. Next base: position 3,296,332 of record WOFM01000637.1, on the reverse strand, counting down.
AAAATTTGTCACCAATGTTAATGATCATAAATATAGGTTTTCTTTTGTTGGATTCGATGAAGCTCATCCAACAAAGATTTCCTTTTTCTGCAATTCTCAACCAACAAGATAATGTTTGAAAGGCTATTGAATCCACCTTTCAAGTTTCGTCTTTACTTGAAATTTGGTTGAGAATGTACATGAAAATATACCAAAATTTAACTTTGTGTTACCGAAATTTTAATTTTTTTAGTCAATTTTGATCAAAATCACACGAATTAATAATTAATTAATCTAAAATTTTTACTTATCTTATATCTTTTCGTTCACTTTCGTAGTTTTTTCGATGTTTTCCTTCTGCTTTCACGCCCAGTTGACACCAAACTTCGACGATTTTACACCGCAATTTTCAGATTTTCAATTTTTCTTACTTTGTCTTATTCTCCGGAACACAGCATAAACAATTGCCAACCATTTTTGATTCTATGAACTGGTTTCCTAAACCACAAGATCCTCTCGTATCTGATCTGTTTTCTCAAAATTCTCGATTTTGACGTTTTAACAGGCGCCCAAGAATTTACGGTTGTTTTCATTCATTTTTACTTTTATTATTGATTTGCTCAAATTAAAACTTTAAATTTTTTCAGGATAGTTACTTTAATCACTGAAACAAACTTTGCGTTCACGAATTTTATACTTTTCCTACCACTTTGCGTGGAGGTATCACATGGCACTAAGCCTTTTCACTTTGCGTGAAACACAAATTTTTAACTTTTAATTAATTACACAATTATCACATTTTAATTACCGCACTTATTTTTCCGATCCGCAGCTCTGCCTACCATATTGAGGTGAGTTCTGATCACTTTGCACAGAAAAGATAAGAACAAACTTTCATCTTAGAAAAAGATTTATTAACGACGTTAGTACAACGACTGACGAGCGGAGAACATTCTCCGTCGAGCAGTGGCGGAAAGAATATTGTGTTGGCGATCAGTGTCGCCACATGTAAAACAAATAAATGTAATATACATGTTTCATAGTGTTAGTCAGTATAGAGTTATGTGTTCGTGAGGGATTGAGGGAATCGTATCCCAACACTAATACATGTTAGAAACAGTAAAAAAAAATATTTTGCCCAAAATATTTCCTCCACATGCAAGTGTATATTTACATGCACGTCACTTATAAGCTGTATGATACAAAATGGCGTATTGCTAGACTCGTATCTATAGGGCTTTAATGTCATCTCCATCATATATATATCCTCGAAGGACTCAAGTCTCGACGCAAAAACAACTCGGGAATAAATTTTTTTTAAATTTTTTTTGTGGTAGTTTATCAGTTTTTGAATTTTGATATTCTGACGGTGAAAAGCTCAAAGTTTATTTTCGGTGAATGAGCTTGTATATTCCTAATTTTAATTTGCCAGTCCAATCTTTCGATGTTAAATTTTTTTAAGTGGTTGTGTGATGTGAAGTAGAATCGTATGAGCAGTTTGTTTTTCTTGAAACCTTTTAAAGATGGGTAATGCAGGAAGTAACGCCCGAGAACGACATAAGTCTTGTGATCTGGACTTGATTTCTCCGAATCGCGAAATACTGAGTCAAGCATTCATATTCGATAAAATAGATGGCTCTGTTTGCTCAGAACCTTATACCGAAGATGACGAATCTTGTGGAAAGCAACACTTGGTGAGAAGAACTTACGAAAATACCGTATCTGGTGAACTGATTACCAGTTGTGATTTTCTGTCTATATTTTTAAGCATGCAAAATTGATTAGTCAACTCGATTTTGTACTTTGTCCCTGATGAAAGTATGTTCTAATAATATTGCTATAGGAAGATTCGAACTTGCAGTGTGATTCAACTAACATGGGCGCCGAAAGTAATGAAAAACCAGGATTATTACCCACCGTATTTAAATGGGAAGGCGGTGGGAAAGATGTGTCTATTAGTGGAACATTTTCAAACTGGAAACCAGTACCTATGGTAAAAAGGTAAGACTGGTCACATTATATGTGAATCAAATATTTAAATTTGTTGCTTAATGTATTGTTTACTTGCAGTCATGGCGATTTTGTGACTATAATAGATCTTCCGGAAGGCGAACACGAGTACAAATTTTGCGTTGATGGTGATTGGAAGTACGATCCAACAACGGTATGAATAAATTTTACATATGTAGCTGGGTCATGCTTATGATTTGCGAATAATAGAAAACTATAATTGTATTATTATTACAGAAAATTGCCGATAATAATTTAGGTACGAAGAACAATGTTATTACCGTAAAAAATACTGATTTCGAGGTATTTCAAGCTTTAGACATGGATAGTGAACATTCCAGTTCCGCTAATCAAGGTAAAATTAAATTGTACATTTGATGAGATTATCTGACCTGGTTATTTCAATATGAGTATTTGCTTGTTCCACTGCTTTCGAATTACGATATAGTTAATTTGAGTTGAGGCAGAAATTTAATTCATTCAGCTGATCGGAAGGTGATTTGGGATTCATTTATTTTGTTTAAGATTTATGGGCAGGGGCTTCGCGAAGCGATGTCATCTAGAAGGTGGGAGGAGAAGGAGTGTGATTAATCGAATTTACAAAATACGAGAAAAAAAGAAGAAAAAATTTTTTTTACATTATTTCAATTTTTTTCCTCCTCGTTCTGTTCTTTCAACTTTTGTGACTAGTGAGGTTCACCAAACACACCCCTCTGCCTTTTTATGAAAACAAGTTTTTGATATTTGTATCTCCTTGCCTAAAAGTCCTATTGTTTTCCGAAGGATATCTCTGAATAACGTATATTTATTTACCTCTTTTCTCATTATGATTAGATCGGTCTTTGTAATCATTTTGCTATTATAACAGGATACTATTTACCCATATTTTATAATAATTTTTAGACCTTTTATTGTTTTTGGTTTACCGCTTAATCTTGCGTAATCATTTTTCGTCGAAATTATGAAAAGATTCCCACATTTTCTTATGCATTATGTTTTGGAGAGAGTCCTACGTATTCCGATGGGTTTTTACTATTTTAATCTATTGCCAAATCTGAAAGATTTCTTTGTATTTTAAAGAGGTGTCTCGCGTTACTTAAAATTTTCTTTCAACTTGCTGTTCTAATAAAAAATTAAAGCCTTCTTTTTCGTATTCATTTAAAACTTTCATTCCATCTTCCTCAAATAATCTTTTTTTAAATTTATTAAGAAATATAGCAATTTTTTTTTTTCATCCTTATTGATCTTAATTTTTTGAGGAATTCATTACCAAATATTGTGTTGTTTATTTGATCATTCAAAATTTTTTTTTCACGTATTTTCAGATGTTACCACCTCCACGTCAGATTACACTCAAGAAATACCAGTTATGCATAGGCCTTGGGAACGAATGCATGGTCCACCAATATTACCACCTCATTTGCTACAAATTATTTTGAACAAAGATACACCGCTTTCAGTGAGTTATAAAACTTGCATCATTCGTAGTCGACTAGTTCATACTTGATAGCAGAGAAGTATTGGTTGACCCCTAATTTTGTTTCATGTCTGAATCACATATTTTTCATGACAATGAAAATTTTTTTGTTTGAGTGTGTTTCAATGATGCAGAATTTCCAGTCCAAACAGTATTTAGTTCTCTCTTTGGAATGATTTCTGAAAACACTGATTTTACCAAATTACATGCGTTGCTCAATAATGGCTGTGAAATTCGTTTTATGCTTGTTTATGATAAAATTCTTTGCTAAGATGGTTGTAAAATGTTCGGGATTATAGGTACGATTCGAAGATATGTTTCACCTTCAATTACATCTGTCGATTTCAGGTAGCTAGTTGAACAAAAAGTTAGATAATATCAAAACTGATGAATGATTATTTTATACAGACGTTATTCTGCGTTGCCTTCCGTTTATTTCAACCTAATTTTACCAATCAAGAAGTATTAATCCAACATGAGGCATAATCTTGGAACGACAACTTCTACTACCAATAGTATTCAAAAATTGGAAAATGATGAGATCATTGAAAATTTAAAAAATAAAAACAAATACCCATAATATGTAAAGTATATTACATGTATGTGAAATTCAGGCATATCTTGAAATTCCTGAAAATTTTAAGCAAAGTGAAAACAGTGAAAAATGATACAACTTTCTGAGGAATTTCATACATTGTCTGGCAACAGTTAGGCAGATAAGTATCTCACACAGAAAACGAACAGGTCATTGTGGTAACATGAATAAGGTGAAATGATAATGAATGTACTGTTTAAATTAAACTGTTTTTGATGTGTAAGCATCTTAGTTCTCGGTGAAACTTACAAGCATCAGGCGTCCGATCGTAAAGCCTCGTTGATGTGTCTTTGTGTGGGTAGGGGTGTGTATATGTGTGGTTGTGTGCGTGTTCCGTATCAACTGAAGTTTTATGCATCATTTCAATTTTTAAACAAACCTCTTATATTTCATTCAATGATTACTCAGCCTCTATTTAAGCGAGAGAGCTGGGGTTGGTATTGCTGGAGAGAAGGGAAAATTTAAAAAATTTACATACGATTTTCTAATCATCTTGGAAATGAACAAACAAAAAAAAAACGCAAATAATGGAAAATTAGCCATTTTTTGGATTGTAAAAACTTCTCATCATTTACTCAGTGATTTCTCAGCGGCTATCTAAGGTGGAGAGCTGAGGTTGGTGTAATCGGAAAGAGGAGAAAGTCTGCATAAATTAACTATCCATATAATTTTTCTATCGTCTTTAGCAGTTTGAAAATAAGTGAACGAAAAAAAAGGAAAACTGAAGGAAACTTCCTCATTTTTGGAATCTAGAAACCATTCCCCTTTTACTCTGTAATTACTCAGCCGCTATTTATATTAGCGAGCTGAGGTTGGTATAATTAAAGAGAGGATAAAATTTTCATGAATTTGCTAACTTTATAATTGTTTCTATCATCTTTAGCAGTTTAAAAATAGGTGAAATAAAAAACAAATTATTGGAAAATTTGTCGTTTTTTTTATTGTTTGGATATTTTCAGGTTTAAACATCAATCCTTCATGAGTATAGCCACAGTGGAACTCGTGTTTTTTTTTGGCTTCTCTCTCTTTAAATTTTATTTTTCCTAATATCTCAAGCACTTCACTCATCTGAATTTTACCGCACATTAATCATTGGAATTGATGCTCTTCCTCTATTTTCTCAAAATCTGAGTTGTGGGAGGAATCAAGATGTGTTTCTAAAACAAAATTCGATATTCATTTGCTACCAATTCATTGTATTCAACTTTGTTAAGTATCAGTGAGTTAGATACATTGCTCCGCAGTAACGTTTTTCCATTGAAAATGTCACAACTGGTAGCATTAGCCCAATATCTGTAATTTCTGCCGGCTTAGACATGAAAAGAACTTCATTTCATCGTTTGCCTAAAATACCTGAGAATTTTTAGGGATTTCACACCTTAGCCTCTAACGTATTATATAGTTCATCAACATTCGTATTCATGACGAAAAATGTTTTATAAATGAAGTAGTTTATTAGAATTCTGTTGACTGTTTCAGTACTCGTCAAAAAAAAATAGGTCCTGTTGAATTTAGATATTTTAATGTAGTTTTTTGAGCCATTTTATTATCTTAATCTTTTTAACCTAAAAATGAAAGACTGAAATTCTTTTATTATTCGATTTTATTGTGTTAACCTACTTGGAAGTGGTTTCAAAAGAATGAGCTTAATTTGTTGAAACGTCATAAGAAATTATTTTTTTCTACGCAGAAAATTAAAAAAATATGTTTTTCTTACCTGGAAAATTTATAGTTTTTCTCATACTTCGATGTTAGGATGACTGGCCAGTCATATTATCTTTCTCTTTCAATTATATCGAAGTTTGTTTTGGTACTAAAAAAAAAAGAACTACCTCTCAGTTTGTTTCTATTGATGAAATATTTTTAAAAAACATAAAGTATAATGTAAATTTTATGGGCATTTATTTGCATCCTATATTATATTTGTCATCTAGCTTTTTTTTATCTCTATTAAGTTCATACACTTCTGTTCAAATCAGCTTACATTTATTATAATGTCGTATAGGTTTGTTAATTTTTCATACCTGGTTTCATCGACTTCAGCGGTATGAAGAATTTTTGTCAACCCGTGAAAAATAAACCTATTGATTTATACCCGAGGTATCATTTTCAGAGTAATAACTTTCTGGTGAATTCTCCCTCTTAACAAAAAAACACGGAACCTGGACGTTTTCGAATGCCTCTTATAGCATTGAAGAATACATAAAAACTCATTTGATCCCATTTGAATCCCTTTCAGCTGGAATTTTGTGAAATCAAGAACTTTAGTTTTAGACAATTAGTCAATTGACCTTTGAAATAAAACTAGTTCAATATCTTCTCGGCCCTAAAAGATATTGAGAAATTCGTGAAAAGGCATTTGGCTTTGTTATTTTGACCTTTAAAATGAAAAAAGAATTTTGAACTTTTACCTAGTCATAAGAACCGATCCAATATATCTTCGGTCCTAAAACATATTGACAAACGCTTAAAAATCAACTTGACCCAATTTGACTTCCTTAGGGATCTATAGGGTAAGAATTTCGTAAAATCCAAAAAATAATTTTTGGAAAAATTAGTCGAATGATCTTTTAAAACAATAAACAATTGAATTTTTTCCCGGGCATAAAATATATTGAGAAATGTGAAAGCTCATTTGATCCCATTTGACTGACCCCCTTAGGGATGGAATTTCAGAAAACACACTTATGAGCACCTACGACATGTGAAGATTGTATCTTCAGGTCAATAAGTTCAGTGGTTTTGGCTGGGCGTCGATGAACGAGTCAGTCGGTCGAGGTTCTATTTCTATAATGTGTATGTATATAGATGGATAGAAGATGAATATTAGTTTATTTGAAAAATACTTGAGCCGAACATTTCTTTTATCGTTGAGAAAAATAAACTTACAATAAAATTTTATAATAATTTAATTACAATTGAGAATGTATAGTAAATTTTTTGGAGAGCTTTGTGGAACGTGTTAAATTGTCCCTTCATCCACTCCTCCTCCTATTCTCCATTTCAAAATGAGAGAAGTGTTTCAGAATTTATTTATCTTTGCTATTTTTCATTTCTTGAAAAACGTAATTTTTCTTCTTTTTTCCTTTTTCTTTATCTGAAAATGGAAGGCCGCAGTGTTAGTAGTTCAAGATTTTCAATGGAATTGAACTCATATTCTACAAAATTCCATTACGAAACATAGAATCCTTCAAAAATACCAGATTTCGATGTTATTCAACCACTTGAGTATTTTTGACAACGTTATAGCATCATTTGAATTCTTGGTAAAATATTATAGTCAATTTTTTACCTTAAATAAGCCTATTTTTCCTGCTACAGTGAAATTGAATTTATAAAATATTCAAGTATGAACGAAAGTTAAATATCATACATCCTATTTTTCAGTACATATACAAAATCTTAATATACATTTTCCTCTTGCCCTCAGAACCATTAAATTTTATTTACCTTCTTACTTAATTGAAAATTTCATTCCTGTTAATGTATTAATTGAGCATTATTATTATATTTCACGACTTGATGTAATTTTGTTTCGTTTTTTTGTTTTTTTGTTTTTTCGTATCGCAGTGTGAGCCGACGTTACTACCTGAACCAAATCATGTCATGTTAAACCATTTGTATGCGCTTTCGATTAAAGACGGCGTTATGGTGCTGAGTGCCACTCATCGTTACCGTAAAAAATATGTTACTACGTTACTTTACAAACCTATTTAAGTCGTATTTAAGTGAATTATGTATTTTATAAACAAAAGAGAATTACCATGTTAAATATTTTAACTATTCGTTTTATTAATTTATCGATATTTTGTATGCTCGTTTATAAAAAATTGGACTTTTTTCTCCTCTTTTATTCGTTCTTTCTTTCTTTTTCTGGTGCATTTCGTTTTTAAAATTTTGGTCAAAGTCTGTGGGTATAAGGTGTGTCCATCTGTGTTTCCCTATTTTTGGATCTCTTATTTTGAGAAAATCATGGATTGTTTTTTGTTTTTTTTTATGCATTTGGTATGAGCGAGTTAAAAATGTGTGGTTTTAAAAAAAATTAAAAAAAAATTGGATTCTGTAATAGGAAGAAATAATGTTTTATTTATTTAACTTAGTCCTTTATCCGAAAAATAAATGATTTTATCACGTTTTACGAATCAGTAAGTTGAAAACTTTCGCAGAGCTTTTCATCGTTTTTGCTTCTACTCAGTTAGAATCTGAATCATTGGAAATGGTTGAGTTTAAAATTAGAATGTTGAAAAAACTTGTTTCTAAGTGATAAAATTTGGGTGAAATTAGATAAGCTGTTTTCAACTGATGATGATCTAATCAAGTAATCACAGAATTCTACCTGTGTGCTTGTTTTTTCTTTGTCGTGTTTAAATTGTTTTGAGTCGTTGGAAGGGAGCGAACAGATTATTTAGATTGATTACAAACACTTTCTGGTTGAAGCAGTCCGCGAAAAATTAAAATTGATTCATTTATCAACCAAAATTTTAATTTTGAACTGCAGATCTCTTAAACAATATCAAAATACACGGTTTTGATTTACACATTATTAGTTTCATCATTTACTGCGTGAGTATCTCTTCGACTTCCTTAATATCCTTTAATTGAATGAGTTTAGCTGACCAGTGTGATATGACTTTCAGGGACATTGTGTTGGTACATTTACGATGCCGTATAAGGTGCCTCCAGTCAGCAGTGGTAATGTCAAATTGCCTGATTTCATCGTTCTCTTTTCATAGTATCCGATCTTTCCTCTGAAATTTTAACGATAAATTATCAGGTATATGCCTCCTATTTTCTCTTTCATTCTTTCATATTTCGCAGTAAATGGCGATACTTTTGCATGATTCTTCAAACGATTATATACTTACAGAACCCACTCAGTCCAGAAATATCTATCTGCCGATGCTGTCAAACTGAACGGCGATATGCAACTGTCTGTGATCAGTTTGTATGTACGTTCCTGGATGTTGGCGCATAAAATTCGTTTGGTTCCTGCATCAGCCCAACATAATTCGTTCGTGTGCCAGTCGATAGTTACCGAATTTGGGAGCTGTACATCAGGTCCGGACATGAAAACGGATCGATCGCTTCCATCTACGTTGCTCCATCCAATTTGTGGACGGGCACGGTTCCAGTCAGACCAGAAAAGTTTTCTACGTAGCATCAAAAATTGGTTAGCATGTTGCAACTCGTTTTTATGTAGGTTATAGAAAAGAATCTACATATTAAAACTGATCTTATACTGAAACCTGGGGTTGAGGGTTGATTCGTTTTTCATTTCATAACCCCAGAAAAATTTTGGCACTACTAGCTGAAATTCATATATATACACACTCGCGCAAGCTCACACGCACACACATTTCTGTTGAACACGGTACAGGTCGAAATTTTTATCCGATAGTCGTGAAATTCGGTACATTTATTTGGATCTACGCAAGGATGAACCCTATTGTTTTTGGTCCGAATCGGCCCAGTGGTTCGTCTATTACGTCCTATTATATTTATTTTTGGGGCTTAAGAGGTCTAAAATGTGTCATTGTTAACCAATAGTCACGAGATTTGGTATAGGCATTGAATATTATATTCCATGATTCTAAAAAATTTTGTTTAAATTTTTCAAATGGCTTCACGGTTTATGTGTAGTGGTGGTTCAAAAAAATCTTTAACTGTTGCTAAGAAAAGAATGTTAAGTCCAGATGAACCAAAGAAGCTGATCGAAAACAGGCTTGTTTTATTTAATTTGCGAAGCAATCATTTAATAACTTCCTTACGGATTTTGTAATTTCGTAATACACTTCATTCTTTCACTTAATAATGAATTTTCATAACATTTAAAAGTAATTTTTATACAAAATTGCGCGAAAGATTTTTGATATTTCAATTTTTCATTATATTTATTTATTTAGTTTTTTGTTTGGTTAGGAAAACCCACATTTTCTAGCGTTGTTTGCTACGCTAGAGTTTTTTTGTTATCTTCTTGACTGCATGACTTTCAAAAAAGCATATGAGACTATGGAAAGTATATACTTTTATGAATTTTGAAACAAATTTGGATAGAGCAAACGTGTTTGTTTAGGAATTTTTTCGTACCACATTATCTATACCTAGTAAAAAGGTGGAAGAAGTCTCAGATCTGAATGTGATCAATCAAAAGTTCGTCAATTAATTTTCTGTAAAAAGGTTTGTTCTATTTGCCAAACCTTAGTGTCAGGGCAGGTGTAAAACCAAACACTAGGTTTTTACCAGGTTAATACCAGATTGCCTCCTACACTACGACGGTGTTGAGAAAATGTTGTTTCAAAAAGAACGCTAAACTGTCACACCGAACTATCTAATCGCTAATATCAGCAACGATGCCTAGTGATTTTTAAAATATTTCTCAATCATTTTCACTAATCAGTCATTGTATAATTTAAAAAAATAATCGTCTATTTTTCTGAAAAATGATGGTTCTACCAGATTATGGTATTTAGATTTATTTCAAGCATGTTTATTAAAAAATTACACTGAGCACCTCTTCAGCCAAGTTTCAAGCAGTGCTAAATTAAGATCTAGACACGTATATATGACAGTTCAAAACAGATTTTATTTTTACTTGAAAATCTGAGAATTAATTTAAATTTTGTTATCGAAAAGTCGATAGAGAGCATTTAAAATCCTCGAAAGATTTAACTTTGTTTTTCTTTCTTAATGCATCAGTGTATTTTTATTTGACCCCCTGCATGGAGCCCTTGTCTTCCTGAAATGTTTTTGTGCTCATTCCTAATGAAGTACAAACATATAAAAAAAAACAAAAAGAAAAACAAAAAACGTACTTTAGGTAAGGATGCACGGCGATACCTCTGGGATTGCTGAGATTTGATGAAATTACCACTCTTCTGTCAGTACCTTCCAAACTCGCTGATTCGATTATTTTTTTGCCGGAATCTGTCCAGTATATGTATCGATTAATCCAGTCCACGGTTAAACCTTCGACATCGGTTATATCTGAAGATAATTAAGATATTATTCGTTGATAACTGTCCGACTATATAATCTGAAGTAAGACTTCGTTTTTTCTTTATAAAACTCATTCTCAGTTATACGATATTTCAGTCAATAATTCCTGAATCTGATTCTTAATTTAAATTCATTAAAATTCCATTTTAATGAATATTTTGCCGTATTGATTTTAGGCAATAAATATTTTTTATAATCTCGATTTGTGTTCTCATCGGTAGAGATTCAATATACAGAGTCGATCTTGAGTCAAATAATTGAAAGAATATTTGTTCATTATTGGATCCTATGTTAACATTGTACCATATTGAAAACAGCCAGTCTGAAGAGATTCTTTGAACCCAATGAATCCACATTTCGCTTAGTGAAATATTTTTTTGTGAGTGTTGTAAAACTTACTTGTATCGATGAGCGTCGTTATATTTTTGCCTCTAAACGAGGAACTCTTAATTTTATGTCCGTTATAATCGCTCCAGTAAACTTTAGCCAGAACACAGTCGACTGCAATGCCTGAAAAATGGATAGGACAATTATATTTATTCTTTTTATTTTTACATTACAGGTCAATTGTACCCTGCATAAGGGATTATTTGAACAAACCAACCCGTTGCTATTTGATTTGATTGTACTTGTATGGGATATCCTGGATCAGTGTTGCTTGGCTCGTACGGTACTCGAAGTGTCATCATGCCATAATTAACGAACAAAAAGCCTCCTTCGTACTTTGGTATTTCTGTCGATGAGACGAAAATTTATGTAAGTGATTAAATTTATCAGTTCTTAATTTCTGTTGTGGTTATGGACTTCATTTTTAATAAACTAATGTTTTCCCTTTTGTAAATTTCTTTGAAATTCCAAAAAAAAAAATATATATATATGAATGTTCAGTTTTCTCACAAAATATATTTTGATCAGCTCTAAATCTACGGTAACAAAACAAATATTCCATCAAAAGATGGTATGTAATAATTTGGTAATTATAAAAATCGTCTAATAAACGTGAGGCTCGTATTCCGAAATCACTGTAATAATATTCAATAAAAGTGGTGGGGGATTAATTCGAATGCTCGCTACGATTTTGTGATCTACGATGTTGAGTTCTTAAAAGTTATAGTCTAAATATTGTAAAAGATATTTTCAAGAGTCAATTTAAAAGTTACGCTTCCTTAATGAAGTTATATGAAAAATTTTAGCCCTTTAACTTGGAATTGCAGTTTCTCCTTTAATTATGAATTACGGTGGCGTATCTACGTAAAGGAAGCCCGAAAGAGTCACGAGTCACGTTTCCTCCCATTCTCTTCCAAAAAAACAACTTACCTGATGAATGAATGGATTGATTTGTTTGATTCAATTCTCATTCTCATATTTCAGTTTAGAAGAAATTTTCACCGTAGAGAATACTTGATTTTTCACGTTTTTCTTTACCAATAAGCATTTTTCTTTCAGCGTTTAGTGTATTTTTCAAAGAAAATACAACTATTGCATTCAGTGCAATGGCAGGACCTGGGGACGAGACCTGTGGAAAAGCGCCGATCCTGAGTCGTAGATCACGAATATATAGGTCACTCAAATTCTTTTGTAGGTACACAATATATATATTTCCACTTTCTGCTCATTTTGGCATTTTTTGGGAGTCTGTGAAGCCTCTGCTGTTTGACATATGGCAATGAAACTTGGGGTAATGTTGAAAGTTTCATGACTTACGTATTCGTGTTAAAATTTTTGAAGTTCATTCAGTAGTTTCGGGAGGAAAAGTTCTCAAAATTCGCAAACCCACCATGTTATCATCACTATAACTCCCGTAAATTAAAAGATTTTGGTTTGAAATTTTTATGATAGTTGGGGACTATGAAGGATTGGTTTGGTATTGAATTTGAGCGAAATCGGTCAACTGGTTTTCGAATGGCGGCCGCCATTACGAAATTTGACACTTTCGGATAATACACACTTACGGCGGTTGATGCGTACAAGAGATATTTAATCTTCTCTTCGTCTTATTATTAATTTTCATTTGACTCTCTGAGATAAACGGAAGCTACCCCACTGCATGTGCATACACATTTAAAATACCGAACAATTTTCAACTGAGGATAGAAAACATTCCAAACTTTAAATTTAAAATTTAATCTAATTCTAATTACAGATCTTTCGACTGTGAAATTGTTACCGAAAATTCACTTCTGAAGTACCTACGTGCAACACCTTCAAGGAGAAATAATAAGTATTTCAATTTTTTATCTACCTACCTTATTTGTGAAGAGATTTTTACCAAAGTAAGTAAAAACTACCGTACCTAAAATTTTGTTTAAATTTTTTCATTTTACTGAGGTTAAAATTGCTCCTTTAAAGAACATGATGAAATGCGACACATATTCACCAGTTTGAATAACTTTTATGAAGAATTTTACCTGTGCATAAGGTACCATTCCCAATGAATCCAGAAACGCATTCGCACTGCGGCGCAGACCCGTAACCTTTTACCACGCATCTGGCGTTTCGATCGCACAATTCTGGCGCCTCGAAGCAGGTTCGTGCATCATTGCAGGTGGTTCCATTGCCTACGAATCCCTGTTGAGGGAAACGATCTTACGTCAACTTGGTTTTAATGGGAACTTGTAAATCTTTAATTATTCGTTTATAGTATGAAGTATCACCGGCTACCCTACCTGTTGACATCGACATTCAAATTTCTTCGTTGACTGTTGATATTCACATTTAGCAAAAGGTGAGCAATTGTACTCGATATCACACGGTAGTGAAACCTTGTTACACGAGTATACCCCGTCACCGTCATAGCCTGGTAGACATTCGCAGAAACTGTCCCTCGTCGCGTTATCCTGAACGCAGCGACCAAACTGATGGCAGGTCGTACAAGCTGCAGGAAATGTTTAGTTTTTGTTAATCAGATATCGAACGACTTTCAATTATTTCAAAATTATGTATTTAATGATACGTATATATAGACTATTTTTTTAAACCAATTTGTACTCGGTTGAAAAAGGACAAATTTTCGTGTTTGTCAAAGTGTAAAAATTATGCCAGAAAACAAGAAAGAGGGACTAAGGTTATTTGTAATTTTATAGTTTCTACCACTGATGTGAAAAGTTTGATATTTTGTCTTAACATACCGTAACCAATAAAGGTAAGTTTGAATGTTGGTGTAGATTTTAATTTTAAAGGTGCATTTTGATTTTTCGATGAGATGAGTTGAAAAAAACAGTTCACAAAAAATCTTTTTTTCTTGGCTATCTGTAAAAATTGAAAGATGCGAAACTAAAATTTTTGTCAGGCTAGTGAAGCAAAGTACTATAAATGCTTAAAACCAATAATTTTTCTTGATCTCGGTTGAAATGGGGGACAATCGCTTTCTTTAACCCATGCTAAGCACATCATTATTTCTGGCAAATGCTCCCCAGATGTTGCAATAGTTATGTCACGAACAACATTAACTTTGGTACAATTTTATTGCAGGAAGAAATCGAAATATCTTCTTTCCATCATAAAAAATCAGTCAAAATTCAAGGGTTCTTGTGATAGTTTTTCCTGGAATATTTTCTTTTAATTCACAAAACGATAGTAATTTTTTGCTATTTTTTGTATATTTTTCATGAAGAAGGGTTTGGAAAATGAAATTACTGATAGCAATCGACGAGAAAATTTTTGGGAATCCCTTTCTATGATAAAAAATTCAGGATTCGGCTTTGATGCAGTCTATTTGTGGGCGTGTGAAAAATTACTAAGTAATTTAAACCTTTTCTTCATTATCATAGAAATTCTCTTGCTTGAAATAATAATAAAATTTTATTTTATGTCCGGTCCTATAATTATAGGATTTTTTGATCTTGACTTGATGGAATTTGTTCACCACAGATATTTTTGCCTCATTTATTTCGTGTTTGAATCTCGTCAATTAAGAAACCCATCGTCATTTCTATCTCAATCTATTATTCCATTATTTCTTCAAATTTTAACTTCGATAAGTTACGATTTTTATCTTTGAATTCATTGTTTTTCGTGAATTGAATGAAGAAATTCTAAACAGGTAGGTATATATTGCGTATCGCAAAGAAAATCGGGTCAAATATCAAGTTCATATAAGTATAGGTAATCTAGAAATGATAAAAACACAATTTGGAAGTTATTATTTGGGTGAAAGATTAAACATTTGGCCTTTTATATTCTTGTTGGAAGGTCATTTTTTCCAAAGACTTTCCTTAAGTTTGAATTTAAAACTACAACATATTTGGCAAAGTTCAGTTATGATTCTATTAATGTCTGCCGGAACTGTATTTCGTAAAAATTAAAAAAAAATTTTCTTAACATGTTAATCACCGTGTTATTGGCATGTATAGGTTTTTGTTTAATAATTTGTATTTTTTCCCCTATGATCGTATGAATGAAAGCAATTTGGACTATCGATATGAATTTCATTGAGCAAACCTCAAAAATAATTCCAAAAATGAAAAAAATTATTATGCTCAAAAGAATTTTCAACGTGTTTTGTGGGATAGTTGGTGCGCATTTCTCTTTAGATTTGGCTCTGTATTCTTGCTATTTATCTCCAAAAATGTTCGATATATCGTGCAGATTATTCTGCCCAAGAAACGTTCAAAGTAATCAAGATTTTATATTTTTCGAATGATGTCCTTTTTCGGCTATTCGCGCTGCTGTTTTTCCTTAATTATTTTTCATATTCAGCTCTCAAAGTAATACCATATAATTACTTCGTATTCGTCGACATTCTCCTGTGGGTGCCTTTACATGACCACTTTGACATATGCACTCGTAGCCGTAAGTTTCATCGCTGAAAATGCACTCTTCGTTTGTATTGCAATCAGTGTTCACGCTGCATGTTCCTGCATGAGGGAGTACAATTAGTCAATAATAATTTATACAATGTCTAATTCGTTTAAAATTGTGAGGAGTATTTAAAATAAGGCTCAAAGCAAGTATATAAATACTTAGAACCGAGGATGTAGATAGCTCCACCATAAGAGGAGTTAACATCTTCTCTGACGTCTCTTCTGCCCCCTCGAAACCAGACCACTACCGTCGACAAAGTCATATTATTTTTAGATGTCAAGCTTTTTTCCGTTCTCTGGCTAAGAGGGAGTTATGACCCCAGAACCCGATACGTATCTACTCCCTCGATTAGAACAACGATATGTTCGTATACCTGTATAATCGCAGTTGCTTCCATCTCCGCTGTAATGATTATTGCATATACACCTCGCCTTGCCGGTTCGTTCGTCGACTTTGCACGTAGCGTGTGAATGGCATATGTCAGTCTTTAAGCATGATATTTCTAAAACCATTTAATTCGTTTGTTTTCAGGGTTTAAATTATTTGCTGCAAGAAGACAGAGCGTTTTGGCTCGGCACTTACCGGCCTCCACACAATCCAAACCATTGCCTTCGTAGCCAGCGTTACAAACGCACTGATATTGCGAAACTGTACCATTGTAAACGCACTGAGCTCTTGGATGGCATATACTTGCCAAATTATTGCACGTCACTGTGAACAATAATATTTTTAACAACTGACGGTTCGAAGGTCGAATTTCCTTAAATGATGCTATCTTGTAACTTAGATGCTTTTTTTTTTTTTTTTTTTTTTATAAGATCAGCGAGTATAGCTTGCCTGACGCTAGATGCAAAAATTTTCGTTCCCTGTTTTTCATTTACGTTTTTGAAAAATGGAAGTATCAGACCCCTTTCTTCAACTTTTTCACTTCTTTTTTCTCTTATAGACTGATGCGACTACTTTTGAGAAACGACTCGTCTATGGTTTGGGATTTTGTAAGTTACTTTAGTGAAGCATTAATTCGATAAGTCACGGATGAAACATCTCTGTAGTATTAATATGAAGAAATTTTTTCATTCAGTCAGCTAGGAACTGACGCGCGACGCCTCAGACCTATTTTGTGGAATTATAGGTGACTTTTGACATAATTCTTCAAAACGTTTATATAAATCATGTTTGTTCTCTTTCTTATGTATTTTTTTGCAGTTTTTATCAGTGAGTGTTGTTAACGAAATTTCGATCATGAAAATAATACGAAAATAGAGTATGTTTTGAAAACGATAAAGGCTATAGCGTTGATTTTCTTACTCTATTGCTCATGTACGTAAAACTAATATCAAGAGTTGAAATTTTTTTCAAATTTTGAGATTTTTAGTATGTATTTGAGCTTCTTAGGTTAAATTAAATAAGTACGTAGTTTCGTAATAAAAATACTATGAGTAAAAGTAAGATATACTAGACCGTGAGAAGTTTAAAAATCAAAAAATGCAAGTAAAATTAAGGCGAACAAGTTTAGATGAATTTTTAAACTTTTTCAAGATAAAACCGATAAAGGATATACGATGGAGTTATTCAAGAAATATTATGTTTATTTTTCGCTACCCTTGGTCCGAAAATTTAACGAAAAAGGCTTCAGCCTAAACTCGGTGATTTTTGTCACTTGCATCTTTCGCTAGGCTTGAGAGCCTCTCTGCTAAAATTTCTATCATAACCGTTATCACTGTTCTTATTCATAATTTGTGCCGATTGCCTCAATTCTTCATGTGCGATTCTATTCTTCCTTTCATTCATCTTAATGTAAGTCTAATGCTATACTGCGTGTGTACGTCCTTGAAGTTTTGTATTCTAATGATAACATTTAAATCTTTTTCACTTGGATTCGCAGCGGTTGAGGCACATGGGGCAACGAAGTTCATTCTTTAGCTAGTAATATATTTTTGGCGACTCGACTCTTCACTTCTCTCAATCTTATATATCAGATTTTTTGCCTAATATCAGGATATCACGTTTAAAAAAATGATCCAGACTCGACAGACTCGAGTGTACCTACCCTTGTCAGATGGTCAAGTTCTCAATATAATGTTCCTTCCCATTCAAGACTTTCCATTCATTGATCTAATTTAAGTATACATATTTTTGTATTATATGGGTAAAAATCTCCAGTTTTATATTTATGCTTCCTTTCGGATGAAAATCTAGTCGATTTCCAAGTTCAATTTCGACATCGAAATTGGTTATTATTGCTCAATTTGTTTATTATTTTTTATTACGTTAATTTCAGTAGGTCTACTGTGCCCTCGTGATCGTATTTCTGACGTAATGAATCCGAATAAAAGTGATGACAGCACTTACACGTTGCATTATTGGATGGAATGACTGTCTGGTATCTATTGTCGATGCACAAACTGTCACGAGCGATAAAATTTGGTGGACATATGCAACCAGTCGTGGTACAGATTCGTGGCACTACTTGACGACCTCCGTATGCCTTGCAGAAGAACCCATCTCCGTAGTATCCTCGAATGCAGAGGCACGTATATTTGCTGGTGGTTTCATTGTGAATGCATTGTGCGTTTGGAGAACAATTGTTTACCTCAGAACAAGAAACTGTAAATAAAAAAAGCAAACTACCGTTAATGAAACTGTCAGTAGGTATTTGCCTGATAAAAACATTCGAAACGTGTGTAATTTTCTGTATTTTTTACTGTCAAGGTTTTTGCAACTGCGACCAGTTCCTGGTGCAATTTTGCATTCGCACACATAACTGCCCTCACGATTTAAACAGTTTTCATTTGGTGAACAAACCGCTGATTCGCATTCGTTGATGTCGGCACAGGTGAACCCAATACGTGCGTCGTCTATATAATTTTTCTGGTACCTGCCATTGTAATTTGTTAATTTTTTTTTGAAATTATATGCCTATTTTAAACTGTGCATGTTCGAATGAAAATAGTAATTACCCAGAATTGCATTCACAGGTGTGATAGTCTTCTGGATTGGAGCAGTAACTGTTTGGTGGCCTGCATAGTGAGAAATCTCGCCCACACGGAGATTCGATAACTGAACGTACACCGAGAAGCATATAAGTATCGTATTAAAATATCATTTATAAATGCTATAATGCGGTGGTTTAGCTTGTCTGTACCAGTGCACTGGTATCCATTTCCGGTGTAACCTGGACGGCAAGTACACCTATAGGATCCAACTTCGTTCAGACAAATAGCATTTGTGTCACAATTTGCAGTCCCATCGACGCACTCGTTGACGTCGAGACATCCGAAGTCATAGTTTCGATTTTCTGTGTATTGATTCGCGTATGTCGTCTGAAAACTTCGTGTGACAAAATTCTAAATTTTAAACGTTAGTTCTGGAATTGATGACTCTTTTTTTGTGTAATTAATTCACATTTGGTTTACCCTGGGTGACATACGCAACGGAATGAGTCTTTTTCAACAACGCAGGAACTGTTCGCTACGCATTTTACTCTGCCTTCGATGCAGGGATCGTCTGTTTCTGAAAGCAAATTCCATGTACCTATTATTGTAGATTTAAGTTATTTGACTTTTTTTGAAACGTACAAATGTTCAATTTTAGGTTGCCCTTATCCCCCACTCGATTTATTAAAGAGTCTTCTATTATATTTTCACAGACTCCTAAAATCACTTTTCCAATCTTGTTTCTGAAAAAGTATTAAAAATTTTTGAGTAAGTAATTGTCTAGAAAATTATAGTTTCACATCATGATTAAGCAATTGTGCTTCATAAACACCATTTAGTTTTTCATTTCAAATTCTGAAAAAATAATCGTAAAACCAGAATTCCTAAAAAACATTCAACTTCGATTTGCAGAAGGAAAATTTGCCCAAATGACACCAAATTCCAGTTTCTGCATAGTCTAAACTGAAACTCGAAAAATATATTTGAAGAAAAAATTCAACATTTTGTAAGCCTTTTATGATTCTTTGTTTCGTACCTGACAGAAGTGACACCTTGCTTGTGGCTGCAAATCGTAAAATATTTTCTCTCGCTTCGTAATTGACGAAATTTCTCGCAGTTTTCACTCTATAATACGAATACTGCCTTCTCGAATCAGATTGCACGCTGCTGGTACTCGAGTTGAAATTCAACGAACACGATTCTTTGAACGTAACTGTCTGGTCGATGGCTATTTGTCGCTCCACTTCTTCACCAGTCGTTGGCGACGCCACTTTGTACACCAGCGATGTAGATGAGGCACGAAATTGACCTGTAAAATGTCATTTTTTAATTTTTTATCTGACACTATAAATGGTGAGAGTTGAATCAATGATTGATTTAAAATCTCAAGGTTTTTAAGTATCGTCAAGTTATTACGTTGAAAATTGATTTATATTTGAAGAAAATGTCATCACTTTTGGCTTTAATCAGCGAGAAAATCAATAAAGCTCTACAATTTTAATTAAAGTAACGCAAACTTCGTAGCTTTTGTATTTTTTTTTTTCTACCTCACTAATTTATTTGTTTAAAATTGCACACAATACTTCGCTTTTTTATTATAAAACCACAAAAAAATTAATTTTATATCAGCAGTTTATACACTAAATATATTTCAAATTCAGTTTTTCAAATAGTGTCGAAATTGCTATTATTAATTTTGTTCTGATTATCTCATTATTCTAATTTTCATTCTTGATACATGCAATGTTTCATAATATTTACGAAATCTGTACATTCATGTTCATGATTCGTTGGGTCGTCGGTTAAAAGTGATCAACAAAAAAAATTTTTAAATGAGTCAAACTTAATCTCTTATTCAAAATTTTCTAATATTAAATTTAATAAGTATTTCATTTTCATTTAGTATTGGATCTTGGAGATGAAGGAGCTTTACAACATTATCTTCATCTGCCACGTCTACGAATATTGGGCAGCTGTTTTTGTATTTTATTTTTTAATTTTTTAGAATTTTTTGTTTTTCTTTCATCGGTCTACTTGAGCAGTAATATTGAAGATTGGTCTTATCGAATAAAATTTTCAACTTAAAAATGTTTTGCGTACTTTAAGGATTTTCATTTCCTGGAAAAAATCCAGCTGAACTTACAGTAAGATGTAGATACTTAACTATCCAAGTCTCATCGTATATATGTCACCAATTAATATCATTTAATAATCGTTGAATAACTAAAGACCTATTTGGTTGAGCAGAGGCCCCTGCAGCCAACCATTTGTCCAAGTTGTAGTCTTCGTGATAATACCTTTCATCTGAATAGTACCTGGTGCTATAAAATTGAACTGTGTTTGATAGTCGTTGATTGAAATTTTACTGTCAGTTACAGGCACCTTGCCATTTATCTGCACTTCCATTCGCAACTGGTCGAACACATCCAGCCCAAGGTATTTCTGTGTGATAAATACTCGATCGTTAGTTCCCTTGTACGTGATCTCAGCCGTGTGATTTAGTACACCCCCTGTGAAAAGAAATTTCGTTTTCATTATGGTATCGTACTGCCATTAAATGACCCTGGGAACATATCTTATGGAAATCTTTTCTCTCGAACCTGTTATTTGTAAACCATTCAGGCCACTGCCTGTTGGTATGGCGAACAACCAATTCAGCACTGTCGTCACTGGGTACAACACCTGTAGGTGGGTTCCTAAAGAGGCTGGTATTTTTGAAATGGCTGTGTATGGCCGTCCATCAGCAACCACAATATATGCTTGCAGATCTTGATGATTTACTTTCATACCGTTTATGTCAAGGCTGACTTTGCCGTTGGCTCTTATCGGTATTCCTGTGTCAGTGTGTGAAGAGATTAATGTTGAAAGTTCACATTTGAAATCGAATTATAGCTTAATGAATACAATGCCAAGGCTCAGCCTTCACAGCCGCACACACATATACAAAAAAAAAAAGAATACCATCTTTCAAGCAGTTGTATCCGTTGCCATAGAATCCCTTCCTACAAACGCAGCAAAATGTGTTTGAAGAGTCTATGCACGTTGCTTGACTATGGCACGAGGTATATCCACTGGCACAGTTACTTTCGCGTTCCGGATAATGTACTGTAATTGGAAATGAGATTAAAACTACTCTGTTGTAAAAAAAAAAAAAAGAATCAATTACAAAGTTGCGTTTCGTCTCTTCCTTGTGGCTACAAATGAAAAATAAACTGCTTCATATAGTTACATATTTCCACAGAGGTTGCAGAGTAATTCGTGGGGTTGCCCCCCTAAATTCTGCATGACTGTTTAGACCATTGTGAAATCAGACCATATCGTTCCAGGTGTGAATAGTGAATGGTAGCTGATCATAAACGAAACCAACTTATACATTTTTCTAGTGATTGAAGGACATTAAGTTTTGGTGCTTTAATACATGTAAGCCCGTAATCCGGCATTAAGATCAGTGATTCGAGAACATCGAGCTCACGCTGATTATTACACAGGTTACTTATATGTACCGCAATTAATCCAAGACTGAATGATATTTTATTTTTGCTAAACGAATACAATACCTATCGTTGCATCTACAATGACTACAGTTGCCTGTTAGCCGTGTGTCTTGGATAAAACCTATACTGGTGTTAAAATTGACTTTGAGCAGAGTCAGAGCTAACATCTTCGCCTAGAATTTTTCCAAATTGTAATTTTTTTATCATTCTTTTCTCCAGAAGATCTTGTAACACACTCGATAATTTTGAGAGTAATTTTGAGTTAGTCGGTATAATTTGGAATTTCTTGAGATTCATAGTGATACGACACATTTTTAGGTTGAAAATACTGCCAATATGCCTAATTTTGTATCCTGTTAGCCATTCTAAACTATTGTTTTTATCTCTCTGGCTATATCCAGTGGAAGTTTCCCATCTACAGTTTGAGGGTATTTTGTCATCGAACTGTAGTAAAATTGTGTAGGGTTACAAAATTTGCAAAATCTATTTTTCCCGCCAGAGAATTGTTTTTCTTAAATTTTAATTTATAAAAAAAAGGGTCATATCACTCTAGGCTCCTATCGTACATTCTCATATACAGTCACTTAGAGCAAAACCTTAAATTCTCAACTAGGTATGTTTGACTGTTTTATCAACATTTCTTACTACATTCACTTTTATAAAAGTGAGCTATAAATATTAACAGATTTGAATGATCAAAACAATTATTGTTGATCAATTTCGTAAGTCGGTACATTATGGTGAACTATAATTCAAAATATTTGTTTCGTTTTTTGTAGTTGTTCCATTTACCTTGCTAATTAATAAAGTGTTTTCCGTATTTAAATGGTCATAAGTGGAGAATAAGTTTGTCACAAACCTTGTTCCGATACAATTTCTTGTTTGTTGGGACCATCTATGTTAGCTTCTAATCCAATATCTCCGACCCTAAATAGCCAAAAACCTCCTTCATTGACATTACTTAATCTGCAACATAATGTACGCCTTAAGCACAAAAAAATGGTTCGCTATCAAATTATAGATGTGTCTAATTATCTCATTCTCATACGTTACCGTATCAGATTTCGAATTTGGTCTGTACCCGAATGTGGTAACTCATATTTTCGTCCATTGTAGGCCACAAATCCTGCCTGAGCTTTCGCGTCTGGCAGTCCAGTTGCTGGCTGGCCCACACCTTGTAACCATTGTATACCATCGTCTGCGTACAATAGCTCCACAAACGATTCGCTGCCATTGGAGGCGATTACCACTTGAAAGGTATTCACCTGAAGAACCCAACAACCTTATTAGTATTATATAATGTATTATTCAATAGGACACAAAGCTGTGCTCTTCATAAAAAAAAAGTGTGGAACTTTTTACTAACAATCTGTTCTGTTTTTAAAGAAATATTTAGAACTACTGTTCTCTAGAGAGTCTGTTTCAAAACATTGAACGGAGTTTTAACTTCTTCATGGAACTTGTCAAGAACCTAGAGCCTAATTCCACACAGTTTTTGCCATGAAGAACAGAGCTGAAGATATGCATACCCAAAACCTACATGGTCATTTCCTTGATTGTAGTAACCCACTCGGTACCACGTGGCTATGAAAAGACTGCTGGCTGTGAAGTGTGCATATGGGAATGATTGTCGTATTTCTGCCGTCACTCTGGCCCTCTGCACCTCATTTTGTGTTTCTCTGTAGTAAATATTGCCACTGCCTCGTAGATCGGCGTTTGCGTAAAATGGCGCTACAACTGGATAGTCCAGTGGGAATGGAACGTTTAAGAAGTTTGGCAGTGGTGTCAGGAATGACAGAAGTCCGTTCGCATTTACCTGTAGTTGGATCAAAAAGAGGGGTGAGTTTTGCTGGGGCTATACTCATTAAGGATTGATGTGTAAACATAAAAACAAAATTATCAACTTCCAGCTTCAGGCTATTCCTGTAAAATCTAAGTTAATAATGTGGTTGTGATTGTGCATGTGCAACATGCACAATCACAACCACACCTATACATCATGTAACACACTCAGATGAGAGTTACAATTTTGTAAGAGTTGCGCTTACGCGAATCTAATTATTGTAATTCTCATTTAGCTTCTACTATAGAGTGAGTACTAAGATGTTTACACATTAAAAATTCAGTGACCTTCAAAAATTGTATAAAATTATCGTATACGCAATTTATGATTGATCGGCCATGTCGGTGTCATTATCCTGCTGATAAATTATTTTTATTTTTTTACTTTGAGAAATTATCAAAAATCGGTTCAAGGCCTGTAATTATATGTTAAAGGTAGCTTGTATATTATTTATCGTTTAATTTGCGTTTGATTCTAAAAGTTTTTTTGGGAATTAATTAGAATATCTATGCTGAATATTTGAACCAAGCGTTGACATATACGAGTGCAAATGTAAATTTACATTATTACATTTTTCTATGTGTAAATTTTACATGAAAAGTTGGCCTTTATGATAAATTCTTTACAATTAAATAACGTAAAAAATGAAAGTGATGAAAATTTTGCCATAAAGTTATATGAAATAGGCATACCTACAAGCCTAAAATAACGATACAGGAACCGAGTGCAGACTTCAGTAATTCCAGTACATTTTGCTGGAGAAATTTTAAAAGAGTTATTTTTCTCTTTTTATCCAATTTTTATTCTTTTTGATTTATTTAAATATTTAACTATTTATTTACGTATTTTTGAAGTTGGTTCAATTTTTTCATTAGAATTTTATCGTCAATATATGGAGAAGTTGACCAAAATTTTATGGATAGTTATGTGTATGTTTGGAAAATGGCAAATAAGTGATACACTCAGGTTATAGGTTCAGTTCTAAGCAAGTTCAATAAAAAGTTAGCTTTCTGTTCCATACTACAGTTTTAGTAAGGTACTATGTTAGTTTTATAAAGTGGAAAAAGTTGAAAAATTAATAGCTACCTATTAATAGTTAGTAGGTATCTCAGAGAGAACAAATTAATAAATGAATATTTTTGGATAAGAATGGCGTGTGATACAAAAGTGCTAATATTTTCTAAAGAGAACTTTTCAGCAGAACGTACCCATCGAATCGGGTCAAAAAATTTGATAATTTTCTTAATAAAACAGTTTTTCTGAGTTAAAGGAAAATCAACCAGCCTCTTTACAGAATTAATGCCACACTTTTCCAAATTCAGTGTTAATTTTCATTCCATTTTTTTTTTCTCTCGTATGAAATATCATAAAAAATTGTATTTAATCTCATCATACCCCTGAAAGAAGTCTAGATACGCCGCTACCAACCTACCAGGTTAATCCCCATAGAAGAGCTTAGATTTTTTTTTAAAAATTTTTTTTGGAATAAAAATACGTTTCTTTTGTGCTTTTTAAATAAAATATGATAGGTTAGGTATGAGGGGTTAGAAAATACTTTCATCTCATACAAATTTGATATTTTTATTTTCTCCAATTTTTTGTAAATTTCTAGGGAGATCATTAGTAATGCAGTCATGGCTGACCAAAAATTTAAAAAATGGAGGCCCGTTGTTAAAAACGCTAAAATAACTTTTTCTACGTTATTTTCATTTGAGGAAAAAACAACAGCCCCTCGAGCTCCTCTAAAAGTTTTATCTTAGCTTCGCTATTTTTTAAAATAATTCCACTGGTTCTCAGGGAGAGTTTTCGCATGAAAAACGTTCCTACGCCCCTAGACACACGTGTAAGGGTTTACTTCGAACAAAAATTTACTATAAGAACAATTAATTTCATACTTAAGTTCGAAATATTTCAATATTGCGCAAGAGGCTTCTCCGTCTGCTAATTTTATTTTATTTTTTATATGTAAATAGCGCAAAATTGCTCAGTTGTGTAACGCCTGTTTTTTCTGAAGCTTTTGAAACATTACGTCTTTTGCTTCGACGTATACACAGCATTTAGTTTCTTTCATTTTTGTCTGCAGATTCAGCATTAAACCTTACCGTACTTCGAAAAAACAAAATAGTTTACGTTACTACAACCCTTCTCCAGTCTTCTGTTCAAACCATAATTTTACCCTACGCACGTGCTTTATTTTGAAACCGTTTGTCATTTTCCTAAAAATAAATTTCTTCCGAACGAACTGATGTTCGATTTTTGGAGTTATACTTATATATGTACCTTCGAACGAGAGTAAGAAATTTGATAAATGAATATCGTTTATTTTTGTTCTAGACTTAGTCCAACATCTGCTCTCCAAAAATCAGTTTTTTTTTTCCTCCTGTATAAATGATATTCTGTGTAGCTGTATCGCTAAGTCGGTTACAACAAAGGAGTTGTAGAATGCAGACATTATTCGCTTGGTAAACGCTTCCAAAAATGCTAAAAAAAAAAAATTTCTAATTTGGCTTCGAATGTTGGACTGTACATTTCTGTACGCAAAATGTGGAATTTAGTGTTACTTATGGGAAACATAAATTATATAGCTGCAAAACGTGCTATTTATTCCATGATCATAAAAGAGTTGGCTTTTTTTTGATTTATATTGATTTATGAGTTGCATATTGTCTCTCCCAACATCATATGTATATGCATGTATTCATAAATTCTTTTTCTCTTTTTTTTTTTTTTTTTTTTTTTTTTTTTTAAATTTTATAGCGTACATTTTTAGTATTTATTATAGAATAATGTGTATTTTTAGTTCACAACATTCGTTCTAATTTGACCTCCGACAACGTTGGAAAACATTTCTCTTCACAAAGTTATGTAACGTAGGTGCAGCGATGAGAAACAATGAGCATGGGCGTACTTTTGGCTTGTGGCAGTGGTCAGGGGTGGTAGTCTTACTCGATTTTGATTCAATTTTTTTTTCTCTTTAAATTTAATGTGAACGTATTTTTAGAACATTATGGCTTTTCTTCTTTTGGATGTCAACGTGTTTCCGAAAAAAATTTTTTTTTTGTTTCTGTAACGAAATAAATTTTTAGTAAATTTAAGGGTTGGCTAATAATTCTTTGTTTCGAAATCGCTGCCTGAAAAATAAATACACTTTTTTTAGTTTCTTGACATTTTAATATGATATATTCTAATAATTATAATTGTTGTATTAAAGACATACAAGATGAGCAATAATAATGGTCGATTCTCCTGGTGCTACCCAAAATAAGCTTTTCTCATACATTAATAGTTAACACAATGACGTCCGTACCAGTAAAGTGTCAGGTTGTATCAAAATCAATCTGGGAGATAAACCAGGTTTAAATGTGCTTCATGAGTGTTTTCGAATTAAGCCTGATTTATCTCGCAGATTAATGTTGGTACAGCCGAGTCTCAGATGAGAAACGGTAGACTTGACCTTAGTATTTGTTACTGAAAAAAAAAGAAAACCTCTAATTTTTATCAATAAAATGATCGGCTAAAGGCGTTGTCCAAGTATCACTGGAGAACTACTGAACGGATTTTGATGTGGTTTTGCAGACTTATTTTTGTTATTTCAAAGAAGGTTTAAAGCCATTGTGGGAATACGTAACCGTTCTAGGAGAAAAGTTGGGGATCTTGGTCAATTTAACCCTTGAAAATTTTTTTCGTATTCTTTACTCCCTAAAACACGATATTAACGAGTACCGAAAATTTTGTATTTCTGTGGTCGCTATCTTTTCAGATATGGGTACCAAAATGTTACAAAATTGTTGCAAGTATATAACTGATGGCCCTGTCAAATATGGTGATTGAAAATGAAATAATATCTAACAAGGTTCGACTTCGGGAATATGATTGCAGGGTTGGTCTCCTGAATCAGTTATAAAAAGACTCCCCCCCATATTATGCGTTCACGAAGGAGGCTCTCTCTGAAAATGAAATAGTATTTAAGCATTTTTGAAGATAGTTACATATTGTTTTGAAATTTTATTGTAATGAAATCAGGCTGAGTCAACGTTAGCAAGGTGTGTTATGTGTGAAGTAATAATTGTGATACGAACTATAAATTCATGGGGATCAAATTTCAAATAGGTAGGTACGGTAGAAGAGACTGGGATACCGTGGAATACTTTTTTCCTTTTTGTCTCTGATGCAAGCTAAAATTGAGTTAGAACTTTGTGACCAATAAATTTGAAAAGAACAAATCTTCATCTACAAAAAAAAAACCAAAATAAATTAATATTTTTTAGTTTTTTTTCTAATTCGTATTTAAATGGGGTAACCTTTTTTGTTCCATGGTATACTACCTCAGTATACCATGAAACTGAGGGTAGTGTACCATGGTACATGTTAAATTCGATAAGAAAAAAATATTTTTAAACAAAAAAATTAAATTTGTTTCATCTAATATAATATAAAGTGCACTGCATCTGAAAGTAGGTATATTTAGATTACATATTGTGGGGACTCACCAGTATGAGGTAAAGGGGCTTGGACCCCTGACGACAGTTGCCGCCCCAAAGGGCAGGCAAATAATCATCCTTGCGACGTTAAACACACTAAATACGTTCGATCGTAATTACCTGCAAGTACATGCAGGTAATGTACGAGTACTGAATTGTGACACAATGAAACAATGTCACGATCCATACACGAACCGGTCAGCCATCTCTTATCTCGATAAGGGATGATGCAACCTGTCCACCCTCACAGACGTACGTATATTCTTACATAGGTGTCTTAGTGTGCGTGTAAATAAGCCGTATATAAACCACCCAAACCGGCTCTAAAATCGCCAGTGTTCGCCTTGGTTTTGGCTTACCCGTACTTATGTACGAAGTGGCTGAACACGCTTAAATTCTGTAGAATTTCCTTCTGGTGAGAATATCTCTCACGACAAGGTATTCCACACATATTATGAAATTTGCTATTTTAACTGTAATACAATATAATTATTGTTAAAAAAATTGATTGTTTTTTAATTGTGACACTTTCCTCGTGAATTTGCTGACTCATACGACATTCTTTCACAGCATTCTAAACTTTCTCAAAATCCAATGTTTCATGTTTTTCTGTAGTTTTAATTCTGAAAATTATTTGCAAAAAATTGAAAGGTATTTTCAGGATGTTCTATGGTATATCAGAAAATTCACACCATAAAATAACCCTAGGTTCACTTTTTATTAGAAATTAATATTATATTTAATTCAGGTGTTTTTGAGTGTTGGTAACTCTGAATAATTAATTACCAACTGTAGAACTTCTGTGAGACACATTCGAAAATTTGAATGCTCAACTTCTATCTCATTAGTCGCAATTTTCATGAGTTATCAAAATTTTATTTTTGGTATAATTTTGATAAATATATTGCAATTACTTTTTAACCACAAACTGGATAACGTCAGTGAACAAATGAAGTATTACCAGATGTATGATACATAATGCTATTGGACCAGTTTGTCCAAAAATTGAAAGGAAGTCACATTTGTCCATGGTACCCAGGTCTCCCCTACCGTAATACTCTTATTCTCTCGATTCTGTTGTAGGTAAGCATTTTAGTTTCGCTGATATACCTAATTTACCGAAAGAAAATACAGTAAAGTATTTATAAAACTGCGATTTTAGGCTAAGTTATTCGTATTCAACGTAATCCATCACTTTACTGTCGCCTGGCGTCAACATATTATGGTTTTCGGTTTAATTAAAACTGATAATTAATCCCGCTCGATATTAGAATATGTTTTGTTTGTGATGTTCGTTTGTATACCTGTGAGACATTTATTGGGTTTATAAAGCCAGTTTTGTAACTGTTGATCGGAAAATAGATATTTTGTTGGTAGCTATACCGATAAGACTACCTAAACAATGGATGCTCTAAAGTTTTTTAGTTTATTTTAAATAAATTATTTTATTGTGGTTTCGGTAGAATCTACCTACCTACTCATTTTCGAATTCCAAATAATGTAATTTACTTTTATATAGGTATTTGAATAACCTATACAAGAGTTTTTTGTCTGACGAGGGAATGGATGAAGGGACTATAGATTAACCATAATTTCCCAACTTAATTTTTTCGAATAATTAACTTTTACTGGAAATTTTACCTTTGAAGGTTATAGAAACATACTTTATTGTTCTTAAATTTTGCTGCTTTCGAGCGGAAGAAAAATTTATTTTTTTATTTTATTTTGAATGAAATTTTTTCGAAGTAGGTACGAAATATTAATTTTTATGTTATCTGATAGTTTTGCATTCTTAAACACTAACTGGTCTCTATCGGCCAAAAATGGATATATATCTGGGTACAAAGAGCAGTTAGTTAAACGGCGATAAGGTTCACTTTGAACGTGTATAAATTATTATAATTATTATGAAATGGAAAACGATTGAAGATTGACTGAATCAGTCGTAATCTGTTCCTGGCGAGAACGACATAATAACGAGATCATTATGAAACATTAATCGAGGGAAGAAAAGATCTTACAGCAGGTACCGAATTGACGCTGTTGAATTTTTCGATCTGGAATAAATCTGCAGTACCTACACCAGTATCGACGGTAATTTGTCGTATTGTACAGACTATATAGTTGTTTAAATAATATCCTACAATGTTTGTGATTTGTTCTCCTCCATATTTAATTTAAGATCTGTAACTGTAGCTGTGGTTGCAGCTAATTAGCCAATTACAGCCAACTTGAAGTACCGTAGCCAAGTGAAAATGGGAAATTTTCTTCGTATTTTTTTTTTATAACGCATTAGAAATGCTATTCTTCGATATATTTTACCAATGAAAAATACCGAATTTGTTTTTTCCAGAGTGGTGTAGGCGTATAACAAGGGTGTAAATAACTTCATAATCCTTTTCTTCTGACACTTCTCCCACACTCAACAGCGATAAAGACACTGCGTGTGTGGATATGTAAAGCTTTTTATTTATTTTTTTTACATGGAGGCTCCAGACACTCCAAGACCCCTCATTTATTCTGAATTTTGTTTTCTTTCTTTGTTGCTACCGCGCGGTTAAACCGCAGTGTAATCAGTTCCGAATAGGATAGAGGTAAACTTCCAGCTTTTTTATTTTGATCTCCTCCTTGCTCAAAATACGAAAATCTCGAGAAATTTTAACAGTGAGAAGTAGACCTTTCTAGAATATTGTTTGATCGTTATTGTTTGAAACCTTTTTATAAAATCCATTATCAATATGGTAGCATACTTTTTCAGTAGTAAAAGAAATGAAACATGTCAGCTGAATTATTCCTTAAAAATGGCGTTTAAGATTTAAATTTTAAATTAAAATATTTGTCCAAAAAAAAGTAGCCTGTAGGTATATTTTTATGAAGAAAAATTTCAAGCTGTAGTTTAAATCAATAAATGTGCAATTTTGAATTCATCGGACCCATTTCTCTCAGAATGATGTAACTGAAATTCTGGGTGGGAACTAATCCAAAATGAGAAACATTTGCTTACATAACTGTAATGAACGGATTTGATCAAGTATTTTTTATGAGTGCCAATTTGTTTAATCATCTCTCCGAGTTTTTTAATTCTCAGGTTTGCAGATGGCGAAAAACACATGCTGATCCATCATTTTATTTATTACAGTTTTTCATTTTTTTCCTTATTTTTTCTTTTTTCTTTGAATCCAGCGTTCGTTTTAAGTGGAAAGAGGTTTGGCTGAAAGGGAAAAGGATGATATATAGCACCCATGAGGCAAGGTCTTTTATGGAATGATGATAAAATGACTATATGTAGTCATAAATGAATAGATGAGTCAATAATTTCATTATTCCGGAAATAAAAACAGTTACGGGAACAATATTAGTGGACAAATAAGTCTATCAATGGTGGAGGGGGGACATAAGCACGTGAACACAGAACCGATCATAATCTACAATCAGAGGATGTCGACTTTTGTAGGTTGTTTTTTATTCAGTTATTGAGAAATACGATACCTAATACAATAAATGTTGAGATCTAGTCACTCTCATGTTGGTCCATTTTTGTTTTATCTTTGACATTTCACATTCCGTAAATGTTTCTCACACTTCGCTGCCTTTCTATAAAAACCGAATGAGAATACCAAATTCTGATTTTGTGTCCACAGTTCATCTTTGTTAAGTTCGTGCTATGGTCAGCAGCATGATTCAGTCGCTTTAAAGTACCAGTGGTGGCCACTTAACCAGGGCGTGTAGTTCACGTGTATTACACATGAGTTTTTTGCACTGCGTGCGAGTTAATTGCTCTACATGAATGCACTACCCACCATACGGAAGTTTTTGGCAGTAAATGAATATTCGCTTAAGAGATTGGCATTTTCGAGCGACATCCAGCAAAACAAAGCTAATATAGCGATAGTCATCTGCTAACTTGACGATTAATGAGAATCTGCCCAACAAAGTAGTGCGTATTCCATATTAATGATTTTTTTTTCTCGAGGAAGCAGGTCGCAATACAGAATCCGACTGATCTGCCACTTCAACTGTTAAGGAATATACCTACGCAAAAAATTTGCAAACTTTCGATTTTTTTACAATTTGAAATTGATGATGTTAATTTTCCAGCATATAAAAATTTTGAGTAAAGCAAAGTCATGATATCAACTTTGAAATTTCATTGGATGGATGGACTCGGTGAATTGTGGAGTGAGATAGAAACAGAATCTTCTATTGTAGTAGAATAGATGATGTTTTTTTTTATGGTTCTCAAATGTTTCAAAAGTACGATATTATAATCACTATCATTTCGTTTATTTTATAATAAAATGTGATTTTCACTAATAGTGTCCGTTCGATATCCAACAAAAATAAACGCCGCGAGTGAGCGATTCCTAAGTCATGTAGGTATAAGCTCACTTTTGAACCTTGTTGAGGAAGATATGTTTTATAATTAATGCTCAGAAAGTGATGAAACGTTAGGTAAATGTCCCAAAAATTCATAATAGTGAGTGAAGTGCGTTGAATGAAATAGAGTATGTTCATCAACTAGCATCTGCAATTGTGTTGCTGTGTTTAACGTACTACTGGCTTGCCATACAATAGATGCCTGATCCAAATATCACCCTCGTGGCTTTATTTGTAAATCCTCTTTCTAATGTTTCGATCCCAAGTGAGAGCAGTGCTACCAAAAAATATCTCATCATTTTTGGATTCAGGGGTTAGTCTTTGGCCTCAACTTTTTCTAGTTGAAAGTTCAAGATATGTCGTGTTGACCCAGTAATTTTATTATGTCTTCATGTTGGAACTTTAAGATCTCAACCTAGATAGTTTCAGCAGGTTTTCATAAGAAACCAAAATACCCGATATCACCCATATAGTTCTTTGTTTCAGGTCAAAAGAAATTCCATGACCCCAAAAAAATTCAAATTTATTTTTATACGTCTTGCTAACACGATACCTACTGGGTGAGTTTTTTTCTTTTCTTTCAATACACCCTGAATTATAGATTTTTTTTTGTAATGTATGAGTAAACCATAGATCATACTGATTTTGGTTTTTGATAGGTTCATTACTTTGTTCTCTAGTTTTCTTGATTTTTATTCGGTTCCCTAATCAGTGCCTACTTGATCAATAGGTGTGAAATTCTAGCCATAATTTTGGGCGATCACAAAAAATAATTGCGTCAATTTTGGTTTTGATTCAAAAGTTAAGGTAATGTTTACTTTTCTCTACCTAAAAGCCTAGTTATGAGTGAGAGAATTTGGCCAAAAGTAGCTCCTCCCCTCATTTTGGGTTAATAGTCGAGTAATTTAGTACACTTCTCAAGTGTGATAAAATAGTAGATCTTGTCGATTTTAGTCTGAATTTGAGTGAAACATCAGAGTTAATTTGATTTGCCTATCAAAAACGCCGTTTCTACCAATTTCTGACCTATGTCGAGGAAAAGTTAAAATTTTTCTCATACGATATTTTGTATTTTCACCATCGATACAGAATTATTAGCATAATTCTGGAAAAATATATTCTTAGAATACCTACTGATTAACTACATTTTTGTATTCACCTTGACGATGTATAAAGCAGGCGATTTTAGAACCATTTAGAACGGATGTATGAAGTCCTTACTTTATACATCAGTCTTTACTTTATACATTGTCTTGGGCTCATGCGTCACTTTGTACACTGGTCCATATAGAAGCACGCAGACTATGTTGTCATTTTCTTTAATTTTATTTTTCCGTAAAAGTTTCTCCATTACAATGATTTAAACAATTGACATGTGAGTGTTCATGCTAGCACTGTACCCACTATGTCACAATATTTGGTTGAGGAGAAGGTGATAGTTTGCGTTTATTGTTTGCCATTTGCTAAAATATTTATTTATCTCAATTTTTGTGGGGGAGGGAGTGTTGCAAAAAATAGTGTGGGATACGTGTATATAGTAGGTGACTGATATTCGTGTGATTTGCATCACTCTCCTTCGCCTTGTGCTGCCAAAATCACGCTCGGATCAAAATTACCTACTTTACACCCAATTGTATCACAAATATTTTGAACTTGAAAATTGTTGAAAAAAAAAAAAAAAAATCACCAAAAACACGTTGAAGTTGACTTTATGGTGGAAATTGCGTTTGAATCTGGATCGTTTTTTATTCTAGGTCAAAAAAAAAACTGAATGAAAGGCTCCTGTTTTCATTTTAGCCTTTTTTCCCTTTAAAACACAAACTTGTTATCGATTGTATATACTTACGAACATGGACGTGTAATTTTCGCCGTAGAATTTAACTGGTACTTGCAGTGAAATCTCAGAACTGGCCACTTCGTGTTGGGTTCTTGGTAATTCTGCGTCTCCATTTTCAACGCCATAAGGATAGAATCGTTCAATAGGCACTGCACTTGCACAAATACTGACTAATAGCAATAAAAATACTGTAGGTAACATTTTTTTAAATCAATATTATACATTCGCATTAATTCTAATGTTTTCGCCCCCGTTCTCGTTCTTATATCCTTTGTTTGCGATACGTTTTCGTATTCTCTATCACCAAAAATATTTATAAATATTTCTAAATAAAAAATCCATCATCTCAACCAGACACGCTAGGAGTAACACGCGAACAACCACAACAACAGGTAGTCGCTCTGCCAAACCATCTGTATCCATGATTTCGACATTTAAAAAAAAAAAAAAAAAAAAAGAAAAAGAAAAAAAAAGAAAAAAAAGAAAAAGAAAAAAAAAGAAAAAAAAGAAAAAGAAAAAAAATGAGAAAAGAAAAAAGGAGTCAAAAAGGAGAAGGTAATTGAACGTATGCATATACACGAACGTTTTTATCTTTGCTTGTATAAAGGTCATCCCGGATATTTATTTTTATATTTTAAATAAAACGCGGGAGACTTAGTATGGCGGCGGCTCTTCCTACCGAATGCTGCTATTTTTACGAGTTTTCGTGTGAACGCATTTTGTAAAATGTGGAGAAAATGTCTCCCACACTGTATGTAGGGTATTGTATACTCCGTATCCATCTCGCACTCCACGTATGATAGTCAGTCGATTGTAAAACCGACTCGCATGCATTAAGGATGCGAACGGAGACGCGAGCTGTAGATATGCGCAGGTTTAGTGGATTAAAAATTGAACCCTGTGAAATTTAGACGTTTTTAAAAAGAAGTTCAAAAATCGAAGAATACAGCAGACATTTTTGCATAAATGAAACCCACGTGTAGTGTTTCGCGGTAAAACACCGAGGTTGGAAAGCCCGAGGGGGTGGGGGTGGATTAATGAAAACGTGCCCAAGAATTTGTTTACCCCCTCCCCTTGATTGAAGCAGATTCTGTAATATCTTCAAGAAGGCGCGGGGGGGTAAGAATAAGGAAATCTGCGCTGTTAATTACTTTCAAATTTTTCACGTTTGGCATTATTAAAGACGAATTTTATGTGAATTTTAGCCTTTTTCGTGGGCTAGTTTTCAATTAAAAAAAATGAGACGTTCCCAGGTACTTACTGCGTATGTAAAAGAAATGCCTATCAGATTTTTCCGAACGAAGTGTTAGGCCGACCAATAATGAACTTTAGGGGTGTGTTTCACGAAACTATATTCAATCTTTATTAGACTAAATAATTGAACTCGGTTCAGCTATTTCTGTAAACGTTGTATTGAATCGATAATTTAATCTTTCGATTAAATATGATTGAACTGTGAAGGTTGTATTGAATTAATATTTTACAAGAGATAAGTCAAGACGTATTTAGCCCATTGATGTTAAATGGTACCATCAGATGTGATTCATAAGCTTCGTGAGGGCAAAAGTTGAAAAATATATACTAGTGGATGAATATAATTGATAAGAGATGAGCAGTGAGATGTCTAAAAATATGAAATAAAAGATGATGAGTGGGTGACAATTGCAAAGACCGAAACGTAATTATACACCTGTGCGTTTGTGAAAGTAGTTTGTTCCCAACTGTTCAATAATTGTATTTGGATGCTGAAATGTACGACGGGAATTAAGGAGACGCATTCCTTTGAAGTGAGGATTCCAGCTTTGTGGAAAAGAGACAAGAACGAAAAATGATGAAATATTTATGATGAGATGAAATATTATCGATGTACTTCTGATGGCAATTCGTTATTCTATACGTGTCAGTAAATGTACAGGTATCATGTTATATATACATATTTATGTATATAGAAAATAACAAGTAAAGTGACGGACTTTTTTTCAATTGTCTATTTTCATTGAGAGTAGTTCACTTTTTCAATTTTAGGTCGCCAAACTACTTGTTGACTTAATAAAAAAAGAAATTTTTTCAAAAATTTCTGGAAACTATTTTTCAGAATTTATGCATTGGATACCTAATGGATATCATGAAACATGCAGGTTTGCGTTCTTCAAGTTGATTTTACCTCCTTTTACAGCCCCATAAAAACAAAATTTTTTACAATAAAAAGTTTCACAGCTTTCAGCTCCAAAACTATTGCGCCTATAAAAAATGTGTATATTTCCTAATTTATAGAAAATTTTATGAGAAAACTTTTTTCCAACTATAAAATTTTCTGTAGGACTTTATAATGAGAGAATCACGAAAACAATCGTGAAGTATGGTTTAAAATATCTTGGGGCCTTGAGGGGGAGCATCAACTAGGCAAGTTGTGAGTATTCGACTTTATATATGTAGTTCGCCCCCTAATACAATAGAAATCACAAGGGGAAAACATTGTCTTCATTTTTTCCTGAGAAAAAGGGGAGTTGTAATACGGCAAACCAAAAAGTATGCCACATTACCTGTTGTTAAGAAAAAAAATGACGCGAAGCTTGGCTAAAACTTCTGGAGTAGGTCGAAGGTCCTATTAGTTTTTCTTCTAATGAAAATAAGTACAATTTTTTTTTCGAAGCAGCCTATATTTTTTTATTTTCCATTTTTTTTTTCAAAGAGATGTTTCAGCAGGTTTTAGAGATGGTTATTTCTCAATTACCCACTTATCTTTCAGCAACCACAACAAATTTGGTTATAAATCTAACTTGACCTGTATTATAGTTTATTAAATTCTACGTTATTCGGGCATTATTTTCAACTTAATTTAAGTTTCGGCGATATAAAATTAATTTTTTTTTCAAATATCAGTGGATTTAAGGAAGGAGTTAGAGCGAATGTTGAAAAAGGTATCAAGGTATTTGGTCATTTTGCTCTAAATTTTATCCTAAATGTGTTTCAACTTATGCTTAAGTATTGTATTTTGGTTATAGCTTTTGGGACTGTATCATTCACCAGCTTACAATCATAAAAAATATTGTAAAAAAGTAGGTGTGGGGACAATTCTCATATGAGGAAAAGGGGCTTGCACCCCTTGATGACAGTCACTGCAAAAAGGCTGGCTAATATTCATCTTTTTGAGGTTAAACAATTGCACAGATTTCATTTGAACATAATAAATTGTAAGTACTTGCAAGCAATCTACGAGAACTGAACTGTGATTAATCAAACAATTTTGGTGATGTCGCAGTTTGGTACATAAACTGGTTTACCATTTCTTATCTCAAAAAGAAATGACAAACCACCCTTATGCACGGATGTATGTGTGTATATGTGTGTGTAAATAAGCCCCTATATAAACTGTCCAAACTGGCTCTATAATTGCCAGTGTTTGCCCAGGTTTTGGCTTACCCATATGTGTGTACATATGAAGTGGTAGAATACGCAATTAATCTGTTAATTGTCTTCTTATGTGAATATTCTTTCACAAGGTATTCTACAGTAGGTCTATGTGATTTTACTTGCCCATTTTTAACAGTTTTCATCAAAATGCTCTCAACTAGTGTTAATTGTCTGCGGTTGATGAAAATGAGGATGGGTCGCCATCTGGGTTCTATGCGAACAATGATTTTTTTTTTCTTACTACCTAAGACTACAGAATATTGTTTTTCCGCCAATGAATATTGATGTTGAGCTTGGAAAAACATTTCATTAAATACCAAAACTGAACTTGGCCAAGGTAAAGTACACAACACATGCATATAGGATTATCTTAGGTCCATTGCATTTATTTCAAAATGAGAAGACGTCATTCAAATCGAGCTTTCTATTTATTAACCCTCTTCTATTTTCTCTTCCCTTTTTCACCCTTTTCAACCCCAACCCTTATCTTTGTCGTCATTCAACGAGGGATGTAAATGAAACGAAAAATGTATACCAGAGACATCTATCAACAAGTGTGAAGAAGTAGGATCGTTTTCTCAATGAAAAATACCTGTATTCATTTTTTATTTATTATAGGTATTATATGATGATACTTTTTCGTTCATTTCTTAGATGCAAATCCACAGCAGCCTGTCTCCTTGTTTCTAATAGCGCGTGTTTTGTTTTGTTTAGTGTTTTTGTTTGGTTTTTGTTTGTTTTTTTTTTGGTTTTTTTTTTTGGTTTTTTTTTGTTAAAAGTAGGTAATTTTTATTTTTTGGGGTGAAAATTGCATGTTTATTGGTGCGAATTTAATTATGGTATCGATTCTGGCGAGAAGCTAGAGATATGAGTATAAATGAGGAAAATGCACGTATTTCGTTGCTCGGTTGTATTATGACGTTGTACGTATTTTTTGGTGCACTTGTGATTCGAAAATTTGAATCGCCATTCGAGAAACGAATGCTACGAAATTATTGGAAAATCTACGGCGACTTTGAGATGAAACTACTGAATGGTACAGCCGATGTGGAGGAGTTAAAGACGTTGTTGTACACATACGGTAATATGACTGCTGCTGTCGGAGTGCCTGGACAATACGAAAGATGGAATTTTCTAGGAAGTTTACATTTCGTCGTGACCATTGTGACGACCATTGGTGTGTATTTTAAAATTCTGTTCTTTCAATCATTACTAATAATTGTTTTATATGTACCTATGGTAAACTTTCTCGTTAAAAGGAATTTTGGTGAGCCTATGTACATTTAGGATTATTTGATATTAAAAATCGCAGGGTTTGAGATCATTATCCGAATCATTTTTGTCTCCAGTTTTTGAGTTTCACTTTGAAACAACCATTTTATTCTGCAAATAATGCGCAATTAATCATAAAAATATTTAGACTTTCGTACTGGTAGATATAAAAATTAACTGCTCGTAACTTCGGCTCCCTTTGAACAATTTTTTTTTTATGAGATTTTTATTTTATTACGTACATAGGTACCTATAATTTTAAGCGTCATTATGAAATGGATAGAATTATGTCTTTGCACAATACGTGAAAACTTCAAAAAGTTTCCATGTAACTAATAGTTATGACAAAAATATTCAAGCAGTTGGTAAATTTATTTTTTACGGTGGTTCTAAGGTGAATAAAGTTATCCAAATTTATACAGCATATAATTACTGATAGAAAATTTTTCGTGTGAAATTATATTCAGACTTTTTCAGCGTCCTCTTTTTTAGTATTTGCTTGTGATCAATATTTGAAATGTAAAATTAAAAAAAAAAAAAAAAAAGAGAATGTAGACTTTCTTAACAAAAAATGAATAAATAAATAGGCAGGTATAGTAAAAAAAATTAAAATAATGAAAATATTTGCCAGAATGCTGGGTATAATTTACGTTTAAAATGAAGTCTCAAAGAAATTCATCTCGTTATATGTACATCTCTACATCTCTCTCTATTTCTACGTGTTATAAAATACTACGAGCTAACTAAAAACTGTTGAAAACACTATCCTCGTTTTCTCTCTTTTTGTAATGAGATTTTGATTTACTATTAGATCATTGAGGATAAATCAACAAGTATAATCCATTCTTTAATCGTTAGTTTCAACAATCAGCCCTCTCATTTGTTTTTACTACCCATCTCCAATTATCATTTTAAGGAGAATAATTTGTTTCAAAAAATCATATCAAAATATTGCGAATCTGTTTATGTTCAGCTTATAATTGGAAACTATTTCACTTAAAATTATTAAGTACCTACCTATGATCAATAATCACAATAATAAGTATACGTATAGGTCTGTGAGAGGAGACAAATTCTATATAGATTCTGTTAAACTGGGGGTGTTATTCTACTGAATAGACAATCTTTAACGTCATAATGATAGCTTATTTAGTGAAATAGCACCCCGAAGTTTAAAGAATCTGTAAAGAATTTGTCTCCACGAACAGACCTAATTGCTTGCGAAATTAACAGTGATAGGTATATAGGTACGTAGGAATAATCAGCAAATATTAAAATAAAATTATTCCCATACTAAAGTAAATTATATTTATTATTGAATTATAAAAGAACATAGGTACATTTAAGTAATAATTAAATTTTAAACTGATGCAAAACATTTTTTTCTTCTTAGGTCTTGAAATTATTCGTTTTGATACAGTTGAGCATATGTTCCAGGTTTCTTTTGTGAAATATTTCTGAATAAATTTAATTTCAAAATTTGATCCGTTTGTCGACTTATTGTGGTGCAGATGAAGTGAGGTATCGAAAATTTTCTGTTGAGGTTTCCATTGTGTATGTAGGAGGACTTTTAATGGATTTTGCTCTACGTTTATGGAATTCATCAAAGAACATGTTTCTAAAAAACGGAAATAAATAAATAAATTTATCAACATATAATTTTTCTTTCGATGTTTTCTGACAAAAGAATTTCTTACTTTTATCGAGTATCTGTTGGTAGCATTTCCTCGGTATTTCCTCCATCATAGTATCTTTGAAAATTTTTTCTGGGAGGCTGTAATGTTCATCCAGAATATCATGTCAAATTAGTAACAAATAGGTATATACCACTTATACAAAAAGTAAATTTTAATTCTCTTCTAAAATTAGAGCATGGAATGTATGAGAACAAGTGTGCTTGAACACTCGTACACCACCTAGCGGTTCAATGGACGTATAGTCCACAAACAACCTTTTTTCACTCACGGCTTTACATTGTGTGTACTGCCAAATTGAGCACTGAGCTTGGCTCACACACATTGTTATCTTCATTGATAGAACATGCTGCTCCTTCTGTTGTTGTGGGATTAAGGTGCACACACACACCTATAAGTGGTGACCTCAACCTGATGAACTCAACCTTCTGGTGCCATCTCTCAACTATCCACCACAGCTGTAGTTTGTCCTCATTCTCCCTCTGCGAAGTGATTGCATCAAGCAGCAGTCCATATGGCATGTGCTGGTAATGTGGGGATGAGGAGAGGCATTCACTACCTCCCTTCACACACATCTCTGTTCCACCCTCTCCACCTCTGTTGTATCGTATTGTGTTCCACATATACTGGAAGAGAGTGGTTTAGCGACAATGCCTACACATCTACTTTATTCTCATCATCTACCACCAGCACTGTAGCCGAGTGAATACGGTACTGCATTTTGGTTGTAGACAAGGAGTGATGATTAGGTTCCTGTCAGTTGGTGGTTCAATTCCCCATTCTGGCAGGATACTTAAATTTGTCATGATATATTAATAAATAAGTTGAACTGAATTGAATTAAAAAGAAATTTAATAAATTCTCCCCCTTAAATGAGAAAAAAAAAAAAAAATTTAAGGGGAAAAATGAAACCGGCAAAAATTTGTTGAAGAGCAAAATAAAAAGCCTTACTTCATCAAATTTTAATCATCCAGCACCTAAAATAACGCTCTGGACCTGTAACTGATGGCGATAACAAAGAATTCAGAAATATCCAGTTAAATTAGTATTTTCAAATAATGAAAATGATATCGAAAAAAGTACAAATTCGGGAGACAGCCTTGGATATTTGCGGAAATATACCGCCTGACTCAGATATATTTCACTTGGGATAATTTTTCGTCTGTTTTTCTTTCAAAGCTCTAAATTATGCTCATATGTCATGAAAGAATTTCACTTTTAAAGTTACCGGAACTGCGCAAAATTTTATAATTATGATGATGTTTTGTAATTTATTCTCAAGAAAAAAGTACGTTTCTCAATTTTTTTTTTCATTAGTTTTTGGATAGTTGCTATTAGTGAAATGGCACGAGCTAAATTAGCAGAAATATAAAGTGGTTGTAAAAACTAAAATGGAGAATTTGACTCTCCTTTGAACTGAGAAATAAACTAATAATAAGAAATGTTTTTTATGACGAAGTATGTACTATAAGTACCTTAGGTACCTACTTACCGTTAATTGTAGAAATATAACTTTTTTTGAAATGAATCTTTTTGTTGGAGATACTGTAACTATCACTTGTGGGCGAAATTATTCGTTTTATTTGAAAATGGAAGTTAATCCAACCAATTTCACTAAAAAAATACCCAATTAATTCATTAGTTTATTGCGCTTTGATCAATTTACATGTAGGTAGGTACAATACATATTTTTGGTACTACTGCCACATTTTTCATATTGATGTAGGTCATGGTCATTGTCATGGTTGTGACTGTGTTTGTGGGTTTCAGATCAGTTTGACCAAATTCTTTAATCTGAAGAAAATATTGCTTTTATACTCTATTCATTTTAGGAATAGACATGACTTGATTACGGCGGTTATGTACCTATATCAAATTATCAACACAAGTTGACTGTTATTAATAATTAATTGAACAAAATTACTGAAACTGACAAAATGGTTTATTTATTTATTTTTTTTTTTAGTTGTTGCTGAAGTATTTTTTTTATTAATATTTTTTCTGTCAATGATGACAATAATTTACCGTAAACCTTACGAAGAAAGCTTATTTCTGTTCCAAATACAAAATTATGTTCACCTACCT
The DNA here is from genome assembly GCA_011428145.1 of Ericerus pela. Lineage (NCBI taxonomy): Eukaryota > Metazoa > Arthropoda > Insecta > Hemiptera > Coccidae > Ericerus > Ericerus pela. The sequence continues at coordinate 3,253,039 of WOFM01000637.1, read as the reverse complement.
AAATGTAATATAGGTACATTACCTTCATAATTTAATGTGAAATGTTTGTACTGACTACTGAGAAAAACTGTGTTATTATTTTTGCTTTTTTTAAATCATGTTTTCAAACCTGTCATATAAGATCAGGTGAGTTAGCAAAGTTAGGGTATCTAGTTGTGGTTGGGACTATTGCCTTATTGTTCATACATGGTTAGTTTTCTGGCTACTATATAGTCTACTATACTTAAGGTACCATTTTGTGAACAGCTCAAGTAACTAGCCGTTTCAACCATTTAAAATCAACTTGAATTTGGCAGATTGCCTTGTGAGATTCTAATGATATAATTTTTATATAATTATCTGCCAAGTTAAAGTTGACTTTTATTGCTTATGTGTATGTATATCAAGCATTTATCTTAAAAGCACGATAGATGTTCAATTCTGCTGAAATTTGGTGTGTAGGTAGGTTTTGGGATAATCTCGGATGGGATTTTATTTGGTGAAACTCGGTTGAAGGGTTGAGCCTCAGGGGGGTATACTAAGTTCCACTAATAAAGGTTAAGACATAATATTATTATTAGATACGGCTGAAATTCGGTATACAGTTGGTTTTGAACCTAATAAAAACTGGTACGGAGTTTGATGAGAATCAGTCAAATGGTTTGGCCAAGAGGGCTGACGAAAGTTGTACCAATGGGGGTTGAGACATGATTATTGCATTTAGTAGCGATAAAATTTAGTAACTATAGTTGGTTCTGAACGTAATTAAAGCTTATATAGGGTTACGAAGAAGATGCATTCCTTCGAAGTAAGAATTCTAGCTTTATGGAAAACAGACAAGAGTAAAAATTGATGGACTATAACTGTTATTGTATTTGTGATGGTACGTAGTTTTTTATTTTACGCATGTCAATAAATATACCGTTGCCATGATATACACATAAATACTTATGTATATACAGGGTCTTCCGTAACTATATGCAAATATTCAAAGGTGATATATAGTTACATAAGTTACGTTCATGTAAATAGGTTTGCATACCTTCCTGGCCATAGGCGCTGAGATATGAGTCCTCAAAGAAATTTGATCTTCCTCTAAAAAACAATTTTTTTTTCCAATACTATAAGAGTTACAGGCCTGAAACTTTGACAGTGTTTTGTCAAGATGTGTGGCAATGTTCCAGATTTTTTTTAGCAAAATATCTTATCAGGGGTGGGAATGGTGGGGTTTAGAATAAAATATTTAGTAGAAAATATTACGTTTTTCAACTTAATTAAAAAAAATGTCCTATTCACATTAAAATTTTATATTTCATCTGGGTAGTACTTCATGTTATTTAACTGGTAAACAGAGTTTTAACCCCCTTCCTTTTATTTTTCTTCAAGGTCAAATTTTTTGAAAATCAATAAATTCATCCTACTTTTATTTAAAAAAATAAAAATATAATGAATAAAATCACCTTGACAGTGTTGAGTTACAGTAATAATATCAATTTGATACAACAGTTTTTGTTTATAATGTATGGAAGGGGGTACTTTAGCCCCCTTAAGTTGAATTAATTTTTCATGTTTCAATTTTTTTTTCAACTTAATAGATTGAGAATAATTTTCTAAGGAAAAAATGTTAAATAACCCCCCACCTATCTCTAAAAAGTGACCAGCTACATTTATTTGAATTTATCAATGATTTTTCTTCAAAAAATTTAAATTATATGTGGAATACCTTGTCGTGAGAGATATTCTCACCAGAAGGAAATTCTACAGAATTTAAGCGTGTTCAACCACTTCGTACATAAGTACGGGTAAGCCAAAACCAAGGCGAACACTGGCGATTTTAGAGCCGGTTCGGGTGGTTTATATACGGATTATTTGCACACACACAAACACAGGTACGTAAGATAATACGTACGTTGGTGAGGGCAGCCAGGTTGCATCATCTCCTATCGAGATAAGAGATGGCTGGCCGGTTTGTGTACAAATTGTGACATCATCCTATTGTGTCACAATTTGGTACTCGTACATTACCTGCAAGTACGTACAGGTAATTACGATCGAACGTATTTTGTGTATTTAACGTCACAAGAATGATTGTTTGCCTGCCCTTTGGGGCGGCGACTGTTGTCGAGGGGTCCAAGCCCCTGTACCTCATATGGGAGAGTCCCCACAGCTACTCCCCCAGTTTTTGCGCCGCAAAAATGATTGAAATGCGCAAGGCCTGGGGGGATGTGCGGGATTAATGCCGTTTTTGATTGGCCTCCCACTTTGACAGGGCACTACCTACTGCGGCCCCAACACACTCGTAAGATTCCTTACGAGCCTGTGCTTGGGCCAAGTAGATTGCCCGGCTGTCCTCTCTCCTACCCCTTGGTGGTCGGTTTTTGGTGAAGGCATAGGGATGATGGCAGGAGTGAGGGGGCAGTGGACGTTTGAAGTGTGGCTGCCTAAGCATCAGGGAGTTTGAATTCCCCGCTGCCAAGGCAGCCATTTTCGCCTTTTCATTGGCTGCCCTCTCCACCATGAATAGGAATCTCATCGGTTCCCTGGTCTCCGTTGGCTTCGGCTCCGGTGTTGGGGGTACCATCATCAGAGTCGGTTCCGGTGGAGTCCGGGGAGGAGAGATGACTGGTGGAAGCGGAGTCGTCATCTACGTGAGAACACTCTCCACAGCTGGTGCCGTGTCCATCAGGAGTTCCTCCTCAATCTGATCAAGTTCCGACTTCTGTTCTGGAATTTGCCCAGTGTTCTTAACAACTTTTGGAACTTCTAGGTTCTTGCTCGTGTTGTGGAAGATTTGGGTTGGTAGCAAAATTGGAATAGTTGTAAGGAAAATGGGGAGCCAAAAATATCGTTCAGAAAACACGTCTGAGAGCTAAGACAGTTCTGAAATGGGTGAATTTACTGCTATTTTTGATTTACCATTACAGTTCTGTTTCATTATTTTCACATCTTCTTATCAGCATGTAGAGGGGATAGCGCTTAAAATTCTCGGCCGTATGCAAGTTTTCCGGTTAAGTTCTGATCGGTTTAAGCAGAGTCATGCCTGAAATAAACTCATAGAATATTATATTTGAATTTTATTACAAAGGAATCTCTGTTTGTGACGTCATGATGTTGAGATTATCTTTGTATTTAACAGTAAACGCACGTTGCGATGTTTATTTCCGTATCGCACGTGGATTTGTTTATTCCTGTCGTTTTCTTTTTGTTGCCATTCCTCGTTTGCTTATCTCCGGAGTTTCATTTGTCTCACAGAGTTCCAATTTTCTTCGCATATTTTTTAGCGGGTTTCAACTTACGTAGTGGATATTACTTTTTCGGGAGTAAATTTTATTTTCTTCGCTTTAACCTCTCAGACATGCGAGAAAGGTGGGAATTTTTGCATTTTTTACTGCCTAGGGGCCTGCCTCTTTTTTGTGGGCATATGGGGGCCTCTGGATCGAATGTTTTAGTGGTAACATCGTACGAAAACTTCACAGACTTTTTTATTTTTGGTGTTTTCTCTAATTGTGAATTTTTATTTTCACATTTTTCGACGGATTCTTCTATGTTTATTGGTGAATCTGTCTGGATATTTTCTATGGTTTCTCTTGGTATCCTTTTTATTCTTTTGTCGTCGCTTACCATGTATGCAGGCTTCAATCTGTTGATTGAAATTGTTTGAGGTTCGCCTGCAATGAGTATCACAAAGTTTTTCTTATCTTGTGATACTACTTTGTAAGGACTGGCGTATGGTTTCTCCAGCGCAGATCTCATTTTTTCATCTCTAACAAATACATGTGAGGTATTGGCCAAGTGTTTTGAGACGTAAATCTTGGGCTGGCCATGGCGAGCTGCCTGTTCAAGAAAATTGTTGGCATCATTTCTTATATTTTGTACCATAATTTTGGGGCTAACTTCCTTCGATTTTGTGAAGAAGTCCCCTGGAAGGTGTAGCTCTTTGCCAAATGCTAATTGCGCTGCAGAATGACCTGTATCTGTTTGTAGGGCAGATCGAAGGCCTAAGAGGATGGTATGAAGTACTTCTAACCATCTCTTGGTATCATGAGACATGATAGAGGCTTTGAGAGCTCTATGCCATCTCTCGATTTTGCCATTGGCTTGAGGATGGTAAGCTGTGGTATGACTGTGTTGAACACCAAGTTTATTGGACAGCTCTTTAAAGAGTGAGCTCTCGAATTGGCGACCTTGGTCGTAATTATGACTTCTAGTACACCATACCTCGCAATCCAGGTATCGTATAACCTTGCAGCTACTGTAGGAGCTGACATCTCATGTAGAGGGATTGCTTCTGGCCATTGTGTTGCCCTCTCTATTATCGTCAACAGGTATCTGTGTCCTTGAGATGGTGGCAATGGGCCTACCAAGTCCATATGTACTGTTTTAAACTGCTCTGTTTGTTTGAAGGATTTGAGGGGCGAGCGAGTGTGTCTTCCTACTTTGGATTCTTGACAGTTCAGGCAACTGTGAGCCCATTTGTTGCAGTCAGACTTCATTCGTGGCCATACAAACCTTGCCGAAATCATATTAGTACTACATTTTGGCCCAGCATTTGACAGATTATGTACACTGTTGAAAGCCAACCTGCGATATTTTACTGGTAGAAATGGCCTATTCTTACCTGTACTGATGTGACATGTTAATAAAACATCAGTACTGGGAATTTTTTGCTGTCTCAATTTGAGAGTAGTATCATCGTTCGATAACAACTCTTGCAATTCTGCATCCTTAAGCTGTGCTTTAGCTATTTCAGCATAAGGTAATTGGACAGGAGCCGAGATATCTTTGATTCTACTCAAGGCATCAGCTGGAGTGTTAAGTTCTCCACTTATATACTGAATGTCGGTAGTCAATTGACCAATATAGTCTAATTGTCGTGCTCTTCTCGGCAATGCCGGTTCTGCTTTTTGTGTGAAGGCATATGTTAGGGGTTTATGGTCAGTATACACAGAAAAACATCTACCCTCTAATTGGTGCCTAAAATGCTTCAACGCAGCAAAAATTCCGAGCAATTCCCTATCGTATGTGCTATAGTTCTTTTCTGTTTTTGAGAGCTTCCTCGAGAAGAAAGCTAGCGGTAACTTCTTGTTGTCTTTATCAAGTTGGTACAGGGTTGCACCAATAGCAAAATCAGATGCATCGGTACTCACGCATAATGGCAGACTTTTGTCTGGATGAGCCAATAGAGTTGCATTTGCATAGTGTATCTTTGATTTTCTCAAAGGCCTGTTTGGCTTCTTCATTCCATTCGAGTGGAGTTTTGTCTTTCTTTTTACTTGTCTTAATTAGTGCAAACAGCTTACTTTGTTTGGCTGCTGCATTCTTCATGCAACGTCTATAGAAGTTCACCATCCCCAAGAAACGCCTAAGTTCAGCGACATTTGAGGGCTTCGGGAAATTCAATATTGGCTCTACCTTGTTCTTCAATGGGGAAATGCCTTCGGTCGAGACTTTGTAGCCGAGGAAGTCAATTTCGGTCTGTGCATATAAGCTTTTGCCTACGTTGATAGTAAGCCCGGCAGAGTGTATACGCTGTACGACAGCTCTTACATTCTCCTCGTGCTGTTGCTCACCGCCTTCAGAGCAAATGCAAATAACATCCAAGTATGCATATGCAAACGGCAATCCCCTAAACTGTCCATTGATAAATCTTTGGAAAGTTTGTGCTGAGTTGCGAAGTCCAAACGGCATTCGAAGGTATTCGAATAGTCCAAAGGGGGTTATAACCGCTGTCTTTAGTACGTCCTGGTCAGCCATTGGAATTTGGTGGAATGCCCAGTTGTGGTCTATTTTGGTGAACATCGTTTTACCCTTCATATTCGCGTTGAAGTCCATTATATTGGTGACTGGGTAGCGATCAGGAACTGTTTTGGCATTTAAGGCCCTGTAGTCTCCAACAATTTGCCACTCTCCACTTGCTTTTTTGGTCATGTGGATATGGGAGCTCAATGAGCTTTTCGAGGGGTGACATACACCCTCCTCGACGATGCGATGGAAGTACTCTCGTGCTGCTTTGAGTTTGTCAGGCAGTAACCTTCGTGCTCTAGCATGGCAAGGTGGTCCTTTTGTCTCTATGTAATGAACAGTGTTATGTTTATAGGTAGGATGCCTGCAAATTGATGGTTGAGTGACTCCAGGATAGTCAGACAGGATCCGTGAGAGTTGTCCGTCGACTTTGGTACAGTTGGATATATTTGTGTCCAGTCTGTAAGCTAGCATTTTGCCATTCACACAATGTTTAGATTCACTATCGATCAATTTGCCGTTTTTGAGGTCAATGATCAGGTCAAAATGTGCAAGGAAATCTGCACCCAGGTTCGGGTTTGGAACATCTGCAACCGTGAAGGACCACGTCATGATTTTCTTGAGTCCTATGTCAACTTTGCTGGTTTCAAGTCCGTAAGCTGGAAGGTTTTGACCATTCACAGTACGGAGATAGTATTTTGGAGGGAGTACTATTTGGGTTTTATTAACTGGCAATATGCTCAGGTCTGCTCCCGAGTCAATTAAGTACCTTCTCCTGTTTGTCCTGTCCTTAATGAACAGGCGGCATGAGTATTTTTCCGAGGGGTCTTCGGCCGCATAGATGGCCCCTTGTTCTAGTTTGACGCCTCCTTGGTATACGATTTGCCCCACCATCTGCATCTGTTGTTACATTTGGTGGCCTCTGCGCCAAACCGGTTATGGAAGAAGCAACTTTTATCATCCCAATTTTGAGACTGGTTTTTGGGAGATGATGTTCTCGGGGGAGTTGAACTCTGACCCCTGTTGTTGGAACTAGATCTGCGGTCTCTGGACTGGGACTGTTGTCCTTTGCTATTGCCACTGTTGTTGTTGTTGCTTCTACTTTTAGATCTTTGTTGCCAGCTGCTATTGGATTTTGTGGAGCTTTGGCCTTTGTTCCTTTTTACTTCATCAGTCAACTGAGCTATTTGAGCTCGAAGTTGAGCTATCTCTCCAGTCTCTGCAGATACTGCACTGACCACGGGCTTTGACCTGGTGTATTCAAGCGCATTATCTGCTGATTTTGCAAGGAAGTCCAAGTCTGCGGATGTGTTTATCACGGTCGAACCTGTGGTGGCTAGGCATTGCACAACACTTTGGGGAAGTTGTTTGCAAAACTGATTGCCTATGACAGAAGGGGCTACGATGTTATCTGCCTTCTGCCTCAATTTTGCCATGAAGATTGAGGGTTTGTTGTCCCCCATCTTCATACCACCCATCACATCGTCAATGATTTGGTTTTTAGTTTTACCAAACACATTTCTTATCTTCTTGACGAACCAGGCATATTTGTCCTCTTCTGTCAAAGGGCATTCCATAATGTCCGGAATGTGGCGGATTATCTGCGGGGGCATGCCTCCACAGATGTGTAGATACCGCTGGTTCAGGGTTATATTCTCCGTCTTGAACCTGCCTTCTAATAGGGTCAACCATAACTCTACCTCATTGGGCAGAAATTCCGGGATCTCTATATTTCGTCTGTAGAAGCTGGGGTTCTGTCCTGGCTGTAGCTGCAAAAGCTGCATAATTTGTGCCAAGACTTCAGGCGTCAGCTGTGGCTGAGCACTTCCTCCTTCGATGGTTGTGGGTTTTCATTTCCATTGGGTGGTGGGACCATTGCTATGTCTTCCTGATGACAAGCGTATTCCACAGAACTACTTCTTTCCTTGCTGGTCAAAAACACTGGCTCCTGTGTTTGTAGGACAGGTGTTTTTGGGTCTGAACTTTGGCTTAAAGTTTGACCACTTCTCAACATTTTTACTGCTAGTTGATCTTTATTTATTGCAGCTCCCAGTTGTGCTAATTCTTGGTGTTGAGGGCCTTCTTCAGTATTAGGTAAATTCTTAGAGTGTTGAGTCGAAGTTGGGGGGTTGGGGGATGAGTACAACCTTCTTCCTCCAGGTCTACTTTCTTGTTTCTCTTTGTTTATATATTTTAAAGAGAGGGGTGTTAGTTACACTTCAGCAGATTCTACTTCGACGACCTATAAAGGTGTCTTAGTTAGCAAGAAAAAAAAAATTTTTATTTGCCCAGCAAGCGAGTATCTTGCCAGCGCACCGCGCCAAATTTTTGTAAAAGCACAACACGCCTAAGAACACCTCACAACATAGCCAAAAATCACGTCGGGGTCACCACTGTGGAATACCTTGTTGTGAGAGATATTCTCACCAGAAGGAAATTCAACAGAATTTAAGCGTGTTCAACCACTTCGTACATAAGTACGGGTAAGCCAGACTGTTGTCAAGGGGTCCGAGCCCCTATACCTCATACGGGAGAGTCCCCACATTATATACTAGAGCTCAAATATCTCTTGACAAAACAGATTTATGGAAAAAATAAAAGAATAACTTTTGAAAGATTTTTAAGAGGGGAACAATTTTTGTATGAAACATTTTTCTTCCAACACGATAATTACACAGTTACAATGAAAAAACTACATTTTTAAGAAAAAACTAAAATTTTTCGAAGTTTTTATCCAAGATTATGAAATCCATACTCAAAATATGTCTCCATAAATTTTGCATAAAAAACGTTCTTTTTATTTTTTTGTGAACCAATTAGAAAATAAGATATTAATTGAATAAAAAAATAGAGACCAATTCATATAATCAATTTTTGAAAATAGTAATATCTTTTAACCTATTCTATTTGGAAATTTATCATTCTTGTTATATCAGAAACAATTATATTCAACATAATTTCCCATTACCTTCTTTTATTTTGTAATCTTGTGATTTTTTTCAAGCAGTTCCCCTGCAATATAATAATATTTCCATTGAAATTCAATTTTATAAATAATCTTATCCCATCCCTTCATGCTTAATTATTCATGCTGGAACAATGGCTCACTATGGGTTTAATGAATGTATCGATATAGTTTACTTATACAGTGCTGCAGATGGTAACTGTTCATCTGCAGCCCGGCTGTATAATGAAAAATTTCCGCAATGCCGACAACCTACTCCACGTACTATAGCAGCCATATTCCAGCGTCTTTCGACAGATGGTTGTTTCTACAGCCGAATAACAGAGCAAGCAACGCGTCGTGACACCAATAAAGAAGAAGATATCCTGAATGCCGTAAAAAATGACCCCCAGCTAAGCATTGCAGCCCTGTCTCAAATGTTTGATGTTCCAAAAACTACAGTGTGGAGGATTTTAAATGGCGAGGGATTATATCCATATCATCTGACATCAGTGGCTGCTATGGAGCCACAAGATTATATGCAGCGAAAAGAATTCTTGTGGTTTTTGGAACACAGTAACTTGAATAAAAACATACTGTATGCCGATGAGGCTATATTTCAACGCGATGGACCATTCAATTCCAGAAATCAACATATGTGGGCCGATGAAAACCCACAACAAAGTTGGGAGACCTCAATCCAACATCGATTTTCTGTGAATGTTTGGGGTGGCATAGTGAGTTCCGCAATAGTTGGAACCTACTTCTTCGATGGAACCTTAACTACTGAAAGGTACTAACACTTTATTCAACAAGAATTGCCAAATTTAATTATGGATGATGTACCATTGAAATATCACAGACACTTGATTTACATGCACGATGGAGCACCAGCTCATTTTGCTGTTAGTGTGCGCCAGGAACTGAATAAACAGTTCCAGAATGGTTGGATTGGTTGTGGTAGCACCTATCGCCTGTGGCCACCAAGAAGTCCAGATTTAACTCCATTAGACTTCTATTTATGGGGTGAAGTCAAGTGGTTGGTCTACCAAAAATTGCCGCCAGAATCGCAGTCCGATTTTTTTCTTTTGAAAAATGTAGTTTTTCTATTGTAACTGTGTAATTATCGTGTTGGAAGAAAAATGTTTCATACAAAAATTGTTCTCCTCTTAAAAATCTTTCAAAAGTTATCCTTTCATTGATTTTATAAATTTGTTTTGTGAAGAGATATTTGAGCTCTAGTATCTAATTTAAATTTTTTGAAGAAAAATCATTGATAAATTCAAATAAATGTAGCTGGTCACTTTTTAGAGATTGGTGGGGGTTATTTAACATTTTTTCCTTAGAAAGTTATTCTCAATCTATTAGGTTGAAAAAAAAATTGAAACATGAAAAATTAATTCAACTTGAGGGGGCTAAAGTACCCCCTTCCATACATTATAAACAAAAACTGTTGTATCAAATTGATATTATTACAGTAGCTCAACACTGTCAAGGTGATTTTAATCATTATATTTTTATTTTTAAAAATAAAAGTAGGATAAATTTATTGATTTTCAAAAACTTTGACCTTGAAAAAAATAAAAGGAAGGGGGTTAAAACTCTGTTTACCAGTTAAATAACATGAAGTACTACCCAGATGAAATATAAAATTTTAATGTGAATAGGACTTTTTTTTTAATAAAGTTGAAAAAACGTGATATTTTCAACTCAATATTTTATTCTGAACCCCACCATTCCTACCCCTGATAAGATATTTTGCTTAAAAAAATCTGGAACATTGCCACACATCTTGACAAAACACTGTCAAAATTTCGGGCCTGTAACTCGTATAGTATTGGAAAATATTTTTTTTTTTAGAGAAAGATCAAATTTATTTGAGGACTCATATCTCAGCGCCTATGGTCATGAAGGTATGTAAACCTATTTACATGAATGTAACTTATGTAGCTATATATCACCTTGGAATATTTGCATATAGTTACGGAAGACCCTGTATAAAAAGTGTGGATGTATAATATGTTGAAAGATCGTGGGCCAATGGATCTCAGCCAACTTCTCATCTTGACTTCTGGATGATACAAAATAACCATAAAATGTTCAGATATGTATTTGCTCTAATACCAAGAAATGATTTAATAATAAAAAACAATTTTAGCGTAGTAATATTTCACTGGAGAAATAAGTGTGTGCCAATTTTCATCCATAATTTAAAAAAAAAAAATTCCAAAATGTTGAAGAAATTGTAAAAAAAATTGGTTGTAATCGTTATTTTCATCCATAGTTGTCGATATCTGACAAATCTATCGATATTTCATTGCTAGTTCAAGGTTTAAAAATTACGCAAAACTATCAATAGTTATCGATATCTTTAGCAAAAATATTAATCCATTAATGTTTGTTGAGACCACCAATCCTTCTCCCTTCTCACTCCTGCGAACAAAACATATTTTATATCTCTGTTCGCAGCTACACTGTATTACCATCTCCGCCTCTCACTCGTCCATCTCCGTACATATTTGTTTATCTCACTCAATCTGTACTCATACTTAAATTATGTAACTGTTACAAAATACACACACTTCTTGGACGCTACTTCGATCAATTCTTTATTTTATGTTACTAATTTGTGTCTTCGTCGGTCCTCATCCTCTATAATGTTTTATTACTAAAAACCAATTTTCGATTATTTTTTTATTGTCTATTTTTTTCAGAAACTAGTGAACCAATTGGCACCAAACTCCTTTAGTCCTTTCATTATGAATGTATATATGTATCACCAAAATTTTATATTCAGTTTTGGAATAATTATCAATTGGATAGAGCTGAAATTTTTATGAAAAATACATTTCATATAGGATCAGGTATAAAAGAATTTTGGTACCTATCGGTTCGGTACTTTCCAGGAAAACTGGAAAACAAAAAATTACTGGAAAAGTGGTTTTTCCAGCTATATGGGAAAACTAATGTAAGAATAGGACTGAAATTTTAGTAGGGTATAGCAGATAGATTTCATATAGAAGCAAGTTTGGTTAAAATTTCAGAACTATTGCTTCAGTAGTTTCTCCAAAAAATGTAACTGTTAAAACAATGTTGTTGAGACCATCAATCCTTCTCCCCTCTCACTCCTACAAACACTCAAATACATTTATAACACACTTTTATATTATTGCTCGTGGCTATACTGTAACACATCTCCACCACTCACTTGTCCATCTCTGTATATCATCGTTAGTCTCACTCAAACTGTACTAACTCTCATCATATATGATTGATGTTAAATACACATACTTCTGAGACGTTACTTTGTGTAATTCTTTATTTCACGTTGCAAAACTTGTTCTTCCTCAATTTACAATCTCTATAAATATTAATAAAACATCGATAGTCTGTCTTTCCAAAATTATGAGAAAAATAGCCTACTGTAACAATATTATAGATTGATATTTTTGTCAAAGATACAGATAACTGTTTATAGTTAATCACTGTTAATCTTGACTTTTTTACTTTCAACTCTGTAGCAATGAAGTATCGATAGATCGATTTGTTTGTTCAATATATCAATAATAAGGTATGGATAGTTCTTTACAACTTTTTCATGCATTTGGAATGAGTTTGTTTTTTAAAGAAGAAAACTGGCAAACACTGTTTTCTACCAAAGCATTGCTGCCCTAGAGTTTTTTTAATTCTAAAAGTTTCAATGAGTAAACAGAAAGAATTTTTAACAGAAAAATAATGTGACTTACCAGGTATTGAAGAATTTTTTTTTTTTTGAAATGAACTTCTTTGTTGGAGATGTGGTGTGGAAATAAATTAAAATGTCGAAGGCATTCCCGTAGACGTATCTGGTTCACCTGATGTGGAAATGAGAAAAAATTTTGTTAATTTAATTCTATTTGGAGAATTTTAAAATATATTTTAATAACATATGTTGAGAATAAAATTATGAAGACTGCAACAACTATAACTCATAGTCATTACTTCATTAGTCATAAATCATAATAATCATACGCAGCTTAGGCCCAGCAAAATTCGCTGATAAAACCTTACTTATCCGTTACTTTTAGCCAGGTGAATTTTTTGTCATTCGTTGTCATCGCCTTTTACTGCGCAGTGCGCTGTAGTTTTGTCAAATATCAATATTTTTTTGTATCGATATGATATCGATATTTGTGGGAAAATATCAATAATATCAATACGATATCGATATTTTATAAAATTTGATAAAAAATTTTAGCAGATGGCTCATCTGAATTATTGTCATTTAAAACTATGAAAATAAAATATAAATTTGAATTTTATAAATTTCAGGAAAGAAATAATAGAAGCAAAGTAAGTCAGGGTATTTACTTGAAATTGTTGGTGTAGTTGTAGATACAGATGTATGTGAACTATGCTTGAGAAATCTCCTCATTTTGGACTGGAGTCAAGATCAAGTTATTCTTAATTCATAATTTCATAATTCATAAAAATCATAAATATCATCTGTCATCAGTTTCAGTTATCACTTATTTACTCTTAATTTTGTCAATACCACAACCACAACCACAGAAAAAAAAATTAATAATTGGCATTTGAAAATATCGATATTTTTTCCAAAAATATCGATACTCAAAATATCGATATTTTTGACAACACTAGTGCGCTGATGCCGTTGATGGATAAATTGAGATGGTCATGTTTCTGTTCAGCGAATGATCTCAAACTTCAGACCTATCTGGATCGTTTTCTCGCACTGAAAAATCCCTAAACTTATAATTTTCAGTAACATTGTTGGTTTATTTTTTTAGAACGTGGTTACAAACATATATACGTATTCACGCATACATACGTACACACAAATATTACTCGTATTATACGTAGTAACCCATATCCTACATGCATATATACATGCACACATACAAACATACGTACGGACAATTATTGCTCGTATTAAGTATAGGGTGGGATAGGATATCGGATCGTTTTATAATAAAATAATTTCTTCTCTAGTAGCCGTTTCTTGCGTATTATTTTTTTTGTTATGCATTTATTTTCAAAGATGGAATAATTTTCATTAGGCGATAGCAAAGTCTTCAGAAATATGAAGTTGAATTATTATTTTAAAATAATGAATATCAGATGGAAAGAAGTACGAATTATTTTGATAATCCTAGGATTCAGCGTAGGTACGTAGGAAAAATCACTCGAACCTAATAACTGTAATTCGTTTGGGATTATTGTTCGTTTGTTTTTCCTATAAAGTTCTAAATGATACCCGTATGTCATGAAAGAATTTCATTTCTAAAGTCACAGAAACTATAGTAACCTAATTTTATGATTATTACGTCGTGTTACTTCTTATTCTCAGAAGAAAAATACCTTCGTCAATGTCTTCCGATTATTTTTTGCCTAGTTGATATTAATGAAATGGCACGAGCTAAAGTAGCGGAAATATTAAAAGGTTTTAAAAAATAAAACGAAGACTTTGATTTTCCTTTGAACTGAGAAATAAACTAATTGTAAAAAATTTTTATTATAATAAAATACTGTCTACTTACCATTCATTGTAGAAATAAAACTTTTTTTTGAAATGAATCTTTTTGTTCGGTACGTGAATTATATTTATTAAAACTATCGTTTGTGGGTGAAATTATCGTTTTGTTTGAAAATGAAAGTTAATCGAACCAATTTCACTGAAAAATACCCAAATAATTCATTAGTTTTGTTGCACTATGATCAATTTAAATTTCGGTACAATACATATTTTTATCGCTGCAGAGCTAACGTTTTTCGTATTGATGTAGGTCATGGTCATTGTTATGGTCGTGTCGCGGTTTTTGTTGTGGGTTTCAGATCAGTGTGACCAAATTCTGTAATTCGAATAAAATATTGCTTCTATACCCTATTTACGTTTTAAGAAGAGAGAAGACATATTATGGCAGTTACGTACCTACCTATATCAAATTATAAATACAAGTTGAACGTTAACATTAATTATTTGAACAAAATTATTAAAACTGACTGTAAATATTGTGAATTATCGTTTTTAAGAATGTTTTTTTTTTTTTTTAGAAAATTTACTTAATACGCTTGGTGCGGTATTAGCTCCACAGGGTTGAGGGGGGCACGTTTTTCGTTTCATGACCCCAGAAAAATTTTGGTACCTGTATATATAACTCAAATTCATATAAGTATTCCGTTTTCTTGTTCCCGCGGTACAGGTCGTAATTTTTGTCAAATTATTATGAAATTTGGTACGAACATTTATGCTAAGCCAAAGATCAGACCTGTTGATTTTGGTGCGGATCGGCCGGAAGGTACTTCCGGTACCGCTATTTTTATTTTTATATTGGTCATAAAATGCGAAATTTTGGAATAATATGTACGCAATTTGAAACAAATATTTATTATAACTTTATTGTAGCATGTTATCAATTTTGTTGCGGATCGACGTACTTCCGGTAAAGCTTTTTTTTTTTCATTTTTTAATAATTTGCATGAAATTTTTTTTTTACAAAAATTATCCACATGTTAGTGTTTTTTTTTTTTTTTTTTTATAGGTTTATTGTATTTCTTTGATTTTATTTCAAACTTTATGACTTTATCATCTTAATTAATTTTTAATTTCGAGAAATAATTCTTTTGAATTTCAGTTGTCTGATATCTCATCAGAAGCTAACAAATTTCATACGATCGTAACATACCATTAACGCTTATAAACATACAGTCAATTAATTTGACCATCTAAATTCACAATTCTTTTTTCTCGAATACCTACTTTTTCTAGCGAGGCTTGCTGCGCTAGAGTTTTTTTCTTTGTCCTGTGACTAATTGCGTGCAACCTGCGTGTGATGTAATGTATTTTTTATCGTTGAAGTTTTTGACTATTTATGCTACGTATGTCACTAATTACGATTATATTCAGTCAACGTTTAAAGTAAAGAATCTCAGCCTCCAGACCACAGAAATATATTAAAAACCCCAGAATGCTCACACTCAATTTAACCAATATAAACAAAACAGAGCGAACGAGATTAAATCAGATGACTAATGCTCTCTCCCCCTCTTTTCTTTCTTATTCCTATAGTTTTCTTATTTGGAAGAATATAGTAGCTAATATAATAATAATGTCTTAAATAGAAATGACGAAATAAATTCAGATTTTTTCGCTGAAAATTTTTGAAGAATAAATTAAAATTAATTATTCAAGTTATTTATTTACTTATTTACTTATTTATTTATTTATTTACTACCTACACGAAAGTCTATTTGTGACATCTTACTAGCTGTGTCCGACATGGCAAGAAAGCGGGGACCTAAAACGTTTTTAGTGGGTTATTCTGCTATATTGTTCAAGTCACACTTGGTTTTAGTGGTGCATACAGTCAACATTAGAGGAATATCTCCTTTAAAAGTTTTCAGCCTCAGGTCCCTTTTTTTTGCCATGTTAAACACTGCTATGAATTGGTAATTCTTCCCTTTTTTGAAGTATAAATTTTCCGTTCATAGTTCAGTAAAATAAACAAAAAGGTCATGGAACGTTTCACTGATCACTGTGATTGCAAGAGCTTGGCTCGTTCAATTCCAGTTGATTCACTGAACGAAAATAAGATAAAAGTTTCACTTTAACCGGATGTACAGTCATACACTCATTTTTTCCCCCTAAGGAACTTACTTTTTCTGACACTTGTCTTGTATCATGCTTACAAATGATAGCTTACACCAATTCACTGGAAAGGCGAAGACCCAAAAAACTTTTACACTAAGTATTTTATTAAAACAGACTGAAAATTTTCTCACTTTTCAAACTTCTCGCGAATATTATTTATTCCAACAGCTAGGTGATGCTATTTCACTGGTTGAAAAATCTTTCCTCTCTAACAATAATTTTATTTCTCAATATTTCACATAGATATTTGTACTCAATATTATTCTGATTAAGTATACATTTCATCAAAAATTTCTTGTTCACAAATTGGACTAATTAAACAGCTATAATTATGTATATGTTAGGAGCGAAAAAAAAATTTGTTCAATGAGTGAAAATAATGCTCAGAACATATTCCGTCATTTAAAAATTGCCAGAATGCAAAATTTGCATTCTGGCTGATTTTAAATGCTCAGAACACATTCTGAGCTATAGGCTAATACCATAACACAAAATTTGTATTGTGGTATTAACCTAAAAGCATAGAATGCATTGTGGAAGTTTCTCAATTTGACAATGTGCTCTGTGTGCGACTTTTATAATGCCACAATGGTTGATCCGCAGTAAAATCAATGGGTCTGTTCCTTGACTTAGTACATATGTTCGTACCAAATTTTGTGATTATTGGACAAAAATTGCAACCTTTACCGTGGGAACAAGAAAACAGAATATCTATACATGAATTTGAATTATTAGTGCCAAGATTTTTGTGAGGTCATGAAACAAAAATATACCCACCCCAACCTTAGGAACTAATACTACACCAAGTTTAATAGGTAAATTTTCTGAAGAAACCCTATTTAAAAGTTAATTACTTCAACAAAGGCAAGCAATTTTTATGGCAAAAAGGAGAAACATTCGTATAGCAATACAGGAAATGAAAAAGACAAAGATAGCTGTGGAATACCTTGTTGTGAGAGATATTCTCACCAGAAGGAAATTCTACAGAATTTAAGCGTGTTCAGCCACTTCGTACGTAAGTATGGGTAAGCTAGAACCAGACCGAACACTGGCAATTTTAGAGCCGATTTGGGTGGTTTATATACGGCTTATTTACACGCACACAAACACACGTACGTAAGAGAATACGTACGTTGGTGAGAACAGCCAGGTCGCATCATCCCCTATTGAGATAAGAGATGGCTGGCCGGTACGTATACAAATTGAGACATCATCTCATTGTGTCACGATTCAGTACTCGTACATTACCTGCAAGTACATACAGGTAATTACGATCAAACGAGTTTTGTGTGTTTAACGTCACAAGGACGATTATTTGCCTGCCCTTTGGGGCGGCGACTGTCGTTGAGGGGTCCGAGCCCCTTTACCTCATACCAGTGAGTCCCGACAATAGCATTAGTCATTTGAATTTCTGTTCCATTCTAACACGTTCACTCTGGTATTTTCATATCGCGTGAGCATTCTGGTATTATTTCTTTATTTCTGTGATTGTGAACAGGGCTTAATGTATAGAATGCGTTGTGGAATTGAAAAATTTCCATAATGCATTCTGCGCATTCAGGCTAATATCACAAAACAAATTTCGTGTTGTGGTATTACCCTACAGCTCAGAACGCATTTTGATTGTTCAAAAATAGCAAATGAAGAACCCATTCTGAGTATTTTTTTTGCTCATTAAGCAAATTTGGTTTCTGCTCCTAACATATATATGCTGAATTTTTAATTTCAAACTGAATAAATATTATTCAAAGTTTCCTAAATACAAATGAATCCCGGAAATCTTATCATCAAAAGTTTTTTTTTGTTTTCTTAATTTTAGGGCTAACAGTAGATGAATTTTCAAACATGAATATATATAAATTTAAACAAGAATATATAATTATAAAAATGTGCAAAAAATACAAGAAAAATCCTTCTAAAATTTTTTCAGCAAAATCTTGGGCCTGACTGGAGTCAATAAAGTCAACACTCCTTTTTTTCATCGTGTACGTCAAGTTTGTCTAATTTTATGACAAAATTTCCAATCAGCCTAGATTTCAATAATTCCAGTCCGTAGATCTTGCTGACCAAGAATTTTTAAAAGGATTATTTTTCCAGTTTTGCGCTTTTTTTGAGTTTGCTCTTTTTTGATATCTACCTAATTTCGTCGTAAATTAAAAGTCGTAATAACCAATTTGGAATTGACTTATAGAGTTTTCCTGAATAATAACAGCGAATAGACTTTTATACTTCCTCCTATTCTATAGTTGTTAAAAAATCGGCCCCACTCATCACTTCTTTCTTAAACTGACCTAAAAAATGATACACATTAGCTATGTTTAGTCTATTCCGTTAATGTTCGCTATATGTACCAATAAAAGGCGCATATATGAAGCAAATATTAGCATAATGGGCCCTATAAAATTTGAAAGTTCCATATTTTTTTAACATTCTGACACAGCTATTAAAATATTTTTTTTGGCTTCTATTGGTCTGGCAACACTGATCAATTTGTTATTAGGATGGAAACAACGAAACATCTGATAATATTCTTTGAATTCGGTTTTAAAAAATTGGGTTGTACATTTATTATACCTAATGATATATATGTATATACACATACAGTTTCAACCACCTTCACTTATGGAACAACGAGACTTGAATAATGTATAGAATTTTAAATTAATAGTACCTGTAGGTACATTTTGTTGAAAGCAAAAGACAAAATTAACAGTTTTACATAAAAGGGTGAAAGATCAATCAAGGCTATAGCTACAGATCTTGGCAATATTGTGATGTAGATTGAGATCTGTAGATCAATCTAACAAGGCGATCTAAATTGCATTCTAATTAATTAGATCGTTTTCTGATTTTTCAGATCACTTCGCAATATTACCTCTTTCCCATTTCTACCATGTAAGAATTGGAAAATGAGAAAAAAGGAGAAAATTAAAAATAGAACAATAAGCTTGAGGAGTCTTTTATTAATTTATTTTTATTATATGATTTGATTATCTGATTTGAGTACTTAACTTGAGAATCTAATTTGAAGATGAAAAGATCTAAAATATCTAAAAAATGGCGATCTAGATCTCAAAATTAGATCATTTTTTTGAAGTGATCTAATGATCTAAGATCATAATCTTTCAATCTATTGATTTGTCCATCTAATTTTAAAAGATCTATGCCCCACACTGACTATAGAATTATAATAACTATATAGACTGAACCTAATAAGAGTGGCAGTACCAGAGAAATATAGCTAAAGAAATGTCCAACTTTCTATGTGCAGTGTGGTATAAAAATGTGAAAGATATTTGACCATCATCATTAACAATGAAAAGTCAACTTCATTCAACATTCTGCGCAGCCAAAGCTGCATATATTTTGTAATGAAAACAGACATCTCTATACCAATATACACACTGTATCAAGCTATGACACATATGCAGTATCTAACCAATATCGTACTTCGAAACGTTTTATACTTACTTCAACTATACATATAGCACAAGTTTTATAACATTCTATCTTTGTCATATTTTTGATTGGGTGTTGGACATCTCTTTAGCTGTATGTCTCTGGGTGGTACACATTAAGTATTAAGTATAATATAGGATGCATGCAAGATGAAAAAGGGCACCGCGTTTGAGACAAAGTATTCCCACTCCTAAGGATTGGTACGATTTTCACTTCATTTTAATCTACGTCATTCAGCTTGATGTTTTTTCTGAACAGTAAGTTACATTTATTCATTCATTTAATTCACTTATTTGAAAAAAAAAAAAAAATTGTATCATTGTTAATGGGCTTAAATATGTGGTGAACAAATTTGAATTCTGTACCAAAAAGAGGGGGACAGCTCTTCAAAAGTGGTGCCATTTTTCTTAGCAGCATTTAGATGGGCATGCGTCCTATATTATATTTAATACTCCGTGGTTGTACAGTGGGCGTTGAAGGCAACACAATAAGTATCACTGTTGGAAGGTCATTTTTATTATAAAAAGGTTTGGCAACTTTACCATAAATTGAATACCAAAAATTTTTCATTTTGGTTAAAATTAAATTACTTAATTTCTCACTTGTTATCAATCTTTCAAGCATCGGAGAGACCTTCTTTTTCCAATGATACTTATTTATAAGAGATATCATGCCTTCCTTCACATTCTTATCCCTATGGTCAGTCCATAATCCATTTAGTTACATGAATAGTCAATTAGGTTTACCGTGCCTTCAGCATTATTTCCTGTGTGCAAATGATTTGAGATTGTCACCCCGAGCCTCGTAAAATCATTTTTCAACCACAGTAAAAATTTATGCACTGGACCCCCCACCAACATTGCACGTTACAGCGTAAGTCTGAATGATATAATGCATTCTTCCAATTTCAGGCTATGGCTCCTACACACCGAACACAAATGCTGGGAAAATATTTGTGATTCTGTATGGATTTCTCGGCTGTGCCGGCGGTATTCTGTTCTTCAACCTCTTTCTGGAACGTATGATTACATTTTTTGCATTCATTTTGCGTGAGATTTACGTGCGCAAATTGACGTCACACAACCAAAGTGCAGACCTCAATATTGAGCAGCTGATAGCTGACTGGAAGCCAAGCATCTACTCAGTCATGCTGTGTCTGTTTGTGTGTGTTGTGTCCATTGGCTCAATAGCGGTGCCCATGTACTCCATGCTGGAGGGTTGGACATATGTCGAGACCGCCTATTTCTGCTTCGTCTCTTTTGCCACCATTGGCTTCGGCGACTTTGTTGCTGCCCAAAACCGGCGTCCCAGCAACATGTACATTCTGGCCAACATTGTGGCGCTGGCCATTGGCTGTTGTTTCCTCTACTCTGTCTTCAATGTCATCTCAATTGTGCTCAAGCAGATCCTCAACTGGCTGATATACCAGCTGGAGGCGCTCTCCACCTTTTGCCAGCTGGTCACACGCCGCCGCCAATCAGACCGCATGCTGCGCAAGTACTCACTCAAGATGCAAAAAGAGCGCCGACACTGCCATCGGCGCAATTCCAGCGTGCATGCGGGACGCCGAAAGATGCATCGCAAGGGAGATGCCAGTGTGTTGGCAGATGGTGCCAGCGAGGCTGGTGCTGCAGACTTTGACGAAGCGGCCGCCCGTAAGCTGTCCGATGATGGCCTCATCTCGATGAAGGATTTCTTCACCTCGAATCAGGTTAGTCTGGCACTGATGCAGAAGCAGCTGCAGGAAAGTGCTCAGCAGAAAACTGGCCATTTGAATTCACCACCAGCTCCATCCCCTTCCACCAGCCGACATGCGGCACCCAGTGTCTCCAGCACCTCTGGCACTTCAGCGCATAAGAGTTCGTTTCCAGCTGGTCGTTTTATACCCGGCACCATTGGTCCGTTGGCTATTTTATGCGATAAATTGGGTGATAAATGAGCTGGATTGGGGGTGTGGACGCTTCTGCGACTTGTGATAGAGGATCTTCTTCAGCAATGCTTCATATAGTTAGTGATTTTTTTTTAATATTAGTTTTTTTTATTTGGATGGTGAATATAGCAAATTAAGGTGCAAACGTTAATTGAAGATTCTAAGGGTTGCAGGGGAAGCAAGAACTACCACAGGATACTACTATTCGTACCCAGGTCATTATATATTCCTTGAACTTAGGGCGTAAATAGTTCCATTTTAAGGGGTCTGCATCCTCAAGATATTCCCTTCCATCCTTCTCCTCGCCAACAATACCATTTCCAGCAAGAAACACACTATATTTTTTAAGTCAAGCTTTTCTTCTGAGCTAAGGCGGATCCAGATCCTCAGGACCCTCCTCTAATATACGTCCTTGCTAAGTTACCTATGTAGAGCCCCAGCGACTTGAATAATTTTAAAAGTTTGTGCTGTTAAAATTTGATACATTTTGAGAAATGTGTTCAGGCTTTCAGAGAAAGGTGAAAAGGGTATCAAAGATACTGGGTCCGAAATTTTTCAGAGGGCTTAAATTTTGAGATAACTTGCAATTTTCCAGTAAATATTTCCAGAAGTCGTTAGGGGCAATCCATGGGGTGTTTTTGGGTGTCAAATCTTCGAAAGCGTAAAAAATAAAAAACTAAAATATATGTTCTGAAGCGTAAAAAACATAAAAATTTTTTTTATCAGTTTATAAGTAGTAAATCGAAGAGTGTCAGCCAGTTTATTTCCCCTCCCTGAAATTTGTCTCCAAGGCCTTGAATATGTTATGCCAGGACAAATCGTAGAAAAAAGACAAATTTACATAGACTTACCTATATGTCTGCTATTTGAATAAAAAAATTGAGTTGCTCAAAAAATCAAAAGGAGTAAAAATTTTGGTGGAAAAACTAAATTTATTTAGAAAAGTGAACCAAACGTTTGAGCAATTCTTATTTCTTATCAGTATCGTATTTCTTAGATCGGTTTGGTTGAACTACAAGAAAATGGCATTTAAATCTGAACCAAAAAAAAAGTAAATAAATAAAAAATGTTATAAAAAGAGAAAAATAATCCTTTTAAAATTTTTCCAGCAAGATCTAGTGACTGGAATTATTGAAATCGGTGCTCTTTTCCTTCACCATGAAGGCTTTATACATCAATTTTTGTAACAAATTATTTTTAAGTGGCGCCGACTTCAATAATTTCAGTCCATGGACCTAGATGTTGATGGAGAAATTTTTTTTTTAGTTGGTCAGTTTTTGATGAAAAAATTTTTTTCAATGATTTTTTGTTTCTAGCGTTAGCGACAATATTTTAAAACTAATAGGTTTTTATTTAAAGATAACTCAAAAACTATCTAATCGATTCTAAAAACAAATAATTAGAACAATCAGTAATTATCCCCTATCATTTAAAAAAAAGTTCATCAAAATCGGTTCCCAGGTTGAGAAATTATGCTGAAACAAACAAACAAATAAACCAAAAGAGAGAACATATATATACGGATCGAATTGATAACCACCTGCTTATTTTGACGTCTGTTAAAAATTTAATTTGAATTGAAGTGTTATAAAAAAACAAAATGCTCGTAAAGGTGCGGGTATATGGCGTGTGGTTTGGCACGGCTTTTATGCAAACCTCCATGCCTTTGCACAGGCCACACTTTTTACTGGATAAAATTTTCTAAAACTTGTGGCTCGTGAAGTGTCGTTGAGTTTTAACCGAAGTTGCGAGTTCGATACCTGTCCCATATATATGTACTAATTTCATTTTTTTACTTTATTATTATTATTATTATTTTTTTTTTTCAAATAAAAGATGTACAGTTCTAATCCTTTATACATGAAGGGAGATGGGGAAATAGGCCATATTTTTTTTAAATTTTTATGAAAGAAATACGGATTTTAGGAATTCAATTCATTGAAATTTAAAAATTATTAGAACTTTTGTCGGACCTACAAAAACATTCCATGGTAAATTTAGTCAAAATATTTACTTATTTTATTTTAATATTTTCGCGTATTTTTCAGTTTGACAGATTATTTGTTGTTTGGGATAACATGAGAATAAAAAGTGACGTATTTTTCCCCTCTTCTTTGGAGAGTCTTATGTATGGTTGAACAGGTGAGGTGTTTTGTTGTTTTAAATTGAAAAAAAAACTGCCTGTATTTTTTTAGTCTAGGCAAGTTATACCCATATGAGTGATAAAAACATTTTTTGCATGCAGAGTTTTTTTTGGAATATTGTTGACAGTTCCCAAAAACATCATACTAAAAATCTCACCCGCCTGGCGAGCTAATTTCGTTCTTAATGCTTTTATTATTTGTTTATTTCCCAGAATGGTTAAAACCTTTTTTCCCCTGATATTAGAATGTTGGGAAATTATCGATTCGGTGGCGTAACGAAAGCTAGATTCTGGGGGGCAGGGTTGGGGATTTCAGTCATCAAATTTGAGAATTATCGTTCGTTAATCATTACTGAGGGTAGGTATTACGAGTTTTTTTTGTTTTCGGGAGGGGGTCGATCACCCATATCCCCTTTTGCTACGTTACTGTGCCGGCTGTTTGGTTACCATCACTCACTTTCGGAAATTTATTAAAAGTATTTTTCTCCACCGTATGCTGCCAGAAATTTGAAACTTAAAATTTTTTTGATTGTTTTGTTAATGAATTTCGACGAAAAAAAGTTCCTAGTACCTACTGATACTGTATTTTTTCGATGTCTATGCATGGAGGAATTTCCTCAAAACGCTGGCAAAAAGTAACCCAACTTTAAAAGTCTTTTATGTACATCATCTTAATCTTATCTAACAATTAAACAAAGTTATGTTAAACTCATCTATATATACTAATGTCTATTCATGTATAGTCTAAATCGCTGGTTTTTTTTTGGAGGGGGGTTTTTCTTTGTTTTCAACTTTATAGTGTTTAAGATACAAATTAACATTGGCGCAAATAGTGTGAACTTTGGAGGGAGGCCAGGGACCCGATAAACTGATGAGCGAAAAAATGAAGAAGAAAAATGTCATTAATTTATATTTTGCGACAATTTTGTACTTAATACTGGTAGGCGAAATAAGAGACAAAAATATTGAAAAGGCCAATTAAATTGTCTCGAAAAAAAGTTCCAAACATTTTTGGGAGGACACAACTCATTTTTGGGGAATAGACCCCCGCCGACAGCTATTTGTCCCTACGAAAATTAATACATTTTAAGTGTTATTTAACTCGTGCAATAATTTCCTATCGAAATGTTACTTATGTAAAAATTGTTTTTTTTGAGCTTTCAGTTTTTACTCGTTATTGTTTTCTGTAAGAATGATTATAATATATACCCATAAGGCACGAGTCATATAATTATGTAAGATATAAAGAAAAATATTTTTATTTAATGGAATGGTTTATTTAAAAAAATTAACAAAACTGAATTTTTTTTTTTGCTATACAGGAGATAACATTTTATTAGAGTGAGCGAATGTATGTTTGTGCGTGTAAAAGAGAGAGAGGGAGGAAAAAAAAGCTAGAATGGATCGTTTTGTTACCACGAGCACAATCCTACTCGACTATGCGTCGCATGGGTTTTAAAATGCTAAAATACTACTAAATAATTAAAATGTTCATTACTTTTATAATTACTTTCTGGTGGAAGTGGGTAAAATGTTTTTTCTCCTACGTCATCGTAACGTAATTGCTGCAAATGTTATGATATGAATGTACATAGGATGCTTTCGTAATTGGGTCATATTGCACTGCATCATCCGAGTAACGTTATCCAACGTGTGTAAAATATTATTTTTATGTGTATATGTATACCAAAGACAGAGCTACCATTCGTTTCATTCACGAGGTTTGGAGAAAAAAGAGTAACCTATTATGTACATAGGTACTCGTAGCAAAACGTCGCATATCATACGTACCTACCCTGTGTAAGTTACCAACTAACGTATCTTCTTTTTAAGAAAGAAATTGTAAATTATATTTCGATTAAAGTACTGATTTTTTAATAAAAAATTCTAATTTTTCTTCTTTATTTAACATCATACGAACGAACCTCACATGTTAGTATTTCTGACGTCAAATTAAACGAATATAATTTCATGACTGACGTATATGTATTAATAGACGAGTAGATAGGTGGTGGACGAAAGTGCGTCACTGAGATTTTTTACATACATATTCAGAACGAAATCGTGCCCTTAGAAAAATTCTCGCTAGAAAAGGGAAAAGTGCAAAAACATTTCAGATAAAATATTAATTTCGTTTGTGGTATTTTGATATTGCTCAAATACAACGTAAATTGTAAAATAAAATAATATTCAAGCTTTGCAGTAATACCACTTTGCAAAGTACTGGGTATGCAGAGGTTGTCAGGTTGACGACGAAGATTATCATCAGCACCCTTCATTAGTGCCTTTTAATTTGTTTTTCCTTTTCAATAATTTGGGTTTTGGCTACGTAGCCATTTTGCACGGAATCTGGAACTTATTATATTTGATTTCGAGGTGAGAGAGGAGAATGGTTGAAGCTTGGCGGCCAAGGGTCTACAGAACATGAATTTCTCAATCACATATTGGAGCACCAGTAGAACCGAACACACAACCATTTTTGGTTGGGAATGTGACGGAAGCTGGTCTCGAACGTCGAACCGACAAGTTTTAACTGTAAGGTTGAGCACCAAACCATTATGTCACGCAAACTCTCTAAACATATTCGGGCTAACTTTCGTAACATAAGGTTCAAAACAAAAAAAAAAATTACGTTTTTCAGAAAATTCGAAACTTTATTTTAAAAAAAAAACTATAAATTATCACAAAATGTACAAAAAAACATTTAATATCTGGACGAATGCCTTACAAAATATTTTGAGATTGTCTACAAAGTTTACTAATTTCAACATAAAATAAAATTAGATCATTATATTTTGTGAATATTATGAATACTCATAGTATATTATTATGGTGTACTTTCAATGAGGATAAATGCTTTTTAAATGCGTAACATGCGTTGAATGAAAACAATGTGTATTCAAAGGGTGTGGGAGAAGCAAATTTTATATATATACATATAAAAAATGAAGCTATATTTAGCGATAACTTCTTCAGTCTCGATTTTACGAGTGAAGTATTCAACTTCACACATTTAATAACAAAGGCAGTGAAAAAAAAAGAAAAAAAAGAAAAGGACAGCCATAAAGGACGGATTATAGTTATCACAATCTTTGTTTTGTTCGATTCTTGAATACGATATAATATGTACACATAGATGAAACTAATTCGCTGAGGTGAATGTCACTTTTTTATCATGTAGACGAGTAGAAATATACACATAATGAAATAAAAACGTTGGAACGACAGAACAGAAAATCACGTGACTTAATTAAAATATACGTACAAAAGAGATGCTATCGCAGAGAAACAAACGTACTATACAAAATTCGAATATTAAGTCGCAGTCGAATGTGGTCGAATCAATGTCGTAATTACTAAATTTTCGTGAGACACTTGACCAATACATAACGTCAACAAAATAGTTAATACAAAACGAAAAGGAAAAAACTAAATGAAAACAACGATACCATCTACCAAATTATACAAAAATCACATCAACGACGAAACCATACGTATGGATAGGAATTGAAAAAACATTTAGAAAAAAAAAATGGACGAAAAGCTTTAGTTATATCTTCTACTTACTTGGGTATTAAGAAAAAATATAAATGTTGTTAATTTTTGCACAGCCTGTTACACCTAATCTCGTATAATATTTTTTGCTTTTACTCGTGTACCTACGTTTGGTCTGGACGTAGACAAACGTAATATTAGATGCTGCAAATAAACGTATCATCATCTAATAAAATTATCATCGAAAAAAAAAAAAAAAATATAAAAAAACTCAAAAAAAAACAACCGAAATCGATTTTTGTACAAAATATAGTTCCTAAATACTAACATCACAGAATACTTATATTGCCAGCTTCGATTAACGGCCGTTTACATGGCCGTTTCTAGCGGCTGACTTTTACTTTTGGACGCGGAGGCTGCGAACGACTCGCTGGCTGGAACGCTATACTTGGCGTCCTGCGTCGGCATCATGTAGTCGAAATTCGTTTCCAACAGCGTTTCGCTTTTGGAGCGAACGACCGGCGGATGGGCGGCCGAAACGATAGGCTTGAGGTCGAAATTCGTTTCTAAAAGCGTGGCCGAACTTTTGGGCCGCTCGTAGTACTCGTGGTATTCGTTTTCGCGCTGGTAATCCTGTCGCGAGCTGACTGTCGGCGTCGACACGTCCACGCCCAGACCCGACGACAGTGGTAACGTTGAGCAGTTGTTGGCGTAACTGGAGGATCGCCAGGTGTCGTCATCGTGGGACGCGAAACTGGAGTTGGTGCGGTAACCTTGGGAAAAGAGACACAAAGCGAACAGTTTAGTCTGTAGTCGAGTCAAATGGACCAAGGATCAAACAAATGAGGTTGAAAAGGGATAATTAATGCACACAAACGATTTCGGCCCTGAAATATGGTGGGGATGCGGTCTCTTGAATGAGTAATAAAAATACTCCACCCTTATTCATCCTGTCCTTTTGCTTGGGCGGTCTCAAAAGTGCGGCTAACTTTTAATTTTCTTGATTTTCCTTGATAAATAAGCAATATAAAAAAATACCTCCGTGTAAAGATAATGTATACAGGATTTGAAACAAAAAACAGTTTATTTATTGTTTTCGTAGCTATCGTAGGGGTTTCTAAGCAACCTGTGGAAAAAGGTATTTTTTATATTTTTGTTCTCAAAATTGCAATAATCTAAATTATTTTCTTACAATTAGGAAGCTGAAAACAAAGATGGCTAACGAAATTAACATACTGAGGTTTCCCATTAATATGACGTAGTTGTGACTATACACTATATTTCATGTCTATACATATATGGCGTCTTCAATAATAGAAACAAACTATCACAAAAACAAATTGAAAACCGTAAGTGATTATAACAGAACTACTGTTTCATTCACTATTTCTCTGATATCTATGTTCAATTTTCATTTTCCGAATAAAAAAGTAATACTGATCGTTATTTTGAAAAAATATCTTCATTTACTACCCTCTATCTCAGTCTCTATGAAAGTTATGAAAACAAAGTACAGAAATCTTTTGGTTTAAAATTTTACGTACAATATAATATTTATACTTGAAAATTTTCATCATACATTTCATGGTTACTGAGGACAATTGAAAAAAAAAAAATTAAATCACACTTTTGAGCCTCTGATCCATATTACGATAGACGCACAGGGTATGGAAATGGAGCATTTTCATCACTTATTAGCGGCAAAAGTAACTCGGTAAAAAAATATTCAATATTCAATATTCATTAAGAACAGCTAATAGTCAATATTTTCGTTTAATATACATCTCACACCGAAAAATGTTGACTGAAATAAATCATCTCCTTTTTTCAACTTTTCACTGTCTTACATTACTGCAACATTATAAAAATTGGTATCTCATAGTGTCTTATACGACAAATTTTTTGCTTTTGATTGTCAAACGTTTTTGGGTTCGATAAATTTATCGATGCAGGGAGAGAGATTGAAAACGTTTGAGAAAAAATGAACAACTTAAAAGAAACCAAAAAAAACAACAACAGTTGAGAAAAAATAAGTAGTCTAGGCACTTCCCACTATTTGTACCAAAAAATAAGGCAAATAGTTTCTTTTTTTTGAAAATTTTCCAGTGGTGTTGTAACCCCTGGAAAAATCAGAACTTGCCGGCCCTGGTACACTCCAATATTACATTTTTACCAATATCGCAAAAACAGCTTAGAACAGAAATGTTTACGATAAATTTTCTATATCGCTAACACCCACATACAATATTCTAAATGCATATACATATTCAGTCAACGATTTAATGCCATAAATGTGACGATAAAATGAAGATGAAATCAATGATTTTTACCATTTTTAAATCGATTGCTTGAAATATTGCTTGAATACAACCGCTAAGAAGTTGACATGTGGCCAAAAGGTATCATTTTAATTACAATTTTCTCAGTGTTAAATGCGTTCTTTATTTTAACCTATTTTTGCGATGTATAATCAATACTGACCGAGATAAGCGCGAAAAATTGGCACGAAGGCACAGACAAGGAACGAGACTTTGAGTGGGTAATTATGAAAAATTACACGGTAGGTACCTTGGTTTTGATATGCGAGATCGACATAATTATTTTTGGCATGCTCGGCCGAGACCGCAGCCGCGTTAGGATTGTGAGCTTCGTAAATATCGTAGCTCTGAGTATCTTCTTCCAACGAGGAATTGAACTGAGATTTATCCATCGAATCTAAACTTCCGTTCATTTTCTTATAATCCGACGTCCTCGACAAAGAGAGATTCGTAGCTTGACTCTGCTAAACGTATACAGACAAAAAAAAAGAGGTCATTAAACCACCCAAGCAAAGAGTAATTGATACGTATATCGGCCACTCACAGATAGTCCTTTTCGTTTGAAGCCGAATTCGTTAAATGCCGTCTGCGAGGACGACAGAGATCGTAACGAATTCAGCGACTGTCTGATCGAATTACGACGCTGCAGCCGTTCGACGTGACGATGTTTCGATTTCGAGTACCATAACGCCAATACCAAGGCTAACAACAGGAACAAAACCATAATCGAACTGAATACCGCGATCGTCAGCACGTCATTCGTCCAGCTGAGCACGTTAATGGACACTTTTGGATCTGTAGCGAAGGCGAAATATATTATTAGAAAATTGGTTTAAAATAGTAATTGAAATACCAGGCAGCATTATTGGTGACGAACCCATTTCGCAAATAAAGGCAAGGGGATGATCACAGTCGTGCTCTTCGGTGTTCTGGTACACGAACGTGGTGCACTTGTTGATTCTGTTGATGTTTTGCACCCAAACGCGGTCATAGAACATGTAGTATTCTTGTTGCTGCTTCAAGAATCGGTACAGTGTCGAGTAACTCGTCGTGATGTACGGCATGGATGCGTTCACCGACTGTAATGCCAAAAGAAAAATCAAATTTGAAATGGTTCAGAGACGAATTCATAGTCGTCCGGTCGTTCGTAAACCATTGAACACCACAAAGTAAACGTCAACATTTCGCAGTAAATTGGTTTAGAGAATTTCTGGCTCAATGAGGTCTTAAGCCTCTTTTTTGAACTACGAATTTGATAAATGTAGCCTGCTTTGGTTACAGGGATCACGAAAATTTACGAATATTTACCAGGCAGAAGTCGCGAGCTTCGTGAAAGGTCATAGGTGCTCCTACGTAAATGTAACAAGTGTCACCGACTAAATTCCAGGCTGGCGGGCATTTACCGTCCAGCAGAGAGTCGTTCACCATGTGGTACGGCTGAAAGTCGACTTCCATCAGACGGTAATCGTCTTGGTTATCGTGGATACGACCGCCAACTGCGTAAGTTTCGTTATATCCCCAGTAATTGTATCGGGCGTCAATTGACGTTTTCCACATGTAAATGCTGAAATAAAATATTAACATATTTTAGACTCAGGCTCGAGATAAGTGAAACATAATATTCGATCTCGACTCCAGAAAATAAGTTTGACGACAATTAACAGCGAAAGAACAAACTGAAAATATTTAACAGACACAATTCGAAGCAACCGACCAGAAAGGAGGGAATCAAAAATGGGTCCAGTAGAACGGATACAAAATTCGAGCTTGGTTTCATGCACAGAAAACATTCGTATCGATTTATAATTATAACATCGAAATTATGATGTAATTAAAATTGAAAAATATTCCCACTATGAGCCAGGAAGTCAAAAAAGAATTTACTAATAACACTGATAGTAAAAGATATGTAGTGCCAGTAAAATTTCTAAATGTACAAAATTTAGAGCTGCACATTGTCAAAAACGCTAAAATGTAGCAACGGTTTGCTTTTGAAGTAGATACACGTTTCACTCTTTTATCGCGTAAGTAATCGAGTGCATACTGACTTCAATATCACAAATTATATCAATATCATTGGAAAAGGGATAAAATTGATCATATTTTCGAGCGAAGAAAAATGTTTTCAAGAATAAAATAAATTGATAATTTAAAAATACAAGACAATGATTTTCGCCTCTAAACTCACAATGATGCGTTGACTGTGATGATTTCGTAATCATTTTCCGGATTCGAGAAAATGTTATCGATGTAATGCTGACCAGCGGTACCAGCCAGGATAGTACTTTTGGAGTCGCGTTCCAAAGCCACGTTCCTGGAAAAAATAATTAAATATTCCATAAAATATATTAGTAAGAAATAAGCAGACTATTTTTAACATTGCTGGATAATATTGTAACAGTAAGAAATTCTTAATTCTGAAATACGAAAAAAAAAAAAAAAAAAAAAAAAAACATCAGGGGCAGTATTTTGAAGAAAAAAAAGTACACAAACAGAATTTACATATTTTCGACACAAAATGACCAGTAGCTAACAAATTTTTTCAGAAACATTTAATAAACTATTATTGTTCAACAATGAATTAGTCACATTTCGAACAAAAAATTCACTTTTATAAAATGAAATATATAGTTAACATCTACACATTAATCTTTTTAGTGTAAATAAGTGACATACAAAAATGTGGATATAAAACAGTTTTATAAGGAACATCTGTGGATAGATAAGCATTTTGGTGAATCATAAATATAGACTTTATTTTGTATTTTTCACGAAGTAGAATAATCTGCATTCTTAACTGAAATACTGATAGTATGTACTACAGAAAAAAAAATCCAAGCTGACATGTTAAAAAAAAATAATCGACTTATCGTAATGGTTAAAGAATGTTAAACACTTCTTTGTTTATGCACACAAAGTTTTTTTTCGTAATACTTAGAATGCTACGAAAAAATTTTAATAGAATTATTTTTACCAGTAGAATCCATTATGTGATGTAGTCTGGAAAATTGGTAAACGAACTCCATCGAATCCAGATACTTCTAAAATATGACTCCCCCAATTATTCTGGACGAAATTAAATGTGAAATTCGACATGACCTATGGGATAAAATAAAAAATATGAAATATCGTACATGTTTATTAAATATGCTAATTTAAAAACGAACACAAACGATTTTTTAATTTATATTTTGACATATAATTTACGCGATAATATATATACAACCTTGAACTTGAAATCAACATTGAACACGACTCATTTATTTTGCTGCAGCAAATATATGCGGGTTATATATATCGAAAGAAGTCAGATCAGGAAAAATCAACAAAATAGAAATAGTTTTTCTGAACAGTTTTGACACCCTCATGAAAAATAAATTTAATTATTTAGCTGGAGAATTTTCTTCCCCAAAATGACCAACCAATAACGATGATATATTTCATAACCGATACGAAGTGTACACAAATACCACATCATTTGTTTTCGTTTCAAAATTCGAGCGAATTAATAATTAAAGTATAAAAATTTCAAATATCACTGAAAATAGAAATATTAAAATATGTTCGAAAAAAATTTCGAGTCTCATACTCGATTATATTTGTGATCGAATTCGATATTTTCGTGCTCAGCCACGAAAAACAAGAGAACTCCGATTCTTCATCAATTTTATCTAAATTTTAAAGCTTACGAACGAGGAATGCAGGAATGCAGAACCTACATCTGGGGTTGTGACATTGTTTTTCGCTGAAGACGACCACCTTAGTTCATTATTGATGGGAGTTGGGGCCAATAAACAGCATCATTTTATAAATCCCCCTCAAAGAATTAATCATGTTAAACCAATATTATTAGGATTTTTTGTTTGTTTATTTAATGTAGGTACTTACCTGATTTAAAACGATAACATTTTCGTATTTTTCGACGTTTTTGGCAAAGTAATTTCGGAAGATAACCACATCCTGATACGGACTACTTCGTCGTCCTTCCACTCTCAACGCCGGTTTCATTTTATTGTCCGTAAATAAATTATTATTTATCACCGCCTTCAATGACGTGGCGCTACCGATTGAATCGGCTTTTATCCATACACCTCCAATATTGCCATTGACTAGATTATTCTAAAATCAAATTCATAATTATAAAGGTACCAATATGATACGGTTTCACTCGGGTGAAAAGTAACCATAAAGTATACGAACTCGAAAATGTAAATTTTGCGTATTCTGCAGGTCCATCGTCACCGCTGATTCGCAAGACGTAAAATTACCCCACAACTTCTCGCAGTTCTTGGTAATCTGATTCCATTCCATGGTGAAACGCGGATTCACCTCACCAACACTAACGTAGAACAAAGCACCGGCCCAATTGTCTTTCAACACCGAATAGGAAACATTGTGTAAAATATCTCGATCTGTGAAATCACATTAAATCATCATAAAGACAATCGAAATAGTCAACGGAATAAACGACAAACAAATATGTATAGGCAGTTTAAAAGACATACTAAACGATATGGCTGATATCGGCAAGGTCACCACTTCAGCTATGAAACCGTAATACTGGGCCGCTCCTGATGCAATCATTTTAACACTCAGACTAGTACCGTTTGTGGTCAAAAACTGTTTCTTCGTTTTCGATCCGCTCGAGATGATTGATACGATGGGAGACGAAACGTTGTAAATGCTGCCGTCGTACAAAGTAAGAGAGTCACTTTCGTTGAAGAGGTTTAGTTGAAGGAACCTAAACAAACATTAACAACGTTTAGATACAACTCGAAGTGGTAATAATTTGTAACTCACACACCCTGGAACTTTTGACAGGGAGATAATTACTGAAAAAATACAGGGTACTCAGTCAACGATTAGATCAAATTCTCGATATGAGAGAAATTCCATATGCTTCTATACGAAGTAGAAAAAACTTGGTTTAAATTTTCTTATGGCCTTTAAATTCTGAGACAGGACAGTTTTTCTTTTCAAATTTTATGAAGGAGTTTTTAAAACAAATAGGTAGGTAACGATTAACACTGTATCATTCAGTTAGATTTTCTAAACTACCTGAATTTGATAACACATTATGAAGTCTTCCTAGCCTCGTCAATTTTGAAGATAAACCCACAAATTGAACTAAGTTTACTTCGACGTCGGTTGAAAGCCGTCATATCAATCTTGAATGCTCAACGAGTCTCCCAACAAATAAACTTTAAAATACCGCAATCGCAAAACATGCTACATAAAATAATTCATTACCTGATTCCAAAAGATTTGATGCGGTAATCACTATGGAATATTTTAATACATGAGACCGGACTGTTGGTGTATTTGTAGTAAAGAAGAATTCTCTCTTGTAAAAATATTTCCTTCATTGGATCGCACATGTCCAGCATTCCAAACGTGTTGTATGGAATATCAACTTTCTGGGCTGGAGTGAAAGAACTCTCGACATTTTCACGTCCTTCTCCGGTCAACGCAGCAATTGATATTCCCGTATCCAGACATTTCTCGACTCTGAAAAAAAGAAAAAGAATTGTCAAGCGAATATCTCTTTTCACGTAATTCTAGGTTTACTAGCACCTACATCCTTTTTGTTGTTCGAGTTTTTGAACATTTTTACTTCTACTAGTATTCTTAAAATTAATTTGCGAAAGATATTGATGAACTGACTTTAGCATGAATTATAGCATCGTACAGAAAAGTCGTTCCTACAAAACCGAAATTAATTCTCAATTCGTTTATAGGCTATGTTTTTCATCAGAATGTTTCTTTCACTAAACTTTCGAAAGTTTTTTTTAACTTAGTTTTTGCCGATCCAATCGAAAGTATCAAGATGATTTTAATTCATTATAGATTAAATTTTTTTTTACAAATACCTAATGGAAGAAATTCACATTTAACTACAAATTAGAAGTGCTTAAGTGAATATTTTTGGTTATGTCAACCAAGTTGACGAGAGAGAAGTGAAGGAACTGATACAATTGTAACGAATAATTTAACGATACTAGAAAAAACAATTAGCTTAGCAATTAAGTTCAGATTTGAACTCGTTTTTTAAAATTGTAAAGATAAAATGAGGCGTCTTAAATCTATATTGAAACTGCTAGATATATCAAAATTACACAAAAATTTTCTATTTTTCTTCCAAAATTGTGTAAATTTTCATTCACGAAAAAAGTTGAAACAATCTAAAAAAGCTACACTAAATGATTTTTGGCATTAGTATTAGCAAAACATTCAACTTATTCTTCACAAGAACAATAAAACATCAGACAAGTTGAAAAAATTAATTTTGCACCGAAACTTTCTGATTGAAATAGTCAAGTTCAGAAACGAAATGTTTAGTCAAATTTATAGTCGTTAGATGAGAACCTATTGTGGATTGTTTTTAAGGTTTGAACATGACCTTAATTTTTCGCACAATTTATTTTTTCAACTATGTACTCATATAAAAAAAAAGGGTACTAAGATAAAAGTTAGAAAAATTAATATTTCAGTAAAAAATTAAAAATTTATTTCAAAAACTATAGAAAAAATTCGACAAAGTTCCAAAATGAGCAAACTGATAGTTTTGGTTAAATTGTCAGCTTTTTCCGTTATTAAAACAAGAAGACTGTGATCACCACGTAGTGTGAACAAGAGAGTAGATATTCAGCCAAATATTAAAAAAAGTTCTTCAATGTTTTTACGTTTTCTTAAATTAGTTTTTTCTATTAATGCCACTATGCTAAAGCGATTAGAGCTAATCTGATGTCATTGTGGTGGTGCAAAAGATTAGGTGAGAGGAATTTCGTGGTTAATGATCTCTAACATGAATTTTCTAATCACATTTGGGTTCACTAAATAAACCAAACCACTTCATATCGTAATTTTGGATCGACAAACAAACCGACAGCAGTACAGCCTACCAGAAAGCCAAATATCTTACCATTATGTCAATTGAATAGTTAACATACTTCAAATTTTTAGACAAAAATGAAGGCTCCAAGTCCATAAATCGAACAAATGTTGACTTCAGACTTGACCGACTGTTTCGTTGTCAACATGTATGATTATAAACAGAACATTGGCATTTATTTCTGTATCATAGACTGTCATAGTTCTATAGGCCTCGCAGTAAAAATTATGAACATCTTAACCGACAGAATATGAGAATAAATTGAAGATTTTTGATTATTTTTCTTAACCAACTTCAACAAAAGGTTCCGAATCTTTTTGCCACGAGTAAAAAACTACCAGAAAATAAAATAATAAGTTCATCTCAGTTCGTACCGGTTAAATAATAATTTAACGTCGTGCCCCGGCGAGATTAAACTAATTCCGGAAGACGCACTCTGCGTTATATTGACTCGCGTGATGGACGGTGACTTGAACACAGCCAAAATGGCTGGCGATTTTTGGTAGTGCAGGATACCAGCGCCGATAATTTCTACATCCTCCAAAATCGATTCGGTATGTCGAACGCTCTCATGCGTTACAGGATCGTGGATTCGATCTTTGAAATTATTCCATTCAAATTCCCCGTTGGTCAGTCTGAACCGATGATTCGAAGGGATTAAATTTTTTCTCGCATTATTCGATGATAAAAACATCTCTGGCCCATCACTTACCGAATTCCTCCCCAGTAGGGCAAGTTTTCCTCGACCGAATCGACCTCACCGCAATGAATGAACACAAAATTGCTATCCCAGCGACACACTCGACGTTCGTTACGCAACAGTTGCTCGTTCAGTCTTTCTGGACAGTCGTCTAACATCTCCTCTTCACCTACACCAAAATCATCAGTACGTCAACAACGAGAAGTTAAGCGAAAAAACAAAAACAATATTTTCAACGAACCGGAGCATTGTAGAGGCTCAGGCCACGACCAGATTCTCGTTAAGGCATTCGGCAAGAATTCGTATCGGCGACCACGAGAGACCCAAGCATTGAGACTGCCCAGTCCCAGTTGGCGACAAACCACGCGTGCATTTTGTTCGACGAAGGTTTCATCGCACAAGGGCACCCACTGTAAGGTTGTTGTGTTCCAGTACTCCAAAAATCCTTCGTTTATTTTTCGTTTACTAGTCTCGGTACAGTTGTTTTCAATGCACAGACGTACTAAGCTGCTAGATTAAACAAAGTGTCTACATGGTAGGTATGATAGGTATCAACTGCGGCTGGATCAAAGAAATTGTGGCATTTACCGTTTAGGAATGGCTGGTCGTTTCAGTGTGGCAGCCGAGTACGGTTGTGAAGAATACGGTTTCATGACAATTTTATCGTAAGGTCGCCCAACTGCTACCAGCATTCCTAGAACTAGCAGTCCAACACGAGGTCCAAATTCTAAAG
Organism: Ericerus pela; assembly: GCA_011428145.1. Classification (NCBI taxonomy): domain Eukaryota; kingdom Metazoa; phylum Arthropoda; class Insecta; order Hemiptera; family Coccidae; genus Ericerus; species Ericerus pela. Next base: position 3,215,053 of record WOFM01000637.1, on the reverse strand, counting down.
TGACTCCCGGTTCGATAGTGAGCGTTACCTCAGGCATTATGGTGAGATCAGACTGTATCACATATGGGTCGCTTCGTTTAGGCAGAGTTAATGATTCCATCAAGCGACCCGAGAGGTTATCAACGTCGATCTTGGAAGATGTTTCAAATGAGACCTATAAAAAGTAAAAATCCATTTTTGAAATGAGTGAATATTATTAGAAAGTATGCTATTGAACAACATTTTTTTTCCACATATAGCAACGTAGTAAGCCCAGGTAACATTTTATTATAATAGGCCTGGAAACTCTAAAGGTTCATATGTAAATTCAGAAAATCGTAGAATTATTACAAAATATTGAAGAATAATGTGTAGAGATTTGGTTAAAAATCGCAAGCTTGGTGAGTGTAACCATTACATGAAATTTTTCAACTCATTTATTTCGAGAAAAATATCGACACAGTTTAAACAATCACACTGGTCTTGTTTGAACAAAATTTCATTACCTCGACTTGTTATTTATAGAGTGTACCTACTTGATTCCCCAATTAAAATTCTATTTTTCGTGTTTTTCAATTTCACCTACGAAAAACAAGTCAAAAACTATTGTAACGAATAAATTTTCGATTGTGTCGATGTTTTATCTATTTTAATTAGAAGTCGATTTAATCCTAACTTTTTTTGCGCATTATTTCGTTCGGTCCATATTTTACAGGTAAAAATATTTTATCCAATTATGAGAAATATGTTTACCCAGTCAACATAGTGGGGTACAGGGTATATATTACGAGTTGGTGATTTTTACCTAAACTAAATTAGGCATTAAGTACCTGGTGGGATGCATATATCTATAATTCAATGTTATTTATCTAATAATTTTTTTAGGAGGTACACGCATCACTTCTACTTAGCACTTCAAAGGATAAGGTGTATTTATTCGACTGATTTGGAATTTCAGCGTTAAAAAAAAATTATTATTTATATTATCCGCGTAAATTTTAATCATTGAGCAACTTTAGGTCAAGTCATTTTCAGTAATAATTATGGAAAGTATGAGGATTCAAAGGTATATAGACTTCTTCATGCATAAATACCTTGGACGATTCTTTATTTTTCAAATCGCTGCTAGAAATAGTTACCTATCTTAAATTCAATAGTTTACATTGAGAAGCGATTCTTTATAAAAGGGTTTGAATTTTTGTTTTTGTCGTAAGTTTAAACAATTTTACCGTGTCCAGCAAATATTCATAAAAATTTTTACTAACTTGACCTATGTAACACGAAGTCGAATAAAATCCAACAGAACATATTACTCACTGAAACTGACGAATCAAAATCATCTTCAATCAAATATGGCCTAAAAATCGCCAACGCGTGATCGTTCCAGTCGTTGAAATCGAAAATTTGTCGTTTAATCTTCGCGTGATCGATAGTGCCCCACCAGTTCTCCGAAATATCTAACTTGCTGTCTATTCGAGCAGTTTTCACTCCAGCAACCAACGAATATGCTAGTCCATTATTTGACATTAAATTACGTCGAATTCGTACCCGCTGAATACCATCGAAAACAATCAAACTAGTTGGAGTCTGAAAATAAGCATAATATGTGGTACATTCGAAAAATGTGAAATTTTCGTTTCACATGCATTCGAAGGCATATTGACGAGCAGGTACCTCGGGAGTGGGAGGGATGTTCCTTTTCAAAATATTTTCGTAGAACACAGCACGCAATTCACCTCGAATCTCAGACTGACTGTTCGCTTTGAATTCGACCATGTAAATTCCACGATTATTCGTTATCTCATTTCTGGTTATACGCATAGACTTCTCCATACCACGAATGGATATCAAACCGTCTGTTAGAAAATATTTATTAGAATTAATTTTTTTCCCCCTATTCAAGGGCATTCAGCTCTTCTTTGTTCGCGAGAATTGGTACTTACGTTTGCACGTATTATTTCGGAACGTGTTACCAGTCATATTCAATTGAGCGTAGTGACCATCCACAATGAATGTCATATGATCATTGAATGACCAAGTATTGTTCTCTAAAACCACCCAATGAGTGTAATTCTCATTGTACGACCAGACATAAGGTAAACTGATTTCCAAACCACCGCCAGCATTACGATCGATTTCATTTTTGTACATGTACCAGTGGAATAGATTGTTGGAATTCCTTACGTCCCTGAATTCGTAAAAAAATTTTAAAATAAAATCTGAATAAAATATTGGAGTTACATGGACCAAGACATTCGACAATGTTTTGGGGTACTTCTATAAACACACGATAAGATGTTTATGATTTTTTTAAGCATTTGTCAACTCTCCGTTACAATTTTTATATATTTTCAACGAAGGGCATCGTAAATTTTATTTATAATACTAGAAAAATCCTAAAAATATTTTTTCAGCGAAATACAGTAATAAAACAAGAAACAAGTTCATATTCTAACCCCGTGGTTTTCTACACAAATAGGTAGATACGTTTGGAACATACCTGCTGAAATGGCGAATTCCACGACCATTTTTATAAATACGGGTGGCATTAATTATTACTGTCGTCTCAGATATGTTAGATTTATCTAAGATTAAACTGTTAGATTGGATCAGAAGAACCTCTTGTTGATTGTAAGAAATTTCGCAATCAACAATGGCAAGTGTTTCGTTACTCTTGCGGAGGTAATGATCGCCAAATTCGGACTGATAGCTGCGAAATGAGAATAATAATAATTGACTGATCAATTCTTGCTTTTTCATACGTGAAAACATTAAATACCTGTTGTAATACGAATGCCAAACACCGTATCCATTTTCTTTGATGTGAGTGTGAGTAACCAAGAGTGTTGGGAACGAGTCGAAGTAAATGGCTCGATTTTGTCTAGTTTCATATTTACCTGCAAGAAAAAGAAAAATAATTTTTTTTTACGACGTCAAAAAGCCGTAATACAACACTGAGAATACTCCGCAAATTTCGAGTAGTTTCTCAATGTGAAATTATGTCACTAATATGGAATACAGGAGACCTAGTAACAAACTTGTGAAATAACGGTGACGATAATAGAAATTTATTCTCACCAGTGGTAGACGTAATGATTATGATTACATTTCCCATAGCATTCAAACCACTCTCATACTTCAACAATATGCTCTGTGTCTTGCTCATCGTAGGAAAACTCATTAAATCCTTTCGTAAATCCCAAACGCGAATTTGGCTTGACGCACTTTGACCGTCAAAAATCAATATCTGCTCGGTGCTTTCGTTGTGTATCGGATTCAGAATCTGAATACCTAATACTAGATGCGATTTGGCCTAATTAGGGAAAATAAAATAAAAAACAACAATAAAATCAGCTCTTGAAGCGGAATAATTACTCATAACAATAAAATATTTCTCACTTTTATGGTGTACGTTCGGTTCACTTGTTGCGAATTATGTAAACGTTCGGTTATGATATACTTAGTATCACCTTCATTTGTAAAATCGATAACGTTATGTTCATCAAGCCGAGGCAAATGAATAGGAGCATAGGTAACGGCTGCATTGTAATCAGCAGGTCCCAGTTTGAACCAACCAGCAATCTCCTGCTGCTGTTTGATACTGATCATCGGATCATGACGAATGCCGGCAATGTTATTTTTCATAATTTGACTTCCTGCACGCGAACAAAAAGGCTAATAATGTTTAAGAAATTATTTGAAGTCTCATTCCAAATAACATGAACAGGTCATTTACCTGTTACTTTCAGTCCGAATTGTTTGATACTGATACCAGAACCACCGTTATTTTTGATTTCACAATTTTTGACAATATTTGAAACTCCTTGCGAGAACAAATCCGAGTATATGATTCCCAGACCATCGTCAATATTCTCGCTCAGTCGTAAATTTTCCAAGACATGTCGATTTAAATCAATTTGCAGAGCTGTAAGGTCAGAAAAATTAGCACATCGGAAAAACTAATTAGTATATGGATCTAGAAATTTTGGAATATACCAGGTTTCAATTGATTTGTAGCATAATCTAATAGTCCAGCTTGCTCGATGGACAAAAATTGAAGGTTGGTCCTATCAGCCAGGACGCCAAATCTGATACCAGCCCATTTGGGTTCGTGACATCTCATACCAACATCGTGATCGTGATTACACGACTGTTCGAAATCATTTTCTTTCTCAGCTCGGCATTTAGTGACGTCCAGATCTTCGTCAGCACACTTAACATTGCTGTAAGGAGACGACCAATGAATAACCATTGCACATAAAAATATTTACTTTAGATAGACTGATAGGAATTGTAGTTACCTAAGGAGAATGGGATCTATGATTCCGGCTTGTGGTATATCATGGTACTCTAACAACCAGTCATTTGAGTTCAATATGTATCCTAGTTGATGACACACCAAAGCAGCGGATTCAACTGTCCATCCATAATTACAAACGGTTCCCCATTTCCCATTAATTCGAACCTGTAATATAATAACAAGGTTATCGATGAGCAATGAAAATATCATCGGTTATCTACTCTGGAGATAATTCACGCACTTGTAGTCTTCCTTCGAGTGGAGTTCTGCCACCCACCAGTCGTACGGGAGAACCATCAACCGCCGGTAAATACTCGGTCATCGTTTCGTTGTTAATTTCACTGATGGGGTCGTTTCGTTCTTCGTTCAGAGTGAATCGTATTTCTTTGGATCCTTGTCCTCTCGCTTCTAGTCTTCCAGCAACCATCATACCAATTCCCGGCGGAAATCTACGAAAAATTGTAATAAAAATTAATTTTTTCTTTGCTTTCTTGTCAGTGTCTCACACATGAATTGGCTTTTCCTTGATTTTTAATAAAATTTGATAAACTTGGAAATATTTTAGAATAAAAAGTTCTCTTTAATATTCTAACTTCTTCTTGAATAAGATTTTAGCTCTGTAAATCAATTTTGGAACACAAACAAATCTAATAATAATGACAGCTGAAATTTTTTTCTCACACTATTGAATTATTCATAAATTGTTTTGAAAATTAAAAAAAAATTAAGATTTCATTTTTTGTCTCAAATAAAACCACTTTTTTAGTAATATAACTGATTTAATTATTGCCTTTAATCTCCGTCGAATTGAAGATTTAGTTTATTACTCCCGGAGATAAAATCCCAAAACAAAGGAAAACGTAATTCCCTTGTTATGAAGAAAACAGAAAATTACAGTAGACTCGCAAGGTCGTATTCTAAAGAAAAAATAAAAATTGTTACACAAATTTTTCAATTTTTGGGCATATTTTTGAGTAAATATAAGTCAAGATAAGAGGTAAAAAATATTTTTTAAGAAAAAAAATTAATTACCTTCAGCATAAAGTGAACAATTTTCGGAGGGAAGGCAAACTAAGGAGCCAAGGAATATTGGGGTACTTCTTTTGACAAGGATTGTCGGACCCTGTTTTAATGATTTTTGGTTTGAATGACAGGATAAAAAATCCATAGGTAGTGAACTTATAGATTCGATATGTGAGTTTTGAATTTTGATTTCTGCTGAAACAAAATGTGTGACGGTATCTTTTCTCTCTGTTAAAGGTGAATCAAGATTTAAGAAACCTAGAGGGTACAGAATGTGGCGAGAAAAAAAAACATCTAACGATTAATTTATTTGCGACAAAAAAAAAGTCAGGGAGAATAAGAATACAAAAACAGTAGGGCAAAAGATTATATCAGTGTGAAAGACCCTATAATATGAAATGGAAAACTTTCGCTCACGGGACAAAAGAAAAAAGAATGAAGTAGTCATCGGCGACTATCTTCATCCATCAGCCAGCTTATTTTTTTTAAATGAGTCGACCAGGACAAAAGTGAACGACAAAAAAAATAAATCTCACTTACTTAAGCGTAACACCAGCACTGATCGTCAGTTTTCCTCCAGGTCGCACGTTAATGTCTCTTTCGACGAAATATTCGCCAGGATGAAGCATTTCGAGACCATCAACTTCACCACCAATCATTTTCGACGACGGATTCATGAATTTTGAAATGTACGTCGGAGAATCACGAATTACGTTCGTCGCTGGATTGCTACTATGTAGCAGATATGGAATGTAATCAATTCTGGCCAAATTGTAACGGTCTTTTCTGAAATTTTGAAAACAAATTTTAATGTTAAGACGTTTTGCGATCAGAAATACATTCGTAAAATTAGCGAAAAAATCCGCCATTCGAGTACCTATGGAAAATTCGATTCACCAGTCCATCTTCGCCACTATAGCCCAGCCAATTATAGGTGCAGTTAATCGTCAAACTCTGATCCTCCAGATGTGATCCGATTTCGTAATTGGATTCGTGGTTTTCGATTATATTTCGATAGATGCGCGTGTTTTCGGAGGAGACGACAATCGGCGCAGCCACTTGGCTCCTTGGTATGAGTTTGGTCGTGCCCACCTCGTTGCGGAATGGCTCAACGATTCGATTGCCTTGCACAAAGTTCCACGTAAACACCAGCTTTTGGGTCTCGCTGTGCGGAGATAGTCCGATATTGATCACGTACACGCCGGTGTTATCGAGAAAGAAGTTATTATTGATGGTAACCCAACTGTGCAGTCGATTTAGCAGCTCGTTCAGACCGTTTCGTATGAGTATCGCGCCGTACGTGTGCTTCTCGAACCAATTATGCTCGATAGTGGTGTCGGCGTTCACCAGCGGCGTCATTTTGATGGCCAATTTTCTGTTTTCGAAGAATTTATTGTGGCCGATTCGCACGTCCATCCTGTTTTCGCTGCTGTTGCGATCGTTTCGCCAGCATGACTGGATTTCGACGCAATGTCCCAAGCTGTTGTTGAACGAGTTACCACTAACGTTGACGAATGAGTTCCCGCAGAAATTGCCCACCATAATTCCACTCTCTAGATTGCGAAAGATTTCATTGTACGCGATCACAGTGTGTTGGTCGTGTGCCACGTAGTGGTACTCGACCTCCTCCTGCCAGTATTCGCGCATAAAAGTCTCGCGTTGTGTGGTCAGATTGAGCCACACTGCGACGCCAAAACCTTTGTTCGACGAGATAAACGAATCGGATACATTGCGAACGCCTCCAGCGTAGCTTATGTTTACTCCGTCACCGTGATTGAACGCGATTCGCGATTCCGAAATGTTTACGTAGGCTGCACCGTGCAGAACATGAACACCGGCTACGTGTTTGTTGTTGGAGACGGATGTTCGTTTTAGGTGAACCTGGCTCAGAATATTTTCGACTGCTACACCGCGACCGTTGTTGTCAGCCACTGTGGAGTCGACTATGCTCAGATCGTACCATTTGCCTGGGAGAAGTGGAAAAAAATTGTATAAATTCAAATACAATGAGCATCAGTTTCATATGGAAGGATTTTTGTGGACGTGAGTAGTCGCTGGAGACCTACAGGCATGACAAGGTAGGGCTAGAAAAAAATTACAACAGGGACTAAAACAGTAGGTACCTCAATATTTAGGGCGAAAAATATTACATTTTGTCTCATATAGGAGACTCGTTACTAAGCTGAGAGAGAAGAGCCATCCACATTCTAAGATACAATAAGGACTGCAGAGATAGAGGAGCAAAAATTTATTCTGGGCAGATAATTATCCCTTTCACGAACAAACATGATGTTCCGAACACATAATGTTGATAATAAATATGATTCTATAATAAATAAAGAATTATTATTCCAATTACTTGATCAAGAATTGTTAGCTCATCACTATACGTTTCTTATTAATGAGGAATAAAAGAAAAAATTGAATTACAGCATAAGAAACAATTTAAATAACAAATTGATGTGATACGAAAATGAAAAAGCTATCGTTTGACAGTCTTTCGAGTGTCATTCGTTCGTGGGAATTTTTCCACGCATGAATTTGGTAAAAAGTACCATAGAAAATTTATTCAAGTTGAATAAATTATCATTAAGACAAACTTCATAACAAATTATTACTAGATATACAATTGAAAATAAATTCGAAAAAACTATAGCGAATGTCTCTCTTCATCTTCAGTTATATCTAATTACAAAAGAGTTCAACGAAAGTAAGAATAAAATTCTTAATACATCTTTAGAAAATGATAATAAAAACAAAATTATTTTTATCGTGTCGTGAGCGTGTTCTGTAGTTTCCGAAGGCATAATTCATGATGAGGGTAACAAATTCATTATCTTTCTAAATTATTTCTAAAACTTTAAAAAGTACAAAAAAAAGACAGCCTTTAATAAGAATCAAGGATCAATTCATAAAGCAGTAGATAAAAATATTTTCGTGCACTAGGTACGCATTTTAACGAGATTTGATGACGAATAGCGGCCTGGAAAACTTGTTTTATCCTCTCAAACCTCCCCAAAAGCGTCATGATCTCTGCCAAGAAACCAAACATTCATTTTTCACTGTTCAACTTTTTGATGAAAAAAACTCATTTTCATCTATAGATTTGAGAGGTCAATGACAGACGCTATAACAGACTGATGGGACATTAAGGCAAGAGAATTTGAAACACGAAACGGGCATCATGGAGAACCCGAATAAATGATTTGAAAACATAAATTTTATCCTCACCAAAAGAAGAAATCAAGATAATCATTCCAAATACTTCAGTATTAGCATCGGCAGTGTACCTAACGAACACATAATTGCCAGTTGTGGTGACCGACTGAGGTCTGGTGTTGTTCTGGATGTTTATAATGGCTAACTCATCATCCGAAGAGCTGAGTCCGTTGCGAATTTCAATTTTAGCATTTCCATTGCCACTTTTACGTAAATGTTTGAACATCAGTGTTAGTACTTGATCGGACCGGGTGTTAAAACTCTGCAAACAACGTACAGAATGTGTGTCATTTTGTTAGCTTGCTCTAAAGAATACAATGGATGCGAAAACTTCTTTCCATGATTTTTGTAAAGAATCGTAAATTCGTATATGTTGAAGAAGCGTCTTTTCTTATGAACAGTGTTCATAAAAAAAGCCTGATTATACGCATCGTTTTGGGTTTGATTAAAGATTGGCTCTGTCAAAAGCATAGAGCTCAATATGGAGTCTCACCTTCCAGCACTCCTTGGGGGTAGACGGTGCAGATGCACTTTGTTCAACGTTGACGATAAGTGGGAATGTCTGCGTGCGAGTGAAAGGGGCAGAGCAAAAGTCCAACGTGCTAGATATTCGGTCAGCTCCTAGGTACGTGTCTTCATGATGCACAAATCTGATTCCATCGGCACCATTTTGTTCGATTGTGCAGTTATCCAAATGCGTTCCACCAAAAGTTGTATTCACGTATATTCCATAACCTATGGCAGAATAAGGACATTTTTTTCTTAATTTTTTTGTATACGGACTTGAGCAAACGATGAGAGACAGAGAAAATTATTTCCAGCTTGAACAAAATATTTCTGGAAAAGCTCAATATATGGATATCTATGTTTGAAAGAAATATGTTTTTCAAATCAAAACAGTGAATGAGAAATTAATGTTTTATACTGGAATACTCAACTTCATTTTCATGTACTACCATTATACTTAGGACGCCAAAAAAAGATTTTAATGAAAATAAAGTTTATAAAAGTGTTCTCTGAGTTTACTATATAAATGAAACAGAAAATTATTCAAACAGTCGCTCATTTTAAACAACAAAGAGGATAAAATAATTTAAAGGAATAGTTATTAGTTACGATCGTCGAAAACTAGATGATTGCCTTTCTATAAAGTTAGCTTTTGTTAATTTTAAGAAAACAAAAATGTCTGGCCGTCTCCAGAAATTTATTTCCTTCTAATGTTTCCAAAACGTTACAGAGACGGATAATATTTCCTACGGTATTTATTTTTTGATATATTTATTTTATCCGATTAAAAATACATTATTTTTATACCTGACGCTCCGTCAGTAAACTGCAACCCAAAAAATTTTTTAAATGCAAGAAATATATAACAACTATAAGTTTCAAGATGAAGTATTTTGGAACAATCATTCTACTAATTACATATTTCTAGCGAGACCAACTTTTTCACTTTCAAAAAGCAACTGAAAATGAATTCTTTTGTTTGAGAGCTCTAATTTTGAAATACGGTAGAATTCAAATTTACTTAAAGTAGTCAGGGGGTAGGTACAGTCCACCTCCATTTATACATCCTTGTTCTATTCTAATATATTCATTATGATCCACAGCATATTCATTTCGTCTTTTGGTAAGTTTTGTTTCAGCTTGGTTAATGGTATAGGTAGTATCATCATGTAGAATAAGCGAAGAAACAGCTAAACCTTACCTCTGTTGTTCGTCAGCGTTGTATTGACGAGTGTAACAGGTGATTGAGGATCAGTTACATTAATTCCATTGTACGCGGAAAAAGATATAAGGCTCGAATTCAGAACTGGTGGTACTCCTTCGACCTGTAGCGCAGAAATAACACGATAATCTTGACCAGAACCCGCATAACTGCAATAATAAAAAAAAAGGTGTAATATTAGACACAGGTTACGAACGGTTGACGAGATTGTGTTAATTAAATTATTAACTGTAGCATTTTAGGTAAAACATACTTTATATCGACATATGTTAATTGTGATGACGATAGTCGCACTTTGAGGGTATTGTGAAGAATCGTTCGAGCGTTGAATTTTGCGTTTTTGAAATGGATACCACGCCAATGAATTGGTACGATTTGTTTTTCGAAATACGGAGCACACTCGATTCCCAAATCTGGATGGTACTCTGTTAACAGTATTCGTCGGATTAGGCTGACATCAAAAAAATTTACCACTTAGGTATGATATATGAATCAATGCATCGGCACTGAGTATTCAGTTACGAATATCATGAAGGTTTTTCAAAAAATGGACAAAAGGATATATTTTTTCAGTAAAAATTAGTAAAGTAAATTTTTACTGATTTGGCTGCGATTAGTGAAGGAATAACTGACTTGAGTATGTAGAATACTGATTTCAGGTTTAGATTTAGATAAGCGAACAGGCTTCGAAAAATGAAAAGAAATTATCATTAGGCTAGCCTGTAGTATTATCTCGTTTTTAAGGAAATCCACAATGCTATCTCCTCATAGGTTTTTCCGTCAACCATTTTTCTCACTTCCCTCATCTACTGTCTTTCTATCAGGCACCAGTTTGTTGATCTACATCTATATATATGTCAATCTATTGTCAGTTAATTTAGCAACAGGCCCAGCCAAGTTCTATTTTTTTCTTCTGATTTCAGGAAAATCGTTTCGATTATATCTTTAAGTCTGCTTTTTATTATTTTAATTTCCATTCTATTTTTCAGTCTAGTAATTAGCCTAAATGTAAGAACATTGAAGGGTGATGATTAACTAATAAAAACTTAGGGAGCATTCAAAAAAGAAAAATATGATACTTCAAGACTTTCACAGATAAAACGACGTGGGGAAAATATAATGAAAACAAAAGAGGTAAATCGACTATGCTATAAAATATACTGGCGAATCCAACAGAAAAAAAACGAGTGGACTTTCTCATCAACTCGGATTGGGATGAAAATTTATTAGAATTTACAGCTATATTACGCCTATCAAATCAAACAAATTTATCAATTTTCCATTGTAAAAAAAAAGACTTCCTCAATTTTTAAAATTTTTGACTTTCAAAACTTCCAAAACAATATCCTGCCTACAGGGTCAAGATTTAATACGGAATCCACGAGAATCAGTAGGAATAAGACGCGTAGGCCAGCTCCACAACTACGGTCTGAAACCGTGAGAATGAAAAATAGCCACTGAATAAAATTTCGAACATGTAGGCGATTTACGTCAGCGCTGCGACGTACCACAAACTCCGGATCCCAACTGCCTACTCTGCCAATGGCAATTAAAAACAGACGTTGATCTGTTGTTGCAATTCGGCTTCTCCAACAACAGATGAGGTCGACTGATGCCTGTTTCACGATCCATCCAACGCCAAAATTTACCTCCTTGGAAGCCCATTTGACGACATACCGTATCCACATCGGCTTTCGTCCAGCTACGTGGAAAGCAAACACGTAGTAAAGATGAGTGCAGTTCACCATTGTAAGCCACCAAGAATAGACAGAAAATTCTTATAGGCGATCAGCGTGCTTACTTTCTCGAATTCGTGCACACAGATCTCCATTCTTTGTTGTGGTAAATTTGCAGACGACCAGTGTGGATATTTGGACCATCGGTTAGCCGCACTTGCTGACATGTTTCCATCAAACGAGAAGTAGCGCTTTCTGGATGCGTGGTCGCCGCTGTTAATACAATTCTGTCATTCGGAGTTCCCTATAAAGAGAACAGAGAATAATGAAATAAATAAATTGTTAAAAAAAAAAAAAAGTTAAAAAGTCACGATCACATTTAACGATTGTACATAATTTTTTGTGCCCATAGGCTATGTAATTATACGTGTAGAGTATTTCAAGGTTAGGTAAGTACATGTCTTTTTCCTGTTGATCAACACTATGGTGTGGACTGCATTGGAATTTTTCCAGTGGACAACGACGACGCATTTGAGATTTGAGACACGCATATAAAATATAAATGACGATTTTTACCCTCCTTTTCACCGCATCCTCTTCACTGATCACGACTATTAGAATGGATCATGAGAGGATACGGAATGTATGCATTTAACAGATATTGATTAAAAGCGTCTCTTCGTCATGCATTGGTAGTGCTGACGACAATGGTGATTGAATTTTGTAAGGAAAAAAAAACTAGAAGAATTCAGAAAGGGTATAAATGGTGTGGAGAGAATTTGTAAGATGTGCGATCCGTGGATAATGTAGGAGTACATTATTACATGAATTACATGGCATCGAGCGAGGTTTTCTGGCAAATGAAAAACATCGGCTATGCTCACGGCCGCACAAACGCATTACCACATATAAAGAGAGGACAAGAATAATTTTCAGTACATACTTAATACATTCAATTTTTTAGTAGGTTTTCTTTGAAAATCTATGTATCAATATTGGTCACATGAAATGATCTAGGATGAGGGTGAGTTCGTTTTCGTTTCATAACCCAAGGAAAATTTTGGTAATAAAAATTCAAATTCATAATTAAGGTTGTAAAAAATATGAAAATCAGAATCTAAATTCGAATATTTGACTTTATGTTTCATGTCCTCCCGAGCCTAAACACAAAATCTGAAAACGCATGCTTATTTTACCTTATTTTTCCATAAGCGCACATTTTATCACATATTTTGTATCACAAAATCTGGTATATATTCGAATATTTCCAAAGAAAATTATATTTGGACATATTTTGATAACAAAGTAGGTGTTGTTTAGAAAATCTTGTAGTTTATGCGTTATTACAGCAACAAACTAAAAATGGTGCTGCCAAATGTTTTTTGTTTACATCAACTCTCAATGAATTTGAGAGTTAAAATTTGACATTTTTTGGTTCTATTTTTTTCAATTTTATAAATGCATATTTATGTACATATTTGAAGAAGGTACTTTTATAATTTAGAAATAGTTAATGGTTCTAAAATGTGTTTTAAGTCATTAGTTACAAAATTTTTAAAACATACTTTTTCTAAGAGCTGCTGTGGCGTTAGAGTTTTTTCTCCTTTTTTCCAACGTATTTCTTTATTATACACTAGTTTTTCTTTTTCAGTCTTACAACTATAATTCAAGCAAAGAACACTTTCAAAAACAAACAACGTCGATTGATAGATGAATCGTCTTTTTTAAATTACATCAAAGAAATAAATTTTTCATGAAGAATAAAGAAAAATCGAAAAATTTGTAGAAAATTTTATGAACTTTGGAGTTATATATATCTTCGATTACACGACTGCTCGAACTGAATAAAGAATAGAGAATTGGTAACCACCTCACATTCCAACATCTTTTGAAGTCACCGAAATATGTTAAGGTGTTATTGATATTAGCTATGATCGATGAAGGAAAAATATGAGAACTCTCGGAACTTCCTGATAACTAGATGTTCTATTCTAAAAAAAGTGCAGAAGAACCAGTTTTCTGAATAGGTTGTTTCATTGACTGGATTACCATTACATGTTACAGTAGTTTCTAATGATGTTTGGATGCTGTTCTTATATAAGTTCGAGTAATCTATACACAGCACTATACAGTCAAAGGGTTACACTCAAAACCTTTCGTGAGAACTCCAATCAATTTTAGGTAACCCTAATCATACAGCATGAGAAGTAAAGTTTGGAGAGTGAAGAGTAAATTGCATATACAATAATGATGATACCTGATATACTGCAGCTGACCACAAAAACGTGGTCTGTTGAGCAGTGCAAATAACTGCATTCACTACCTAACTTTTTAACAACCTGGTGTGAAAGTTTTGACATGATTTTCTTAGCCCTTAAAAATTTAAATGTAGGCAATATGTTCAAATAATATTTTTTGATTCTAATGCTTGATTGCATCGATGTATTGATTTTGTACGTTTCCAAAACATCTTATTCTAAAATTTTTGAATATTGTCAAATCTGTGACACAAGGGGAGCTTTTCCACACAAATTTTACCTCGTTTCAGCTACATACGCCTTTCACGACTCCTTTTATGAGGTGTAAAGTCCAGTAGGAATCTCACAAAACCATCCGCCCTGTTAAGACTTCTAGATAACTTATTTGCCAAAACGATATAAAGTTTTAGTGGAATAGCTCCCCCGTTTTTTTAACATACTTTTTGCCAAAACTATCATATAACAGCAAGCATGTGATCATGAGCTGAGTTGATAATTGGTACGGGTTTCCAAGGATTGTTTACCATTTTATCAACACAATTATGAAAGTTTGTTAAATTTATAATTTGATTAATATTGATGACTAGCAATCAACTCTTCTCGACCAGTTGTTTAAGTTTAATACCTTTGATAATTATCTTGAATTCTTTCATTTTCACTGACTTTATCTGAGTTGTGTCCATTTATGACCAATTATGACTATATCGCACATTTTAAAGAGTATTCACATTTTTAATGAAGTAAAAGCTGGTTGAATGGATTTTTCAAGTCCTTATCAATAGAATATAGAAGCTGTGTTTGATAAAGTAAAACTGTATACAAACCATCTATGCTATCAAACGGAAGTATGATCGAACCATCATTCGTAGAGATCTGAAATTTTTCAGAGACATTAACATATGTTTGCCGAAGATTCTATGAAAATTTTGCAGAAATCAAATGTGTAATTCTTCAGATATTTCTTGAATTGGTCAAGTAAGTGAATTAAATTCATCAATTGAATTTCAAAATCCAACAGAATTTCAGCGGTATCTTGAGAACTAATCGTTCGATTTTAATAAAATTTTCACGGCAGAATCTTCAGCTAATATAATTATATTAATATCTTTACAAAATTTAAGCTCTTTTTGATCAACAGTTTTTACGCAATTACGCTGGATGTTAATATCAATTTACATTTATTATTAAAAAATCAAGAGTTTTACTGAGTATTTCTAAGAAAAAGTCGTAATACCGCCAAGTTGGTTCCATTAAAGATTGTAGTTCACACAGATACCGACATATTTAAATTATCGAAGAAATTATCATTTGTCACAGAAATATTCATGATTGAATTTTTCTTTTTTTTGTCAACTGATAATATAAGAATTCAACTTAATAATTACAGGGCTGTAACTAGCCTCCTTTATCAGACGGGGCCAATGAAATTCTAACGAGGACATGATTTTAGACGTTTTGGTCTTCTTGGGGCAAGTGCACATCCTCTTTTACATACTGAATGCTGTTGCACAAATTATCAGATTTTTTCTAGCCGTGGCAATGCACCCATCTGCCCCATACCGGTTACGAGCTTAGTAGCTTGTTCATTTTTGATTCTATTCAGAAGAAAATGGAACTTTTAGATTAGACATAAACCTACATTCAACTTACGCCAACTAGTTTTAGACACGCTAAAGATTTTTCTTGTTTTCCACAGAGCACTAAATACGACAGATATCGTCGTACTCGCATGCTAATTTTTTATTTACCACTGTTCTCAAATTTTTCCAAAAAAACCAGTTTCTCCGAAATTCTTGTTAATTTTTCTCACAAAGTATATCGTTTCGTTTCACGATAATTTTCAAAAATTGTAAACCGACACTCTCTAGGAATACTTCTCAACGACTGCCAAAACATCCAAACCCAACCCATAAGTTTCAATTACCACCTACATGCTACGTAGTCCAAGATATCAAACGCTAAACAAAATATGAAACGATAAAACGATCACTTGTTTACATTCTCAATTTTCCAGCCAAATTTTCAACATCAAACGCACAAAGAGTGAAGGAAAAAAAAAGTAATCAGGCAACCACACTACAGACGAAGTACAATGCACACAAATAACCAAGTAATTAAAACAAAGAGAAAACCACGATCTGAATTCCGAAGTTTCAACACACCTGCACACAAAGAACCAATAATGAGTAATGAATCTACAGACTATAGGTGTTCCTATTCTACGCTATCGTATATTAAAATGAAAAAAACAAACAAAAACAAAACAAAAGAAAGAAACGTCAAAATGTCAGGAGATATAGGTACTGTTCTATAAACAAAAGTTTCAACTTCTTAATTTCAAAACACGTTATGCGATGTTAAAACAAATAAAAATAAAATAAAAAAACGTCTACGTCATTTGGTACCATTTTTCCTGTCGAACGTGTATCATATTTATTTCTTCTTTTCTTTTCTTTTTTTTTCTTGTTTCACATTTTCCAAGAAATTTCTCCAGAACAATAATAAATGGAAAACTCGTGGGATGTGTAAGCAATAAACATAGTTTTTCATTGAGTGGCAACCGAAAGTTGAAAAAAAAGAAAAAAAAAAGAAGAAAAACGTTCTTCACCGATAACCCAGAAAGGTGGAGAAAATCTTCGTCAATTTTTTGGCAATTATTTTAGACGTTTTTAAATTGACGGTTTTTCGACTGCACAGAAGTGTAGTCATTTTGATCGACGGGGTAAAGAAGAAAAAAAAAAAAAACGGAGGAAAAAGAGAAAAATTAAAACGAAGAAAAAAATCATCGTCGATTCGACGTGGTTCGATTGTTTCGGTTCATGTAATTCATTTGATACAGTTTCGGTCACTTCCAACTATACGTACCTATACCTACTCAAAGTAAAACGACTGAAAAATGGCAAAGAAAGACGGTATAGGCATATCCGCATTAATCTAAATCTATGGCAGTTAGCTTTTTTGCACACTATCTGTGACAGTACCTATAGGTACCCGATAATTTTCTTTAATAGGAGAAAGCTTTATAAGTAAATCAGTCGTACAGTTGTTTACGGTGGAAAATCAAGCAAATAATTGCCATAGAGCACATCTCTCTTTCTCAAAACCTACTCCTTACTCTCTATTTGACAAAGTATCACTGAAGGGTGTACAGACGTGTAAAAAAGAGAGCTAGCATGGGTGGAAATTTTACCAAAGCAGCCTCAAACACTGCGAGGGAGTACTGCAAAATAATAATTTCACGTTGGTAGACCCCTACTCTTTTAATCTTTGAGATATTCGAATTACGACACGTTTCGACTAAATTATGGTAGAAATAACCGATACAATAAATTTTATTTAAAAAAAAAAACAAAAAAAAAAAACGACTGCGTTAATCTAAATGAGTAGTTCTTATTGGTGGATATGCCCAAATTTATGACAATAATTTTTTCAATCTTTAAATTCTCATTTTCTTCAATTACACCCGTCTAATTTTTTAATTTTCAAATGTGAATAGGACATTCTCATTTCTTCGGATGGTCAGGAATATTTTGAGACTACTTTCATTAAAATCTATAAAGACACTTGTTCTGAGCAAACAAAATTTTCTTACTTTCAGAGATAGACATACCAAACATATTACCTCCTCCGTAAGTAGTCAGCAAAAATCGAGCAGGTAGTCATTAGAAATTGGTTTTTGAGGTCATCTTGGTGAAATGCAGGAAAATTGAGAAGTGAAGGCTCCACATGGAGCGCTAAATTCGCCTCATATTATCACAGATTGAAAACACGACGAAGTTTCCCACGTATTTTTCCTTAAGAAAAAAAGATCTGAATTGATTTCTGAAAATGGGAAAGACTTTAATATGGACAATCACTAATCGTCAGACGATAATCTTTAAAACCTACCCAATTTTAACGATAAAGACCACAGATGTATTCACTATATAACCTAGATACCTAACTTGCCTGTTTTCAGCGACCTATGCTTCCCCTTACCACACCAAAAAGCTGGTGAGCACTTTACACACACAAGTAAACCCATTTATATCACAATTATACACGAAATGCCTTGTTTTGCCATCCAGCAGGGAAACCGACGCAACACCATGACACACCATGAAGGTCACAGCTCAATATATTGAAAGCAGGCAAGTTAGGTATCTAAGTTATGTAGTGTATACATCGGTAATAAAAACTTAGTTTTAAAAGAAATTTCCGCATTACAAAATCAATACATTCATACCTATTTTCATCCATTATCCTGTTTTCATCCGATTACTGTTTTTGTCACCAGAGTGCGTATCTTTCGTCTCCACTTTTCAATAACAAAATTCGTCCGCAAACCGAGTGAGTTTCTCTCCATTTCTTAGATGACAATTTTTTCATAACTTATTTCCAACTTATTTCCTTTTTCTAATAGCTAACATAATTCGCAAAGAAATTCACATTTTTTGTACATGAATATATTTCTGCAAGTCTGATGGCAAGATATACAGGGCAGTGACGTTCCGAAAAAATTTTTCACAGGAGGTGAATATTAGAATTTGCGAACTAAAAAAGAAAAAAGTTAAAAGAATGAAATATTGATAACAGCCTTCTTTTTTTTGAAGTCCTTTAAAAATACTCGAATTTTCCGACAGCTCTCAAAATTTTCCGATTTGCAGACAGATTTTTTTGGCTGGGAGATGATCGAACCTACTCAAACACCCCCCCCGTTAGTGACGTCCTGATACAGGATGAGTATATTTAGCGGGATTTAGAAGATAAAATCATGTTTTTATGTAAGTCCCAATAGCCATCAAAAATCAGATACAAGATTAACATTGCAGCATAGACACAGTTTACTTCAGACTATGTCGGCCACACGGCAGTTTAAGATCATTCAAAAGTTAGTCGCTGTTTGGAAATCTCTTCTTTTTCTGGTCATCATCTCATGAGGACTACCTTTATCTTCCGCCACGTGGTTGTCACTGCAATTATTTATTTATTTTTTTATTTAGTTGATAGCGGTAGTACTGGGGGGTATTCCCAAAGATGGGGGAAAAAGGTAATAAGCAATATTATGCTTTTATAGCACAAATACGCAAAAATATGGGCCGACAAGTTGGATTCAAATTTTATGAAACATAAATATATGGTCAATATTCTATACAGGAATGAAGTAGGAAGATAAGCAAAAGCATAAAAATCCTTTCCCTTGTAGCAATGAACAAGCAGTGCTGATTCCAGCGATGTACCCTACCACCTTCTCCAGGTAAAGTAGACGTTACCTATTAAAATAATATCTATCTATTTATTGTTACGTTTTTTCTCTCGTTTTCGCATTACATGATTGCGGGCTTCTATTTTGCAGCGCAATCATCAACACGAGATCATATAAAGCTACAGGCAAAGAGCTAAATAACGCTATAAGACGTGACTTTGCAAACTCGTAATAATAAAGTCACGTTCACCAACCTCACTTCGCCACCCTCTTGTCACTAGAGCAGCTCCATACCGTATTCAAGTCTTCAACAAATCGGTATATTTTCTACCTACAGAATCTGCACGGGTTTCTCATAAACTCTGCTGCTGCTCGAACATAAATGTGCAAAATTCTCAATTACGGTATCGTATATAGGTCATAAAATTCGTCTGTTTTATTTTTGGGAACGAGATCATTGCACGTACTCGCAGACAGGCCATAAGGTGCGGTACAAGAAAATTAAACGTTCAACGTCGAATGCGTGACTTATTAAGGTTAGTGGAAAGGCGGTGGTCGAAGAAATTCTGGCGAAATTTCATTTTTGTTTCTTTCTCTTCCTCCTTACATCACTCTCTCTCTTCCACGAGATAAAAAGTCATGACTTATTGTCGAATTTCCACAGACGGTTGTCAAAGAAACGGATATGGTCGTAAGTCACGACGATGCGGACGACGATTATATATTATAGTGACTCACGAAAGCTGTCAACGTAGTTATACGAGAATATATATATATATATATATATACTTATATACATACACATATACGCCAACTACAGCTCAATAGCACCGAGTTTAATGAATCCGACTAATTTGTTGAATTCTTGAAAAAAAAAATGAGGTACTCGTTCGGCATAACGGTTGTAATTATACTCCTCCGCTTTATACTCTCCTCCTTTTCCTCAACCTTCTTTTCGCACCTTCTTGTGTCTCGATCTTTCTTTCAAAGAATGTCGTGTTCTTTTTCTTCCTTTTTTTGTTTTTATTTTACATCGAACCACAAGGTGAGGTGAGCCACAGAGCGATAGGAGGAGGGAAAAAGTGACAATAACTGGCAAAACCTCCACCATAACCAACGATATGGATCCGGAGCTGAGTTCACGGTCTGTTTCATTTGTGACTACTTTTTTGTTTTCAGTTTTTTTTTTTTACCATTTTTTCTTCATAATTATTTTAAATGCGTTTATTTTTTCCAGCCTTTATTGAGGCTGAAATTTAAAACCGTTAACCATGTTATTCGAGAAATTTAACGAGCATACCGCAAAATTGGAAAGAAACAAAACGAAATATCATTTCGTTTCGTTTACACAATTCGACTGCATATTCGGGGAAATAATTATTATTAACGCGTGCATTCGATATTTTGCAACAATTATAATTATATCGGAGTAAGACATTATACTGTATAAATATGGCTATGCAAGTATGCACGTACAAGAACCGAATCGAAGGTGCTGCAGTAAGTTCTCGCATTCGTATTTGGTTTGTGGGTTCATTCTGGTTTGTTAAATTTCTCGCCAAAAGGTATTAATTTGTTTCCTACGCTACGTTATCGCGGATGAGAATCGAAAATCAGACATGTTCTCGAATTATTCGGGATGATAAAATCCGTAGATATTTGGGACGACTGCGATCGAGTGGTCTGGCCTAAAGAGACGGAAAGTCGATGACGTAATTGGATACGTATGCGACTGGGTGACCGCAGGATCACTTTAACTGGGGATTCTCTTCGTGGAATGCACGAGTACGTCTTTCAGAAAAATGCATTAAAGATCGTCCACGAGGTGGTCAGAACTAATCCACTGTACTGGGCTATTCAACACTTCTTGGGAAATCAATTTTTGCAATTGTTTCGAAATTAATTTACGGAATTTCGGCGTTTGTATCAAACAGGGGCGTAACAATCAAGCCGAGAAGGGGGAAAATTGCCCCTGGGCGCTGACAAACATACAAAAAGAACAGTTTAATCCTTCGAATCTATTATTAGACTATACTTCACAAGGGATTAATTATCATTATTATTATTATTATTATTATTATTATTATTATTATTATTATTATTATTATTATTATTATTATCGAACTAATACTTTCCTCCAAAATAGTAAATATTTTATTTTTGTTCACGATTACCTGCTTAAACTATGCAGCCGATTGCATAGTAACTTCTTCCTTCCTCTCCTATTGTCATGTAGTGTTCCCATTGATTTACCAAACCACCAGTCAAGGTGTCAGTTAAAGTTATATAGACTATTTAGATGAGTTGATGCACTCCCATAAAGCCAATGTAATAAAATTGACGTAAGTTTTTAGTTGGGACAAATTATCCCACTGGCAGCGCAAATGCGTTAGCTCTTCAAAGTGAAAGGAATTTTAATTGCAAATGACACTAGCCCTTACTTAGTGGGATAAAATTTTCCTAATAACTTTTGAAACCATCTTACTTCAGACAACGAGTATATTTTTAGTTGTGTTATCATAGAAGTAGTGATATTTAAAGGGGTGCTTTTGTAAGCTTCTTCATGGCTCCTTGTCATGAGGCATAGAATACCATTCTGGCAACCCGTGTTCGAATCCAAATTAAAATAAATTTTTTTTTATAATTATGTTTTTTCATTATTATTTTTTAGTTTTATTTTCACATTCTACCTTTGAGAGTGGATTAGTCAAATTGTATATTACATAAAAAAAGTGCCAAAAAAGGAGGAAGTCTTATTATTCTCATCTCGTACACTTTTTCTGAAATCCTCTTTGTCTGATCATAGACGCTTGTGCATTTGGGAGTAGGTTTTATTAAAATGTTCTTCTGACATACAGATTAATAAAAAATCTAATGGGCGAGTTTGTTGCTAATGAATATAAAATATGTTTAAAGGAAGATAGCCATTCCTATTTAAATCGTTGAGTTGCTGGGTTAGAGATTTAAACAGGCACTTGTACATCTTGCCTGCACTCAAAAGCAGCACCTCATCAATTGGCCACGGATGCCAATGGGTGAACAGGCTGTAGTTCATTTTGTATGTGATGTCACACCACTACCTATTGACACAAGAATGAAGTGAAACTCAACCAGACAGGTTGTGGAAATCATGGAGAGAGTGGATGTATTCGACATATCAGGACACATACCAGTTGTTCCTCTAATCATTTCTGAGCTAAGGGGGAGGGTGTAATGGAACAATTAAATGCAGTTTTTGGTGAGGTAGAACTAGGTGAATTGTTCTTACTCACATCGCAGATTACCAATGATGGAGTTTTTGACTCAACGATTTGAATCTGGCACTCACACACTTTGCTGCGCTCAAAACTAGCATGCCACAAATCCTCTAGAGATGCCAATTGGTGGACAACAGAGGGTTTTCTTTACACTCAGGTGCCATTCACATCATATTTCTTCGTAAACACGTTTAAATCTACCCCACCAAGCTGAACGAAACCCGCTAGCTTATGCATGATAATCCAACAGGCAGCCTACTGTTCCACCACGCAGGTTTAGAATTAATGTACTTCAAAAATATATGAAGCATTTTGTCTACGATGAGAACCACGAATACCATAAATTAAACAATTTAAGGCTGGATACTGAATAAAAAGACGTAAAAACAATTACAGGCGAAATGATAGGCAATATCAAGTTTCCATTCATAAACTGTAAGGGGCGGAAAATATTAGATTCAAAGAAATTATAAGTATCTAATTAGAAGGGAAATATCACTACAAGAGTACAAGTCATAAACGATGTGAATTTAGAAAAAAAAAATATACGTTCATTCAAACCGTTTATTTAAACCGTAGCGAGTATGATGCTGAATGTTAGAATGAAAAAAATAGGATAAAATAAAAACATGCAAAATGCAGGGTGATTTAATAACATACATGAAATATGGCTGATTTTTGCAACAGAAAATTTTCCTTTCCGGAAGGTTGATTACAAAAATATTTATAAGGATTAAGTAAAGAAATCCTTCTCCAAATCTTACTTGGTAGAACAAGTGATGGTGATGGTCAAAAATTTTTTATTATCGATTAATCTATAGTAAGAAATATCGATAGTTTTTATTGAATCAATTTTCTTTTATCAAGCTCGTAAAAAGGTATAAATTTTACCAACTTTTTAAATAAATTCTTAAAACAGTTCAATTTCGTAAAATAAGGCCAAAATGAACGACGTTTTAACAAAAATTATAGGCATCAATAGTTCATTGACCTACTATCCAACTATCGATAGTTCGACAGTTCGATAGTTTAATAGTACTATCGCTTATCACTAGGTACAACAGATAAGTACGTACAAGTATTAAACCTAGAAATTTTTGTTAACCAAATAGAAGTAGGCCAACAATAAAAAAGTGAGAAGGTGAAATTGAGAATTATACTGAAATATAATATGAGTAATCAAAAATTTATACTAGTTCCAATAAGAATACATTTTTTCACAAAAAGAAACGTTTCCAAAGATCAAAACGAATAGTATCCAAAATGTCCACAAATGGAGAAAACATTCTACAATTAACTTTTAGCAATGGTATTTAATTTCACTTCTTTTCTCCTCGTCAATTGGTCCTTTTAA
Source organism: Ericerus pela (assembly GCA_011428145.1). NCBI lineage: Eukaryota > Metazoa > Arthropoda > Insecta > Hemiptera > Coccidae > Ericerus > Ericerus pela. The sequence continues at coordinate 3,191,073 of WOFM01000637.1, read as the reverse complement.
CTAGCCTCAGATGATAATGTCTGACTAAACGATAACTTGACCAAAATTGAAACAATAAAACCTGAACGAATTCGGCGATCACGCACCAAACGATCTCTCCACCAATCGTTGCGGTCATTAAATCATTAAAATTGTGGTTTTCCTCAAACGCAATTAGAATTTGGATGACTGACGCGTGTAAATTTTTACAGTCAATTTGATTTTCATCTATTACCGAACAAAAAAAGAAACCCAGGAGCACCGAAGAAAAGTATCCAAATTATTTGGTTCAACGAATAGGCCTAATATTTAATACAAGACCAACTAACAAATTGCTTCGGTGCTTTCTTCCACCCCGAAAAGGAAGTAATTTCGACCAGCTTCGATAAGTTAAGACGAATTTTCTTTATGCAAAATGAGCCACGTAAAAAAAAAAAAATCGTAAACAGTAAAAGAGTGATACTGATTCACAGCGTATAACAAATTCCAAATAATTTCGCCAGAAAAGAAAAATATGGTTACCCAAATTATTATATAGTCGGTAGTTCCGATATGATTTTAACTAGCAGCGTGAAAATTAAAAGATCTATATTCCATACGAATAGGTAGGTATACGTTATGGAATGTGCACGTTTTCCAGTGTTTACGGTTCCATGCGAACCGTGTTTAGATCAAAATTTTTTGTGTGCCAACGTACTTACGTAGAAGGTTGTAGATAGCTAATACGTAATGTGCGTACTGAACTATAGTTGCAAATATATCATTCTCAATATTTACGCTTTCGTGAATCGAAAAAAACAACAACAACAAAAAACAATCGCAGGTAATCGCCATCCATATCATGAAAACAAGAAACAAGAAAGAACTGTTTCTTCGGATCCACTCTCCTTGAGACACACAAAGAGAGAAACAAAGAACAACCTAACGTGGAGCAGAAAATGAAAAAAGAAACTATTATGGAGAGAACGTCACTGTCTCTTCTCCAGTTCAGTCCAGTCCAATAGAAACTGCCTACGATGTGCGTGCACGTAACACCTTCAAATGGATCAATCATGATCAGACAATAGAGGTAATTATTGGTATTGACAAAAGACGTATATGCTGGAATATACTATAGTAAAATGCTGGCAGAGAAACTCACGAAATTCTTTATTCCATAACTGCTCTTATATAAAATTGACAGACTACTATTTATCAAAAAGCGACGAGTCTACATGGTATACATATATATACATATATAGTTTGGCTAATACTGTCTAAGCACTTTAAACCGTTCTGATCCTTCGGTCTAGGAAAGCAAAGCAAACTAAAAATCGGCAGCGCAGGAGAATGCATCTGATTAGAGAAGAAGTATAAAATGCAAGAATATACAGCCTCCGGTGGAGGATAGTAGCAAGAAAATACAAAAGAAACAGGCAGATCACTGCTGACTGGATGAAGAGAGTAAAAAAATATGAGAAGCATACGAGGAAGCCGCATCGAGAAGAATAGATTGAAGGTTTTTGTTTGGAATCGAGAAATTCCAGCGATATAATAGTTTTTAGCGTGGTAGTCGAGGCAAAAAAAAAAAAAAAAAAAAAAAAAAAACCAGTTCTGGAGAAGAGGTAACGCAGCTGAGGGAAAATTGTAACATGTAATTTAATGAATTTAAGGGTGCGCGCACAATATAACAGGAAACTGGAAGAGTACGAATCGAATTTAAGGACTTCTGCTCCAGTAATAAACTTTTTACTGAGCAACCATACGATAACAAACAGAAAGAAAGAAAATAAATTTAGCTACTAGAGTTATTAACCTATACATAGCTCAAAAATTAATATTCCTACCCCTAGCATACTCAACACGGTCCAGAGAAAAAATCTGCATATTGCTTTTAATTCGTATTTTTGCACACTGCCTTTCATTCGCAGGCCCTTAGCAGCAGAAGTAGGGTGGTCCAAAGCCTAATAAAGTATCTATAACTGATTTCAATTTATTACATCACCAATCATGTTGAAAATAATTTCTGGAGAAATCTTTGTTTACTGAAAAACCTTATTTTTCACTAAACAACATTTGATAGACATAAATATGATGCAAATATGTCTAATTTTACATTTCGAGACACCTTACATATTTATAGAATGTACTTTCATCAGATTTTCCCTATTTCTACGTTTCAGATTCGGCGAATTCGCAATACAGCGAAATCATTAACAACAAATGGCTCATTTTTATGCCGATTTCAAAGAAAATCTGCATATTAAAATTGATCTGATATTAAGTATAATTTATATATAAATACACACATTTCTATGCTATATGGTACAGGTTGGAATTACTCTGTACGTTCAGTAACGTATACATAGGCTTTCAACTCGAATCAATTCCTACTCGGGTTTTTAAAAACTTGATGCCAGTCTCATTGCCCTATTACAGTTTTCTTCATCTATAATCTTTTCATCTCAGAATGTTTTTGATTTCATATCACGAAAAGTTTTGATTTTGAAGGCACGAAAAAACTATGTTCCTCTTTTTTATAATTATAAATTCTTGTGTTTAAATATTTCCGAGATAGAAAATTCCAGTATTTTTCCTTGTATATTATCCAGTTAAATTTTAAAAGATTTTTGAACAGCTTTAATAGGAAACCGTAAACATTTGATAATATTAAAAATTTTGTGATTTAACTCGCAGGTTAATTCAATTCCCTATTTGGTTTTTAGAGAATTTTCTATTTTTAAATTGGTTTTGTGTAAATAACAAGTAGTTCGACACCCTCACTTAAGAAGTTTTTTGACTTTTACTATGGAAGTTGAAAAGTGATGAATGGGTTAAAGAGGGAATCTACTAACTTTATTTCTGTTAAGCTGCAGCAGAATTTCAAACTGCTTCCGTATAAGGAAGAGTGCAGAGTGCCGAATGAACAAAAAAAACCAACATTTAAAACCGTATTTCCGACAAATTCGGGTGGATACCATTTTATTAACGTCGAAAAAATGAGTTCAATTTTACGTGGTAAGTAGGTCTTTCTCGCAAATTCGCAAAATAAAAAAAGTTCGTATCATCACTTCGCATTTTTCTCACGTCAAATAAAATATCAAGATTACACAGCAACCGTCTCCAAATTCGAAAGAAAATATCATCATTAAAATATTACCGAATTAAACGCCAGTTCATCTTTGTTTTTTTTTCTGTATTTTTCTTCTTTCCCTCAGCTCTTTTCTCCTTTGATGCGTCGTTTTGGTTTGTTTATATTTTAACGTGCGTACAAATTAAATAGCGCTCGAAATTTTTCACCGGAAGAATGACACAGCATTTCCAACACTATTACCTTTTTTTTTTTTTATTTCTATAAACGTTGCACAGGAGTAAAGACCCGACTGATTGCGTATTTTATTTAGGGTGAAAAGGTTGTATGCGTGAAATACACGATACTTCATGAAGGTAACTGGGTGCGTAGGAGGAGGTAGAAGGATGCATACAAATTATACAGCACGAATGACTAATTAGCTTTTGGGAATTTTTCAAAATGAATTCAAATCGTGAGCCACTGGAAAAGAGAAAGTTTACAGCCTTCCGTATAATCTTCGAAGCATAATTTTTAAACGAGTACGAATAAGACCATAGTTGTGCAGTTAGCTATCGTTATCTCATCTGCAACATAATAAACAAAACTTTGGAAAAAGCTGCGGTAAAAATTTATGTCTGTAAGCCAACTGAAAAACAAAAAAGGCCAGTTTCCCCTTTAATCACAAAGCTGATGAAAATTCAGAAGAATGCACTCCCTAAATTTATCTCAGTAACTGTGAAAATAATTTTCTTACACGTCATTAACAATAGTTGCAAGACATAAATTACCTGATGGAGTAATTTTTACCCGAGAAGCTGATCGAGAAATATCTTGAAAGTGTGAGAAATTCAACTAAAATGGGCAAAATAACTAACCACAAGATGATTCACTGCAGATGTAAGATTTTGGATATTCATTCTAAAAATTTGATCCTCTCTATTAGATATTGTCTTCGAATCAATACAAATATGATCTAATGACATAAAATGCAACTGCATCGCATACAGCATTAGTACTTAATTAATTAATCTTAATGATTTCATTTATGTATGTATTTATACAGGGAAGAAAAAGAGAGGAAGGAGTTGGTTGTCACTGGCAAATTCCCCCAATCGATGTACCACACGTCCACGTAAAATTTTTCTCAATTCAATCTAATCAATTTAGCTCACTGAAAAAGACTAATTAGTTTGACGACCAAAATTCACGTTTATGAATTCTGACTGAAAGGATAGTTCAGTAAATGTTTCGAATGCAGAAGTGATAAATCGTTCCACTAATCTTAAAAAAAGAAAAGAAAAGCATTTTAATAGAACTGAAGATGTATTTTTTTAAATCATTTTTTAGTAATTTATAATACAATTTAAGAGGTGTGAGATGAAGAAAGATGCTTTTACAAGAAAAACGGTTCGGGTCAAAAAACTCTGTTACTCTGCAGTCGGCCTAAAGTACTCCTCGTTGCCTCCTCTAAATCCACCTTCTAACCAAAATAATAAACGCCACTATAAGAAGCTGATGCAATCAAATTTAACCTCTACTATACAGATATTTCAATTTCTAATCAATAAGCACAACATGACAACTGGAAAATCTTTCATAATTTTTTACCACAAGAAAATAAATCTATACAAAGCCATCTCGATGGACATTCGTAGCGTAGTAGAAAAATAGTCTAGCAAAAGTCTAAAAATTAAAAAAAAAAAAAATTCCAACCTATAAAAATAAGGAAAAAAATTTTATTTCCATACTTCTGGAGTAAAAATTTCGTGAAAGTTGCCATGATTGAGCTGGAAAATAGTGAAAAAAAATCATCGAGAGAGTATACGTTGCTCTCTCAATATGACGTAGCAAAACAAGGGTTTATTTCAAGTACGAAGAAAGTTTACCAGAATTTCGATAAAAAAAATTCAAAATCTATATTTATTTTCGAGATACTTGATGCAAATCGCTTCCGAAACCTTCCAACAGTTTCAACTTGCTTTTAAGGTATCGTAAGATAATTTTGGTTGCCTTACTAATGTGTCGAAACAGCAAAATACCATATTTCGGTTTACATACTTCAATTCGTCATCCACTTATCAGTCTTCCTTCTTCAAAATTTACGATAAATATCATCATTTCACGACACTGTGATTCAGCACACGATGGGGGAAAAAAAGAAAAGAAAAAAAACGGGGAAACATGTAAACAAACGTAATCATACGAATATGTGATTCATTTACACTTCCTGTATTCAACACTAATTATTCATTCTTTCTCCACCTCAGTTGAACTCGTACTTAACAAAGTTCTTATAAAACGATTACAATCGTATGATTTTCAACGCGCTTCGATAATTTTTTTTGATAAATGTTGTAGCCTCTTTGCGTCGAAGAAAAACAACAACGGGAGACGTCATAATTCTCAAGCCGAACACAGGATGATGGAGAGAGCGTGCAAGTTGCATGGTTCCAGAAAGTGAAGAAAAAATTGGGTCATAATATCATGAAGTAACGCAATATTCATCTCGACACCATTAAGCGAGGTTATAATAATGGCGAAAAATTAGTCATCGCGAAAGCAACACATTTTTCGGGTATGTTGACATAAAAAAGGTGATAAAACTTATCAGTTCAATTTGTACAGTCTACATTAATCGATATCGTCACCAAACAACGTTCCTAAGCAACTGTACAACGCAACCTGACATTAAATCTTACCTGTGCCCTGCACTAAACTACAAAAGTATAAAGCAGGTTATGCGATAATAAATTTCGGAGTATCTAGTAGAAGTTATAGAACAATCTCATAAAAAAAAAAATCAATATTTTCGACCACACTTTATTTTTACCCAAAAAATTCAATTTTTGGTACAATGAAAATTTTATGTTAACACGTATTCCAGGATTCGAAATCAAAGAAGGAAATTTGAAAATGATACAATTAAATGTCACTATGATTATAAAAATAACTGGAAAACCCCAGGAAGTTTGAATTCCGAATAGGAAAACTCACAAACGTGAAAGTATAAAAATTTGCAACAGACTGAAATTAGTCCCATTGATTATAAACATACATAATAAATTGAACATTTAACTTTAACCCCAAAACAATGTTGGAAACTCTGTTTAGTTATTGAAAATAAGTAACAAATTTTTGAAGATGTACTCAATTTTTTTTGTCTACTAGAAAAACTGAAAAAACGACTGATACTTTCTCAATGAAAAAGGAGGCAAATGAGAATAAAAAAAAATGTTACTTATTTTATGGTACCCAGACTATTGAGAATTATTGTGCGGCCTTAGTTTGGTTATTTTTGAATTCACAAAAATTGGAATAGGAAAACTCCAAAAATTGATTTTCGAGAAATCACGAATAAAATATGTTGGAATTTTAACATCGTCATTTTACACAAATCGATATTAGAGAATAATGTTCGATCAATTGTGAAGACCATAAATGAGTAAAACTTCTCTGAAAAAGCAATACTGAGTCAAAATTTGATTCAATATGAATCAAGAATAATCTGATCCTCAATTCTCTGGTTTGAAGAAATGCAAAATTCTCTTCAGTTCATACCATTTGCGAAGTAGGTTCCACACAACTGCTTTTGCAGAGAATAGTTACTCGTTTATGATCAAGGGTTATTTCTATCTTCGCAATTAGTCAGACATTATTCACTGATATAAATTTGAGTAATAGGACAATGTTGCCGAATTTTTTTCATACATGTTTTTACAATTCGTTCATTTTGAGCTACCTCAATCAATAATATTATACCAACAAGTATTAGCTATCTCCTCTCTCTGCAGGATGGCAAGCCTACTTGGTGAGGAATTAACTCAGCTGTAATCTTAGCTATTTGTCCATCTCCTTTCTGACCAAGTGACTAGCAAACTTCAACTTTAATTAGTTAATATTACAGCCAATTTCATAAAATATTTAAATTTACATTTCCTTCATGCTTCAGGCATTTACACAAAACTTAAAACAAAGAACTACAGTCCGAGTTAAGAATTATTGATGGGCACGTTTTAAACATTCAAATTTACGATAAGCCACGTAAAAGTGAGAGAATTTAATAATGATTTTATGACGAATATTATTGATTTTGTAGTGGTACGTACACTCCAACCGCTTAATCGGATAATCGGATATAATACTCGCTGATTGACTGACTTTGACTCGAAGAACAGGTTTTTCTTTTGAAAAGAAAGCAACAAGAGAAGTTTAGCAGTTTATCACAACTGACGTTAAGAACTAATGCTTATGATCCATCAAAACACAAGATCAAGTTTTTATTGTTATTATGAGGACATAATTAGTTTCTTTCTTACTATCCTATACTACACTCAAAACAAGGGCGTACGAAGGTTCTTCATAAGGGGTGGGGGTCTCACATTCTTAGTTATCTCTTCCGACACCCCTCAAAAAAAAACAACAAAAAAAAACCCACCAAAATCGACAAAAAAAAACAATTTTTTGAGGTCAAGCTTTTGTTTTTTTAAGGAGGGTCCAGACCACCAGGATCCCACCTTATTAACACTTTTAACTCAAGTCCACTAGCTGTATTTTAGGGATGCTTGAAGTTGTTGGTTCACTATTTGATTAAGAGATCTTTTTTACAGAGAATTTGTCTTCATCGGGTACATAATTTGAGAGGAGCTGATAAAAAGTTCGAAAAAAAAAATAGTGAATAATTAATTTTAGTTAAAGGAAAAGTGAAGCCACTATTTGAAGGAAGGGGAAGAGGAGGAAGAAGTTTTTTTTAAAGACGAAGAGCAAAGGCTTGCTTACTCAAGAATCAGATAAGTTAAAGAAAATGCGACAGTACAGCAGGAGTTCTGTCCCAAATTATAGTGACAAAGAAGCCAAAGGAAGAGTTACGTTCCACAAAATGGAAACAATGCTCAAACCCTTGAAAAGTAGTACTAATGACTCTTACGAAAGCAAAGTCTGTTTCCATACGTATTATAACTGAAGAAAGATCGCGAATATTAGTATGGAGTCAGAGACATGTATTGCTAGATTAAAATATTACAAAATTAAGATATTTAATTACTGGTTATTACGAAAAACCATCAACAAATTTTGAAATCATTTCCGAAATTCATATTGTCTGTTCATGGCTTTATGGTCGTATTTAGATTATCTTCAAGATAAAGTTGAAGGGAATGGAAAAAAATGGGGAACTTATAGCACTTTTTATAACATGTAGACTGTTCGATTTCAAAGCAGAGAACTAGTTTTCTGACAAGTGGTTTTTTTTTATTCTACATCGTAGAACTTAAAAGGTCTTTGGTTTTTAAAAAAAGAGCCAAACGATAAGTTCAAATAAAAAGTCACATTTCAAAGATGACGTCGTATTTGCATCAAATGCCTATAGTGTTTTATAACTTGCTTATTATCAAAAAAGTTATTTTAATAAATTGTTCTGTTTGGATATATCAATTTTTGTGCTTTTGACACTTCAGTGAACTAAAACTTCGAAGTTCAACGAGGAACTCACAATAACAGAATTTGTCGAGAATCTAGAACAAGTTCAACACTTTTTGACCGTATCAAAATCGAACATAGCTGAATAGCTCTTTTTTTTTTTTAATGGAAACAAGTGCCCAATTTCCTACTTTTTGACAATAAACTGGTCCATTTAGAAAAGTGTGGTGATTGTTCTCTGAAGGGACAGTTCAAAGACTTTTGGTTGAACGGAATTCTCAATTTTAAAACAACTTGTCGAAGAACCGAGAACTTGGTTCCGCATTATTTTGTTACAAAAAATACAGCTTATTGGGCCCTATTAGCCCATTATCAGGGTAAGTGAACTTGATTCTTACGTACAATTGCGGTCAAAATGCCATACACAGTGATGCCGACGGTGGGAGCGAAAAACACGGTGACTCCAGCTTCGATTTGCAGTTCGCCGTCTTCGGCGATGATAATATCCTTTCGCACCAGATACGGACTCAGCCGCTTCTCCAGCGTTACGCGTTCGGCCGAAATTAAGCCCTGGGCGAATTCGGTCTTCTCACCTATCGACGACACGGAGTACTTGTAGAGATAGGGTTGGGTTTGCATCTCGACGGCGCACGTCACCAAGGGTACGACGGTCACCACAGCGGCTAACCACCACCACCACCATAGCCGCAGCGAATACATGTTTCACGAAATTTGGGCGTTACTGGTGCTGTTGTACGAATCCGACGGATTCTGCATTGCAGATCCCGAAGACTGAAAGAAAAATACAACGAGAAAGAGCCAGATGATGACTGCGGGTGCTGGCACAAGAGTAGATACTCGTAAGTTGCTGGCTTTTTGTTTTGTCGCGAAGCACTCTGCAATGGCGAATTCGTTAAAACAAAATTATAAAGCCTGTACACGAGTTATATCACAGAGGTTGTTATCACCGATGTAACAACACGATCACTTCGAATCGGAGAAATTCTCATAATATAAGTATATCACTGAACACTTTCGTTTCGATTTGAGCAAACTAACGAATATACTAATTAAACGGAACGCGCAACAGGCAGAATAAGGAATTTTTGTAAGAAAAACAAAATCAACAAACAAAAATAAAAAAAAAATTATAATAAAAAAACTTAACGAGTTAAACGAAACACTGAGATGGTGGGTATCTGTGTAATGCACTGATGACGGTTGTGGTTGTGTTCGAGTTTGACGCCGTCGTTCGGTCTTCGACTACATTTCCACATTTCCACCTCCATCTACTTTTACCTGCTCTTGCCCCGTCCGCATCCTGCAGGTATACACGTTTGGCTCACGATGAATAGGTAGCTTGGCACACTGTAAAATGTAAATAGTTTTGGTTAGGTATTTATTAAAACTGTCGTAGCGAGTGAAAAAATAAAATACGAACATTAAAAAAAAAGAAGAGCAACCGAGACAAAGAGAACGAGAGAAAGAAGTGTAAAATATTTGAGGTATCTACAAAATATTTCGTTAATTTAATATGCAGCTAGCTATAGGGTGGAGTGACATAAACTTATTTCTACAAGTCCCGAATTATCGATAGTTTAGATCCGTGCTTCGCTACGTACGAATTTAAAAATTAAACTTTCAATATACCCATTTTGAGGCCGCCTATAGAACTTGAAATTTTGAAAATACGAGCCAGCTCCAGGCTCGCCATTAAAAATTTTTTGGGTAAGTATTATATCGTAATATTACAAGCGAGTAGGTAGATAAAGTTTAAACCAGATTTAATTTTTATTTTATGGATCTAATAATCTAAATCTGTGGGGAGTCGGTCAATTTTCGGTTAAAAATAATACATTGATATTTTGTTCTAAAATTTATTTATTTTTATTTATTTTTTTTTGTAGGTACTTAAATATAATTATTATTGACGACTGATCTGAGAGAATCGGTCTTGAAGCCTCCTTTACCAATTTCATCAGTCAATCCAAAATTAGGATTTAAGATGTACATGTAGACTTGTTCAAAAAAAGATGCCTTCATTTCCACAACTCCATATTTGGTGATCATACATTGGATTAAGAAATAATTTCTATTCAACGGTACCTTATTTCTTCAAAAAAGTAAAAATTATATAGAATAAAAAAAAATCAAATTTGTGAGTCATGATTTGCAACCTACACATTGTATTGGCCCTCAGACGTTTGCACAAAAGAAATTTAATAATTTGTAGCAAATTTTATAAAACATTCGTGCAAATGTAAATCTGCAGAATTTGGAGCACTACTGCAATGGTACGTATTTCCATTCTCACTTTAGCAGCTTAGAGGCTGAAAAATGTTAGTATAGAGAGTGATTAAAAATTTACAGTACCTAAACCAAATGCAAAGGTTGCAAGCGGTATCTCCTGATTTTGAGGTACTTTTGTAAACCAATTTCACCTGTTCTATACAACTCTGAGATAAAATTCTTTTAACATTTGTTCTTTTTATAAGTTTTTATTCTACTCAGTACTGCGATTTTAAAATGTACCAATAATGCAGCCAACCTTCCGCAACAAAATAATGTTTGTTTCGCATGAAGCTAAAGCCACAAAAAATAAATAAAAGCTTATCTTTTAAAACTTCATTTTTAACCGAAACTTATTCAACCATCTTTTTGTCCGTTCACTTCTTCTTTTGCTGTCGGATGGAATTAATTTTTAAGTGACTTTCAGTTTGTATTTCTACACCCTATTTACTTTAAGAATGACATGACGTCATAAGAATGTTGTTAGAAAAAGAGAAAGTAAAAAACAATAATTCACAATTATGGGACCGAGTAAGTTATAAATTTTCAATTCAATGATGTATAGATTACCTATGCTTAATTGTGCTGATATGTGTAATTGTCTTAATTATATTATGTCATCTCTAATATACGAAATATTAACGTGGTGGATATGTGGCTTGGAGTCATACAATATTTGATTCTAATGAGAATGAAAGCTCTCAACAGCATTGTTAGTTTGTGGACTATCAGAGTGCACCTGCATTCCCAATTCTGATGTAAATGAAGTGTCTTCTGATTGTAATTATTCAATATGTAATCACTAAATGAAGTATATAAGCAATTTTATCCGGTACTACAGACAATAACTCCAAAGTCACAATTAATTGACCAGAAAGAACCTGAAAAATTAAGGACAAGCAATATCAGCATGCAGGAAAATGTGCACCAGTCCATCAGTTGGGTAAATTCTGCAGATTTATACTTATTTGTGCAAATGTATTATCCAATTTTCATAAAATATCAAATTTTATGAGGGCAAACAACAAACCCCTTTTTCTTTAAAACTAAGATTAATTTGTGTACACGTTAATTTGCCTAGGGTATTAAATTTATGACTCCGCCATAGGAAAATACACGCGAATTTTATTATATCTATTTTTTTATTGCAGTTACTAATGCCACAAAATGTAATGTACTTCTTGTACAAGCTACCTGGATGAGCTAAAATTGGATTTTGTTATCATAACTTATCAAGGAATGCAGGTGCTTGTTTTTTTCAACCAGTTTTTTCATCTATCCCTATACAGCATAATGGTAGGGATGTAGCTATTGATCTCTGAACTCAGAGCAGCAGTTTTTCTTATTGTTGTTGTTTTGAAAATGTTAATTTCGGAGTTTCGGACATGGGAATTTGGTGGGAGATGTTTTATACTCGCAAAATTTATTTTTTAAATTAATTTATTATTTATTGTAACTTGGTAAATTTTTATTATTTTTGCAAAGCAATGTAAGCAGCTATTCAAAATTAAAATTTAACGAGAAATTAGATAGTGAATGTTTCAATATCGTATCATCAATATTGAAAAAAAAAAGCAAAATATTTGATTGGTATGCCCACTTTCTGAAGTGAGCTCAAACTGTTTAGAAAAAGTAATTAAAAAATATACAGAAAATGATAGAAAATTGAAAAACAAAAACAATAGGTACATTTTTCATTGGTAACATAAAAAAACGTCGAGTTGTATTTTCAGGCATTTATATTTTTAATGTTCAAATAGATCTTCTTTGGCTACAATGAATTAACTAAGTCAGTTGTTCTTAAACAGGGTGTTGCGAGATCCTGAGAGAAAATTAATATACTTACTTACAAAAAAAAAAGTAAAAAAAAAGTAGTTTCTGCTAGTTTGGGGAATCGAACCTGGGACCTACAAAATTTGCTAGGTAAAAGTGGTGAACTTAACAACACAGCCATCTCATCAGCGGCTATAACTGGCAAATGTATTTTATACTAGAGCAAGGTATGGCAGTTCCTACTCACTCCCCTCTAGAGATACTCAACACAAACTGAATGGAGGTTGGGAAGAGCCAGAAATGCTTCTTATACTTATTCATACTGGCTTACACTACCTATATGAGTTCTATTTCCACTATATATATAGGGCGCCATCTGTCAGTGATTCAAGTTATAAAGGAGAGTTGCGAGTTCCACCATGCACCATTAGGGTTACATGCATGGTCACCAGATGTATGTTCTATTAGTTTGGGGAATTGAACCTGGGACCTACATATTTGCCAGCTAAAAATGGTGAACTTGACGGCACAGCTATCTCACCATTGGCTATAACTGGCAAATGTATTTTATATAGAGCAAGGTATGGCGATTCCCACAAAAATATTTAAGAAGATGGTAAAATTTCAAAAAGCAGGGAACATTTCTATGGTGTAAGTATGTTTTGTAGGGATTTTCTATAGGTAATGGACAACACTGCAAGCTGCTTGTCATCAGATATATCATACCACCACATAATTCAAACTGTTTATCATTCATCGTAGCAGTACTTGTCATCGTCAATTTTTTGAAACCTTTGTAACAGAAAATTGTTCTAAGTGGGAGATTATTGAAAAAAGAAAATAGACTGATGAAAAGACATAAAGACGTACCAACAACTGATAAATCAACAAAACTGACAAGTTCCTGCATGAACAAAGAATTACAGCCGTGGTGTTGAAGGATGATATGAGAGTCGGTCTCTTCAATAATACTCCTCAAACTCTTGAACTCTACAAAAAACACTAGAGGTAAATTTTTTATTGATTTTACCTTTCACTTTCATTTTCTAAACAAAATTATAAAGTGATATCACTTTCCCCAAATATACACTAGATTCTTATTAGGCCTTTGTATTTGTAAAATGTCCTTCATTTTCCTGTTATAAAAAAATTTAAAAACTATCTTGAGTCTTCATGGTGGAGGGTCGCAAGTTTAGGAATTTACAAACAAGGTTACTGCAAATCAAAAAAGGTTGAAAACAGTGAGTTAAAGTGATGTCAAAATTCAGCTCTCACTCGAGTTACATGCTGAGCTAAATTCTAATAATATTTTCCTCAATATTGATGAATTGGAACTTTCTCAAATTGACTTGGTTCTCGTTAAATTTGCAGTCAGAGCAGCAACTAACATTGCTAATCAAAAATAATGGGAACTTTTTACGTTACAAAAACAAAATTCATACGTATTTTTCTACGGGGTAGTTGTGCTCGTAAAATGAACACCTTGTATAATCCACACAATGGCCAATCTAAAAGGGTTACTTCAAGTTGTAATTTCAATTTATTTATTATTTTAAAAGAATAAAAGGGAAAAAGAGTTTTGACTCCTTTTCAGAAAATTAGGGAACGAATTTAAGCCATCTAGATTATTATTTCAGCAGTATAGCATCCACATGGGATAATAGTATATTGCGGAACGATGGAGGAAAATGAGTAACTATTAACTCGAGTGATTACTGCACTCGGCTACGGCTCGTGTTTGAAAACATCCCATTTGTTGATAATAATTTCTCACTTTCCTCCCTCGTTGTGTACGAAATTTTTTGCAATACTTGCTCTAAAACTGCAAAATTTTTTCTGGATTTAAATACGTAGCGGGGATAACGAGTTTAGAGTTTCACTGCTCTTAAACGGAAGTAATAATTTGAAATTTCAAGTCATTATTCCCAAATGGGGTAATGAAACTCATTATCCCCGGTACGGAAACTAGCTGAAAACAATTCATTTTGGGCTGTGAATACGAAGCGATAATCAGTTACTTTTAGAGCAAATGCTGCGAAGATTGATTTTATTTGTTATTCTGAAAATATAGACCAACTTATTTATGACTATGAGTAGTAAATTTTAGCTCATGATTAAAAAAAAATGTAACAAAAATATTGGTGTCTTGTTCGTCACTTATTGTTTTTCTACGAGTGGAAGTAAAGCCTTTGTAGAGGTAAATAAAAATGTTGTAGTGAACAAGTGGAATCTAAAATAGAAAATGGCAAATAGAAAAAGTGAATGAGTCCATAGCCTGATGTACGAGATATTTTATGAATTTATATATGCATACGATGCGATGAATGAAATGAGGCAAAAAAAAATTGTTTCTGAATACACGCGTGAGCTACTGCGACGGAAGGGTCAAATCAAAAATCAACGTAATAATGGCTCATACGAGAGAGAAGATGAACGATTTATGATTCATTGAGCTGGGTTTTCAAATACGACAGATAAATATAGAATAGAGGAGTAATAGTGTCCTCCCACAGAATGCCGATAGTAACGGTAAGTACGTATTACTGTTGTATAATTATGACTAATGCACTACGTATAATATACGTAACACGAATTCCTCCAATTAATTTATTTACGCTGACCTCGGCGTTATGATTATTCACTAAAAAAAAAGTCAATGCTATGTGTAATGCACATTTGCATTCTCAGTATTGTCGAGATTACACTTTTATGCAGTTGCGAGTACATCGAAAAAAGGCACGTGCGCATTTTTTACATTTTGGAGTCGGACATAGAGACGTAAAGGAGATGAAACTAGGAAACTACCCATATATGTAGTGACGTAGCAAAGGGGAGAGGGCGAACCCTTACTTTTACAGGGACCGTGCTAGCAGTAAGTGGGCAGCTTGTCTACAGAGATGTTGATATGTTGTATTTTTATGCAGATCAGTTTTAAGGAAAATTTCACAATTTTTAACTGTTGGAAATTAAGAAAATTTCAGTTGCCAATTTTCGTTCCCTAAAAAAAAACTTTCACTACGTTACGGATTTTTTATTTGACAGAACTGATTAATAATTGTATGTTTGTTGAAAAATTTTCGTATCTGATGATTTTTTTTTAGATAACTAAAAATTTCAGCAAGTAATTTTCGTTTTTCTCCCCCCCCCCCCTAAATAAAGACTAAATTCGTCGTTTTTGATTAACATTCAACATTTTATTCCATTCAATTCTACCAACGTAGCCATTTTATTCAGCTTACAGAGATTACGGAAATCGATGTGGAATAGTGGGTTGGTCGGGATTCGACGGTAAATTGTCTGCCACCATGAATTTTCCAGTCATATGCAAGAGCACTAATCGAACCAAACCGAATATGTCGCCATTTTGGGTCGCGAATGTGACGGCAGTTGGTCTCGAAACTACATCCTTTTGATTGTAAGGCCAAGCCCCAAAGCACTATGCCACGCAGACCACAAGTACAAACTTTTAGACGACAGTACGATGGTACCTACATAAGTACACGAGATTTGAGAAAACAAAGAACACTGAGCATACAACGATAATGATAATATCGTATTTAAAATTAGTATCTGCTTTTGAATCCAGCAGAAACACTGGAAGAACGTATACCCGCAGTACCATAACTCAATTGTGAGGATCGGTTGATCATTTGTAGCCCAAACAAACAGAATGAGGAATTATATTTGAATAGTTTATCTGGGCTTGAAATACAAGGAAAATGGCATACGAATTGAAACTCATTTATTTTTAAATTATGGAATAACGTTATCTAAAACAGATCTCAGATTTTTCTTAAGGACTACCTGAACTACTTAAGCCAGTGGAACTGATTATTTCTCAAAGGTTTCCTACAAATTCTGAAGAAATAACAAAACTTTTGGAGATTGAGGTCATAACACGAGGGGCGTTCAGGAAGTAACATTCTCCATTTTTTTTCTCCTGTATCGGGCAACGCTGGAGTAGGCACATGCGACTTTTATGTATAGTGTTTCCAGAATATAATTATAATTATATGATGGAAACGATATGATAGCGGTTTTGGTGTCGTACCTATGGATAGCGCTGCAGACGCCACATGTTTTGTTTTCTAAAAATCTGATTGGAGGAAAAATTTCCATGTGCATTTGTTTATAACTGGCGTAAAAATTACCCCATTCTGGAGAATCTGATTATTCTGATTGGTCGATGTCGATTGATGTGCGGTAATAGGGTACCGGACATGACTCTCATAATTACTTGAAATTAATGGGAGAAATAGTCTAAAGCCTGTGAATGAAGGTTCTGAAATTTTTTTTGAAAAATATTAAATAGAAAGGAAGATATAAGATGTCAAAGTTGCGCTGCACCAAAAACGGTACCTCAATGCACACCCTGTTGTTGGGATATCATAGAATTGACGTTTTTGTATTTTGCATTATCAGAGGTTGCTGGTTTCAATACATCTTATTAATACTTCATTTTTAAGTAGGTTCATGATAAAATTTACTGAACAAAATTGACTTTAAAAAATTACTTTGAAGCAAGGATGGGCGCACATTTCATTTCAGGACCCAAGAAAACTTTTGGCACAGAAAGCTCAAAGTCTAAATTATCACTTTAGTAAATAAGATTCAATAAGTTTGAGTTTCTGTCTGTATTTATTATTTGTACTTCCTATTAAGGTAGAAGGTTGAAAATTGGTATGAGGGTGCTTGAGTATCACATCTAATTTTTTTTTTTAAATCCCAAAAATAAGAAAGGGGCAGCAGATATGGGCTAAAAATTCATTTCCTTAAACTTTCAACATATATACACTGAAATTATCCAACTCAACACAAAGGTGATATAATATTGTTTGTTTATGCCTTAAAAAAATATTTTTTGAGGTACTGAATTCAAATTGGATCTTAAGTTTTTTAATTTGATCAATATTTTGACCCAAAGGGACTCAAAAAAGGGCTCAGTTTTGTTTTTTTACATTTTAGTATGTAATACATCATTTGTAATGTTTCTTGAGGTGCTGAGTTCAAATTGGTCTGTAATTTTTTAATTTGATCAATTTTTTGACCCCAAGGGACTCATAAAAGGGCCCAATTTTGTTTTTTACATATTATTATATAATACATTATTTCTAATGTTTCTTGAAGCACCAAGTTCAAATTTGACTCATTTTTGACCCCCAAGGCTCAAAATAAGGAGAAATTTTGACTTTTCATATTTTATTGTGTGATATATTGTTTATAATGTTTTACAAGTTTCTGAATACAAATACAAAAATCTTATTTTTCTTACAAGTAAGTTGGGCAAGTGGTTTTACTGAATTTTGTTGTTTTTTGTTGGTCTCAAAAAACATGGGCATCCAATACCTAATAAATCACTCAATAATAAGTGAAGATATAATTGCAATCCCTTTTTTGGGGTCACAAGAAGAAAAAAAGTGGTTCAATCTAAAAATGGATTGTAAATATAATCTGAGTGCCTCAAAAAACATTATTTATGGTGTATCACTCAATAATATCTAAGAATTTTATTTGAACTCCCTGTTTAGGGTCACAGGGGGGTCAATGAGGTTGTAATGATAATTTCGTATCATTCATAATATCTCTCTCTTATTTATATATTCCACACATATATCAATCACCTAAAACAATTCTCATTATATTGACATCATGTAAACAAGTCTTTACTTGCCTTTACTGACTCAGTTGTTCTACATTCAATGTTTATAAACAAACATAAATACACTTTTCATAACAACTCTTTTCTATGAAACTATTCTGCAGATATTGCAAATACCCAAAATCACCATTTATGTCATTTCCTTAAACTCCTATTGGACAATATCTAAACTTGTATTGTCATAACTCTCCAATCATATCACTACCATTTCCACTCTCCAAGAAATCACTATATTCTCCTCCCAAAACTTCTAGCTATAAAAACTCATGTAACCATGTACATTTTATCTTCTTTACCCTTCTCTATTAATCTTATTATTCTTACTGTAACTTACCTACGTAACTTACTATTTAATATTTCATCGTTTTAAATCTTGTTTAATACAACCTTTTAACATTTACAAGTATTTAATTATTTTGTAACCAATATTCTCGTTACAGAGGTGTTGGATTTAAAAATGGATTGCAAATCTAAACTCAGTGCCTCAAAAAATATTATTAATGATGTATCACTCAATAACATCTAAGCATAGTATCTCAACCGTTTATTTGGGGTGACAGGGGGATCAATAAGGGGTTTGATCAAAAAATGGATTGCAAATCTAAACTCAGCACCTCAAATAATATTATTAATGATATCACTCAATAATATCAAAGAATATTATCTTAACCCTCTATTTGGGGTCACAGAGGGCCAAGGAGGGGTTCACTCTAAAAATGGATATTATAAATGTAAACTCAGAGCCTAAAAAACAATATTACTGATGTATCACTCAATAACATCTAAAAATATTATCTTAATTCCATTTCTTGGGCTACAGGGAGCTAAATGAAGGGTAAAATCTAAAAATGGGTTGCAAATATGAACTCAGCCCTCAAAGTAAATAACTCCCCAGGCACCACCAAAAATTTTTTCTAAGGTTGTGCTCTAATGTAAAAACAAATAAGGAATAATTGGTTTTTGATTTTCTTATTGTTTTTCAATGTTTTGAATTTGTCTATAAATAAGGGGGTGGTGGGAGTATAAGTGTACATCCTTTTATCCCCTTCCTCACAGTCACCATGAACTTTCTAAATTGATGAGCTTAACTAAACCAATGTACAAACACAGGAGAGTGAGGAATGAATGAATGAGAAACCTGTGAAAAAGGTGAAAAGTTTGCTGATGTGTCAATTCTATAACATCACACCCACTGCTCAAAAAATATCACAATTTTTTTTGACAACTCAACTTTACCATTCATTTTCTCCCATTCTATCCAACCAATTTTAATGTGGTTTTCACTGATATTTTTTATTTTTTTTTAAAGAATTTGAAAATATGTTTACTAAAAATCATGTCCGGTACCATATTTGTACGCCACTGTACACGTGCTTGGTGTATATGTTAACAACAGTCAATCCCATTGTAAAACAGCAACATGTCATCTCCACCATACATATATCCTCAAAGGTGGAGTGTTATAAAAATTCAGAAATTTTTTTTTGCTTAACATTAGCTCTGTTTGATAGGATTACACTAACTTACACCAACCTACACTGGTAGGGATATTCCACAAATATTCAAGTAAAACTTGGCACAAAGTCGTATAATATTCCTACATTTGTGGAATCGCCCTCCTGATGTAGTTTGGTGTAAGTTGGTGTACTCCTATCAAACAGAGTTATTATTGTGTGCTTTGTTAGATCTGCTGGAATATGAAAATCTCTTTCCTGACATCACTAAATATGAAATAACTGTTTCAAAGCACAATAACTGACCTCGCAGTTCTAGCATCATACAATAGCTCCTAAAATCTTTAAAATGAGATGTTTCCTTCCACAAGACTCTTCAACCCTTGCTCTTTCAAATTTCTACCTTTTTAGTGGTGTCAATTTTTTTTGATCAATCAGTGATTAGTTTTTTTCAATTTGTAGAATTTTAATCACTTTTAATTAATGTTTGATTTTGTATTTTGATTTTTAAAGAAATTAATCGAAAAAATAGGTAATTTTTCGAATTTTGAATTCCATTTTTATTTTTCAAGGTGAAAAGAGAAGGAAAGAGTAATAGAAAAAGTGGGTATTGATAAAGTTTTCAGTTTTCAATTTTCAGATTTTGTGTTTTAGTTGTTTTCAACATTTCTTATATAAACAAAATATAAGATTGACAAATTGATTTTCAATTTTTCAACAGTCGATTATCGATCCGTTCGATCATTCTCTTTTTGATTAAATTGATTAAAATTAATACAAAAATTTTGAGAAACTGACACCACAGACTTTTTTTTAGTTTCCCACAGCTCAAGAAAAATTTATGAGGAAGAAAATTTGAAAACAGAGGTCAAGTTTGTGTAGCAGCTAAAAAGTTGATAGCCCTACTTCATACCAATGGAGGTGAAAGTTGCAAGAGGCAGAGGAGAGGGAGTTCTGTGGGCGAGGAAAAAAATCTTATTTTAAGGATTTAAAGAGCCATTGTGTAATGTCAGAACTGTGGGGTTGGTCATTGTCCTATAGAAGGGTCATTTCACATTTGGCAGTGTGAAGAGGGAAATTTCATATTCTAGGCTCCAGAGATCTAACACTGCACACAATAATGTTACATGAAATAAAAAACATTTTCTATTTCTACAACACTCCTATACATAAAAGCTACACATACCTACTCAGTGTTGCCATAGCATGAGAAAAAATAGAGAAAGTCATGTTTTGGACACCACTTGTTAAAGCCTTATAGATAAGAGTCTGGCAATACGCCATTTTGAATCCAACAGTTCATAAGTGAAAATTCGTTGATATTTATGTAAAATTTGAGAAATTTTATGGTTTTAAATTTTTTTATTAATTTTATAGACATTTTTCATTGTTTTACTTGAAATCTACATTCGCCCAAAAGACTGAAAGGCCAAAGAAACAAGCCTCTTATTTTACACAATTTTATGGGATCAAACTATGCAATCAAAGTCATCAAATGCGATTGTAGGAGAACTATTGTTTGTAGAAAGCTGAAAGTTTAGTGAAATATTAACATATTTGGCTAAAATTCTATGAAAATTTTGCTGAAATTGTATCATTGGTTCTTGATATAAAGCTGAAATTCTAGAAGGATTATGTGAATTAAACTGTGGATACAAAATGGCGTATTGCTGTACTTGTATCTACAGAGCTCTACCCTCATATCAAGCAATTAACTTTCTAATCTTTCGCATAGGAAAACAGCAACTTTTTCCGAAACATTCCAATAATTCCCATCAAACTATGTTATTGCAGTTGTTGGTTCATCATATTTCAATCATGCATCTACATGGTGTCCCTAATACACTGAGAAAAAGAATCACTTCATAATCCTAGTCTCAAATACCTAGACAGTTATACTAGCTACACTATCATGTAATATGAACACTTTTTACATGCTTTTATTCAAGTCACCAGTGCAACAAAATGTGACATAGTTCTTGTACCAACTTCTAGGAGCGCTGATTGATGTTATCAGTTATCTCTTATAAAGGTACTCTTCTTTCAACTTAAGTTCCTTTTAATGTATCAACTGTATTGCGAAATCATGAAAGAAATGTAACTTCACTGCCGAGGGTTACCATGTTTGGATCCCCACAGTGACAGTTTTTTTTTCTTCTAATATAATTTGTTTTTTTTTCATACTTTTGGACATGGGACGTTGGTACTTCCTTATTACTCAGTTTGCTTCAAACTGAGTATTAAAATTGATCTCACTTATTAGAGGTAGGAATGATGAAAATTATCATACACACATTTACACATACATAAAATAAATTTAACTTAAAATGTGAAAGTGGTACCAATTATTTTCTCCTCTCATCAAACAAATAATTTTTACTATCCACACCCTCCACCCTTTTGTGATATCAATTTTATAACTGTCTGCAACAAACTGAGTAAAAAATATACATCTTCCATGATAGGATAGTTGTGTGGGATTTGAAACTGGGACTGTGAAGGTCCTTTTTCTCAGCATATTGGGAACACCATATATGCGCAGGGGGTGGGTTCAGAATGAACAACCCAAACAACTATGGTTGTTAGGAAGAAGTTGCAATATTACTACAAGTTTATTGGGTTCAAAACAAACAATTTCTCCTAATATCAGGGTAAATAATTAAAACACAATAGATTATCAAAATATTTCATGTTTGCTATCAACATAATACTACATTAAACAATCAAAATCATCGGGGTAATTTTTCTCCAGCTATTTACCAAGGTAAAATTTACTATACCTGGGTAAAACAATCAATTCATTTTAAACAACTTGAACAATGTAACAGGGTAAAACAACAAGTCATTCTGAATGGTTGGACGGTTTTGGTTGTTACCTAGGTGTTACCCACGGAGTATTAAACATAACAGAGGACGCATGTGAAACGAAAACTGGCACTAATTTCATAATCAAAATATCCTGGCTTCCTAAAGTATGTATCGACAATTTTCAATTATTTTTATTTACGAAATTTGTGTTTATTGTGATTTCTGAATTGAAGATAACATTTACTCATTCATGTAATTAAATTATTCGTGAAAAAAAATCTGATTATTCATTACTGCCCGTGGGGGCAAATTCGAATTTGGTACCGATGGAGTGTAGTTTCGAAAGTGGTGCCGTTTTTCGAAATAGTATTTAGATGAGCGTGCCTCCTCTATTTTATTTATTACTATGTAGTATTATAGAACGCTCATTTTGACCGTACCCCAGGGGTGAAATATAATGAACCGACAACACAGTTTTATGGGAAATTTTACCCTGCTGATTTCTTTGGCCGTCTTTATACCTATTCTATATATGTTCATTTTCAGCTTCTCAATGATAAGAAAATCTACTAATTATAATTTTCAAAGAAGATACTCTACTCTACTACCACCCTGTATCTCAACCCCTACGACAGGTATGAAGAAAATGTAAAGAAATGTTTTTGTTATAAATTTTATGTAATATATTTTTAATTTTTAAATATTTTTATTGTGAGTAAACATACCTTAGGGCTGTTAAAAAAAATTTTAAAATAATTTTAATTGGTCGCACATTTGGCACTTACCTCTGAAGGAACACGGGATATGTGAGGTGGAAGGGATTATTGTATCATTCATTTAAGAGAGATACCGCTCCTCACATATTTCAGGCTTCAAAACTTTGATAGAGATTAATTCCTTTTCAAAACGTCTTAGATGATTGGGCAATAGCGTTCACTGACCAATACAAACGACAGCGAAATAATATTTTGTAACATTGCAAACCATTTGCGAGACTCATGTCGCTAAATAAAGAAATTTTAAGAAATCTCATGAAGTCAGTCGATTGAAATGCCGAATAATCTTTAAAGAATACATTATCAAGAAAAAAAATAGGCCTATACTTCGAGTTCGAAGACAACTTTCGTTGAATGTATTACACTCATACTCGATGACTCATAATGGGATAAAAGAATAGACGACTTGTGAAATTCAAGTATGGGTAGGTACCATACATATTTTAGGTCGATAACAATAAAATTAAATTACTTACCAATATGACTGGATTGTAATCGTAAATACTCAAAAATTTCACTGACAAGATAGGTGCTTTAAAAAATTTTGCTTAAATTTTCCGGTTAGCCGAATGAAGAAATTCATACGAGCCTTTGTGCATACAAGTAAAAGCAAACTGTCAACAAACGAGTTATATCGCATTTCGCAATACACTGGCATAAATATTCAATCTTTCAGCATGTTTATTTCTACCAGCCTTTTATCTGTGGTAGAAATTCAAACTAATGCATCTTTAATAGTGCACAAGGCACAAGCAATTCTCAGCTCCCGAATGTTGATTTAACGAAGGTCAAACATTGATTGTTTTCAACATAATAGATAGGTGGAAGATGTTCCATCGATACTATCGCTGGTCGTTACAGAAAAAATTCACAGTATTGTGTAATTTAATTAATAATAACTGAAATCAACGAACTACTGCAGATATTTACCAAATTTGAGTGCTCTAGCGTTCTGGATCGGATTAAACACAAAGAAACTAAACGAATTAGAAATTCAGCCGACTTGATAGAATTCACTAAAATGTGTAAAAAAAAAAAAAAAAAACATCGAACGAAGTCACGCGGAATACAACATTTCACTAGTTAAAAAATATAATATCACGAATGATAACAAGATGCATCTGCATTCTGCACTTCAAAAGAATACATTCGTACAAAATTACAATTACAAAGGTATAAAGCACTCACCAACATATCCACCCAAACCGTTTAAAACTGGCGTAAGTGCGTAACGTCGTGTATCGTTTCGTGTCTCTGTTTCTCTTAATCGTGATAATCAGATTCAGGTGAATTACACTACACATGCGTTTTTGGAACGGGTTGTATAGTTATTTTCTTATCGTATCAGTGTTGCCATATAACAAAATACAAATGTAGATACGTCAGAAAACAGAAAACTGGTTTTTTATGCAAGACTCCGAAGAAGACTCGTATTTCAAGGTTCAAGGCGCTATGAAGACGGTTATTTTGTAACGAATTCTTAATTTTGAATTTTTTCTGCATCTTCTGCTCACTTAACGAAAGGTATTTAATAATACGATGTGCGACAAAAATACGAGTTTAAAAAGCGAGGACACAGGACATGAATGATGATGCTTCATTGCTTGTTCATATTGTCGTCTCTTTTGGATCCGTCGGAGTTTTGTAGTAGAAAATTCTTATCATTTTGAGAGATGTTACTGCAGAATTATTACCAAACGAGTGCTCGTCGTCGTAGACCCAAATTTAAAAAAAAAAAATTTCTTTTGATCAAGTGGGTAACTTAATTACAATTTTTGAAATCTGAATAGGTAGGTACTTCAGTTGAGAATCTGAATAATTAACTTAAATTAAGTATGATTGATTCAGTACAAAATTTTAGTCTCGATCATAATAACAGCCTTTAGGTATTATAATGACTAATTCAATTGTTGCTGTTATTATTGTCTTGAAGAGTTGAGAATTAATCAAATTAATTATAGGTACCTACCTAGGCAGGTACTAGGAGACAGAAATTTCTTCTCGCTAGCTTTGAAGAACGCTGGGAAACAAAAAAATGGAAATTCCAAGCCGAACTTTAGCCACGGATTACCATTTAAATTTGAAAATGCAACACACTCATTCAGTCTATTCATATGTTCATAACTTATCAAGATTGAAGACATAAAACTTTCCTATTGTTTTGCTAATTTACGCCGGTTACCTTCGCGTTAACAAAACTAAGTAATTTGAATTTTTAATCAACGTAAGAAGGCCTATGTACAGAAAAAAAAATGAAAACGAGTGAAATTTTTGGTTTTTTAGTGTTAAAGAAACCAGTTTCTCGTTTCCTGATTAGAATAAAACGTACCTATAAAAAATCAATATTTGTTGATTTCTTATTCTTCTTATGGTAGTTGTGAGTATATTTGCAACGTCAGTCTTTATAGATGAAAACAAAAATTTAGGTGGAGAAACATTTATGGAATTTTTGATAGGATAAATTATTTGTTATGCGATGAATCATTGAAAATTTCAAAAAAAAATTTCTTAAATATTCATTTTACTGTTTTTTTTTGTTTTTTTTTTTTTCTGCTGTAGGAATTCTTATTATATTTTTGTCACATTTGGATATGAGTCATGAACGGAGTGACGGATATGTTTTCGTCATATGGAATTATTTCTGACGTATAAACAATATTCGCTAAAGAATGAACTAGATAGTGGGAAAATATTTTGCCAATGATAATTCTTCCATTTATGTCCCTAAAGTTAAGAAAAGTAATTCAAAATAAAATATATTACAGCTTAGTGGCGTACCCAAATTAAGATTCTGGGGGGGGGGATTCAATCATTAAATTTGTTAGTTATCTATTACTAAGGGAAAGAGTCACGAGTTTTTTTGGGTCTCGGGAGACAAAGTATTATGAGCCCTCATCTGAACGCTGTTACCAGAAACGGCACCATTTATGTAGCTTTTGTCCCCATTACTATGGTATCAAATTCAAATTTGCTTGCTCCGCGCTTGGGCTCATTAGAAATAATGAGAAATTTTTTTTTCAAATACTGTGAGCCTCACTTAATCCATACAAATCGGATAGAATGAATTTTGTTTAGATTAACCAGAAAACCGGATTAAGTAGCGGAAACCAACGTATATAAAAATTTTAAAATGACTGAAAAAAAAAATCAATAAATTCTAATTTTAGTACCTATATATGTGTACGCATAATTATATAAGGTAGGCGGTAAATTGGTGTATCAAATACATATGTAGTTACCTATGTAAAAAAACTTTTTGATTGTTTTTTTAGTTTTCTTTGGCTCAATCGATTTTTCTATTCCCTTACTTTAGTTCTTCGTTCTTTTTCAAAAGATATATGCACTTATCCAACTAGGAACGTATTAATTCTGATTAAGTATAAACAAAATAATGTTATTGATTCATGGTTAGATAACCATAAATAACTTATAATACTCTGATTTATAGTTTCGTATCTAAGGGAACAGGGATCAGGTGATATAGCACCCACTTTTGGGTTTTTACTTTTATTTTTCTTAGTATTTTTATTTTCCTTCAGTTAATGTATTATTAGCTGTGTGTGTTTGATACATAAAAATTGTAGCCTACTTCACTTAAATTTCTAGTTCTTGCAAAGTTCTGTCGAAATTAAGTTCTTAGTATAACCCTACAGGTTTACTTCCGTATCAGTTCTGTGAAGTAGAAAACATCGGAAAATTGGTAATTGGTCTAATTAAAAGGCTCTTTACCCACCCAAGTAGGAGCATGTCGTGACTGTCGTGATGATG
Organism: Ericerus pela; assembly: GCA_011428145.1. Lineage (NCBI taxonomy): Eukaryota > Metazoa > Arthropoda > Insecta > Hemiptera > Coccidae > Ericerus > Ericerus pela. Next base: position 3,164,100 of record WOFM01000637.1, on the reverse strand, counting down.
ATAATGAGCCACAATTTTTAATTTCTTCGTTATCATTAATTACTCATGTTTTTTGAATATATATATAAATAGTAATATAAGTAATGCTAGTGAAAAAACTCAAAATGGCAGTTCGTTGTCATCATCACGACATGCGCATACCTGGGGGTAAAGATCTTTAGTCTAATGAACCAAGTCGTAATTCACTTCTCTCCCACCAAATATAAATATGCGGATTAATTTATATTTTAACGGAATCATTAGGGATAAATAATTAACTTTAGACACATTTTTCTGAAAAAAAAAAAAAAAAAAAGTTTCTTGGATATGACCCATTTTTACTCTGAACTCCTCAAATAAATCACCATAGGTGGTTACAAGGGGGGTGAAGGGAGTGACTCCCGTTCTTGAAATAAAAAAGAAAGAAAAAGAAAAAGTTAGATGAAGAACTTTATTACCTCACTGGCATTCCCCACCTCCTAAAATCAAGATTTTTTCTTACCAATATTCAAAGTCAACCCCTCCATTCAGTGAGGCTGTATCCGCTCATGTGTATCACTCCCTACGGAAAAATCCTGGATACGCCACTGCTGATGTACGTCTATATGTTGTAGTTATGAACTTTTATACTATATAATATCTAAGTGACAAAAAAAAGCGAATGAAATAATAAATTGGTAAACAACCTACAACCTAGGTACTGTTTCAGTTAATTAATCTACTACTTGGGTCATCACATTACTTGCACATTACATACGAGTACATTTAACGGTCGTTTCCGCCCATCATTCATACTTACTTGTCGTTTAGAAATTTTCGTGAACTTCTCACTTATTAGTGCCCACGTTTAAAATAATTTTTTTGTTTTTTATGACTGGTTTCATTTAGGTAGGCTACCATTTATTCGCCGTATTCAGGCATACGATGATGATGCTATGGTATGACGAACTGTTACTAGATAGGCTGTGTAACGTATATTTTCGTCTATTTTGAGAAATGACGAACATATTCGTTCACTCATTTCCGAATACCAAAAACATTGATATTTGTCAACAATTACCTTCCTATAGCTCTTCGTAAACAACCACCAAATTATTTGTATTTAATTTTACATATACAGATATACCTCCTGTATATTTATGACCTGGTTCTACCTGTCCCTCGAGTACTCGACGAGTCAGCACAACCCTATAATAACAACACCCTACTTCACTTTACCTATCCGACACGTACGTTTTCATACCCTGAACGAGTATATAATCCCTCGATTCAGTCGTATAGTTGTTCAGTTTAGTTCAGTCTTCCAACAGCTACTTCTAAGTACCTGGAACCTCTCTCGTAGAAGTCTCTAGTGAACAGATAGTCTTGCTTGTCGAATTGTGATTGAATATGTATTAATATTAACGTAACTGTGATGTACAGAATATTATTGTATTAAAAGTGTAAACTCACTCTTGTGTTTAAAATATTATTGAGTCTCTAACAAATGTTAAGGTCCACGATAGTTTGTGGATGTCTAAACTGAATCTATTTTAGAAATATTACTACTTTGAAGTACGTGGTATTTCATGTATGGTGTACTCCCGAAAGTGGTCGTAACTTGGTACACATCGACCTCTTTTGGCCGTTACATTATTGGCGCCCAACTGGTCTGCTATTGCGAATCGAACTCTCGCTCTAGTACCTGCTCAACGGAATTGCTGAATTCAAGCTGCTGTTCTGGTTCCTCTGGCTCGAAGTACTTTGCTCTAACCTTGAAAACTCTAGTCAAGTACTCAAAGAGAAACGGGTAAGGCGCACTCTTGAGGAAAGGAAGTAGAGGTTAGCTGCGAGTGGAAAAAAGCTAGTTGTGAAAAGAAACCCGAACTCCGAAGTCAACAAAGGATATTTTATTGTACAAAAGTGGAAAAAACAAAACGTATATACAGAAAGGTTGGCGAACGAGGTTTGGTGGACTGCGACGACGGATTCTTCAAGCTCCTGTGCAAACAAAAAGAAGAAAAACAAAGTAACAATTAATATTAATTATAATTCGCGTCCCTCCCTTAAATATAAGAAGTGTTAAATAATTATAAGTCGCGAAAAAATTTATTTTTATGAGTGAAACTTGGGAAAATTTATCCGAACCCAATACTACTAAAACTAATTTAATTTGGCTAATCGATGCTAAAAATTTTGAATTAATTAACATATGTCAAAATTTGAATATCGAAGTCGATAAAAAATATTTTTCTCGTATAAAAACCCAAGAGGATATCCTAGCTAAAATTAAATCCAGTAAGGAAATACAAAAATTATTAACCCCTGAAAATATAAAAATAATTTTACAAACAACACGAAAGACTCGTGAACAAATTCCCGAATTAGAAAATCCGATAATAAGAAAATACTTTAATCCTCCTTCTACTTCAACCCCATTCTTGGAAAATTTGGATAATCCCACACCATTTCCAAGAGTTAAATCTGCTATTAATCTAGTAGATATTACTGAGTGCTTAGAAAAATCTGACGAAGATTTTCTCAGCCCAGAAATCGAAACTAGACTTTTAGAAAACTTTATTCCCCCTGTAGAAAATAAAATGTCAGGAAAGGCTGCTGTAAATATCAGACCTTCCTTATATGCACACACTCCAACTGAGGATATCGTGTCATTTTTAAATGGATTTGAAAATGAGGCGGAATCTTTCAATTGGGATGCAAATATGAAATTTAAAAAAATTAAAATTGCATTTTCAGGTCTTTCCAAGCAAATATTTGAGGATAGAATTCAAAATAATCCCGAATGTAATAATTGGCAAAATACTAAACAAAAAATTTTGGAAGTCTTTACGAGGACTAAACCCCAATTACGCGAAATATTATACGAAAGAAATTACAACGGTGAAGCTGATTTCTCTGCGTATATTATGTTCGTGAAAAGGATTCTAAAACAAATTGAACCCGATATTACGGAAGAAAAAATTATCGAAAAAATTATGCCTAACCTCCCTGAAAAATAAAGAGTATTTCTCATTAAAAAAGAACCTAAAAGTATTCAGGAACTTGATAAAGCTTTCTCTAAATATCTCGAATTTAAAGATAAAGCATTCGGACATATAGATCCCCTTTTACGTAAAAAAATTGACCAATTAGAAAAAACGATAGAAGAATTGAAATCCGGAAAAACAGAAAAGAAAACCGAAAAAAACGTAAATACAATATCGTCCGACCCGATCTGGAAAGCTGAAATGGAGAAAATGAGCGCTGCAATAGCGAACATTTCGAAATTTCAGGAATCCAGAAAGAATAATAAAAATCCCCAAAATAAAAATAATAATAACGAGCAAAACAATAATAACCAAAATGGTAATAATAATAATAATAACTTTAATAATAATAATAATATGAATAATAATAACAATCAAAATCAAAACCAAAACCAAAATCAAAATCAAAATAGAAATAATAATAATAATTATAATAATAATAATAATGGTAATGGTAATTGGAACCAGAATCAAAACTGGAACCAAAATAACCAAAATAACAGAAACTGGAATAATAACCAAAACTTCAATCCTAATTATAAAGGAAGAAATTTTAATCCAAATTTCCGGAGAAATAATTTCCCGAGAAATAATAATGGATATTACCCCAATAGGACTCCAAATTGGAACCAAATGGCTCTCCCTAATTGGAACAATGCCCCAGCATGGTCTGGAATATCATTCAATACTCCCCAAAATCTCCCCTATGTGGCTGCCAATACTCAAATGATTGCCCCTCCGGCACCATTAATGGCAGCTCCACAACAAAATTACCTCCCAACATCAAACCCCCAGGCTTGCCAGAATAGTTGCTCAAAAAACTAAGTGTCCCCCTTACAGGTGATCTGTCAGCTGTAAGGGATGTCGAGAACAAAGAATCGAAACTAGTTAACAATGTGAGTAAGGAGAAGTTTCAAAGCAAAGGGTACTGCAGAACCCAATGTAAATTTCACCTTCCATTTGCCATTTATGGTAAACAAATACTTAGCTTAGTCGACCCAGGTTCAGAACAGACACTTATTGATGAAAAAGTTTTAAGGAAAGTCAATTTTACGGAACCAATTCTACCAACTAAAGTAAGATTTCGTGGTGCGGATAGTCAACCTCTTGAGGTCATAGGAGTAACCAATGTGATTTTTTCCATTGATCATTGTATTTACCCACATCCCACCTACGTTGTTCGAAATTTAGTAGAACCGGTCATACTGGGTTACGACTTCTTATCAACCCATAAAGCCAAAATGGACTTTTCGAAAAACAAATTCACTCTACCGTGTGGTGATGAAGAGCGATGTTTTGACATGCCTGAATGTCACAATTTCCCTATTGAAAAGGAAAATAAGTTAGGTTATATTAAGCCCTTTAAATATTATGCTCCCCAATCTTTTAAAGTAGAGGCAAATTCAGTGCTAATTTTAGCAACGTTGCCTGAACACCTGGAGTTTCTGTGTGAAACATCCATGGAAGAAAAAAATAATTTCTTTGTAATCGTATCAGAAGACACGATAGCGGCTGTTAATCATAATAACAAACCTCACGTGATCTATAAAGGCGAATACTTAGGAAAATTTGAATTAAGTAGTGCAGTAGAAATTAATACCTGCGAAATTGAAAGAATAAAAGAAAATACTATTTTTAAGGATAACCGAGGAAATCCCATCCCGATTAATCCAAAATTGTCACTTGAACAAAAAATAAAAATGTACGAAGTAATTAATGAATATAATAATATTTTTTACGGGAAAAACAGATGAAGTTTCCATTTGTAAAGTTCCCGAACAAGTTGTCCGAGTTGACGACGAAACCCCACTGCGGTGTAGAAATTTTAAATTTTCACACGCAGAACATGAGGCCCTACACAAACTAGTAGATGATCTAGTAAAAGTAGGTGTCCTAAAAAAACAAAAATCGAAATTTGAATCGCCAATATTTGTAAAAAAGAAACCAGACGGAGTCTATCGAGTATTAGTAGACTACCGAAGAATGAATCAAAGAGTAATTATGGATAATAATCGTGTGCCAACAATTGATATTATTTGGCCATATTTAAGAAATAAAAAATGGTTCACAACAATTGATTTAAACAGTGGATATTTACAGATTCCTCTCACGGAAGAATCTAAACAATACACTGGAATAAATGTGGATGGAATTGGTTATGTATTCAATTCCACTCCAATAGGTTTAAGTATATCCCTGTCCATCTTCCAAACTATCATGGATGACATATTCCATGATATATTCTGGAAAAAAATGGTATGTTATTTGGACGACATTTGTATTTTCGGAGAAACTTTCGAAGAGTGTCTTGAAAATACAAGGGAAGTATTAAAAAGATTAAATAAAGTAAATTTAAAAATAAAAACAAAAAAATGCCAATTTGCAATGAACGAAATCGAAATACTAGGACATACGGTCCGATATAACGAATTACGTCCATTAAATAAAAATATAGAGGCAATAAAAAATTTAAATCCCCCTAATACGTTAAAACAATTACGATCATTTTTAGGATCAATAAATTATCATAGGAAATTAATTCCAAACTTGGCTAAAATTACTGCTCCTCTTACTGACTTGCTAAGAGGAACAGATAGCAAATCAAATGCAAAAATAAAATTAAATCAAGAACATCTTGAAATATTTGAAAAATTAAAAGAAATTATGATTTCCAAACCTGTATTAGCAATATACGATCCAAAATTGGAAACCTGTGTAGAAGTTGATGCTTCGAAAATCGCATTAGGTGCAGTGCTGCTGCAAACTAATCCGGTTACGAAGCATAAACATCCTGTTGGATATTTCTCTGAAAGAGTCCAACAAGCCCAGTCAAAATTGTGTTCATTTGACTTGGAAATGTTAGCTATTACAAACGCATTAGCTCATTTCCGTGGATACTTACTTGCATTACGTTTTGTAGTATACACGGATCATAAACCTCTGATTTACCATCAGAAATTTAATACTCCAAGCCCAAGATTAATCCGATTAATATCTAAATTAAACGAATATAGTTTCCAAATTAAACATATCGCCGGAAAAAATAATTGTATGGCTGATATGTTATCTCGCCCGCATGATGAACCGGACGAAATCACATTTGAAAAAGGTGAATTTCTCGTAGATAAAAAATATGCTCTTCAGGATGAAGAGAAAAATGTGAATACTTTGTGTAGAATTCACAACGACAACTCTGTCCCATTAAACCCTGTAAACTTTCAGAATCAAAATGCGTGGTACTACCCAAGTACAACGCCCCAAACATATTATTTTCCCCCTTCCCTTGCATCAACCTTCCCATATTACCCTGCGGTACAAACCACAATCCCACAGAATGAGTTAAATCATTCTAAAAATTGTCCCAACAAAACTACTAACGTAGTTACGAGATCTGCTCTTAAAGAGGCAAACCTCGATAATCAGATCACCCCAACCCCTCCTGTGACCCCAGTTGTCACGCGAATGTCAATTCCCGACATCACTTTACCCTCCCAATCAGAAGGTCAAACTTCTGAATCCCCCCAAAAAATTGAATTGCCCGAAAATTTGAAAACAATGCAGGAAAATGACCCGCATTGGAAAAATGTAATTTCATTATTAAATTATAACGAAATAAAAAAAGATAAAAATAAAATACGAAAATTGAATCATACTATACAATTATATTTTCTTGACGAAAACAATGTATTAAAGAAATTACCTAACCCAACCTCATCGTATGATGAAGCGGTTACAGTAATTCCTGAAAAATTAATTCCAGTAGTTCTAAAAAAACTACATGACGATCCGTTGTATGGAGGTCATTTCGGAATTAAAAAAACAAAAAATAAAATAAAAAATCAGTTTTTCTTTAAAAACATGGTACAAAAAATTACCGAATATGTATTATCATGTCATGAGTGTCAAATGGCACAAAATTCCCCGAAAGAGGCTGGCTACCTCAAACATATAGAAATCGAAAACCCTAAACCGTTTTCACATTTAGAGATCGATTTCATCGGAAAATTTAATACCGAGTACGAACACTCGTACGTGCTTGTCGGTGTAGACAAAAGCACAAATTTCTGCACCATACGTCCAACAAAAAATCCAAATGCTCAATGCGTAATTGAGTATTTGAAATTTATTTGTTATACGTATGGCACCCCAGGAAAAATTTCTTGCGATAACGGAGGTCATTTTGCAAATGAAACCGTCCGTAATTTTTGCGAAGAGAATAATATCAATATTATTTACTCCTCGTTTTATTCCCCCCAATCGCAAGGACTCGTTGAAAAAATCAACGGAGTAATTAAAAAATCATTATCAAAATACGACCATTCAAATGAAAAAGAATGGATCGAAACAATTAATAAAATTATTTTCGCATACAATATTAGCCCAATCGAACATTTAAATAACAAATCTCCATTCTACCTACTTCATGGATTCAATCCAGAAGTACATATACCAGAAATACCGGAAAATAATAATAACAAAACAACTCGTGAAGAAGAAATTGAAAATCTCCGTCAAACGAGAGAAAAAACGCCGAGCTTAGCAAAGAAAGCATCGGAAAAAAACGCGAAACATTATAACGCACACCACAAGATCATTGACTTCAAACCTAATGACCTTGTTTTGCTGCGTCAATCAAAAAACGTCGCGAAAAATAAAATGAAATACACCGGACCATATAAAATTGTTAGAAAGGTCACGGATCTAAATTACGCAATTCGAATTAAAACAGACGATAAAACTGCGTACGATGAAACAGTTCACGTACGACGATTAATTCCGTATAAATCACGTAATACAGACAAATTAAATAGTGAAACAAAAATAGAAGAAGAAGATGAAAACATCGAAAATCCCATCCCAACCCAAATCATACCTAAACCAAGGGGTCGCCCTCGGAAAAAACCAAAGTAACTGTGTGTAAGGGATATTACCCGTAGTGTACTCGGTTTTTTCAATCACGATTTTCCCTTTTCGATTGGTGATACCCTTCACCACTCGTCTGTTGCCCTCTCCCCTCCCTTTCTTCTTCTTTAAATTAGCTTTTCTAAACTTTTTCTCCCTGTCTTCTCTCCCCTCCCCACAAAAAAATTTTTTTTTTGACTTAATTATGGCAACGAAAACTTTTGGTTATATAAAATAATATCGAACGATAAAAATTTTACGAAAATTAAAACTCACCATCAGCCCAGGTTTCGGCATAACCAGTTAGAAAGTCGGCCAGCTGCTCGCCATCGGTTGAACTGCTGCTGTCGGTGGACTCTGGTGAAGCCCCTTCCTCCGCGCTCCGACTCTCTGGCGAGCTCCCGTCCCCTGTGGAGATACTGTCCTCTATGGATGGGGTATCCCACAGAAAGGAGTATACAACTGGTTCGTGCAGTAGCCATCCACCTCGCAGGGTCATTGCACGCCCATGCTCGGTGACGTCATAGTGCCGAGAGAAATGGAATCCCAGCATGGAAGTGGAAACGTCGAGACGGGGCTTGTGATGCATATTGAGAAAACGAACAAACTTGGAGCAGTCTACCCCGATTATTAGGTCCATTAATTGACACCTGTCCAAATGGACATACTCGACGGTCACAGTGTGATTGGTTTGTTGTGAAACACTAACCAACCCCACGTGTAAACCGGCGAGTATGCCCAGTCCGACCAAACCTCTGGTATCCAAATTTCCATGAAAGGTTAATTTGATACCAGTGGTTCCAAAGTCAATGGTTAATGACCGAGGGTAGAAGATCCGTAACTCAAACAGCAACTCCTTAACGTATGTCTCCGAGTCGGGACAGCACAGAAACCGGACGCTGTGGCTCCAGAACTGGAGATCCTCCTCTATCACCTCACCGGGGATACGATGAGGCTCGAACTCGTTCAGAAAGGCACTGCGGTTACGAACGGTCGAAACACGATAAAAAAGGGAGAAAAGACGGTGTAAAGCGAAATAGAGCCTGGCTTCGCAGGGACAGCTCTGAAACGGATGCATTTTCGGTAGAATCTGGTCCCCGAGAAACCAGTTCTCATTTACCTCTACTAATCCGGTGGAGGTGAAGACGCGGTCATTCATGTATTTAATAGGCATGTTAGGTTTTGAAAAAAATACGAAAAAATGGAAACACAAAAAGTAAAAATACGAAAAAATAAAAACTCGAAAGGAAATACACACGCAAACGGAGCACTGAACACACGAAATGAAAAATCAAATGGATCGAGAACAGGAGAATATTGAATACTGACTGTACTCGAACCAAATAATTTTATACTAATCAATTGACCGAAATTAATAATGTTAATGTCGGCAAAATTTGTTTTTTTCCCCGTGCCCCAACAAAGTCACGTCAATATAAAATTCCTAAAATTCATAATCCATCTGTCTCGTAAATAATTTGGACGTTGCATTCTTTCTGTTTCAGAAAATGTATACGAACCTACTTTTTTATTTCGCAATAATTATTTCTTCAACAAGTATTGCGCAAAGAACATCGTCTGACCCATATAGGATTACGACGGCGTCAACTGGCGCTTATTTTCAAGAAATAAGCAATATTTTCGTATATTTGAAATCTGCCCCAATAATTTACTCCATTAAGCTAGACTTGCATGAATCAGCAGATAAATTATTAGAAACGAATTTCAAACACCGGTTGTGTAATGAAACAACCTGGAAAAATTGCAAATATGCAGAAATGGCAAAACGATTAAAAAATACCATAAAAAATCTGAAAGAACAAAACATTGCGATGATACAAGATTTCTATTCGACACCATCGTCTATTCGAAGCAAACGAAGCGTATTCACCCCGATCAGATCTTTCTTCGGAGATGCGCTACGATTTTGCTGTCGAGTATTAAACTTTAGAGATGGACGAAACTTCTTGGCGAATGAAATCTCGTTGAAAGAAGAATATGATATTATTAAAAATCAACTGTTGACTGAGCATGCAGCGTTAGTTAATACGTCTACTAGTCTGCATAGCTTCATTGACCATACAAACAATTTTATGACAAGATTTATCTCGCATACAAATTCTTTTATGGAAAATTCATTAGAAGAACACGAACTTCTAATCTCGCTAAACTATATACAAGGATTCTATGATAATTACCTAATAAACACGTTAAGACTATCAAATATCCTAACGTCGTGTAAATCTCATATGATCCCATCTTCAATTATCTCAAAGGAAATATTAGAAAAAGATTTAGTAAAACTTTCAAAAATTACGAAAAATCTAGGACTCGACCTAGCAATACCCGTTAAGGACATTCAAAATTATTATCATGCTGAACTTGTAAATTGTAACTTCTTTAAAAATACGCTAGAATTAGAAATTAAAATTCCCCTAAAACAGTTAGATTCTAAATATGAAATTTACGACTTTATTCCGCTCACATTCAAAAGTCATTCCAATGAATTGTGTAGCTGGGATCAAGAACCATCCCTGATTATCCATGAAATCAGAACAAATTCTGTACGTTATATTAGTGGAACCAACCTCCATTACTGTAACTCGGATAAACCATTATGCTTCTTTCCTTCTAACAGAGGAAGTGATAAATTATCGTCTTGTGCTAAGAACTTATTCTTCCAAGACCTAAACCATAATCTATTACAATCCTGCTCATTTAAATGCAATCCTAATAATAATCAAACATTGGTGCACCCTATTGGTCACACCAAGTTTGCTATTGTAAATTTTAACTCCCTCGTAGCAACTAATTCTGTTACGAAAAAATCTGAAAAATTAAAAATAAACAATGATTCCCCTGGAACCTTCATTCTGGACGTACCTTGTCACATCCAAATTGAAGATATTGATATAAATAACAAAAATACTGTAATCATCCCCATAGAAATCCCTTGTCTCTCTGAATCATTAGAAGAGACTATTAAAATCGAAAACCATTTACCACTCTTGTGGACATACTTTTCTGATTCGATAGAACCTTTTGATCTTGCCATTGATCTGGCAACGACAAAGGTCTACAACCCAAATTGGAAAAATTTTGTTCCTCACACTGTTCCCATGAACAATCTGGAGAACAAAATTAAATCCATCAAACTTCAAATACCCGACCAAAATTTCAATGATTATATAACTTTCATTAATGAAATGTTCCTAATATGGTTAAGTGCAATCTCACTTATTTTAATAATTATTATTGTATATTTAAAAGTAACCTGCCACCAAAACTGTGTAAATCTAACGAAAAGCACAGCACTATAAAAATTACGCAAAATAATACGATATACTAATCATATATATATACATATAAGAAAAATTTGTTACTCATAATTAATATTTGTAAAAATGTTATTCTAAGTATATATACTCATACTCGCATTATATGACGTAATTTTAACTATGCAGAATTATCTGGACATATTGTTGGATAGACTTTGGAAAATTTTTTTTTTCCCTATTTTTTTTGTTCCCCCCGGAGAATTGTGTAACGTATATTTTCGTCTATTTTGAGAAATGACGAACATATTCGTTCACTCATTTCCGAATACCAAAAACATTGATATTTGTCAACAATTACCTTCCTATAGCTCTTCGTAAACAACCACCAAATTATTTGTATTTAATTTTACATATACAGATATACCTCCTGTATATTTATGACCTGGTTCTACCTGTCCCTCGAGTACTCGACGAGTCAGCACAACCCTATAATAACAACACCCTACTTCACTTTACCTATCCGACACGTACGTTTTCATACCCTGAACGAGTATATAATCCCTCGATTCAGTCGTATAGTTGTTCAGTTTAGTTCAGTCTTCCAACAGCTACTTCTAAGTACCTGGAACCTCTCTCGTAGAAGTCTCTAGTGAACAGATAGTCTTGCTTGTCGAATTGTGATTGAATATGTATTAATATTAACGTAACTGTGATGTACAGAATATTATTGTATTAAAAGTGTAAACTCACTCTTGTGTTTAAAATATTATTGAGTCTCTAACAAATGTTAAGGTCCACGATAGTTTGTGGATGTCTAAACTGAATCTATTTTAGAAATATTACTACTTTGAAGTACGTGGTATTTCATGTATGGTGTACTCCCGAAAGTGGTCGTAACTTGGTACACATCGACCTCTTTTGGCTGTTACAGGCTGTCGTATTATTATAGCGAGTATAATATTTTTACCTATCTAATTGTTCCTGTGAATCCGACATCTGAATTTGAAACGAATTTCAAAATGACCTAGACCGAGTTACACACGTATAGGTCTGCGCATAACTTTCTGTGACAATGTTGGAAAAATTGTTGTTTTTTCGTTGCCCTCCCCTCCCCCATCCATCATTTGTTAACTGTTCATCTCTACCTCTCTTTACTCTTTCCCTTTCGTTTGAGTGAACGGAAATTTTGCGAGAGGAAAGTAGGAGGAAACCGGTTTTTAAGCGCATAGGCTGGTATACCTTCTTGGGAACAGTGCTGCTAGTAAGAGACCGAGAGGGATATATTACGGAAATGCGAAGGCAAATCCGGCGAATAATTACCGAACTGAAACACTACAGCGTTCATTATGTTAATTAAGCGTTGCGTTATGTGCCGTTCGGTCATCGGTCAGAAAATAATGTTTTGGGGTAAACTCGTGTCATTAGTTATAATTTTGCATGAAATGGGGTTAGCTGCATTTTACTGTTTTAAAATTTAGTACATCTTGTTTATAGTTGAATTTACGAAAATTGAACCTGAGGTTTCTTTTTTTGCCTCAATGCTAATACGAGGGCTGGTTGTTTTTATATATCCATCGTAAACAAAAAAATTCTAGCCCAGTAAATTACGTTAGAAAAAGCGGTTTTCAATAATCATCAAAAGACATTCATTTGTTATTACAAGTTTTTTCACATCTCACTTTATATACTTTTAAATCTCTTGTTACACTCATAATTTCTTTTTATAACTGTCTGGATAGTTTTTGATTTTTTATCAAAAGTTTTAGTTTTTTTTCTTCAATATTAATTTTTTTAAACATCTACGTCGGCATTCAGTAGGTTCGGTGCTATTCATGGACCAAATTTCACTCCTTTGGAATGATCATTTTGTTTTAAGACCCACTGATGGAATTATTGTAAGCTCCCATGGCTAAACCTCCAGACCAATTTTCATTATACATGATACGAGTTTTCATTAGGTTTGAAATCAACTTATTTCCAAATTATAGCCTTATCGAATAATAATAACGCCGTAGTCCCCAAGGGTGAAACTTTTATCAGCCACCACGACTAACCTGCTTCATCAATTATCATCAAACTCGATACAAGTTTTAGTTAAGTTTGGAATCAACCACTCTGCCAAATTTCAGCTCTATCAAATGATAATTATAAATCAACAACCCCTATTGGTAGAACTTTTGTCAACCACCATTGCTGAATTGCTTTACTTATTCTTATCAAATTCTATACAAGTTTTCATTAAGTTTAGAATCAACTACTGAACTAATGACCAAATTTCAGCCTTATTGAATGATAATTACGTCTTAACATTTATTAAATAATAATTATGTGTTAAAATTTATTGGTAGAACCTATATTTTGCGCCCAACCCCTTAACCAACTTTCATAAATAAAATTGGTACCAACTATGACAAGAATCTCCATCTGATGGGAAAGCTTGTGATCAGTTGTATTGGTGATCAATCTTTTTTCTCCTTTTAGATCCAATGTATTTTTGACCATTTTCAAAAATTAGCTAAAAATTGAATTTTTGGGTGTTATTGGAGCTCAATGAAACATTAAATCTTCTCCTTCAAATAGATCTCAGAAAAAAAATTCTACATTGTGGAATACCTTGTTGTGAGAAAGTATTCTCACCAGAAAGTAAATTCAACAGAATTTAAGCGTGTTCAGCCACTTCATATTTAACATATGGGTAAGCCAAAACAAAGGCAAACACTGGTAATTTTAGAGCCAGTTTGCACGGTTTTTATACTGGCTTAATTACATGCACATATACACATGTACATAAAGAATACATACGTAAGTGAGAGCGGCCCGGTTGCGTCATCTCTTGTGGTGATAAGAGATGATGGGCTGGTTTGTGTACGGATTGTGACATTATCGGATTGTTGAAATATGTCACAATTTGGTACTTGTACATTACCTGCAAGTACATGCTGGTAATTACAATCAAACGTAATTTGTGTTTGTTTACGTCGCAAGGACGATTATTTGCCAGCCCTTTGGTGCGGTGACTGTTGTCAAGGGGTCCACGCCCCTATACCTCATACCAGTGAGTCCCTACATACATAATTATACACACCTTTACAGATATGAAAAAAAGTATAGTCATTTCTCATAAAATTTAACATTGTGATTTTATAAAAAAAAAACAAGCTCTAAAGAGCCGCTTTGTGGCACTTTGACTTGTGTCAGCCATGGATTTTTCTGGCACACCTATAGTTAACTCTGTGAAATTCGTTGTTTCAGAGGAAGCAACGAACATTTTTTTTTTGTCTCTGTATATGGCTGTGGGGGTAGTGGCGCATGTGCATCGAATATGAGAGAATAATTTCCAAAATAATATCAGGGAACTAATTTTGATTAATAATTTTAATGAACAAATTAACATTTTGTACGTTTATTATAGTGATAGAAGATCTATTGGATCTTATTTCAAATGATTCATACTTGTAGTCAACCTTATTTGAAAGATGTACCTAATAAAAAGAAGAAATATTGTAGGTATACATGATATTGCTGGTTCATAATATAACAGAAATATCCCTTCTATATTAGAGTGAGAGATAAGCATGTAGAAATACAGCAATCTCATCTGAGATTGTACCCATATTTACCCGTGTACCAAATATCAGCTCTTTTGAACAAAAATTACGATTTCTAATTTTTATGCCAAAAGTCATTATTTTACATGAAAGGAAAAACTGTCATAGTCCCAACTCCAACTTTGTTAACTCACTCTAACTTCGCTAACTCACACCATCTTAGATAGCATGTTTGAAAACTTGCGAAAAGAAATACAAAAAACTTATTAATGGCTAATTTTTTTTTTTTGTTAGGAGGCAAGGGCTTTTCCAAAGGTGACGGGGCATGTGGCTCACAATACTCCCCTAGGAAAAATAAACCACATAGGTATAATTAAACTGTAGAACAGTATACAAATTGGCACAGCGGAAGCTATTTTAAATAAAAAAGCAAGTGTAATGCTATATGGAACTTATTACATTCTCCAGCATGGGCACAAATGTTGTATTTATAATATAAATCATTTTTATTTGTGCTATGTTAGAGGCTGCAATGCCTGCCTGGATGTCTGCGTTGACTGTAGTAGTATGTTTTTCTGCGTATACTATGAAGCATGTTGTGTTTCGTTACACTGAACAATTTTACTATCATGGGGGGATGTTAACACATGTTGTGAAACTAATTAGGGTCGGGGATACTTGATGTGCTAGATAGGTTATTTATCTATGTAAAACAGCTAATATAATACCAACCACGCACTATTTTCATCAGCAGTTGTCTATCATTGTGCTTGAATTGCTTGAGAAGAGTTGGTTGTCTCCCTGATTTGTGCGAGTTGATTGAGCAGTAAAAAGCCAACTTCGAACCGTGAAAGTATATTGCAAAATAAATCGTATTTGAAAATTTAGCCTAACTATAACTGCAACTCATAATACTTTGCTGGTGACTCCGGTATTTACTTCCTAAAACACTTTTAAGTTTACTATACTATACAGCCTACTGCAATACAAGCTACTTAGCACCCAGCAGTTTATAGTTTATACCCTCAAAAACAATGAAGAAGTTTATGATAATAACCTATGTATTACATACTGTTCTGTTCAGTACTACAAAAGTTAATGGAAGGGCTATGAAGGGTAGGTACAACCATAACCAGTCGTCACTCCCTCGAGTCAATACTGTGATCCCCAAGCCCAGTTCCACGGAATATTAAATTATTACCCCAGTAATAATACAGTTAGAACGGGTATTTACTCAGTTAAAAGTTAAATTAAAAATAAAAGGTGTCAGTTACAAGTAGATAATGGATTATCGAATTGAATCAATTATCATACACTTGCTGCAAAATAAATTGTGTAGAAAATGAGAATATATTAATTTTATTATTAAATCAATTATTATTATAAACTTTTATTCTGCCCCCTACACACATTTATAAAATATACCAATATTGGTGCCAACCTTCCGCAACGAAATAATGTTTATTTCGCTTAAAGCTAAAAGCAAAAAAAATAGAAGCTTCTCTTTTGAAATTTCAACTTATTTATATTGAGATTAATAATATTGAAATTGATAATATTGCTGTCTGATTTCTCGTTAACCTTCCATCCCAACGAATGATCAGATTATTTTACAAATTTCAAATAGGTGGTAGGCCTACCTAAAAGCAGATTTACTTCTTGGTCATCCGCAGTGGCGAATTCATGGCCTCCCCTGGGTCAAAAAAATTCATATTTATGCATAGGCGCAAATAGGGTTCAAAATATAGAAGACTTAAGCGCTTTTTGATGATAAACTCATACTAATCCACGGGGGCTTAGCCCCCACACCCCTTAGAAAAGCACACCTCCTCCCTCTGCTGAATACAGAATTCAATAGCCTTTAATGTTCATCTTTAAAAGAGCGAAAATTGCAAAGTTTTTTGCCAAAAAACTTCACTCACACTAGCGCAAAAAAAAAAACCAATTAACCCAGTAACAGCTCTACCAGAAAAATAAAAATTTCAAAAATTAGCCAATTTGTACCGTCTTAATATTGGTAATAAATTCGTACAAATTATGAATTCGATAAATTTAGTATAGCTATTGCTTTATTTTGTAATAAATTATGTTGATCACAAATTACACTGTTTGGAGCACTGATTTGGTATAAAATTGTTGGCTCTGGATAAACCATAAGACAGATTGACACCAAAAGGTATTGCATGTCAGAATAGATCATAGTAAATATCTCTTCCTGTAGCTATCAAAAATTACAAATTTTATGGTTATAAAACCTTCAAAATGGGAAGTATCGTCTGATCATTTTCTGTGAAACATTTAACCAATAACGCACATCATCCTGGGTAGTGTGTAGTAAATACCTACTCCAAGTTGGTTCATGAAATAAAAATCAATTTGTTCATTTTCATGTAAAAAAAACTTATTAAAAATAAACAAAAAGAAAGGAAACAAAAAAAAAAAAACATTCTGACTTTAACATCTGTGTATATACGTGCAGGGCAACTTTATTTTTCACGTATAACTTATTCGAGAAAAAAAAAGAATAAAAATACAGTAGAAGGACTAAAAAATCTTCTATTTCTTCAGAAGAAACGGTGTTACAGTTGTTTGAGCATTTAACTTGTATGCGAGTGAGAAAAGAGATTCCAGGCTCAATTCCACAAAATGGAGGGGAAAGTAGAAAAGTTGAATTTTTGTAGCCATTAAGTCTGTTTTAAGCTGAAACAATGGTTTTTCTATAACATCCTTGAAAACTTGATCATTTACAACACTAAAAAAAACTATGATCTCAAGGAAAAAAAAAGAAGCAATCACAAAAAATCACGCTGAATAGCAGATAACTCTGGAGAAAAATTTAATCAATCAAAACAAAAGTCAATAAAATTTACCTGAATTTTAGAGGCTATCAACTCTTTTGAAAGAAAAGTGCGCATATTAGAATAATTAAACCTCAAAGTCATAAATAAAATAGCTCTAAGTGATGAACTATAATGCTAGTTGCAACAAAAACTGGATACTATTGATCGAAAATTAGACGGGTACCTATTTCAGAGCAACGAAACTTTTAAATCAGAAATAAAATAGCTCGAAGGCATAAACCATATTACTAATTGCAACCAAAATTAAATGAAGACCTGCTTCAAATTTTTTGACATTGAATACAACCTGTACAGTGTGAACACAAATTGTTCATATTCATAATATATAGGTACATAATTAATAATGAATTTCAGCTTTCGATACCAAAAGTAGGTTTCGGTCATGGTATGTAAAAAAAGTATTAGGTCTCAGCTTTTTTTCATGAGATAAATTTTAATAAGATGATTTTCAATAAAAAAACGTTTAAAAAGTGTCGCTGCCTGTTGTAAATGTGCCGCTATTACCTGCATGGTTTTTTTTTTTTTTTTTTTTTTTTTTGTCAGAAAACTGGGAGCTACTCCCCCAAAACCTCCTATTTGCACCTATGTATTTATGTTATTTTAGTGCAGTTATATCAAAAGAGTTAATCAGTTTTGGGTTTTGATTTTTAGGAATTTCAGATAGATTTGCCCTTACGTAGGATATAAGGCAATCGAGAACGCTTCCCCCTTTTAGAAAGTCTTTTTTTCGCCACCGATCATCAGCATATTTTAAATTTTCAATAAATTTCAATCAACCAAAATATAAAGATCGAAATTTAAGTAAAATATAATACGTTTCATTTTATAACCTGAAAACAAAACATTTCTGAAGAGACTGGCGAGAAGTAAAAAGTCAAGAATCTTATAAGTCACGTGGAACTTATTTAAATTTTGGAGCTTTTTTTCTGATGCTTATGACGATGAAGAAAAAAGAAGGAACACGTTTTTTTTTTAATTGAGTGGTCATTGACCTCAGTCACGGAGACAAAAAAAAAGCAAACAAACAATAAAAACATGAAGCGATACCTGTGTACCGGAATTGTACTCAGTTTCTTTGATTTTTATGAAAAACTCGTTACATTGAATTGCACTTACGGAATACTGATGAGTGATGACAGTGATGACCTGATGAATGAATGGACTACCTATCATTTTATTATTTCACGAAAATTAAATAAAAATGAAGAAATACGTTATTGTTCTTATATTTCTTACATCCAGAACATGAAGTTTGAAATTGGTCGTAGCCTAGATGATGTTAACAATTGATTTTGAGTAGGCTATATTACTACCTATATCTGTAATGATATTGGGAATTTTTTGATGGCTGCTCGATATGTTTTTCGAAGGAAAAAAGGAAAATTAATGGCAGACTGATTATTAGAGAAAAATGTGGTCTTTTTTATTTTTCAAATATATGTCCCGTCTACTTATTAAATTATTTATTGTGACATTTAACGTCAAACATTTGTATCATATTATTCTCATGTTAAATCTTGAATATTATATCTTTAAGTTTGAGTATAGTATAGGTATACGTTACCGAATTGGGAATCAAGTTAAAAAAAAATTTAAGGTCAGTTGTTTCTTTAAGTTGGTGTGGAACTGCGTAAGTAATTTTACTGGTCAGAATTATAAAGAATTATGGAATGAAAAGATTCTATGCACTCTTTCGTTTCTTGTTCGTGAAAAAAGTCGAGGGAACATATTTTTAATTAATTTCACAGACTCCGAGTATGTGTAGAAACTGTATATGCGGGTACCTAATGACTGTTTGAAGATGAATAAAATTATCAAAAATGAAATTGAATAGGAAGCTCTTACTCAGGTACCTAATACAAATTCCTAAATTTTAAATCATATAATAAATATTGCAAAGTACCTATGAAGGTACTTAAAAAAAATAAAACATTTTAGATACCTAATTACCTAATTATTTGTTCAAGTAGATTGGTTTTAATGCTTCAGATTGTTTTTACATATTTTAACATTTAAGTACAAATCTTAGCGTCAGGAAATGATGAAAGCAGCACGGTTGCAATTAAATGTAATTTATTACAATTAGGTACGTACTTATATTTGTTAATATTATTTTGAGTATAAACTGTCCAAGGACATCGACGTATCTAGGTATTTTAATAAGAACATACAACTACCTATAGCGTTGTTAAAGATTTTTCATAACAATAAGACGAAGTCTTGGGCTGTCTTCCTGCATTTAGTGAATGATTATAAATAAATAAAAAGTGAACTGATAAAATGGTAATTTACTGCTCCAGTTGTATTTTTTATTTTTGAGAAATAAATGATTTAAAATTTAAACTGCTTCAACGGTAAAATATACTCAACAATATTGTTTTCACTAAGCCTGGTAGGTACCTACCTATTTGATTAAATCAAGAAATCCTTTATTTCATTTAGAATAAGTTTGGTATTGAATAGGAGATCTTATTTCAGCCCATTGTTTAAGGATTTGAGTTAATGAATCTGTTACAGTGTTGTTAAAGATGAAATAAAAGGAAGGACTACACACTCCCGTCTGCGTGAGAATTCTTTTTTTATCGTAACGATCGTTGAAGTCGAATAAATTATATAGGTGATTTAATTCGAGTCTGATGAAAATTTTTTTGATGGTTCAGCTTAAGGTTTTTGTCGAATCATAAATTAGAAGTACAATAAATTAATAACATTGAGATCGACTTAATGGAAAAAAAAAAAAAAATCACCATTACTTATGCTTAATATCGTATTATTTATACAAATTAATAATATGTATGAATTAATTACGGATGTAATTAATTCAAAGGGTGAGAGTATGTTACTTTTAAAAAATGATAAACGCACTGTTTTAATTTACAGTTAGTTTGGTAAGTTGGTACCTACTTGAAAATAATTTTAAGAGGTTATCTATTAGTTTTCAATTTAAAAAAAAAAAAAAAATCACCATTACTTATGCTTAATATCGTATTATTTATACAAATTAATAATATGTATGAATTAATTACGGATGTAATTAATTCAAAGGGTGAGAGTATGTTACTTTTAAAAAATGATAAACGCACTGTTTTAATTTACAGTTAGTTTGGTAAGTTGGTACCTACTTGAAAATAATTTTAAGAGGTTATCTATTAGTTTTCAATTTAAAAAAAAAAAAAAATCACCATTACTTATGCTTAATATCGTATTATTTATACAAATTAATAATATGTATGAATTAATTACGGATGTAATTAATTCAAAGGGTGAGAGTATGTTACTTTTAAAAAATGATAAACGCACTGTTTTAATTTACAGTTAGTTTGGTAAGTTGGTACCTACTTGAAAATAATTTTAAGAGGTTATCTATTAGTTTTCAATTTAAAAAAAAAAAAAAAAATTATTGCAGGATTAAATCAATTTGTTGGAAAATAATTAGTAAAATTTTAATATATTTAGGTTATATCTGCATTAAGTATATACATATATTTTTAGTAGAGAAATTTTTACAGACGTAAACTACCTTCAGGAAAATAAATTTAAGAATATGCTGTCAAATAAAATGAGACAAAATGAACCGTTTGAAACGGTCATTCTTCATGACTCATGAATAATCATTCGAATATGATCTAGGTGATCTAGCACAGGACAAAAAGTTACCATTTGTCGAATTATATATTTTTTTAAAGTAATTTGAACTTTTTATTCGAATGACATTCATCTATTACGTTAAATGTAAAATTAGTGAGTGCAGTCCTCTACTATGGTCCACTGGGATATATTTGCGTAAATATATTCAGTCATCGGTCATCGCATTTGACAAATATATGAAAAAATTTCATTTTCCGAGATCAGTTGATATTTATTCAGATAGCTATCTGTACCGTTTGTTGTATTGTTACAGACCTGAGTCCGAAGTAACAAATATTTTAAATTCAGCTTTCTTATTAACAACTTCGCAAGATATCATAAGTTTTCTTTTGTCCCAGTTACTAAATTTTATTAAAATTCTTTTAAAAAAATTGTCTTTTTATCAAACTGTTCACGTAATACATACTTATCTATGTAATTTTAATTTAAATAGGTACTAGGCCGAATTATGTTTTAAATCAAACCAATAACACACAAGAGGTTTAAAATTTCAAATACGTAGTCTAATAACTGTTAATTGGATCATCAATTTTTATAATTCGGATAAGTTTTATAAATATAGCAATTCTAAAAGTTTCGCTGATAACATTTTTTTTTTTTAACAAATTATGCATTTTTAGATTTATTTTAATGAAATTATTTAATATTAAGTGTGTAAATCTAATTTATAATATTGTTTGGTATCAACAAGTTACAATATAACCAACCACTAACTTTATTCAATGACAATCTGCTAAAACCTGTATTTACAAAAAATTTCAAAATAAAATTGAATTAACAGTGTTGATATAATATTTTATAGCGAAAACCTACGTTAAACTGTTTGCGAATAATCCTGCGAACCAAATTACAAACAACGCAATTGATGTAATAAATTTTTATAAGAAAATTGCTTGCCAGTTAAATATTTAACTAAATTAAAATATAAAACCTAAAAATTTTAATAGATTTTAACAAAACCAAAATAGTGTAGGAAACTGTAACGTATATTTTCGTCTATTTTTAGAAATGACGAACATATTCGTCCACACACACTCGAATACCAAAACATAGATATTTATCAACAATAAATTATCCTATAACTCTTTATAAACAACCACTAAATTACCCGTATTTAATTTTATAAATATAGATATATTACCTGTACATTCATGACCTATTTGTGCCTGTCCCTCGAGTACTCGATGAGTCAGCACAACCCTATAATAACAACACCCTATCTCACTTAGCCTATCCGACACGTACGTTTTCATACCCTGAATGAGTATATAATCTCTCAATTCAGTGGAAAAACACACAGTTCCTCGACAGCTACTTCTAAGTACCTGGAACCTCTCTAGTAGAAGTCTCTAGTGAACAGATAGTCTTGCTTGTTGAATTGTGATTGTATATGTATAAATATTAACGTATGTTTTATGTACTGTGATGTACGAATTATTATTTTATTAATTGTGTAAACTCACTCGTGTGTTTTAAAATATTATCGAGTCTCTAACATATGTTAAGGTCCACTGTAGTTTGTGGATGATAAACTTGAATTTATTCTAGAAGTATTACTGCTTTTAAAGTACGTGATATTTCGTGTATGGTATAACACTGAAAGTGATTCTAACTAGGTACATTACCACCTCTTTTGGCCGTTACAGAAACTCACAAAATAAAACTGTTCAGTGTTAACGAAGTGAAAATTAGAGAAAAAAAACTAGTGCAGCAGTATGCCACTAGAAAACCCAGTTTGCCAATTTTAATCCACATTTAAGAAAGAACTTTTGAATTCTAAGTGCTTGAAAAATTGCAAAAAAATATCGTTAATTATAATACATCTGATACGGGTCATCTATGAAAAAATTATTCTTTAGTAAATATGTTTAATAGCATTATATGGGAGATATTACTCGAAATTATCATACCCTGTGGATAATTTGTAAACTCAATACATATTTTCTAACCATACACCCTCTTCCATAACCCCTTCCAACAAAAAATATTACATACAATTTTTTTCCCCAATGCCCCCCAGAGGCGGATTTATAAATTTGGCCCCTATAGGCTAGGTAAATTTTTCATCCTAATTCAGGATTTCCATATAAAAGAATGTAAAAGATCTGTAACGCATATTTTGGTCTATTTCTAAACATGACGAACATATTCATTCACACGTTTTCAAATACCAAGAATGCAGGTATTTATCAATAATGAAAATGTCTTATAGCTCTTTGTAAACAACTGCTAAATTACCCGTATTTAATTTTATATATATAGATATAATGTTTGTATATTCATGACCTAATTGTGACTGCCCCTCGAGTATATTGCGAGTCAGCACAACTCTATAATAACAATACCCTACCTCACTTAGCTTATCTGACACATAAGTTTCATACCCCAAACGAGTATATAAACCCTCAATTTGAAGGAATAAGACACAGTTCTTACATAGTAGCTAGAGCCTCTCTTACAGAGCTACTAGTGAATAGACAGTCTTGTCTGAAGGGTTGTAATCCTATATGTTAACTTTATTATATAATAATTAACGTATTATTTGATGTACTGTTGTCGTACAATTTATTATTTTATTAAAAGTATTAATTCAACCTTGTGTTTTAAATATTATTGAGTCTCTCAAATAAGTTAAGGTCCACTATAGTTGTGGATGATAAATTGAATATTTAAATTATTATAGGGTATTAATGCTTGTTCAGTGCTAAATATCTCGTGTATGGTGTAACACTGAAAGTGGTTCTAATTAGGCATATTACCACCTCTTTTGGCCGTTACAAGATCATTAAAAAATATAACGTTGCCGATTCGAAACATACAAAAAAAAATATTAATTTTGTGCACTTTTGCCTTTGGGCCTGTAGGCCGCGGCCTCATTGGCCTCCTGGTAAATCCTTCACTGACGTTTCCTTTCCCATCCAGAGAGCCTTGAAAATAATCAAATTCACAAATTCAGTGAAAACAGTTGTCTTTGAAGGTGGAAAGGATGGTAAAAGGTTATGGAAGGAGATTGGATGAGTAGAAAATATGTATTGTGTTTATGAATTATCTACATAGTATGATAATTACGTGTTATATCTCTCATATAATTCTGATGAATATGTTCAGTGAAGAATGGTTTTCTCAAGACTCTCTGGAGGGAAAGAGGGGCGTCGAGAGAAAACATGTATGTAATTTTACTGCAGAAAATTCTACGTTGAACAATTTTGTAGGTACTGATCTATTTTTATCATAAAATCAAAATTCGCAGAGAAAACCGGAAAAAACCAAAATTTTAAGGGATAATGATCACCCTCTTCAAAAATGCAAGAGATGGGAAGGGTGTAATTTCTAGTATGCTAATTCAGGGGACTCACCCAACAACCCCATATAGTTAAATTTTGCAGGCTATTTTTTTATTTCATCATTTTGATGCTCTTTCAACTGGACTGTTAATTTGTATTTTTCTCAAAATCGTGAACACAAAATCTTTTTCAGAAATTTTTCTTCTCCAGTTTTTTCAGAATTTATCGAATTAACAAGCACTAAACTTCTGTCAGACTTGGATCTACATAAGGATAATCTATTTTCCCTTTTGTCGTTCTCTCAGAATCCTGGAAAAACAACTTTTCCGGGAACTTTTTGTTTTCCAATTTTATCAGAAACTACTCAACCGATGGGCACCAAACTTCTTTCTGATCTGCTTCCATATGATAACTATTTTTCGTAAAAATTTCAGCACTATCTGTTCTGCAGTTGATTTGCACAATTTCAACCAAAATTTCGATAATTTTCACTAAATGAGCCGTACTATTTATTTATTTATCCGAAGAAGTCCTTGTTCCAAAGTTTTAATGACATTTCAGATTTTGTGAGAGAAATTCACATCCTAAAGCAATAATAGTAACGGATTCAATTTACGCTGGTCCTCAATTTCTTACCGTTGATTGTTTCTCACAAAACGATAGGCACTTTGGAATCAACGATGATTTCGCTGGAAACTTTTTTAAATTTGCCTGAAACGTTTTAGTATGCAATATAATAACACCGAAGGCATAATATTACCCTCGAATGTATTTAAGGCGGTAAATTAGAATGTCGTTTTTCTCAGTTCAGTGCTAAACCTTTTTAATATGGTATATTGTTTCATAGCTTCGATTTCTTTAGTTTTGGTAATTAATTTGAACGATTTCTGATTGTGGCTTAAAATACATTTGAAAAATACACTTCAGTATAAAGAAACTAACTTTTACTAAGGTGAACAATTGTCAGAGGTTCTCCTCACAAGTTACTGAGCGTAAAATAATTTATCTATTGACTTAATTTTTTAGTGCTTCCAACAGAGTCTATTTAACGAAACGAATAACTGTATGAAATTCATTCGGTGAAAGGAACATGAAGGCTTACGTAGCTATAAATCCAGGGTAAAAGTGAATTCATGGATTGTTTCTCATCTTCATCGTATAAAAAATTTCTCGATTAACTGATGCCTATCACATTTCATATTGAAATATTGACTTGAAAAATAAATTTAATTGAATTATGTTGAATGAAACAACACAAGAAGTTATGAAAGAAAACTTTCATGCCATTGATACTCATTCATTTATGAATAGCTTACCTATAACTATAGTTATTTGTGATTCGAATGTGTTCACGCGTGTCACACACCATTTTTTGCAACAACCCCCTCAAAAAAAAATTTGATAATGACGAAAGAAGTGTGAAATCTGTATAAAGATAAATGTATAGAATAACGCATGCCCATAAGACTGGTGCATAAAGCAAAAACTGTGTATAATTTACATTACCTAGGCATTGTTTTAAAATCATCCGGTTTATACACGTCAAGATGCACATAATCGTCTACTTTATCAACAGGTGTTGCATTTCGTAGGAAAGACTTGGATTCTTTATTTTTTATCCCAGAGTTTGAATAAGGGATGGTCCTGTGGGTTTGGACCCCTCATTCGAAAAACCGTTATATCTAACATAACGTGTCTCTGTCAGTTGGTAATGGTGATGTTGTGGCAGGGCAGAGGGCAAGGGCATATTTAATGGGATTCTGGGTTTATATTCCCTTAGCTCTAAAAAAACTAATAGTGTGTATTTCTTGGGGGAAATTGTTGTAACGGATTTATTCATCTATTATTTCCTTGACAAATAGTACCAATTTTACACTAATCACAGTGAACACTAATATACCTAATTGTGTGTATAAACTCACATTTTGGTGTACATTTAGAAGTATTAATATTCTGTATAATATTAATATACTCGTGTAAGGTGTAACACATAAAGTGCTCTCATCACATTTAAACAATCCTATTTTATGCCATTACAATGGTATTGTTGCGTGGGAGAGGGGATCGTAAAGGAAGGTTGTAAATATTTGAACTCCCATTACGATTGAGCTATATACCCGTATGGTAGAGGTTCAGAAAAGACAGCAGACAATATGTGGATAACTCCCATTAAGATGGAGTTATCTACGCCCTTGTTTTTACTTTTATCCCAGTAAACTGTAGTGCAAATTCTTCTTTTGGTTTCGGTATTTTATTTGAGTAATTTCTAGCCTAGAATTACCTGCAATAATGGATGAATAGCAGAAAAAAAGAGTGATTTGTTTTATTCAAATTTTTTCGTTTGATATTTTAGAATTTTGTTTGTTCCTCCGAATTTTCTTCAATCAGATAAAATTGCATAAAAAAGTATTTAATATTGTAACGAACCTCTATCGAGAGTTTTTCGTAAGTTATCATAAACACGGAGCGTAGTTTGATTTGGTATGAATTTTCCTGCAATTATTGATGGTGGCAATTTGCAATACGAGTGTGTACAATACGTTACCTATGTTTCTCGATAAGTAGGCGATAGTGAACAAAATATTTTAGTGTTAAACTTTAAAATTCTTTTTTGAAATTGCTTTATCGCTGTGTTTTTAGCGTTTATGTCTGAAAGGAACTTAATGGAAAATTAAAAATAGTTTCTTAATGGCGCAAATTTAAAAGTTGAATTTTATTAGGCGTTTTTCAATTAGCTGTTTTTTATTCGACATAAAGTAGTCGTTTTTTTTTTCATGTCAATTTAAAATACCTATCAATTTTCTGCAATTTTGAGTCAAATTCTTAATCGATCAAATATCGACATAAAATCGATGGTTGAGATGGTGTACTGGGTGGTGCAACAGCTTTGTGCATTTTTCTGTAAAACTGATGATACCTTCGGCGGAAGGCGAGGCGTATATTGCTCCGTCTTAAGAAGTGGGATTCCACACACTCTCAGTGGTTTCTTCTGACCCACCTCACAGTAAAAAATCCTCAAAGCTGATAAAAATACACAATTTTAAGAGGTTAAGCCTTTTTTTTATTTTTTTTTTTTGGCGAAATGAATGTAGTATACCGTACTGAGTTATTTCAACGTGCAATGTGCATGTAGAGGTCCCATTTTCCTCATTGCTAGACCATTGAAATTTTAGTCGGATGTTTCATCAATGAATTCATTAAAACGGGAGGAAAAGCTGAGATAAAAAGTCTGGTCGGTGGATTTAAAGTCCTGTCATAAAACTATGTTTTATTCTTTTGGTAGTTACCGAATCGAAACAATTCGATATTATTTTTGTGTTTTTCTTAACAGTAGACCAACGCATATGCGATTGTTTTTCTGCCGAAGATTGACCAGGTTTTGAAGGGGTCTCAGTCCTCTATGTCCCCCGGCTTCGTCTCTGATTCGAACTTGTCAGTCCGAATTTTTCGCACCGTCAGCCAATATTATATTCCTGAGTGCAAAAGTTCCTTTCCTACGTGAACCAAGTACCACGGTATTTCAAAATCAACAAACCCAAAGGATCCCTAAATCAAATTTTATGCTTTCTTTCTTTCTTTCTTTCTTTCTTTCTTTTTTTTTCACTCTTTCGACAATACATGTGCGCAGTCAACTGTTCAAATTGAAAAACAATATTTTGAAATAATAAAACCACTTTGTACAAAAGGCGGTATGTGTGTGAGTAGGAGAGAATGCGTGCGTGAGAGTGTGTGCATATTGTGTGTCATTTAAAAACTTACCACCCCGAGTCACGAACTCGTCGTTAACCCCAGCAGTGCGACCGTTCGTTGTTTTGTGCTCGGTAAACAAAAATCGCACATCAACCAGCGGATTTCATTGTGTCCGAGGGTAAGTCTGTGCGACTTTGTCGTATTTATACTGTATGTGTACGCACACACACACATATAGTGTAGGTATACGTGAACATTATATATTGTGGAGGTTCCGTGATGTATTCATATCGGTGTCAAAGAGTTGAAAAACTTGGAACGTCGTTATCGAATTAATTCTGCATGGAAAATTTTCATCATCCACTTCTGTATCCAGCTGCTCGAAAATTATTCTTATTTTTACCATTTTTTAATGGGTTTCCGGACAGCCAACGAATACAAAAATAATAAGGTCGCCTTGAAGTTTGGTATCGAGCTATTTATTTATTTTTTTCTTTCTTTCTAATAACATTTTTATACGTTAAATGAAGTGTGATACTGTACCGTATAGTCGTTTCTGCATTTTTCCTTCAGGAATGGATCATTCCACTCGAAATTACGTCTGGTGAACGATTCCCTTGAAATGTGCTCGATTTCGAGGAATGGAACCAGGCAGTGGCATTGTGGCTGAAGCTACACTTTTTTTGTTGTTGTTGTTGTTGGGAAAAGAGTCTAAAAAGGCCGAAAGGACTCCTAAATGTCAAAAAAATATATATATATATATATCAAAAGCAAAAAAACAGCGAGAAAGGAGAAAAGAAGGAAAATTGTCGAGGAAATGAAATTCCCATAAAGGAATCGTAGGTTACCGGCTATTGTAAAACTGTTTACTACCACGATGTAAGGCCAAAAATCGAATGAGGAAATGTTGATAATGATGATAAAACGTGAGAAAAATACGAAATTAGGGGCTAGGGCAGTGTACTTCATTTGTTTGGGAGGCAAATTATCAGGTATGTGAAAGTTCCTGGGAAAGAATAACAGGGCTGAGAGAGAAAATTCGGGCTCAGGAGGAATAAACTGACCGGCCTTTTCGCCTTCTCGGTGCCATATGCAGGATGGTCCTGTACGAAGGGGTTTACAAAGTGGATAACATTTTTCAGGTGTTTTTGATGTTCTAGAACATGTACTTTAGTGTTTCTTTGGAATTTAGAGGGGGGTTCGACAACCAAAACTCCCATGGATACGACCCCGATGCCCTTTTGAAACATTTACTTGAAAATTGCGATTCATTTCGAAATTTGGGCCTTTTCGATCCCTCGGGAAAAGTCCGTGTCCACTGCCTCCAGTATCCATTTATCCTCTCGTTGAAGGTTTGAAAAATAATCCAGAGTCCTAGAGTACAAAATTTTTCAAATATGACTAACAAAGACCTTTTGATGGCATTTGAAAAGTAACTTACTGGGAGTACTAGGCCTAGTTGAAAATGCAATCACTTATTGAGTCAAATAATTCTTAATTCTGGTGAACGATCCTTAAGATTGTGGATTCTGGGGAAAAATATTCAAGTAGGTATGCAAGAACCTCATAACACAAAAAAAAGTCTGCAGTTACGAATTTATTGAAAACTCATCAATGAACGCTTATTTTCTTGAGAATAATGACTCAAGACTCCACCTTTTTTAGTAGTGAATTTTTTTCCTCCTAATTCACTTGTCCTGTAGTTGCTTTCGGACTTCTGAAATATTTATTCTTTTTTTTTTTTTTTTTTCCAAATCCGAAGATTCAGTAAACTAAAATTTTATTTTTTTCAAAATTGGTTTTGAGAGATTTTGGTCAGTATTCTCTTAGTGAACCATCGGTGTATTCAAATAAGTTTCAAATAAGTCTTAAGGCCGAGGATAGGCCCAGCAAAAAAAAGAAACAAAAAAGCTACGATTGAACAATTTTCAAATTTCAATCTTAATAAATTTGAATTTTAAAAGATTTTGCTGAGTATTAACTCCAAATTTATGATTAAATTATATTATTTTTTATTTTAAATAATGTATTAGATAGTGGTGTGAAATATCAATATTTAATCCAAAAACCATCTTATATCGGGTAGATTGTGAATTTGTGAGGACCACCAATCTTCTTCCCCTCACACTCCTGCGAACAGTCAACATTACTCATATTATATCTTTTTCACTTTTATACTCGCGGCTACACTGATATCTGTTTCACTGCTCATTTGTTCATCTTGGTACTACTTCATACTCTTTATATTTTCATACTACACATATATGTACTTTACATGTATGACTTGCTTCAATTACACACTTCTGAAACGTAACCTTGTGAACATCTTTATTATTTTCTACAATAATCTTGAACATCTGATCTACAACCTCCATAGAATTAATTTAGTCAAATATCAATATTTTTGTATATTGATAAAAAAAAATAGATTTTTTCTCCAAAATATCGATATGTATCAATATTTTTCAAACCGTATTGGATAACTTTTCGATTTAACTTTTTGTTTTTTTCGCATCAGTCATTTTCATTATTTTCATACATTTGTCGCATCAAAATACTTTCTTAATACAATGTAGATTGGTATCTAGCATCTACATAAAGAGTACACATTTACATATGTTGACATAGACATGGTAATAATAGAGAGTGAGGTGGAGGAAGTCCTCAAATTTTAAAATAGATCATTTGTAATTTTTTTTTTTCGGAAGGAGAAAGTTGCAAAAATAAAATTGAGCCACAGGCAGGCAAAGATCTTGTTTGACTAATGGAGATTGTGAAAAAAACAAAAAAACTACAACTTAAGGACGAATGAATGATTCTTAACAACTTTTAAGATTGAGGGTCGGTGTTTTCGAACTAAATTTTCAAAATTATGTTCTTTTAAAACAGTTTTTTTTACAACCCAAATGGATTTCCAACAAATTTTTTCAAACACAATTGCATTTTTGAAAAATATTTTTCCAAAACATTTGCATTTTCATAATCCTTTTGAATTGTTTTCTGTGGGAATATAAACCTATATACCAGCATTCTTCACTAGGCTATTGGTGGTGATGCAGTCGTGCGATAGTGTCGTCGGTATTTTAACCTGTAGGTTGCCAGTTTGATTCCCCATGCAAGAAATCTACAGAAATGGTAACCCCGAAGTGATTTAATTTGCACACTTTTTTACTGGTTCACACACCCTTCTCTACGGAGTGGCATCGAGCCATGATGGCATAAGCTTGTATTGCAGATTTGTGGGTTTCCCTGCATAGCAACAGCCTAGCTCTGCCCACTGTGTGCTGTCATTCTGCAACCGCAACTGCACACCTGGGGGGAGTAGTTGTGGGGATGTGAACCTAAATGTGGCCGTGTGGTAACATAGTCACTATTTTAACCTGTCGGTTGCTGGTTCAATTCCCCAAACCAGCAATATTCAAAATTTTTTCCTTCAAAAAAATCAACAGTTGGTTACGTGGGACATTTTCATTGACTGTTTCTGATTTTTAGATTCTCCCTACCTGAATGTATGTTTTGGTAAAGTCGCACAAACATTTGGCTACACTGGATCAAATGAGAGCTGATAATAAAAATAATGCAGAACATGAATAAAAGGCCAACAAATTTCGTTTTCTTAAAAAAGTGGCTTTACCTCAAAGTAAGTTAATTTATTGCATTTTAAGTTCGGTTATGAGTTTTGAATTAAATTTTTGATTAATACAGGGGAAAAAGTGAGTTAATATTTGAAGAAGGATTTGATTTTTTTTATTTTTACTATTTTTAGGTTGTCTGGACATATGCACCCAGCTGCTCTCGCCCTCTTATGAGAAGCGGATGAGAAAAATCATCATGGGGGCAGTCTGAGACCTCTTAGAATGTATATTAATATTATAAACCCCTGAAACATTTTTGAACTAGGTTTTCTCTTCCTCAAAATACTCAAAGTAGTGAAAGTATTCATTAGTAAAAATGTACAAAAATTTTTAGATAATATATAATTTTGGAACAAAAGTTTTCATAAAATAATAATTTTTGGAAAGAAAAATTGGAAAAAAGATTGTGTAGGACATCGTATTTTTTGGAAGAAACCGAATGGAAAACTTTTTTAGGAAAGGTCCTGAATCACAATTGACAAATTTATTTTTCTCAAATATAAAAGAAGAATAAATATAGGTACCTACTATGGTTGTATCAAAACAAATTGAAAAAAGTGCTCATTGTCGAACTTTATAGAAATTTTTAGACTCCATTTACATGTGATGTGAAAATCAATCCTACATGCCTATAGCTTATTATGAGACGAACAAAAAATAGTGATAAATTTTCGAAAAAGTGATTCAAAATTTTTCCAAAAATCGTGCAATTAAGTTTCAAAACTCGTAGCAGTTATTCTTATATTAATTTAGTCTAAGTCTTCTTCTTTTCCAAAAAACAATTAATAAATTTTATCACTAGCTCCATTCTGCTTTAGGTATGAAACTAACGGTGTCAAAATTTTGCACT
Organism: Ericerus pela; assembly: GCA_011428145.1. Lineage (NCBI taxonomy): Eukaryota > Metazoa > Arthropoda > Insecta > Hemiptera > Coccidae > Ericerus > Ericerus pela. The sequence goes on along the minus strand of WOFM01000637.1, from coordinate 3,131,399 downwards.
ATAAAAAACAGTTCAAGGACAGAGTGTTCAAAAACGTGTGGATTTAGTTTTTTGACGGAGCTTTGATATTTTTCATGGTAAAACCTGAAAGTAACTTTATTAGTTCGTAAAAAATACGGAACTTGTTGACTTGGCTAGGTGAGTGGGTTCTGATAGAATGTTCTCTTCTAAAAAAATGATTGCGTTCGTATCACGTGTTCTTTTTCAATTGTCCTATTTCGAGGTATCAATTTTTTGAGTTCTTGTCACTTCGAAAAATTCACCTCGAATTAAATTTAAATAAGAATTTACTGTTCACAGAAGTTACAAGAAACCTAAAACTTAGGTGCACCACTTTTTTGCCACGTTAAACATTGCTATTCATATGAAATATGATATAGTCCTGCTCAGATTGATCGATTGTGCGATCAATCGACACTTTGATCGATAATTTTCGTACTGATCAAGACCATTACTGGAGATGATCTATTCGAGAGTGGTCACGAATCAAATCAAAAATCTTCGAATCATGATTTTAAATCATTTTTAGTCATTCGTAATCCGTGATTCGAATCATCCTCAAAATTTAAGGATGATCCGTGATCTGTGTGATTCGAATCATTTTGAAAATACCATTCGAATAATTTTCTCATGATTCGTGCCCACTTCTGATCCATTTTATTTCCTTGAAAATGGAACGAAATGAACGAAGTCCATGCAGTAAGTGAAGGAAAATCTCCATCTCTATTTTCCACGTTTGTCACTTTGACGACTTATTTTGTCTCAGTATTAATATCACCTACAATAAGTAGGCTTACCTATGCGGTTACTGTGTCGAAAAACAAACACGTTTTCGAATTTTCGTTTCTTCTTCTTCTTTTCTTTCGAAAACATTTATTTTCCGCACACTTTGTGTTGGTGTGTTGCCTATAAACAAAGAACATGCTGCATAGCATCGGTAAAACAAACGAAGGACAAACGACATAACGAGCAGCCATTATAATTTTTGGTATAAGTTACATACAGGCTACAGGCTTCAACCTCTTTACTTACTGTCAACTTGTTTATTTCTTTTGAAAGTAAATTTCCTTCATTTACTGTTTGTGTCTTTACTAACGTTGATGTTTCCACCAAACTCTGTATTTTTCAGTGTGCGCAATGTAAAAAAACACAGGAGCTCATTATCATTTACACTCGTTGTCGGTTAATCGATTGGTGGGCGAGATGACACGAGGTTAATATTCGAATTTGTATACGCAATGGACGAAGCTCGCTTCGTACTTAATTATTGTGTTCCTTGGTATTTTAAGGGAAAAAAAAAGAAAAAAATTAGCGCAGCAATACTTTGTTAGAAAACCCAGTTTGTCAATTTCATCCATAATTTAAAAAAAAAAAAAAAAACACCTAAATTCCAAAAACTCGAAAAAATTGTATATAGGTAGTTATCGATATTTGACAAACATCGATATATCGGTATTTCATCGCTAGTTTAAGATTATAGAGGTTGAGGCTGAAAGATTTGTAGAACAAAATAAAGTTGTTCATGAAATTACATCTCAGAAGGGTGTAATTTGCAGAAAAGAAAATATGTAAAGTACAGAGTATGAAATGTATGTACTTAGCAGAGATGTACGAAGATGAACGAATGAGTGGCAAAACGAGAATCGGTGTAGCTGTGACTAGAAAAGTGTAAAAAGATTTGTATGTTTAAGGTCGAGTGTGTTCGCAGGAGTGTGAGGGGGAGAGGATTGGTGGTCCCAACAAAGGTAAATAAAGTTACGAAAAACTATCGACAGTTAGTGATCGATATATTTTACAAAAATATCGATCTATCAATGTTTTATCGCTGAAAACCTTTCCCAGGATTTTTTGTTTTCTAGTTTTCTCAGAAACTACTGAACAATAGGCATCAAACTCCTATCAGATCTAGTCTTATATTAGGAAAGGAATACATTTTGTGAAGATTTTAGTCTTATACCTTTTGTAGTTTTCTCAAAACCACGAGCACGAAGTTTTTGCAAACAATTTTCCTTCTCCAGTTTTATTAGAAATTACCAACGCAAAATTTTTTCTAGCAATTTTTCTTCTCCAGTTTTCTCGGAAACTACTGGAATAGGCATCAAATTTCTAAGAGACTTACACCAACATAGGGAAAAATCTGTTGTAAAAATTTTAGCCCGATCCCTTTTTTCATTTTTCCAGAATCCCGGGAAAACGAATTTTCCAGAAATTTTTTGTTCTTCAGTTTTCTCAGAAACTGACCAACCGATAGGTATCAAACTTCTTTCAGACCTGCTCGAATATAAAAACTATGTCTCGTGAAAATTTCAGCTCTATCTATCGTACGTAGTTTTCTCAAAACCGGGAACACAAAATTTTGGGTGATACATACATAAAGCAAATTAGGTTAAAATTGGAAAATGGTAACGATAGTTTTCTTTTCTCATGAAACGGATAATTTTCATCATCCCCAACCCTACATACTTTGTGAGGTTAATTTTAATAATCCGTTTTGCAAGCAAACTGGGTAAAAACGACAACGAAAATAACGTCTTGTAGAGAGCCGCAAATCATGAAAATGGGTTGGGATCGTGGCCTTTTATGCACGTTGTCTTCTCTAAGATGGTTAGTTATAATAACATCCGGTGAGTAATTGAGGCGATAATTAGTACCTACATATACTTAGGCTATAGAGTTTCTATACACAATAGGAAATAATGAATTTCGGTGATTTATTTATGAGAGAAAATTATACCTACTTAGGGTTATGCGTACCTACTTTGAAATGAGGTACATACCTATATAAAATATTATTATTACTCTACGTGGGGGTTATGAGCATAGGATTTTGCTTTTTATGAGGGCCATTATCATCAGTGATTTTTTTTGGTTTTTTTAGGGATGAGCGTATTAATCTAGGAGCGTATCTCCCGATGACTCAGGGTAAAGGTCAACGTATCCCCAAAAAATATTTGATCCCTTCTGCCCTTTTACTTCGAGAAAAATTTGTAAACCCAAAAAACAATTATTTAAAAGTAGCTTTATTTCAGTCCTAACCATCAACATTAGTTACAGCCCTCTTCCTGAAAACATTCAGTCCTCTCAGTTTTAGATTCTTACATTGAAATTTATTCTTTTTGTTCGTTTTTTAATTTTGGTTTTCAAATTAACTTATTCTAGAAAATTTTAAATTCTAGCGTGGTAAATGAAACTAAGAAAATATAAAACATTTTTGAAAAGCTGATAAATAAGTTGTACTCATGTACAACACTTAATGGATGTATGTATGTACGCATAGTCCAAATTTTGTGTTCTTGGTTTTGATAAAACTACAAAATGGGTAGAGATGAAATTTTCACAAGAGATACTTTTTATATAGGAGCAGATCTGAAATAAGTTTGGCGCCTGTCGGTTCAAAAGTTTCTGTTAAAACTGGAAAACAAAAATTTTCTGGAAAAGTCGTTTTTCCAGCATTTTGAGAAAACGATTAAAAGAATCAGGCTGAAATTTTCATTATGGGGGTGCAAATCTAATAAAAATTTAGTGCCCATTATCTAGTTTCCAAGAAAATTGGAGAAGACAAATTACTAGAAAAATTTTATGTTCACGGTTTTAGAAATACTCATGCTATAAAAGAGATAGAGCTATATTTTCACTAAATGTATTGCTAGTATGAGAGACCAAGTCTGATAGAAGTTTGGTGCCTATAAAATTGATAAAACTGAAAAAAAAAATTTCCGGAAAATCAGTTTTAGCAATAAAACATTGATACATCGATATTTATGTTTGAGATATCGATTACTATTGATAGTTTTTTGTAATTTTTTTACATGAATTATAGAGGTTGTGGATCGATGCAGCAGAGTAATTGTGCAAAAGAAATAAAGATGTACTTAAAGTAACGTCTTAGAAGTGTGTGTAATTGCAGCAAAAGTGTAAATCATGTACATGGTATGAAGAGTAATTGGTAAACAAACATGTACGGAGATAAACGAATGAGCCTTGGAATGATGTTTCAGTGTAGCTGCGAGTAAAGGTGTAAAAGTATATAAGTAAAGGTAGTGGAGTGTTTGTAAGAGTAAGAGGGGAGGAGGATTGGTGGTCCCAATACCCCTCTGCAATCATCTGAACCGAGCACAACTGCGAGAGATTTGAAGGTTGTTTACATTTACATTACATTTTGAATTATAAAAGTAAAATAAAAAAAATTAAAATTCTGAATAATATCAGATAAATTGTGTGGAATAAATTTTAAATAATAATTAAAATAATTTAAATAGTATTAAAATCTTTTGTTTGTTAAGGAAAATCACACAAAAATTATTCAACAAAGTTCACTCGACAAAGTTGTGCAAAAACCAAAAAAATTGCAAGTTCATGCAAAATGGTGGTTGAAGATTGAAAACTGCCCCAACAAAATGTATGAATGGATTAATAATAGATATGCAAGAGTTCGTTGCACTGAAAATAGAGTTAGTGTAGAAGAATGAACAAAATAACGAAATGAGCTGTGCTTGCATCAGAAAATGTAGGTAAACTCCCAGACAAAAATGGTTGCAAAAATTTGCAAATGACTTGTTGAAAGTTGTTCAATTTCAAAAATTTTAGCATCCAAAGTTATCCAAAAATTACTAGATTTTCGGATATATGTATACATAAAATTTTGTTTCAGCGAATATTGAATTGCACAAAAATTGCAAAAATTGCAAAAATTTATGATTAAATGTTTTTAAATTCCTTTTTAGTAGAACAAACTTTTTCACCCAAAGATGGTTTTTGGGTACAATGACTTGTTTTTTCACATTTTGACTACCAATTTGATGTAGATTGGGACTTCCTTTTAGTGATTGGACTGCTGATGAATTTTTAATGAATAATTGAGTTTGGATTATAGCACTTTAATTTTATGAGGACAAATTTTTGTGAGTTTTTTGTATTTTGGATGAATTTTGATACATAGAGATGAAACAAATGATGTTTAAAGATGATTTAAGTGATGAAAAACAATTTGATGTTAGTAGTTTGAGGTTTTACATAGATTTTTGATTAATTTCTGACAGCTTAAGATGATGTTTAACTAATTTACAATTTTGGTGATTTAGTTCTACACAAACGGGGTAGCAACTAATGATTTTACAGACTTTCAGACAACACAGGCAGGGCTTCTGACAAGTTCAGTAATTGACAACAACCTTGGAAACTTGAAAACTTGGCTAGATTTTATACACAAGCAGGGCAAAAATCTTTTTAGGAAACGACAAAATTCAAACGTTTACAGCATTCGTGAACTTTTTTGACAAAATTAAGGTGTGGCTTGAAAATTTAAACAAAGAAACAAGTTGAAACAAAGTTACCCAACTTTAAATTACAAAAAATTACAAAAAATTACAAAAAATTTCTTAAATGATTCACAAAAACTGTAATTACTGATGGTTTTTAAATTGAAAATTTTAAATTTGTTTCTGATCCAAAGATTGTTATCAGTGATGCTACCATATAGAGTTTGTGGATCTATACAGCAGAGTAATTTTACAAAAGAAATAAAGATGTACTCAAAGTAACATCTCAGAAGTTTGTGTAATTGCAGAAAAAGTGTAAATCATGTGTATGGTATGAAGAGTAATAATTGGTAAACGAACATGTAGGTAGATAAACGAGTGTATGGCAGGATGATGTATCAGTGTAGCTGCGAGTAAAGGTATAAAAGTATGAGTTCACACGAGTGTGAGGGAAAGAGGATTGTTAGTCCCAAATTATGGATTGATCGATAAGTTTGTCAGATATCGATAAAACTATCGATAGTTGTTTGAAATTTTTTCATGTAAATATTTGGAAACTTGAAATTTTAGGTTTGTTTTTTGAATTATTGATGAAAATTTGCCCAGTAGGTTTTCTACGAAGTATTGCTGCGTTAGTAGTTTTATTTAATCAATTCGGTTTCTTTCAAATTTACAATTTCTACATACCTGTTTACCTGTATGCTATTTGTTGCATTTATTCTTTTTTTCGGTATTAGACCATTAAAAATATGTTGTTCCAACTAATGTAAACTACCGGTGAATTGGGTATAAAGTGTTGCTTCGAAGGTTTAATAATTCCCTAACATATTACCTATATTTGGTACACAGGTTATGCTGTGCTCCTACATGCTAAATATACACGAAGCACTACAGTGGCCTACTTTATTGAAAATTATTTCTCTTCGTATTTTCTACTCTGACACACTTAGATAGTCGATGGTACACCGTCCAGTTTTTTAGGTGAAGCAACCACTGCTGCACTCGAGTGTTTACTTATTGTTTAAGGTTTGAGAGAATCAGTCAAAAAATATTACGAACTTGCAGGAGTTGAAAACCAACCCAAGATCAATCTTTCTCTTCACAACACGAGAGGAGCGTACTACATCATGGGCACAATTCTGTTTTGCTGCCGATACAAAAAAATAAAACCTGTGATGACCAATCAAATAAGAAATGAAAAATAAAGAAAAAGAAGGGAAGAAAAAATGATCAATACGTTAGTATCTGTTTCAAAGCGGCACGTTTTTTGCTCTCTGAAGGTGTGATAGTAAAAATTTCGAAGAATAATTTATTCTCTCGTTTCTTCAAGTACGTTCGTTTTTTAAATCATATCGAAGTATAAAAAAAAAAAAAAAAAAATGAGTAAAAAGAGGTTAAAAAACCCTTTCTATTCTTTTATTCCATTTACACCCACGATAAATTGATACTTGGAGAAAAAAAAAACTACTGTACCCCCTTCAACCCCGAATGAAAGAAAAAACCAACCACCATTTACCTATAGGATATCAAATTCGTTTCTCCTGACGCCGGTTTTCATGTGTATAGTCTATTATATGTACCGTATATTATATGCGTCTAGTATCACCCGTATAATCTTTAGGAAGAGAAATATTGGGGAAAAAAAAAAAAAAAAACGAAGAAAGAAAAGGGGAGTTTCATTGAACGTGCGGCAAAATTGGCGAAATATTTTCCTTTGAAACTTGAACACGTTGCCGTCGACAACATACGATATTTTTTAAACGTTTTACACGTAAGTACTCGAACAGCTTAATTCTGTTTCATATAAATTTATGTATCCGCAGACGTACTCGAAATTATAAAGTATTTCTGTCGCTCAGTGGCTCTATTCTCTGTATTCTTTTTATTTTAAAGAACAGTTTGGAAAAAGTGAAGCCAAAAAAAAAAAATGCTACTTGAACATTTTCTACGCTGATCTGATTATGGTTTATAAATACGTGGTGGTCCTTTTTGGGTGGTTGTTCGCGTCGATGTATTATAACTTGTGGTTTTTCTATGGATGGGTATCGATGTTTTTGGTTTTTTCACGATTGGATTAACAAAAGGCACGCACGAACAATTCAGTAGTAGATTTACATCGTTCTACCAAAGTTTCAGTGCTATGCGGATGATTTCTTCTCCCCCAATGTGGGCCAAAGTTATCTTTAATTTCGGAAGAAAATAAATTGCAGTTAAAATAAGGTTTTTAGATTATTGGTTCTTCTTAAAATGTAAATAAATTATTTTATAGTACAGGCGGACTTCGGTTATATCGTTTAGGGGAGGGGTTAAGTCCTTGTCAGGTGTTATCTGTCTGCCTCCTAACTCTGTCTTCTTGAGATCTATTTCACACTTACACTCAGTGATGGAAAATGTCCGGTTAGCAAATCACCGAAAATTTTGATGCAAGAATGAAAACTTGTCGCGAGAGAAGCAAACTTTTTTGGGATCACTAGGAGGCTAAAGTCCTTCTCTAAATCTGTGCTAAAAAGCGGGTCTTTCACTACAAAAAATTATGATTTTTCAGGGTTTTATTGCTCCGTATTACTCATCTCTACCACTTGTATACAAACTTTTATTTTTTTGAATAATATCAGGAGCTAGAAAATGTCTGCTCTGGGGAAGCTAAGCATTAGGTGTGATAGAATAAAACCAATTCTATAAGGAGCCGAAGATGACATCGAGGTAGATCATCCTTCATCATTAAATTTGCTTTAAAAAAAACCCAGCTACTTCTATGTCTGTAGCAGTATTAAACCTCTGGCCAAAAACTGATTTGTGAACTGATGCCAAAACTTGGCCTGTATTCACTTAAATAATCAAGTGTGTGGCCCAAATCTTCTTAATGGGGGAATGGATACTTACCTACGTATCTATGTAATTTGATAATTTTTTCTTGGGCTGTTGAAATACGAGATAAACATTCCTTTCATGGGTGTTCATAGGGGCAGGGCAGGGTGAGGCCTTTCTCTCCTTTCCCTGCCTGACTGAAAATAAGTAAAGCTGGGAGAAAAAAATAACTGGGCAAATTATTGAAAAGTTGACAGGTAGGTACCTCAATTTTGAAACTTTTTTAAAAATACTCTTCTTTTGATCTAACGTCTCAAAAAGAAAAAAATAAGATTGAAAATTATTTGAGAATCAAATCAATTATTATAATGACAATTTGGAAGGGTTACCGAAAAATGTTACCCAGGAAATGCATCCAAGAAAAAAAAATAGCGAAAAAAAAGAACGAAACATCCGCATAATATTATTAGGCCCTTCGATTTATTTACAATTCTACAGAAGACTGACAGAGGATAAAGAGAGAAAGAGAAACAACTTAAGTAAGTAAAAAATGGCTACACTGATAGGTTGGAAACATAAAAATAAAACTACACACCGCATAGCCAGAAAAATTGCTTCTGAAAACTTGATAGTCTTCAGCTTGATTCACATTTGGCTAGTTTTGTAGCTACTAGCCAGTTATTTGGGTTAATATTCTGTTAACGGTTAAAGTTAGTTTGTGTTTTTGGACATTCAAATTAGTTTTAACTTGGCCAATAGTCTTCCAAGAATCTCATTAGAATCTCACATGACAATCCGTGAAGTTGAAATTGACTGTAAAAGGTTAAAACGACAAGTAACTTCAACTGTTAACAGAATAGTACTCTAATTAGCTGGCTAGTAGCATGAAAACTAGCCAAGTATGAATCAGGCTCCATTCAGAAGGGCATTAAAAAAAAGTCTTACACTGATGGCAGAAATTAAAAGCGTTTAAAGGGTGACCATGTGTGTTTGATAACTGTTTTTAAGCATAAAACAGGCATTTATAAAAGGAAAAATTTAATGCAAGAAGTGAAATTTTTGATCATTAAAACATGATTTTGTTTTATTATCGTTACTTTAGTCCATCAAACAAAAGTTGATCTCAGAAATGAAACGCAATCTGCAACTACTGTACAATTTTACATACATTTTTTACAGGTGATTGCTAGTTGGAATATGCGAGAATACGAATTATATGATTACCATATGTGAAAATGTGAATATTTGGCAACGTTATTTTAAGGTTCAAAGATAATCTTTCGTTGAATTGACTATAGTGAGTTATAAAATTGAAAATTGTAAGAAAAATAATTCCAGAAGGAAGATATGAATGATTTTTTCCTTATGTGAAATAGCGTGTAAAAAGATATAAATAATCTCCATGAATACCCTTTTAGATGTGGTAGCACTTGATAAACACTAGTAATTCACACCACTGGACATCCCAGTGTCACTGATTTCTCCAAGTTACTTTTTGCTAAATCGTGATATGTCACGCCAAAACAGGTTCCTATGGTCATGAATAGCTGAAGCTAGATCCTTCAAAGAACTGATCCACTACCTACTTCGTACTGCAATTTCGTTCATTTTCTGAATTTACATTTGCAGGTAAACTAAGTGACATGAACCTCATTTTTTGGAATTGAGAGTTGGATTTAGCTTTAGTTACTAAAAAAGTGTCTGATCGAAAAGTGGGGTTGAAAAATTTTAATTTTAGTGAGTTGCAACTTAATTTAGAGCTGAGATTTAAAGTTGAAATAGTAATGTTATACGTTGTGTTTGCAAATTTCTTCATTCTTTTTCTCAATCACGAACTTTTTTGAACGATTTTCTGGTGGTACCATTGTACTTGGTGACGAGCAAAAGCAAAAGCAAGATCAGGACCAAACCAAGACTACCGTATTCTTGGTAGAAGTCGTGGTTTTGTACAATCAAATCTTTATTTCATTCTTGCTCATAAGATTTTCAATTTTTTTTTATCCAAAATACACGAAGGGAAATCATCGAACACTAAATATTTCAGATTATTTAAGCAGCAAGATGTAGAGAATTTCATAGTTTCTTTTTTAATTTTTCAAGTTTTGCGTTTTGCCATAGTCTTGCTAAAAATGTAAGAACGAGACCAAGGCTCCAAGACTCCAAGACTCCAAGACTCCAAGACCCCAAGACCCCAAGACCTCATAAAACCCAATGTCCCGATGAGCAAGTATAATTTTGCTCAAAAGTAATTACTTAGCATCAAATGTAATTGTTTTTCGTCTTCGTCGCTCTCTAATTTATAAGTAGGTAGGTATGCATTTAATTATTAAAATTTAAATTGAAGTATAGGCAATTCATTTACTTTTCGTCAAAACCCTTTCGTTTCAAACTTTCAACTATAAAAAAAGGCATAATAGGGGAATAAAAAAAAAAGAAAAAAATGCTTCTTTAACACTTTCCACGCTCATCTGTGAAATTCGCGGTGGTCCTTTTTGGGTGGGTTATACGTGTTATTATATTACCTAAAGGATTTACTTCATCTATATATATATACGGTTTTTTTGTTTCGTTCTTTTTATGATAGGATAAACAAAAGGCACGCACAGTAGCAAACTAAAAGAAAGAAACAAGAAAAAAAAAAGGATCAATCAGCACGAGAGTGATTATATTGACTTTTTTTTTTTTTTTTTTTGGTTAACTTATAACACCCTTTCACAAGAGAATGTTTAAGAGGCAAAAAAAAAGTCTATCTTCAAGATAGACCTTCTTCACTTTATTACGGACAAAGAAAAAGTGTTCAGGAGAAAGAAGAAACTAAATGTATATTCAAATTTTGTTGATGTTGGTGTTATTGTTATTGAAACCCACTGGTAGCAATACCCGGTTGCCTCTGTGTGATGGACAGATATTGAGTTTCTTTATAGTATGTCAATTAAAAATCTGGATGGAACGCTGGCAATCACTGTTCGAAATGGTTATACGTAGAAAAATAGGCTGTATATGGCATGTGAAATGTGAACCGTTTCAGACTTCCTATGGCGTTTAACAATATGTATCATAGTGAGTTTGTTTGAAAAGATGAGAGATCATTGTGCATCACGAATGCGTATATTTTACGAAAATCGAAAAATAGAAAGGAAGGGGTTAAAAATGCGGGAGGGGGAGAAAAAGGGTTTTAAGAAATTTGGAAACCCAAGTGGATTAAAATTTACGTTTTTGACGTGATTGAAATACAACCGTATTGTTTTATTGCCTGCTTTTTCCAACACCACCATATTGTAAAAGTCAGGATCAGAAATGTTGTGAGGTCCATTGAAGTGTACTGTTTAAGCTGTAAAGAAAGGATAGAACCGTATTTTGTAGACATAGGTAAGTATATGCACGTTAAACAGTTGGAGAATTTTGTGGTAGCGAGAGTTTTGGCTGACAAAGGTCAGAAGGGCCATATATGTCTTTTGTTTAAAAGATACTTTCTCTTGAGTTTCCAAGTTTCCAATCGATAATACTGCACTACAAAAATTTAAAAAATGTATAACCAACTGCAAATAAAATTTTAAAAATTGCTGATCTTGTTACATCCTCGCATATAGGCGTGAAAGAAGTGGAGAAGTAACATTGTGTAACCTGGAATGATAGTGCAAAAAAAAAAGGTGTGAGTTCCTCTGGGGCTACACTCATGAAAGATTAATGTGTAAACATAATATTGTGGTTGTCAGTGTGTGCATTGCACATGTACACAATCACACACCTCCAAATCAGGTAACACACACGAATGAGTTTCAATTGTAAGAGTTAAGAGTTATGCGAATCTGACAAATGTAATTCTCATTTAGCCCCTATTTTAGACCGAGGGCTAAGATGTTTACCTATCAGTGAAGTAGATACCTATGTGTAAAGAAGTATTTCCATTCCATCATCAGATACAAGATTGAAAAATGTTTTAAAATGAGTTCATAAAGAAAATAACGTAATATTGAAATACCGAGTCTTTTTGAGAAACATGACAACAAATAGGCCAATTAAGCAATTGATTCAAGTTAAATTTTAAGAATTCATTCATTTAGACAAACTGGACAAAGAGGAAGTTGATTAAATTAAGCTTCTCGATTACTTTAATAGACAGTGGTGTACAACATAATATAAAGTATAGCTACTGAAATTGAAAGCTGTTGTCTTTATCTGAAATCACATAATGGTGAAAAAAGGTCCAAAGAAAAAACTGACTATTAATTAGAATTAGAAGCGAAAAAGGCACGAAAAAGGCATTTGTACTATCTTATTAAGGCGGGTATATATTTGTATCATTATGCCACGCTATATCATCGGTGCATATCATGATACAATATACATCGATGATACGGCTCAAAATTTGTGAGGTATTGCCTCGGATTGTATCATATCCTTAAATTCTATTGAAAATTTCGCGATCCCAAATAGTGCCCTTTTGATGTGATGGGAGAATACTAATATCGAATGGGAAAGGTCCGTATTATATCATCGTATCATTTTTTGAAATGGTACAAGGTTATAGACCTTGTACATATTGAGATGATACGATGATACAGTATGGCAGAATGATACAAATGTATACCCGCCTTTAAGCATTAAGCCAGACTGGAAAACATTCTCTCTGAGTCATGGGGAAAGTAAAGCAAATAAAGACAGGTTGAAAGGACTAGCATGAATCTGAATCTGCACAACATTTCAAAACACAGTTTATTGTTTTGTAACATCCGAAGTAACAGGTGCAAAAAAATTTTGAAGAATCCCTGTAGTGGTAATGGACGAAGATGGGATAAAATTTTTGAAGGGGCTCGAGGTACTGTTATTTCTTTCCCAAATGAAAATACGTATAATTTTTCTTTCTCTTTCTTAATAATAGGTACCTACGTGCATATTTTCGATTATTTTCTTGGGGCAGGAGGGTTTCAAAGTTTCTTTCAGGGAGTGAGCCCCCCTTACCATCTTAGTTTCTGAAGCCATTAAAAAAACTGTAGGGAAAAGGAATTCGCTGAAGAACAAATTTAAAATTTGAACTAGTCTATACATATTGTTTCTAGCTGTAGACAAATGTTCAACAATTAGTAATAAATGTGTCTACAGTTATTTTGGTCAAATCATTTCAAAACTCGAATATTTTTCATAGTTGTGTAAGCCCAAAATATTGGTCAATTTATAAAAAATTCATTGTAATTTGTATCTATTTTTCAAGAGAACCCCTCTAATTCAGACATTAAATTCGAAAAAATTTAGGCAGTATATTCTTAAATTTATTACACTGCTATATTATAATCCCTTCCCTTCTTATCATTAGGGGAAAAAAAGTAAAAAAAGAAAAAAAAGAAGAAAAAGAAAACACCTCTGTAACAACCCTGTAAGAATCCTACAACAAGGTACAGTCTGCTTCTCAAACAGTCTTCTAAAATGTTTTGATTTATACCGCAATATGGTTTTCATGTAGGTATAGCTGAAGAGAAAACTTTTTTTAGTATTGACAGTATGTTTTCCACCTGGACAACTCAAATATGAATTATGATGATCGAATATTTACGTTTTTATTATTTATTTTTGTTTCTTTTTCCATCCGTACCATGGCTTTATTATTTTTCCCTTTTTTTTCTCTTTCTTTAGAAAATTCTCGTACTGTAGTTCGTGAAAATTACATAATGTTACATGAAAATGGACGGAATGTAAACACCTGGAATTAGAAATGTTACGCCCTTCAATATGGTAACCATTAACAAAATAACGAGTCAACGTGCCAATAAAAAAGTTAATTTACTGAGATACAGTAATACCTTTTGGGTGCTTTTTTTTCCTCCCCTTTATTTTTTTATTTTTATTTTTAAGAGAGGGTTGGTCCGTATGTTTTCTGTAAATCTCGCACAACCCATGCGCACACATAGATTAAGACGTAAAAGTTCTCTCCTTTTAATTTCCCTCTCTCTTACTTTTTTCCTTTTTTTTCTTTTTTGTTTCTTTTATTTAGGATTGTACGAATTTAACCCATGCTTAGCGATAAATCAGAAAACAAAAATACATTTTATCAAATCAATTTAGAAAAAAACTACTTTTTTTAAAGTCTATACTTAATTGCGAATCAGGTATTGAAATTGATTATGCGACGGTTAGGTTGACATGAAAGGGTGAAGTTCGAATTATGAGAAATTTATGTTTTGACCTTGTTTTGGTTGTCGAATTTGATATTGTCGGTTTTGGTATGGTAATTGTAGAACTACAGTTAGACTATTAAAAATAAAAAATATAAAAGCTGTGGAATACCTTACATACTGGAAGATATTCCAACAACAGAAGGTGTTCTGCAGTTATTGCGTGTTCACCACATATCATATACTAGGTATGGGAGAGCAAAAACTTTGGCGAACCCTGGTGATTTTGCAGCCAATTTTATGGGCTTATATACCAGCTCTTTACACGCACACAAACACATATATGTAAATAATATGTATGTAAATGTGATGACTAATTGCAATGTATTTTATCGTTGCTATGGCAATGGGTAAAATACAGCATGTGCACTGATAAGCTGGAGTTTGATGTCATCTGAGATGTGAAATATCAATTCGTCACTGTCTAAATATTGCAACATACTTGCCTGAATTTGCAAGTAAGTATAAATAAATATTCAATGAGTTTAATGTTCAGTGCACAAAATTAGTCACCCTGCAGTGACTACTGTCATCAAGAGGCCAAACATCTAACCTCATACAAGTAGTCTAATTTCCAGAAAAAATTAAAAAGAAAAGAAAAATAATTGTTTTAAAATTTCTTCAGTAAGATCTATTGAAATTAAAATGGAAAGAAAAAGTTTTATGGTAAATTAATAATTTTTTACAAAAAATAGAACAGACTTCTAAAAAAACAATAAAAGATGGGCTAAAAAGTGGAAATAATCCTTGTAAAATTCTTACAGAAAGATCTAGTCTAAAGACTGGAATTATTGAAATCAGGGCTCTTTTCCTTTACTATTTAGGCTTTATATAGTCTCAATTCCTTTGATTTTATGAGAAATTTTTTTAACTATCACCGATTCCATAAGGTCTAGATTATGACAGAAATTTTAGAAGAATTTTTTCACTTTTTTGCCGATTTTTTATTTTTTTATTTTTTTAAAGTCGTTATTACTTTTTGGAATAAAATTATTAATTTACCTTAATGATTTTTTGTTGCATTTTACTACAGGAGAAATTTTGAAACAATTACTGTTATCTTTTTAAAACATTTTTACTCTTTTTTGTTTTTTTGAAGTTATTTAGATTTCTGAACATAAAATTTTTTTTAATGATTTTTTGGTTTCTAACGTTAATGGAAATATTATTTTAAAAGTTCTTGACTGTTTTTTATTTAAAGATAACTTAAAAACTATCTTATTGATTTAAAAAAAAAACTGAATGGGACTACCAAGGGATCAACTTCTATCCTTTAAAAAAAAAAGCACCAAAATCGATACCCACATTGAGAAGTTATACTGGAACAAACATAAAAAAAGAACATATACACGGATCGAACTAATGAAATTTCCTTTTCTTGAAGTCAGTTGAAAAAGAATCTGAGTCTCTTGCTTTTGGTGATGTAAGTCAATTTCCTGATAGCTTCCCCTTGAAGGAGTGAGAATGAAAAAGTCTTTTCAAGTTACTTCTCTTTCTTCCCCCTCTTCTCTTGTAATTGCTTATAATACCGAAGCGCTTCGCCAAAATTATTATCTAATGTAAATTACTAAAGAAAAATTTTTATTTTTGATCATCTGGTATTCTTCTGGTCTTGTTAGTCATAATTTGTATAACGCAAGTCTTTGATGGAATTCCTGGAATGTGTTATCTATCAAAAACTGTTTCCAGTTGATGTACAACGTCATGATCTTATAAAAGTTATATTTTTTTCACCAACAGAACATTTTAAGAGAAATAATATCGTAGATAGGCTACATTGTTTGCATTTCATTTAAATCAAAATAATATCTATGGAAAATACGTAGGTACCTTCTTGTATAGCGTTTGGGTCTAATTTGGAGTTGATGTCGACTGGTTTCCTCTCTATTAACATGCTACAGATCAGAAGAAAAGCTAAAATGTGGATAAATAGTAGTATCCAAAGGAGAGGGGGATGGAAACTCGTAGGCTGAATTCAATCTCACAGCTAATATTTAACCAATATGAGTCCAACAAGTTATGATGTGAGGATCACTACCTGCACATTGGCTAGGGTATAAGTAATGCCTATGAGATATAATAAGTCCCAGGTGTATTTGCTGACTTGTTTCACATCGAACAAAATTAATATTTTTACACGAATTTTTAGTCTGTAGGTACCATGTGAAAAGAATTCGATTACCAAATAAAATTCTTACATTCTTCTTACCTTCAATCATAATGAATTGTCTTCGTTGCTCTTTTAGAATTCAGATGCTACAAATGTATCGAAATGAACGTAATCAAAATATTCGGTTTTTTTCAAATTTATGAATATTTCTGGAAGGAGTTAACAATTTTTTTTACCTATTTCATAGGCGTAAAATTTTAAAAACCAAATAATTGTGTTTTAAATTGACCTCTTCTTTTGACATTGGGCGTCATTATACCCAAAATATCCCCTTAAAACCGGCCATGAGTAGGAGATATGAGCCAACAAGGAAATCAAATATTGCTTATTCATCGAAAAAACCAACAGTCATTCCAGCGCATGCCAGACACGACTTCTGGGAAAGGAAGAAAAAGAAAAGACTCTATGAGAAAAATTCATATAATTATATTGAAAATGCCTTGAGAGAATAAAGAGCTGAGTGAGTAAGCAAAGGAAACCCACATGGCACAGACATATTGAGTGTGGAATACCGAAAAATTGAGCAGTAAAAATCATTCACCCCTGAGGTATTCCGCAAATTGGATCAGGCCTATTTGAATTTTGAATCGCAAACTAAGTCATAAACGAGTTATTCGAATGATTTTTTTGGTTGAAATGAGAGATTTGATATTCGATTAATTTTTGTTTGGTATCAATTAGATTTGTTATTCGAGATTCAAATCCTTTAGGTAACGAATCGAGGTTTTCGAATCAGCATTTGATTTTAGTTGTGTTTATGTTTGAACCGAGAATATTGATCAGTAAACATGTGACGTCAATCGTGATAGACCTATATAGTTGTATAGTTTGTAACTGATTCGCAAAAAAGATTCTAATTATTTGAGAGAAATAGATGATTCGTGATTTGATTTTTTTTTTTTTTTAAATGATTGTTTTGTGATTTGAAGTGCCATTTTTGTGATTTGTCAGACCTTGGTTTTTTTACTGCTATAAAATGTTTAATTTAGAATTTTTGATTCTAAAATCCAAGATGGTACTGCAGTTGTTACAAGACGTGAAACAGAGAATGTCCTCTTTTCGCAAATACCAAGACCAATACAAAAAACAAGACTACCAAGGTCTTGGTATTAGTCTTACTTTTGAACAGCATTAGTAATTTCTGCTTTTTGTCTAAATTTTACTCATACTTTGTACCTACTATTTTTTTCTTCTTGAAATTTTGTCAAAATAAAGATGTATACGAGCCTATATTGTTATATGCTTTGTCAACATTTGATGGTTTACTCTTACAACACCCATACAGTAAACAAAAACATTTACGTACTTACACATATTTTCAAAGTTTAAATAAATACAAAAACTAACGTGCTTAGAAACATGAATTGCGTTCCAGAGGGAGTCGAAAGAGAAAATAAAATCTATAATCTCTGTAGCCAGCAAACGAAAAAGCAACGCTCATTGTATCGTCACGTACTGACCGTTTCCGAAAAGAAAAATCTGAAACGTTTTGATAAATAGGCCTTCAAATTCAAAATGTTAACACCTTCGTCCGTATGTCTGCCGTCATTGGTGTAGACGCATTACCAAAACAAAATCTTTACTTCAAAATCAATTTATCATTTTTATTGTCGTTTCAGTTGAAGTCTGACTGATCGCGCGAGCCATTTAACCTTAAAGGATGGAGAAAATTTTTAAAATCTCTATAATTATCACGGGTATTAATATATTGACGTTCGTTTGATTGGTTGCAAGACAACAGTAGGGCGAGTACCATTCTTTTGGCGAAGGTACATGACCTTTGGAATTCGTCAACAATATAAATATTGAGATTGGGAATTCCCATGATCCATTATAATTAATCTAATCAGGTTTCAGATTAACAGTGAAACAAGTTTAGTAAAAATGTATGTTTAATGATTCTCTATCATTAAGGGTTAAACTTTATATGAAACCCAGCGTAATAGACTCTATTCAAAATACAAAATATGTGACATCATGTATGAGTTGATGGACCAAGGGAGAAAGGAATAGGTTGAAATTCATCCTATTCGATGAAGGGTGAATAAAAATGGCTTTGTTTATATCAATGTTTTTAGCTTTACGTAGTTGTGAAATGTGATTGTCTCTATGACGTCATGTCTTTTTTATTTATAATAGAGTATAACACGTAGTCACAGACACACACTGACATACTCAGAGTATGATGATTGCAGCAATAAATGAAACAAATGCAGTGGTCCTCCTCGGTACTGAACTCTTGTTTTTGATCCAGTTATCCTATAAAGTCTAAATTCACATCCACTGAACGAATGGCTGAACAAAACTGTAGTGAGTTAAATAAAAGTGTATAACAAAAAGAGGCACATCATATGGAATGGTGGATTATTAAGTAAAAAACGACTGTAGCGTTGGTGGTGTTATAGATAATTATGTGAGCAAATAAACAAGATAAAAGCAAGGTAAGTATATAATGTGGAATACCTTGTCATGAGAGATATTCACACAAGAAGGTCTTCTACAGAGTTTGGATGTTCTGCCATTTCAGGGAAAGCCAAATCCTCGGCAAACACTGGCAATTTTGTAGCCAGTTTTGAGAGTTTATATACCGAATTTGGCACACACACACAGACACACATACGTACATATACGCATGTGATTATGTCATCTGTTACATTGTTTCTTGCCTCCGTTGAGGTGATAAGAAATGACGCAATGCATTTGGTACTGGGCTGTGACATCACCGAGATTGTTATTAAGTAATTGATCATGGCCTGTGCAATGTATCTTACCTGTACATACATACAGGTACAAACATACAAATGCACAATTGTGTATATGATTTTACATCATAGAGACGATTAATTGCCAGCCTTTGGGCGGCGACTGTCATTGGGGGTGCGAGCCCCTAAAACCTCATACAAGTGATGTCTCCACATATAACTATATAGCAGTTTTCAAATTTTTCTTCGCAATTATCTTCAAAGAATATTTGGCTTTTCATTGAACATATCAAATTAAATAGTAGACTCTCAAGAATAAAATGAGACTATTAACAATAATTTTGATCTCTTAGTAGCTAATATAATAAAAAAAGAAGAAGTTGTCTCAGTTTCACTGTTTTTGAGCCTTTTCATTGGTTGGTTGCATTGTTTGTCCACATAGCTGAACTCTTTTTCCAAGGTGCCACTATGCTGTGACATCAAAAGTAAAATCCCTTTTTTATGGTACGTGAAAAAGGTCTTCCTAATTTAATAAAAGTTATCTAAACATATAGACACTGAGTTCAGTTTCAAGTTATAAGGATCAAAACTTGGTACCTAGTTATACAAGTTAAGAATGCCAGAAGTCCAAAATATTTTATAGATCAGGTTGGTAGCACCCATGGGTGCAATTCTGGCATTTTCCACACCAGCTCGACTATTTGCCAAATTTGAAAATTTGTTTTTTCCCATCAAAAACTTCTGTATATGAAAAAAATGACAAATTTTCCCTAAAATACACAAAAAAAATTTTATCAGGATAGTCTTGCCCTCCCTGAAATTTGAGTTGCCCTAGTTGAAAAAGGAGTGGCACTACTGGCCTATTATAAAAGAAAATTTTCAGTGTTTTCCTTCTTTACTGCAAATCAGTGGGTCTTCAACCTGCAGTCCATCGGCCGCATGTGCCCCACTGAGAAGTTTTTTGCAATCTGCGAAGGAAATATCAAAATATTTTCATTCATAGAGAAACACAAACTGTTTATGTTATGTGGTGAGTTATAAAGAGGTGGATAGTTTTATTTTTGTAAAAGTCCTTAGGCGCAGCTCTGCAGTGCTTCGACTTATGCCATCCCTGGTTTTTTGCTGGAAAATTGTGTAATACTGCACAATTCGTTGTTTTGGCAGAAGCAACAAAAATTACTTTTTTGTTTTTCTTAGGTGTATTTGTGTGACCGTATGAGTAGCGGCGCGTGCCATCGAACATGAGGGAATAATATTGGTGAAATAATATTGTGAAATAATTATGTGGAAATGTCAAATAATTTCGGCTGGCTTATATGTTTATTATATTGATGTTGTTGTCCATTAATGTCCAGCAATAAGCAGGTAGAATCATATATTAAAAATATCGAACTTCGAGACAAAAAAAAAGGAGAGTGGACAGTTATCGTACTGACAACCAAGATCATTTAAGGAAAACTTTTCAGGATGGTACAAAACAAAAATTTTCCCTCGAGATGTATAAAAAAAAAGAAAAACAAGTCCGATGTATCTAGAAGTTTTAATTAAATTTTCATTATTGATAGTTGCCTTAATATATGCAAACCGGAGTACAGTTCTAGACTTTAAAATAAAAATTTTCAATTGCCTACCTGTCTTGAGGATTTAGGGAGAAAAATTTGTGGTAAAAATCTCAGTTTGTCAATTCTAGGTTAGTTTCGTTTGTACGACTCCTGTCCTCTGCATCAGTTCAGCAGAAATTCTAGTGGAAAATCGGACTACGAACATGTATAAAATTCGTGTTTAATATCAACCTTCGTTCTTACTAAGAAAAAAAAAAAAGATAGTTTTTTCATGAATTCTAATAATTTTTTAACATTACCTGTTTTTCGTGAATTTTATATCATTTAGGTATGAGACTGTAGCTTAAAAATGTCGAAAACTTATCTCTTCCATGCATGAAAGAAATTACAAGTGGACTACGTACATATCATGCATTTCATCTCAAGTTTCGCGAAAAATTTGCAAAACAAATACCTAGTAATTATATCCAAGAATCGTATGAATCCTTATACCGACGCCGATTCATCTCTTTGAGCACTTTTTCAGGATCGATTCATAAGTTTTTTAATATTTTTCATACAAGACTGATTTGAATAGATTATTTATCCATTAAATCGAAATCTACTATACCTATATCCTACTTATTTTTAGTACCGACGATTGTACCAGCAGCTATGCAGTATTATAATACCCCTCATAGATTTATATCACCAACCAATAACTCCATAATCGTATTCTAAAAATTACTTGATTTTTTTCTTTCCTCCTCGTTGGGAAAAAAAAAAGAAAGAAGAAAAAATAGAGCCAATACTTTCAACCCTTCACAATTTTCTACGTCCCATTAAATGATTATTTTTTTTTTCTATTTTTCCCCCCTCTTTTGCCAGTCTCTCCCTTATTCCGCGTGTACTCCAGAAACAGTAAATTAATTTGGTATTTATAATTTATAAAATAGACTAGTATCGTAAATTTTATAACGTTATTTCATACACAAAGCATCTTTGTATATGAATAAATATTTTTCTACACGCAGACGAGAAAATATATTTTATTCGCCTATAACGATCAAACGGTTATTTAATTCAGTATAAGCAAAGGGTTAAGAAACGTATCAAAAAGTTCATGTAGACTAGGAGTACATATATCTATACATATTGAATCTAGCTAGGGTTAGGGCAATTTCATTTAAATAAAACGAGATTTGTAACCTTTTTTTCCCTTTCTTTTTCAATCTCTTCTATTTTTTTTTCTTCTATCCATAGTTTACTCACGATTAAATCCCCAAGTTAATGCAGTTATGGCCCACAATAAAAAAATAAAATAAAAATACATGAACACACAATAAATAACTAACGAGATCGAAAAAATGTAGATCAAATCACGACCAAGACGGTCATCTTTCAACCGAAAAAAAAAAGAAAAAAGATAAACTAAGGTAAATTTGAAAAGAATGATGGGCTATGGTACAGTTACTCGACACCGAAGTTAACATACGCTGACAGAAGAGTAATACTTTATATTGGGTTTTATAACAGATGTTCCAGCTTCGTTGTGCCATTTTCGACATTTTCAAGGAAAACGAAAAATACTAGAATGGGAAATAGAATAAAAAAAGGGGGAAAATAATGAAAAGAATTATGAACGGATTATCAAGTAAGTTAGGTACCTATATTCGAATTTCAAAGTTGACCGCAAAGTAGATAAGGTAAATTTTACAATAGGCATAGGGTGGAAATTTGAGCCTGTGGTCGAGGAAATGGTCAAAAAAGTGATGACATACCTATATATTCTATCTATTGTGTAAAGTAAAGACATAAACACTGTTTTTTGTAGTATTTTTTTCGATATCTGTTTTCATGATGCGCAAAACTGGACTTGGTATTGTGGCCTCGACGGTATAGAGACTAGGATCAGAACCACATCTATGGTAACAAGATCAAACCTTGAGAGTGCATAACTGAAGGTAAAACTTGAAAAATATGAACAAACTGTGAAATATTGATTACATACCTTAATACGTAAATAATTTGGAATAAGCTTATTTAGAATTAAATTTTTCCGGTCATATTTTGAATCATATGAATTGCAAGCTGAATTTAGCCATATTAGTAATTGTAGGAAGTTTAAGTAAACAAAACTTGAGCTAAAATTGAGACCAACACCTAGGGTAAAGACTTGACTATACACGATCGAAACCATGACCATGACAATCGTGGTTTTACTTTTATTCATTGTTAGTTTGTGAATGTTTTTGTTTACCTAAAGTTAGTCTTATTGTAAAAGATGATTTGGAGTGATCGAATAAACTTTAGTGATTCTAATCATTTATGGCCTTCTGAGGTGAAAAAAAAAAGTGTAGATTCGACTAAACAGGTAGATTAGTTATATTTGATCGATAATTCATTTTTAATAATCGACCTGGTCTCTTTGTTTTTCGTGATCTAATAATCGATCAGATTTTTTGCCACGATTTTATTTTATTTTGTTATTGCCATAATTTTCCGTTATTTCAACTTTATTTAAAGCTCTATTCAGATTCTAAACAGCAAATTCGAAATCTAAAAAACTCTAGCGCAGCAAGTAATGCTAGAAAATGTAGGTTTTTCTAACCAAAGAAACATTAAATAAATAATTGAATATTTGACAAACGTTTCCGCCCCTCATGGTGATTCTACCCCTTTTTATATACCCCTGAAAACAAAAGTTTTTGCAATAAAATGTTTGAAAGTTTTCAAACCTAAAATTCTTGCGCTTCTGAAAAATATGTAAAAGTCTAAAATAGTATAAAATTTTACGCAAAAAGTTTTACTGAGTGTGGGGATTAGACCATTACTCGTATGAGGAAATAGGCTCGGCCTATCGACGACAGTCGTCACCTTTGGTGACAATTATTCGTGCCTTGCACGTTAAACCAAATATAAATGTATGTTCGTTTGTACTTGTCTATTTTTGCAGATAGACAAGTTACAAATCTTGGACCATGACGAATCGATAGATAACAATCTCGGCAATGTCACGGACCAATACGAAGATGCATTCTCCGTACCTTACCATTGCCATAGCAACCGTAAAGTACAAATAAATTATCTACACTATACCTATGTAAATATTACATAGGTGTGTATGTGTGCGTGTAGGGAGCCGGGTATATAAGACCAGAAAATCATAGACTAAATCACCAGTGTTTGCCGAGGTCTTGGCTCCCTTATACCTTTCTGGTATTTTGGCATAAACACGCAAATTGTTCTGTTGAACACCTTCTTTGTTGGTTTTACTTTCCACGACGTAAAGTATTCCACACTGAGAATAGAATTTTCCGGAGGAGTGATCAACAGGCGAGAAAATCATGAAAACTATTGTAAAGGATTGTTTAAAACGTCTTCGGAGGCTAAGGGAGAGTATCAACTTGAGAGGCGATAAGTATTTAACTGTATACAGTTTGCCTTTTAATACAATAAACCTCCAAGCGGAAAAATATTATTTTCATTTTTTCCTGAGAAAAAGTGGGTGGGAATGTGGCGGACCAATAAGTCTGCTACTTTACCTGTACAAATATCTGTATAATTAAATATGAATTCCTGGGGTCGTGAAACGAAAAAAAAAACCTACCCCTAATCGTGGAACTTAATACCAAGTCGATAAACATTAATATGTAGATTTTCTTCGAGAACCTGCAGAAAAACGAAAAAACAAAGTGAGAGACCAAAAAAACATGAGAGACAGGAAAAAAAGTCGAAAGAAAAAAAAAAGATAAATTCAAAGCCCAGAAAAAAATTCTCGCTACGCCACTGCACTATCATGTTCGTCCTATAGCCAATGTAGGTATAACCGCTTAGGTATCCGTTTATATAGAACAAAATTTTGTTCTAAATATTGTACTTTACTCTGTTTGTATTGATCAAAGAGAAAATGCGCGTGTAAAAAAAAATGATGTATCTGGTACTTACAAAAAAAGATGTTTAAACATTTTACTAGTCCAGAGTGAAAGGGTGGAGGGATGAAAAAAGATCATCCTATACTGCCCTAAATTTATATAAAAATTTTCTAATTCACGTGTTTAAATTTCTACGTTAAGTCGATGTGGATGCAGATGAAATTTTTTTAAACAAATTTTGATTTAGTACTTGATTCGAGGAGATCTAGTAGAGAAGTTCAAAATGAAGTCAGTGTCATTTAATTACATTCATTTTGGAGAAACGTATGGTTACTGATATCCTAGCATATCTATATTTTTCGATATATGGTATCTACCTACTTTATTCCTAAATTGAGACATTTTGGAAAATACTTTTACCAAAATTTTTCAATTTTAACCAATAGAAAAGATTAATGTCTTCAATATTGAGCTCATTGCTCAAAACAATTATTGTAAAAATATTGCTGCAGGTCTGTTAGTTTCTCAAGTCCAAACTAAGTTCATCGTGGAAATTTACGTAAATTGGTCAGATTTTTTCAATGATTCCCCATTAACAACTCTGAATAATAATCCATGAATACTGAAAATTTTGTTCAGAGGAAATGGCTGATTCGACAAAACATACTTAGCCATTTTCGTTTTATTTCCCTGCATAAATACTTGCAAAAATGGCCTACAATTTATTGTATGTTTTTGTTTTTCTTTCGTTCATTCTGTTGTCTCTATATAGGTACGTACTCTTGCTGGACTCCAAGTTAGATTAGTTTGAAACACATAATAAAATGGTTGAGAAAATATTTTCGTAAACGTATTTGAAATTGACCAATGGGAACTGTCGAACAAACATCATTAAAGACCATTTTCAAATTGGCTTTGGTTCATTAAATAAAGTAAATAATTATGTAAGCCAAACGGTATACATAATCACAAATAGTGTATTTGACGAACCTCATTCGTTGTAAATTCATATCGACATATAGTAATGTTAATTACGTAGTTTTTAAAACCTATCGTTAGTGCTGGCGGTGACATCCACATTAATTAGCAATTGTAAGGAACGTGTAAATAAACGCTTGTTCCGTCATCGTTACGCATCTATTTTTTTTCAGCCATTTTGTGTGCTCGGAGGTGAAATGCCACATTTTTATAGGTGACATCGACGCACCCTCTGTTTATAAGCAGATAACCGGTTTATCTTCTGAACGATGCGGTGCGTTGTTAGGATATGCAATATGCTCGACTTTTCCTGTATTTTGTAGTCGATTTGGACAATTTTTTGAATTGTATTTCAATTTTTTTTTCCAGGTTTTTATTGTTCTATAACATCTAATAAATTTTATAATCTAGAGGAATCAATTGATTTTAATTTTAATTGATAGGTAGGTACATTGGTTTTCGAATTTTTGAAATTTGGTGTGATTTTTGTAATTGAGTCTAGAACTCCTCATCCATTATCTATCAATTGAGCAGTAGTCACCTAATTTGTGTTATGTTTTTGACGCAATATGGGGCTTCACTTGTACTAATTTTATTTCTACTTCCGAAAGTTATGAGCAATATTCACCTAGAAATCTGTTCAAATTTTAAAAATTTTTGTTAGGGTATTTTTTCATCTGATTCTTATTTTCTATTAAATATGTATTTATATTGGCAAATATGCCAAATTATCAGCTTGCAATTATTGGAAACTATTTGCGAACATTTTCAGTCATTTAACGAACATTTAGGATTGTTAACCACAATTTGCAATTATAAGCAACCGTTTGAAATTATTTAAAATAATTTTAAATAATTTAACAATCACCATTTTGAACAATTTTCCATCATTTATGATCATTTAGAAAGACCATTCTCGATTATTTGTGATCATTTGCGATCATTTTTAATCATTTTCAATAATGAGATACCTTTTTCAACTGTTTGTGGTCATTTTCAATCATTTAGCGAACATCTTCAGAGTTTTGAAATCATTAGCAACTGCTTGCAAATATTAGCGATCCTTTGTAACTATTTGAAATCGCTGGCGACCATTTACGACCACATCCTCAACGACCATTTGCAAAGATTTGCAGAGATTTGCGAACATTTGAAATTTTTTAAGCCCATTTCCTACCAATGGGATCATATAATTATTCGTGATCATTTGTAAATAAGAGTACTCGTATATGCGATCATTTTCGACCATTTTCGATCATTAGTTACAATTTGCGATCATATATGACCATTTGCGACCATTTGTAACTATACGCTATCGTTATAGCTACTATTTGTAATCGTTCACAATCATTTTTGATTATTCAATTACTATTCACCATTATTAACGATAATTTGCGAATATTTGTTATTGCATGTAGGATAGCCTACTAAGAGGTTAAAAAAAAATTTAGGTCAGAGATGGTGGTCTGGTGGATGGATTAAAAAAGAAAGTGAGGTAGGACGAGAAAGTGAGAAGAAACAAAAACCTTATTCCAGGCAGATTTTAGGATGGATAGCCTCCACTCTGCCTCCACTGAAGGACCGCCACTGAGCTAGTTATTGAAATCAAGCTATTGAAGTTGCTATTTTCAACTAAAAAAGCCTCAGAGATATCAAAAACTGATAATTATCTATTTCAGAAATAATTTCAACCATCATATTGGTAAGAAAGTTTTATCCATCCATCCTATTTAAGACCAAATGATTCCAAACAGAATTTTTCTAGCTAAATATTCTAGCGTGTAGCTGGTACCAGTTAGAAAAGGAATAAAAATACTGCTTCACTAGGGAAACAGATTTAAAAAAATAAATGTCGTAAGAAAGTGTCAAAATCCTAGTACTGTATGTTTCGTCAGGAAACCATGTTTTTAAATGTTTTTATAGGTAAAAAATACGTTTTTGAAAATGGCGAAAATTTTGAAATTCTGGGGCAGTACGTTCCGCTGGAAGAGCAATGTCTCAAATGATGAATATTTCAAAATTTTCACCTGCAAGATTTGTCAGAGAAGAGTTTCATTTTTTCGAAAAATTTAATTTCTGTAATATTAACACTTTTTATTTTTTCCTTTTCAAAAAATGTATATTAAAAAAATATTAGGTTTCAGCTGATTTCCGCAAAACAAGTTCTGTTGCAACAGATAGATTTGCCCTAGAATTTTGAAATGCTGAGTTGAAAACTGCGGTTCCTCTAGGAGAACTTTCAGCGCTAGAATTTTGACCTTTTCGTAAGTTTCGAAACCTGCTTGCCAAGGCTTGCTGCGTTGCAATTTTTAATTCTAGGAAATCTTTATGCATACGAATTGTTTTTTGTTGGATTTCTACCAGCCCGTTTTATGCCGGCCCATCGTGAAAAATCCGATTACCTGACTGACTACAGTCCATCCCCAAGGTATGATGGGGTTAAAATACGATGTTAAAAGTTGAGACAGAATTTATGAATTTTAGAAATTTTTGTCTATGTCTATCTGTGTATCTGTTTGTTTGTTTGTTTGTTTGTTTGTTTGACCGAAATTGGCGTAAAACAGACTGAGATTTTTTCCCTAAAACACTGTTACCTGAAAAAAAAACAAAAAAAAAAACAGAACGCGTTCCCAATTTTTCTGCATTTTGTTTTATCCGAATTTGTTCCGTAAAACTGAAGAAAATATGATTTTCCTCTTGAAATAACTTTTCTTTCTTCATTTCATTAGTGATATTTTTATTTGGTTCATCATACATTTGTCGCAAATTTCAGATTGAGCACGTTTACAAAGTCCCAATTCGTTTCATTTAGATTTAAATTTACTTGATCGTTCGGACCCGCCATTGGCATTGGCTAGTCTCAAATATTTTCACAAACGTTTCATTCAGTATAGACCATTCAAAACTTCGGCAGCACCAAATTCATCTCATCTGATTATATTTTGTTAGGCGCATCCGGGCGACTAAGAATACTTGAGACCTATCATATCATTCATCGGCCAACTATCGCGTGTACTCCAAACAGCGATCAAGGAGTGACAGACAGAGCCGAAAATCACTTTTTTCTCTTTCATCGTGCAAAAAGATGGAACGCCGTCACCCAAAAACTAACACAAACTTCCGTGGCTACTATATAATAATATATTAATAATATATATATATATATACACCTATGCGTTTGTTAAAAATCTAATATACTGCCTGAAAATGTCACCGTATGCCCAATTCTGCGACACATCCGCAAACAAAAAGCCGTCCCAAAAACTGGCCACTTTTCCACCTCGAGTGTTGTTTTTATTTATTCGTATTTATATTTTCTTAACTGCTGTCGTCCGCTTTTTCACCGTCGGTTCGCCTTTCTAATGGGCAAAATGCGGTACTTAGGGACACGAAACAGAGGGAGTAAGAAGGGGAGACAGCAAGGCGACGAGACAGACGGATAGATGGAGTGAAATTTTCAATATAGTCCATTCGCGAACCCATCATCGACGAGTGAAAATATTATTTTTAGTTGTCTCGCACAAGTACCTCTGAAAAAGAAGATCGACTATCACCCAGTAGCGGCAACCTCCAAAAAACGTGATGACGAACGTCGGCTACCACAGAAATAGACAACGGAGACGGTAGAAAATAGAGGAGAAAAAATGGCGTACCACCACCCAAATTCAATGCATAGATGAAAGTTGATGGAAAAGGAAAAAGAAAAAAAAAAAAAAACAGAATAAAGAAAACGGGTACACACGCACATTCGATGAGACTAAATCGTGTTTATTAAATAATGCACGACAATAACAATGAAAACAGTTCGTATACATATATGTACCTACATATAGCCTAAGCTATATATACAGTTCTTTTTTATCCCTCACTCTCTTATCACTGTCTCTTTCTCACTACCTTCGGTATCGTCAATTTCTGTTACTCTAACTCACTTCTTTTTTTTTTTCTTTCTTTCTTTTTTGTACCCCTGTAAAAAGACAGATGCTGCCGGTTGAATGAATCGTTGATGGTGCGCGAAGCTGAAAAACTGACTTCGGTCACCAGCCTATGATTGCCTCTTGTTTTGCTCTCCCTCTTTTTTTTTTTGACTCTCTCTTCACTCTTCGATTTTTTTTTTTTTTCTTTCTTTCTTTCTTCACTCTACCGTACCAATTGCCTATTCATTACTTTATTTGTTGTCACAGCCGTCGTCGTTGCTGATTTTGTTGTTGTTCAATGTTTTTCCAAACACGGGACCGCACAATCAACCACAGCTAGTTTCCCCCCTCTTTTTCACTTTTTTTTTCCCACTCTCATTTTGTCCTTTTTCTTTTACTCATTCGACTCTTTTGTTGCATGTCTGTACGAATGTACTCTTTTTATGCGTTTTTAAGGTCGGACATTGGGCTGAATTTTGGTTAACGTTGATCGGACTGGTAACGTGCATCAGTCATTATAGAGGGAGGGAATACATTTTGTTTAGTGATCAACAGTTAGTCTTATCTTTGGGCTTTGCCAGGTACTTCGTGGGATATAAATGAAAAATCTACCTTTTTACTAAACGTAGAATTCATTTATTGCTTCGTAATTCCATCCGAAAAACTGTCGTCAGAAATTTAATAATTAGTACCGAAATGGGTTAAGAATTCGCAGGACTCGGAGAGGCCGGGGGTTTGAGGGTGAAGTTTTGGATTCGAGGAGGCTGGGGTGTTGGAATGAAATCACCCAGTAAGATGGAAAATTCCTACACCAGCAGTGCACGTGTCTCAAGTCGAGGATTTAAGGAGCTTAAGGGGATTATGAGTAAAATCTCGGACTCAAAGAGGTCGGAGAACTTGGTGGTGGTGTTTTCTAGCGAGATGGAAAGACTCTGGACTTCGAGAAGTAGTTGATTTGGGGTTGAGTTCTCCAGTAAGAGACGAAGCCCCAAGTATTTAAGATCGAAGGTAGCAGTTTCTGGTAAAATTGTCCAGCAAGGCTGTTGGCATTTAGTTCAGGACTCAGAAGGATGGTTTTTCCCAGGTTCAAGAAATATGTTCTGTTCCTTTAATTTCATTCGATATTTAACTTGGATTTAAACCGGAAATGCTTAAACTCTTCGGTCTGAAGATACCTTGCCTATGTGACCGTTGCACGGCGATCGACTTTGTTTAATATTCAATTCGAATCTTCGAGCACGCCTGATTTAAACTGAGACAGTGAGGGGACTGGGGGGGTAGCAGTTCACTGAAAAGTTGCAAAGCAATGTGCTTTTGTCAATTTTCCAAAAATTTATGTTGAAAATAATTCTGGAATACAATCATGTGGTGGTGTAAATGTTACAAAAATGATACACAACACAGTTTAACTTTTATAATGGTGTAAATTATATAAAAATACTAAGTGTTGTTTAGTATATGAGTGAAAGTAAGAGAATGAATATACAGAATATGTTAGGGTAAGAATGAAAAGAGTTAGTTTGAGTGATTTTATACATTGTGTTGTGGGATTTATTTCTAATTGGTCACAATAATATAAGTCATAATGATTTAGTAAATAATGTACCTATATATGAAAATAAGAGGATTATAATATGAAGGAAATGTATTCTAGGGAATAGATGATATCACTAAAAATTAGTCAGAAATAAGTAGTAAGAGGAAATGGTGATGTCGCTGGACAAGTCATGACATCACAAAATGACATGATAGTTCATGAAGGAAACCGCATGAAAATATAATTGAAATGTACTTGTGGAATATGAGAATAAGTACGAAATAATTATAGGAGAAATAGAAATGATATGGAAATATCAGTACAAACCATTTCTTCTAAACTCAATTAAGTAAAGCAATTACTTTGGGCCTAGTTACGAGAATTATGAATTTTGGCATAAGAAAACTATGTTAAAGGTGTCGAAAATATCGAGTGAATGAATGGTTGTAGAAGAATATTCAAACATTATTTCTTTTATGAACATGTTTAAACCCTACGTGGGAACCATTGTACTGTGTTGAGAAAGAAAAATTTTCTTGTTACTTTCAGCAGTGGCGTGACTAAGTGCTGTAACAACAACTCCATTTCATACAGGGAAATTTACGGCGGTACTGGTTCAATTCCTAGAGCAGACAGCTCTACACCTGATTTTTGGGCTGATTTGTTTCTTATATCATCTGGAAGGGCAACTTTTCGACTTGTGCCCCTTTTGATCGTTGTTAGTACTCTTGAGAAATTATTATGTGGTGTTCAACACCTTCTAATTTAGAGAGAAAATTTTATCGAAACTGGTATCAGTTTAGTAGTTTTCAGAGATAACTTTGCAGAGATATGGAGTATGTACGAACCAAGTATGACCGAGATCGAGTACATGAGGCGACTTTTAGCTGACTGATACGTAATGACTGATACTCAAACAATGGCTCACAAAAAACGACAAAAAATGTGCACACAATGCTGCTAATTCTCCAGTCATGGCTGTATGCTTCAGTTAAGGCTAGTGGTAGATTCAGGATTAGCCGAAACAAGGGGGATGAATCTGAAATTTTCCTGTTATTCATTTAAGTAGGTATCGATAGTTCTCTAATCTCTAGAAATAGTTCATTTTATTTATGTGTATTTTGGTACCCCATGAAAGGGCTATAGCACTCGTAGCCTCCTTGGATCCGACACTGGTTGAAGCTCTCTTGGAGCTAAGCCAGTTACGTTTTTTTGCTGATTCGTTGAAGAGTTTGGTCCGAAAATGGAACCCAATTTGAAGAGTGGATCTCTTCACTGTTCCTTTTTCAATTTGTTATTGGTTGAATTTAACGTTAGTGTGTTAGATGCTTCAATAAACTTAAACACGTTTTTTAAGTTCCGACTTCGAATTTTGCCGAAGTTCTTTTCATTGCAACCAATCTCAGCTGCTCACTCACCAATTAAACTGGGAAAAGAAATGGCAAGTGGTTACCTCTGAAACTGTTATCTTATTTCTTTGTTGACAACATACACACAAAATCCCTGATATTACTTCAACGAACAATTTTCAATCAGTCCCCATTAAAACAAATTCTTATTGGTCCTTTTAAGATACATCTGTCACCGAAAGTCCGACCAACGCATCGGAGACATATTCATTCGAACATTTGTTTGGGTGATTCTGTGTATGTGTGTGTTGAGAAGTTATCCATAATATGTCGTTTCATTTTTATTCTCAAAGGAATACACACGTATAGGGTTATTGGTGCGAATGAGCGAATTTGACGGCCTAATAAAGCTTTATTTTGCACTCGCACACATCAAAATGCACACACGAAAATTAAATGATTCAACATTTCAACGGTTTAATCGGAAGTTGTTGGTTTGTTAAGTCAGTACAGGATAGGAGGGTTCTGTCAAACAGAATTTTTTTTCTCTTTTTTTTTTTCTTGGTGTTTAAATAATATAAACGCGACGTGGAATATCATGAAAGGATGATAAATTATGGGAACGGGAGTAGTGTGGTGAGAGGAAACTGGCTGGATTTAAGATACTTAGTGTGGTTTTTCTTTTTTTTTTTGTTTTGGGAATAACTTTCTATGGTATGACTTATAAAGGCCTTAGCCGCTAGTCTGTTTAATGTCCATAAGACAGTAAAATACGTTGTCACACTCCTCTTCACCAAAATGTAACTGTCTGGCAACCATCTCAACTCCAGCGCCCTATGCGCTGTTGCCAAACATACTGCGCCCAGTGAGTGCGCAGTAGCTCGTGTGTGTATATCACGATATTACTAACATCTTCGTTTGATTCAAATAGGCCTTATTTGCAGGTTTGCTTCCAAATCGAAGTGGGGTGTATTATTAACTTGTCAGGGGGGAGGAGTTTTATGAATAAAGTAAGTGAAATTTGTTATTACATGTGATGACATGAAATTTGTCAAATGATTTTCTTCCTCATGTTTTTTTGTTTCTATTGATGTACATCTGGAAATCTTCCAATAATCTTATATCTTAAATAAATTTTTGTGTTTTTATGAATCTTAAGTAATTTTCAGTAAGACCAGAAAAATCATATATGTGTAGTAGAATTGAAGTATTTTCTGGAAGGCTCAAATGGTATTTGTTTGGTTTCACAATCTTTGTTGGGTTATGAAACTAAAACCATGAATAGTATATTGTGTAACAAGTGTGTAATCTGGGCTATTTTTTTTATCAAGTGTTCACCCAGTTGGAATAGCCTACCAGAGTACTTGCAGCATATCATAATTTTTGCGACTAACGTAAAAAAATTTTTGCAACATGTGCACAAAAGAAAGAGTTTTACATGCATGTATCGAGAATGCAAACAAACAAATTTTTGGCTTGTGAAGTAGACGATAATTTTTAAAATCTCTCGCGCATCCACATCCTGTGTGAGAGTGTGAAGTACTTTACATACTGTTGTGCACCTCAATCCTGCGCAACAGTTTGTAAAATTTGAACCTATAAGCATTTTCATGTTATTATTTACATTATTTCGTGCAAAACTATTCGTCAAATTGCCACTGCAATCAAACACAACATTTTGATTTTCAGAAAACTTCTCAAATGATTCCTCAGCCTTTAATTAAGTTAGAGAGCTAGGATTGTAATGATCAAAAGTGGATAAAATTTAAAAAATTTCTATATAATTTTCTAATTATCTTTAGTTATTTGACAACAAAATAAACCATAAAAAGGCTAATTTATGGGAGATTTGCCTTTGTTTGGAATCTAGAAACTTCTTCTCTTTCCCTCAATGATTCCTCAGTTGCTATTTAAGCTAGAGAGCTGAAAATGGTATCTCTGAAAAGAGAAAAAAATTTTACCGGAATTTATTTTTCGTTTAATTTTTTAATCATCTTTAACAATTTAAAAATAAATGAATGAAAAAAATGCAAATTGATGGAAAAAATTTTTTTGAAATCCAGAAATCTCTCTTCTTTTACTCAATGATTCTTCAGCCGCTGTTTAAGTTAGAAATCTGGGATTAATACTGCTAGAAAGAGGAAAAAATTTAATTGAAACTACTTTCCCGTTAATTTGTTAATTGAAAATAATGATGATGATAATAAGTGTACAAATTTAAGAAAGCATTATGTACGATACAAAAATATCGTTACACACGGTTTGATGACTTTTTCACACGGTTTGGTGACTTTTTCACACGGTTTGATTTATTTCTCGCATTTTCAATTTTATTTTCTGGTAAAGCCGCGGGAGGCAGGGTGCGTTGCAGTTTTTGTGGTTAAAACTAAGAAAAGTAAAATTATTAACGAAGTTACGTATTCATTTATTAAATCTAAAAAGAAAAATTGTTTTTATAATTAGAATTTGTTCCATTTTTTGGAGGATTGGGTTTTTCAGAGTGTGTGACGCACACGTAAAGTAGGTGATCGCTACAAATTTGATTTTTGCTGCATAAGCCGAAGGCGAGTGTTGCAAATCACACCAGTAGTAATCACCTATTTTTCATATTTGTATTACAGTAATAACTAGGTATTTATTAGTAAACTAGCTTACGTACCTTATTTATAGATAAATTATTTAAAGTTTTAGACGAGTTCTTCGTAAATTTTTAGGAATTCACGTAGCTAAGTAAATTTTGTCTGTGTGTAGATTCCTTCAATGTTCTTTGAAATTAATACAGTTTCCGTTCTCGAAACTGTTCTTTCATTACTTCACTCACTGATTTCAGATTAAGAAGTCTAATCATATTACGCTTCATGCAGAGTTACATTCCTACGGAGAAAATATTTTCTAATATAATTATACTCTGCGTTGTCTCCGAAAATTGTGGGACGATTGAAATTTTTCGAAATCATCGATTTCAATCACATTGTCAGATTTAATTTGGAAACAGCGTTTCGGCTACCTTTGGCCAGAAATCATCAATGATTTGTCGCTTCCCTCGACACTAATATTGGCCAAATATTCCTCGTGTGCGCTTCGCCATACCGGAATAAGAGCTTACAATTATAGCCACTTTCTATCAATGCGGGTCACGTTTGCCTTAAATTCTATTTCACAAAATTGGAAAGGGTTGTTTTGGAGATTGGTGGACAAACCTCTGATGGAATATGTATTCATGTTTTTTCAATTCGTCCAAGAAAGGGTGAATGTGGAATCGTCCGCTTTCTTAATGAACACAATAGACAGGGTCGTGTGCATTTGGGTACCCTTCGTGTTAGTCTTAAATATAATTTGCCAGCAGTAAGTACCTACACCATTGATTTGTGTTTAGGCTGAAACCCCGATCGCACTAATCACATATTATTAGAAGGGTGAAAATAGTATTTTTGGCTGTATGCTAATTATGAGGAACACGTACAGTACGTTGATTCAAAAGATTAATATGTTATATAAATTATTAATGTGTAGAGATTAATGTTGGTCAAGCTTGTACATTTCGCTTTAATTAAAAAAGAATAATACAATATTTTTCTGGTTGTAACATATTTTCAATCGATATTTGTAAATTAATGCGCGTTTCATAGGCGCCTAACTTTTCAAAATGGACGTGCGGCGAGCCGAAAACTTTTAACTACTGAAATTCCCCTCCGGTAAAACAAACTTTTTCGTTCATTGTATTTTAGTCTTTAAACCAGGGAAATAAATGAAATGAAAATAAATTATTCATAATTTTTATTTATTTATTTATTTATTTTTTTATAGCAGAAACATTTTTTCGTTCAGTATTTTTTAATACAAATTTATCAATTATATTGTCGGCATGGATATCAATGGACACCTCACGGTACATATTAAGAAAAGCGAAATCATTAAGTCTTCTTTCCAACATTGTACCTACTCTGAAGATATGTTTTGGGGCGCCTAAGTAAGGAAAATGATCGTTCATTCGTGCAAGTACTGATTGGAATGGTTAATAAAATTAAAACTAATCGCTTAACGTTAATGAATACATGGGATAATGCTGATTTTTTTTTTTCAAAAATGAAACGACATGGTTCAAATTTTTTAAATTTATACCGCGTGCAACACAGTTTAAAAGTATATTTCTGTGTAAAATTAAACGATCCGGGTTTTCAAAATGATTAGGATACAGCTTTAAAGCATTATTTACATCTTCGTTCTTATTAATTCAGAAATTTTCAGGAGAAATAAGAGAAGAAACAGTTACATCATTAAACCTTTCATTCAAAGATGCAAGAGTGTGATTTATTATTTTTAAATATAATACTTTGAACTGTTCAGAAGCATAATTGGAGTTGTACTATGTTTTAGGGTGTTCATCTAATTTTTTTGGAAGTTCATTAAATTTTGTGTAGGTATGATAAAATTATGGAAAAAATCGGCAATTTCAATTTTCTACCTTCTAAAGAAAAAAGAGGTGTAACAGTTCAAGAATATCATGAAAATTTAATACAGGGTAAATATGCAAATGGACATCTAGTATAATAATATATTCATCTATGGTCTGTTGATTGAACATAAATAAATTCTGTATTTTGCATCCAAATCATTAAAAAAGAAAAACCTGTGTGCTTATGTGTGGCAGTGCCACAGATGGCAGCTTCTATGTGTGGCAAGAACTTCTCGACACACATGGATTAGGCGCCAAAGATGCGTTTAATGGTTTTAAATTTGACAAAGAAAGAGACTTGCTACTAATTATAACTGCTTCACCACTTTATAGCCTATTTGACTAATTTGACTGACATAAAGATTTCGAGTACGAAATTGGTGTTATTTGAAAAATAGACTATGTAAGGAAAAAAGCTGAATTGTATATTTAAATTGATTTTTTTCAAATTCTATGTAATTTGTTTATTCCAAAATGAATAGGTACCTAATATGAAGATTTTTAACTGAATTCATTTCATGTTTTAAGGAAGTAAACTTCAGCTACATTGCTTCAGTTGTTTAAAAGACGAAAAATTTTTCTAGAGTGAAAGGAAATTTTGGTTATTCTATGCTTAATGTCAGTTTTATTGTCTCTCGTAACAACATAAGTGAGTTAGTATTTATAACTCATAATTACTAAGTACGTTATAGGAAATTATGTTAAAAAAAAAAAATCTCTTTCCTTCAAGTATGCCCCAATATCAAATTTCATCGAAGGTTTCACCCATATCAGATAAACCTTATAATCAGCCTAATTTTGGCCTATTTGTATTGTTTAAATTTCAAGTAACAATAAAACTAAATCTAATTCGAAAATTTTATACCAAGGTTCCGTTTTTGAAGCAGATCTACAGGTACTTATATTAATTGGTAACTAAACGTTTAATCATCTCATGTGCTATAACTATGCGGATTGCGCTGCAGGCTTTTTCATAAAAATTTAAAAACACAAAATTATAATGGCTCTGTTTGATAGGATTACACTAACTCACACCAACCTACACCAGTAGGGATATTCCACAAATATTCAAGTAAAACTTGACACAAAGTCACATAACATTCCTACATTTGTGGAATCATCCTCCTGGTGTAGGTTGGTGTAAATTGGTTTAGTCCTATCAAACAGAGCTATAGTCGTCCTGACAAGGTAGGTAATTGATAGCGAATGTAGAATAAAGGAATTGCAATTATCTGTTTTGCTATTTGTACATAAATTTTTTCCATCAATTAGACTTTGAGAAAAGGTAGATGGTTTCTTTTAGGTGATATGTATACTTCATACATATGGATTTTTCAGCTATTGCATTGAAATAAATAATAGAAGAGAAATAAAAACAAAGAGAAATATGAGAAAATAAATCCACGTACTGAACAAAATAATAAATTTTACATGCATGAATGTAAACAAACGAATTTTTCGACTGTGAAGTAGACGATAATTTTACAATCTCTCGCTCATCCAAATCCTGCGCAAAAGGGTGTAAAATATTCGAATATATAATCATTTTGATATTATTGTTTAGTTATTTAGAAAAACTATTCGTTAAGTTGCCAATCCAATTAAACACAACAGTTCAATTTGAAAAAAAAAACATCTCAAATGATTTCTCAGCCTATAATTAAGTTAGAGAACTGGGATTTGTAATGATCAAAAGTGGATAAAATAAAAAAAATATCCATATAATTTTCTAATTATCTTTAGTTATTTGACAACAAAATAAACCATAAAAAAGCTAATTTATGGGAGATTTGCCTTTGTTTGGAATCTAGAAACTTCTCCTCATTCCCTCAATGATTCCTTAATTGCTATTTAAGCAAGAAAGCTGAAAATTATATCTCTGAAAAGAAAAAAAAATTTACTTAAATTTAGTTTTTGTTTAATTTTTTAATGGTCTTTAACAATTTGAAAATAGACTAATGAAAAAAATGCAAATTGATGAAAAAAATTTTTTTTTGAAATCCAGAAACCTCTCTTCTTTCACTCAATGATTCCTCAGCTCCTGTTTATGCTAGAAATCTGGGATTAGTACTGATGGAAAGAAGAAAAAATTTACTTGAAACTACTTTCCTTATAATTTGTTAGTCGTTCTTAGCTGTTTGAAAATAAACGAAAAAAAAAAAACGGAAGATAATGGAAAACCTGCGATTTTTGTCTTTTTTCAGCTATAATTTTCAAAATTTATTTCCTTCATAAGTTTTTTTTATTGGGATTGGGAGTGATTGCTATACTTTTTTTTTGTGCATTAGTTGCAAAAACTATGGTATGCGACAAGTGCTTGTGGGCTATTTTAACTCGTGTCATGTTTGCAACAATCGCCTTCGGCTCATCTGCAAATTCTTCACACTCGGTAAAAAAATAGCCCACCTTACGCAGTTGTCACACAATATACTGCATCACTAAAAGTAAAAACAGTCGTCTGCCGTATCATGAGTAGCAAAAAGATAGGTAATCGGACCTTACTAGAAGTAAAATGTTATATTTCAGAACATTTGATTTGCGTAAGTAATAACCTTTCTACAATCAGCTAAAAAAGTTGAAAGCTCCACTGCCTTCTGATATTGAAATATAGCATTAGCAACTTTCCCTAACATTGATTACTTGAAAATCTTCGAATGTCCCAAAGAATGTTCTTTGAGGCTACAGATAATAGGTTTAAAAGTTGTTTGAGTTGAAACCAATTTCATGAAAATTTAGGTACCTATCTTTTGAGTTTAGTTAATGAATTTAGTGCACCTTCGTATAGAAATCAATGATTCAACAACCAAAATTATCATTTCATTGTAGTAACAAGCACGAGCAAGACCAAGATCAAAACCATGATAGTCGTAGTCGTGGTCATGGTTTGAGTTGAGCACCAATACTCACAGTTTCGGTCTTATAATTTTGCATCAATACTTCTAGTCTTTGTCTTGATCTTAGTCTTGCAATGTTAATTCTTAGTCTTCAACTTCACATTGCTTGCAATATTTTGAGAATTATTAAGGTCGATTGAAAATATGACAAAAAATTTTTGTTTTGTAAATTATTCAAATACTAAAATTACGAACTATTTTATAATTATTCATGTTCGTATGTAGGTTTTCAATGAAAATCAACTTATTTTAAAATTAATTTAGAATTTGATCTTGGTCTTGCACAGTCTAGTCTTAGTCTTGGTTTAGGTATTTCGTGGTAGGTGTAGGTCTTGCTACTGTATGTCTGGTCTTGGTCTTGCAGACAGCGCAATAACAAGATCAAGACCAAGACCTGCAATTTCACTCCTCTACTGCATCTAAGATTATTTTCTCTGCTTCCACGCAATTTTCCAGGCAAAAATGATTCGTTCACAATTTCGGATCACTCCAACTCTCTGAAACAGAATGCAACTTGGACGACGTCACTCAACGTAAACTACACACCCTTACATAATCAGTGTAATCTACATCTGAGGAAGCCCTGAGGAAAGGAAATAATGAAACAAGATGCGTGAATCAACAGCCTATCGAGAACATCGCAGTAGGAGGCATTTAATGAATGTGTGTACAGTGTTGTAGTTTGTGTATATATATGGTATTTTTCTCTCTCCCTCTTTCTCTGTTTTTCTTCTTTTTCCATTCTCCCTTATGTCGATTTGGACGGAAAACGGTGTCATTACGGATCGATTTGAAGGCGAACGTATGCGACAATTTAAAAAATACGTGATAGATTGCATTCGTCTCTCCTCTGCAGAAGGGTATGCAGGATGATTACAATGCACTGCAGGATAGATTTTTCGAACGGTTACATCATTTTGAAGCGCGGTAAATAATTTATCGCCTTTCTCTTCCCCTCCCACTTATCATCTTCTTCTTTGAAATTCTCTCACTTATTATTATTTGTTCCCCGAGTGCCTACACGAATGATGAGTGCACTAGAAAAAGAAAGTGTGGCATCCGCTTTAGCTGTAGGACGGTTCACAATTTCCACAGCTTGAAAACCGAATATTCAAATGAGCCAAATCACGTCGAATAGAATGTTTTTTGTGTATTTATAAATATCGATGGTCGCGTACGACTTTTATACAGTTGAAGAAATTTGTCCGAGCGAACAAAAATAAGTTTTTAAATAAAGAGTAATTTTAGGGGATTCAGATGGCAGAAGTAGCTCACAGTGCTAA
The DNA here is from genome assembly GCA_011428145.1 of Ericerus pela. Classification (NCBI taxonomy): domain Eukaryota; kingdom Metazoa; phylum Arthropoda; class Insecta; order Hemiptera; family Coccidae; genus Ericerus; species Ericerus pela. The sequence goes on along the minus strand of WOFM01000637.1, from coordinate 3,090,461 downwards.
AACACTTATTGTAAATCAGCTCGAAAATTCATACTGATGTTGTTGAGTCGCTGGGGTGCTGTGATTAGAATCTCGTGGATCGATAAATATTTGAAGTTCTAATCGACTGTTATAGTAATAGTTATTTGTGATACGAGTGCGTAAAGTATGTGATTTTGCTACGAGTGTGATTTTCTTTACACGCTTTCGGCTCGTGCTGCAAAAAAGACCTTCATGGCAATCACCTACTAGCTAAGAATGAATAATAAATTTGATCAAAATATGTAGATTGAAAATGAAATTTCTCCTTCAGCGTTCCAGATTAAATAGCGTCTGAGGAATTATTGATTAAAATGGGAGAGGTTTCTAGATTTCAAGAAAAGGCTAATTTTCTATTAATTTGCGTCTTTTGTGTTCGTTTATTTTCAAGAAGCTAAAGATTATTAAAAAATTATATGGAAAGTAGATTCAATTACATTTTTTCCTTTTTCCAGCAATACTAACCCCAGATCCCTAGCTTAAATAGTCGCTGAGGAATCATTGAGGGAAAGAAGTGAGGTTACTAGATTCATAAAACCATCCAATTTTCTATCAATTAGGGTTTTTTTCGTTTGCTTATTTTCAAACAACAACAGATAATTAAAAAATTAGACGAAAATTTTGTTAATTTTTATCTTCATTCCAGCAACACTAATTCTGGAGTTCTCTGGCCTAAATAGAACCTGAGGAATCATTGAATGAAATAAGAGAGGTTTATTTCAAAATCGAAATGTCGTGTTCAATTTAAGTGGGTAGCAACAGGAGAGGGCAAGATCCTCGATAAAATGATTCAGATTACGAATCATTTTCATTTTTTCAAAAAGTGATTCGCCTCCGAATTATGAATCACTTACTATGAAAGAATTCGTATCCAAAGATCTTTTATGAAAAAAAAAAAGAATCTGCCTAAGTACTTTTGACGGATCCTATCATGGTTGGGAAAAATTATAAAAAAATAAGATTTTTCACCAATTTTACACAAATTTCAAAGTATTTCATCATTTTTATTATGAATTTTTCTTATTTTAACACTAAGAATGTGCCTAAATACGAATTTTAAATAAATATCGTGGTTCTGTTCCATTTTATTTTCATTCTCTATATTTCTTTATCAAATCTAACAGAACAAATCATGAGAAAATGGATCCGATCCGAACAGATACTTTGAATTATTGCATAGGAGATGATTCGAATCACGGATTACAGATCATCCAACAAAAAAGACTGTAGTCCGAATCGCTCATAAAAATGATTCATGATACGAAAAAATCGGATACTGCCTACTCCTGGTAGCAACTTGAAAATAAGTTTCTTACGAATTTAGGAAGAGCAGAAATTTCATAATGTTGAATCAGACATTGTGCGCATGCGTAGAAAAGACAGCGATTTAATAATCTAATCGAGTCCCAGGCTGCGCATGCGCGAAATTTTACTTAAAAAAATTCGGTTAAAATTTTTTACTTTATGTGTATAGTTATTACGAACGAAAGCGTCTGTTTTTGGCGTGGGTGTTGCAAAACAGAACTTTCTCATTGAATCATAACATCGCCTAAGACTTGAAAAAATAGGTCTTCTTAAATACACTAACTTAAGTCAGTTGTGTTTTGTAACGAAATACGGTAACTTTCTGCTGAGATGAGTCCTCCAAATCAGACATGTAAAAGCAACTGATTTTCAAATTAAATACCATTTTGTGTTTGAGCGAAAAATTAGCTTTAAACTTCAAACATCAGTTAACGGAAAAATGGCTTATTTGGTCCATGGATTAATTTGGAGAAATACATAATCAAACCAAATTAGGTCAGCATACGTTATCGATTATTTCGTTTTTAATACATCTCCTTACGTAGGTACCTACGTTAATTTTTAATTTTTATAGAAACTTAGGTTCACTGTAAGTACATTTAGATTGTGAAAATTTTCCGAATGAAAATTTTCTCGGGTAAATTAATTTTGTGATATTTGTAATATCGCATTTGTCATTTTAATTAAAAATGAGAATACTTTGGTGATGGTAAAAATAGGTCTTAGACCAGTTTAAAAATATCTCTGCCGCGCATCAACCGCGGTAGGTGTGTATTTTTCAAGTGTTAAATTTTGTAAGGGCTACTATTCAAAAATCAGTGGACCGATTTCGCTCAAATTCAATATCAAACCAATCCTCAATAGTCTCCAACTGTCTTAAAAATTTAAAGCAAAAATATTTAAATTTACTAGAGTTATTTTGATGACAACATGGTAGGATTGCAACACTTTGAGAACCCCTTTTTCTGAAACTAGTGGATGAATTTCAAAAATTTTAACACAAATGTGTAGCTCATGAAAGTTTCCAACACTATTCGAAGTTTCATTGTCGTAGGTCAAACATCAGAGGCTCCACAGATTCTCAAAAAGTGCTAAAATGTGCAAAAAGTGGAAACAAATATATGTATGTATAGGTATATGTGGAATACCTTGTTGTGAGAGATATTCACACTAGAAGGTCTTCAACAGTATTTGCGTGTTCTGCCACTTCATACGATTAAGTATGGGAGAGCCAAATCCTCGGCGAACACTGGCAATTTTTGAGCCAGTTCTGAGAGTTTATATACAGGATTTGGTACACGCATACAGACACACATGCATACGTACATGTACGTAATTATGTCATGCGTTACGTCGTTTCTTGCCTCTGTCGAGGTGATAAGAAACGACGCAGCGCGTTTGGTACCGGGTCGTGACATTACCGAGATCGTTATCAGGTAATTGATCTCGGCCCGTACAATGTATCCTACCTGTACGTACGTACAGGTACAAACATACAAACGCACCAGTGTAAATTCGTTTAACATCATAAAGACGATTATTGCCAGCCTTTGGGCGGCGACTGTCGTCCAGGGGTGCAAGCCCCTATTACCTCATACGAGTATTGTCCCCACAGCTACTCCCCCCCAGTTTTCATGCCGCGAAAATGATAAGTTGCGTGCCTGGGGGGACTTATCGAGTCTATTGCTGCCTCTGGTCCTTCTCCCATTTAGCGAGGGCTGAGCCTACCGCGGCCCCTATGCATTCATACGATTGTTTGCGTGCATCAAACCGGGCCTGGTAGGCATCCCTGCTTGCCTGTCCCCTTTGTCTAGGCGGTCTTTGTGGTGGAGCCGGACGTGTATATAGATGGGAATGGTAGGAGAGGCGAGGATCAGATGGGGTTAAGAGCCTTGGCCTTTTGTACATCGGGGAGTTCAAATTCCCCGATGGCTTGTAGGTTAGACTTAGGGTGGGGGGAGGGCATGGTTTTTGCACCTCTTCTGCCGGGTGTTGCCTTCTTACCTCCAATTTCGCCAGGGCTGAAGACTCCGGGGGTGGGCACTCCACTCCCGGTGTTTTCTCCAGCAATTTTGGGGGTGAGATCAGGGCAGGAAGGGGTGCGGACATCATCTTGACAATGTCCGCAGCAAATGTCGTGTCCATTAGCAATTCATTTTCTATCCGTTCAATTTCCTTTTCATGTTCCACCTGTTCCTTAGTCTTTACAGGCTGAGGTACGGGTGGAACGATGAATTGGAATTCTGGGGTTGAAAATGGCGTGTTGATTGGGGACGACATTGTAAGGAAGGGAAAACAGGAAAAATAGAGAGAAAAAATGAAAGAAAAAATGGTAGAAAATTTCCGGCGTGTCACAGTCAACAGCAGAAAGGCGAGTGAAAAACTTTGCGAGAATATTTTCGATCGCAGCTTTATTCCAAGTCGTTATCTTATTTCAGACCTGTTCGGAGGGGATAGTGCATTCAATATTCTTTAGCTGAAAAGTTTTCTGGTCCAAATCTGTTAAGTACAAGCAGAGTTAAGCATGTTTGAATTTTTGTACTTTGAATTTTGTATTTTACAAAGGAATGCACTCTTCGTTTGTGACGTCACGATCTATTGACTATTTTGTTATCTGTATGTTTGTCAATAGAAACACGTTGCGATGTTTTCTTCCGTATCGCACGTGGGTTTGTTTATTCGTGTCGTGTTTTATTTGTACGCACTTTTTCTCTGCTTAACTGAGGAATTTCTTTTGTTACGAATATTCCCAGATTCTCGTACGTATTTTTATGTGGGTTTGTATTTTTCGCTGCGGATATTAACTTTCGTGAATATTTTTAGTTTCTCCTTGCTAGTCTCTCGGATTTTCGAGTTGGAATCTGGTTTTTTCGCTTTCTGCTACCTAGGGGCTTGCCTCTTTTTCGTGAGCATAAGGGATCCGATGGATCGTAATGTATTTTGACAATCTCGTTACTGAACTTCACCATTTTCTTTATTTTTGTTTTTTCTTCTGGTGATTTTTGTGATTTATCACCTTTTTCGACTGGTTTGTCCTCAACTTTTTGTGGTTGTGTGTTATCGGACTGTGTAGTCTGCTTTTCTTCTTCTATTTTCCTATCTGCCATCTTCCTTACTGCTCTTTGGAGCATTTTTCTGTCGTCGTTTATAAGGTACGCAGGTTTCAATCTGTCAATTGAAATCGTTTTTTCTTCACCTGCGATTAGTATCACAAAATTCTTGTCATCCCGTGATACAACCTTATAAGTACCGGCGTATGGTTTCTCCAACGAAGATCTTATTTTTTTGTCTCTGACAAACACATGAGATGTTGTGGCCAAGTGTTTGGAGACATAAATCTTTGGTTGGCCATGACGAGCTGCCTGTTTCAAAAAACTATTAGCGTCAGTCTGTATGTTTTGGACGAATGTTTTGGGGCTAATTTCTTTCGAGTGGGTGAAAAAGTTCCCTGGTAGGTGTAACTCTTTGCCGAGTGCTAATTGCGCCACAGAGTGACCCGTGTCTGTTTGAAGAGCAGATCGAAGGCCCAAGAGGATGGTTGGTAGTATGTCAACCCATCTCTTGGTATCGCAAGCCATGATGGAGGCTTTCAAAGCTCTGTGCCATCGCTCAACTTTAACATTTGCTTGAGGATGGTAAGCTGTGGTGTGGTTGTGTTGTGCACCAAGCTTCTTAGACAGCTCTTGAAGGAGCGAGCTTTCGAATTGACGACCCTGGTCCGTGATGATGACTTCAGGTACGCTATAGCGGGCAATCCAGGTGTCGTATAACCTGGCAGCTACTGTAGGAGCTGTCATCTCATAGAGAGGAACTGCCTCTGGCCATCGGGTTGCTCTATCAATCATTGTTAACAGGTATCTGTGTCCTTGGGATGGGGGTAATGGACCCACCAAATCTATATGTATTGTCTTAAACCACTCCGTTTGTTTGAAAGATTTGAGAGGCGAACAAGTGTGTCTTCCTACTTTGGACTCTTGGCAATTCAGGCAACTGCGAGCCCATTTGTTGCAGTCGGACTTCATCCAAGGCCAAATAAACCTTGATGCTACTAATCCAGCAGTGCATTTTGGTCCAGGGTGCGATAGATTGTGCACACTACTGAAAGCCAATTTGCGATACTTTGTCGGCGGGAATGGCCTGTTCTTGCCTGTACTAATGTCGCATGTTAGTAAGACATTAGTACCAGGGATTTTCCTTTGTCTCAATTTGAGAGCTGTGTCATCGTTCGACAACAGTTCTTGCAATTCTGCATCCCTTAACTGTTCTTTAGCTATTTCAGCGTAAGGTAATTGAGACAGTGCCGAGATGGCTTCGATCCTACTAAGAGCATCAGCTGGAGTGTTGAGTTCTCCACTTATATACTGGATGTCCGTAGTCAACTGTCCTATATAGTCCAATTGTCGAGCTCTTCTCGGGGAAGCTGGTTCTGTCTTTTGCGTGAAGGCATGTGTTAGGGGTTTATGATCTGTATACACAGTGAAACATCTACACTCTAATTGGTGCCTGAAATGCTTCAACGCAGCGAATATTCCCAGTAACTCCCTGTCGTATGTGCTGTAGTTCTTCTCGGTTTTTGATAGCTTTCTGGAGAAGAAAGCGAGTGGTAACTTCTTGTCATTGTCCTTTTGGTACAGTGTTGCACCAATAGCAAAGTCGGATGCGTCAGTTGCGACACATAACAGAAGACTTTCGTCTGGGTGAGCTAGTAAAGTTGCATTTGCCAGTGTTTCATTTATATTTTCAAAGGCTTTTTCAGCTTCTTCTGTCCAATCGAGTGGAGTCTTATCTTTCTTTTTATTTGTTTTTATCAATGTAAACAGCTTACTTTGTTCGGCTGCAGCATTTTCAATGCAACGTCTGTAGAAATTCACCATCCCCAAGAAGCGTCTGAGTTCTGCAACGTTTGAGGGTTTTGGGAATTTCAATATGGGCTCTACCTTGGTCTTCAAAGGGGAAATGCCTTCAGTCGAGACTTGATAGCCGAGAAAGTCAATCTTGGTCTGTTTGTATAAACTTTTTCCAACATTGATGGTAAGTCCAGCAGCATGTATATGTTGTACAATGGTTCTTACATTCTGCTCGTGCTGTTGCTCACCACATTCTGAGCAAATGCATATGTCATCCAAATATGCATAAGCAAACGGCAGATCCGTAAACAATCCATTCATAAATCTCTGGAAAGTTTGTGCAGAATTACGGAGTCCAAACGGCATTCGAAGGTATTTGAATAAACCAAAGGGGGTTATGACTGCTGTCTTTGGGATGTCCTGTTCAGCCATTGGAATTTGGTGGAATGCCCAGTTGATGTCGATTTTTGTGAACATCGTTTTACCCTTCATATTCGCATTGAAGTCCATTATGTTTGGGACTGGATAGCGGTCAGGAACTGTTTTGGCATTTAAGGCCCTGTAGTCTCCAACGATTCGCCACTCTCCACTGGCTGTTTTGGTCATGTGGATCGGGGAACTCCATGAGCTTTTTGAGGGGCGGCATATGCCTTCCCCTATTATGCGATCATAGTATTCCCATGCTGCTTTGAGTTTATCAGGCAGTAGCCTGCGGGCTCTAGCATGGCAAGGCGGTCCTTTAGTTTCTATATAATGAACGGTGTCATGTTTATAGGTCGGATGCTTGCGGATCGATGGTTGAGTGACTCTACGATAGTCTGACAGAATCTGTAGGAATTGTTCGTCGACTTTAGTGCAGCTGGATATGTTGGTGTCCAGTTGGTACGCTAGTATTTTGCCTTCCACCCATAGACCAGTATTGTTGTCTATGATTTTTCCGTTTTTGAGGTCAATAACCAGGCTGTAGTGCGTGAGAAAATCTGCACCCGGGATTGGAGTTGGAACGTCCGCAATTGTGAAGGACCACGTCATGTCTTTTCACAAACCGATGCTTACTTTGCTGGATTCTATTCCATAAGCTGGAAGGTTTTGACAATTCACAGTTTCGAGGTACTATTTCGGAGGAAATGCCTTTTGGTTTTTACTTACTGGCAAAATGCTCAAGTCAGCACCTGAGTCTATTAGGTAACGTCTCCTGTTTGTCCTGTCCTTGATGAACAGGCGGCGTGAATACTTTTTTGAGGGATCTTCAGCCACATAGACGATCCCTCTTTTTAGTTTGACGACTTACTATATGTTTTTCCCCACCATTGGCATCTATTGTTGCACTTGGTGGCTTCTGCGCCAAATCTATTGTGAAAAAAGCAGGATTTGTCGTTCCAGTTTTGAGACCGGGGTTTGGGGGACGATGTTCTTCTAGGGGGAGTTGGACTCTGACCTCTGGTAGAATTGCTCTTTCGGTCTCTTGACCTAGATTTTCTATCGTTATTTCTGTTATTGCTCCTGCTTTTCGAGCGGTTGTTGCTTCCACTATTTCTTTGATTGTTGTTATTTTTCTTCTTTACTTCGCTAGTCGGCTGAGCTATCTGGGCTCTAAGCTGGGCTAGTTCTCTGGTCTCTGTCAATACTGCACTAATCGAGGATGTTGATCTCGAATGTTCCAGTGCACTATCGGCACTCTTTGCCAGGAAGTCTAGGTCCTCGGAGTTATTGATCACCTTGGTACCTATAGCTGCCAGACACTGCACAACATGTTGGGGCAGTTGTTTGCAGAACTGTTTCCCAATGACTGACGGTGATACTATATTATCGGCCTTTTGTCGTAATTTGGCCATGAAAATGGAGGGTTTATCATCTCCAATCTTCATTCCACCCATGACATCATCTATTATTTGGTTTTGAGTCTTACCAAACACATTTCGAATTTTCTTGCAAAACTAACTGTACTTGTCTGCTTCCGCCTGAGGGCATTCCATGATATCCGGAATGTGGCGTATTATTTCTGCTGGCATGCCGCTGCAAATGTGAGAGTACTTCTGGTCATTCTGTAAGTTTTCTGTTTTGAAACGACCTTCGAGGAGAGTCAGCCAGAGTTCCACCTCATTTGGTAAAAATTCCGGAATCTCAATCCTCCGCCTTTGGATTGCAGGGTTCTGCAGAGTCTGCATCTGCAACAGCTGTAGTAGCTGTGCAAGTACTTCGGGGGTCAGCTGTGGCTGACCACTTCCACCTGTTCCTGGCTGGTTTGATGATGGGTTCGTTGTATTTCCATTAGGCATTGTTATCTGATATACTTCATTTGTTTTATTTTCTGGCAAAGGTTCCACCAGACTCCGTTGGTTGTCGGTCTGGGGTTGAAGGGTCGGAGTCTTGGCTCAAAAGACGACCACTTCTGAGGGTGCGAGCTGTTGTCTCGTTTGGGTTGACTACAGCTCCCAAATGCAAGGCTTCTGGCCTCCGGATTTGTTTTTGTTTCTCCGGAGTCTCAAAGACTTCAGAGTCTCTGGTCGAAGCTGGAGGAGTTGGCAGATGAGGGCAACTTTGTTCCTCCAGGTCTACTTCTCTTGGTTCCCTTCCGGCAAATATATTTGAAATGGGGGTTTTAATTTCCCACTTTCAAAGTCAGACCTCTGCTTCGACAGCCAAAGGTGTCTAGGTCTGTGAAAAAATTTGTATCATAAGCGAGTAACTCGCCAGTGCACCGCACCTAGTTTTAGAATTAGCGCAACGCGCCTAGACACCCACGACGTAGCCAAAAAAATCACGTCGGGGTCACCACTGTGGAATACCTTGTCGTGAGAGATATTCACACTAGAAGGTCTTCAACAGTATTTGCGTGTTCTGCCACTTCATACGATTAAGTATGGGAGAGCCAAATCCTCTGCAAACACTGGCAATTTTTGAGCCGGTTCTGAGAGTTTATATACAGGATTTGGTACACACACACAGACACACATGCATACATACATGTACGTAATTATGTCATGCGTTACGTCGTTTCTTGCCTCTGTCGAGGTGATAAGAAACGACGCAGCGCGTTTGGTACCGGGTCGTGACATTACCGAGATTGTTATCAGGTAATTGATCTCGGTCCGTACAATGTATCTTACCTGTACATACGTACAGGTACGAACATACAAACGCACCAGTGTAAATTCGTTTAACGTCATAAAGACGATTATTGCCAGCCTTTGGGCGGCGACTGTCGTCGAGGGGTGCGAGCCCCTATTACCTCATACGAGTATTTTCCCCACAGTATATATATATATATCGTATACAGAAGAATTTGAATAACCTATATTTTCGTGATCTATGATTCAGGATCGGCTCTTTTCCACAGCTCCCGCTACTGCATTGAATGCAATAGTTGTATTTTCCAAAGGAAAATACACTAAAAAAAAAAATCTTATAAGTTACATTACTTTATGCCATATCGAAGGAATTTATTGAAAATAAAAATATACATGATCGAAATTCGATCATAGAGTTGGAAGCTGATCGACTATGGCCGATTAAGTATATTTACTCAAGATTCGACCTTTGATCGGAATCACTAACAGCTAGAAATCCTGAATACTTTTAGTCCATAATAAATAAAAATTCAGCACAGTGAACTATAATTCTCAGATGATTTAATTAAAATTATTTGAATTTCTAAATAAAAATAGAAAATTGCGTATTAAAATTTCTCTGTATTTGGGACCTTAACGCATTTTCTGTGTACAGGATATTACGAAAGCCAGACATATTTCGTACAAATTTCTTAACGAATTTCACCCAAGATAGCATTAGATTGATACGTACATACAATTGGAATAAATTAAACGTTTGCTGGCCAACGATGAGTATGTGCTTCTATGTTTTTGACGTACTCGTTAACTCTGTGTTCCGTTTGCGATTCGAATTATTGTTAGCTTATAAATGCAGGTCGATTGCGAGGTTAATTAAAAGGGTCAAGTGAAAGGTTTCGTACCAGAATGAAAATTGTTCTTTTTCGTTGTTGTTTCTTTTTTCTATTCGTATTTGAACGCTTTGTGGATAGGGTGTGTGCGTGGGTTTTCGTGGCTGAAAGAATGTTCAAGTTTGTGAATCTGTTTTATATGAAATAGGTACGAAATTAACGTATTTAGATGACTACGATTTGCTGCAGTTAACGGATGTATGCAGCTCTATTAATTCTGAGAGAATTACCTTCAATTTTAGATGGCTAACTTTCAAGCAAATACTTTTTGAAGAAGATAGGAAAAGAGTGAAAAAGGCGAATAATCAAGTTCCTTCTATGAAATGTTAGGATGAGTTCTGAGTGCATCCAGTACGACATGGAGACAAATTTAAGAATAATACTAATCAGAGAAGAATTATCAAAGTTGTGATAACGTACTTGCATATGGCGAATTACAACAGACCGTTGAGTGGATGATTTCCTTCCATTAGAGATGAGTACCATCTATAAAGCATGTAGAACGATCTCATGCGGTATGAACATATCATTTGTAATATTGGTCTATTTGTTGCTAGTTGTAATATCGTTTTCATCATCTTCAATATTGAGGAAATAACGGGAATTTCAAACTGAAATTCGTGGATGAAAACTTAAGACTGCTGTTCATCATGCAAGGCAAGTCATATTATCAATGTCAGTCTTAGGGATGAAAAAATTATCGATAGTATTTTCTCATCATCACATTAACGTTTACTGAATTTATTTACATGACACTTACTTGAAACCTGACGTAACAGAAAAACTGATTTTCTTAAAATAAAAATATCCATTTAATGGAATAATATTTATTTTTATATTGCGTTAGATTTGATAAAATGCATTAAAATGATTAAAAAGTTTTGTTTTATTGCATCGTCTTTGATAATTATTTTTTTTACAGCAATTTTTTGATAACCAAACTATCAATATTATCGATAGTAGGTAATGTGGATGATTTTTAAATCCGATAGTTCCCATCCCTAATCTATTCTATCATATATTTTGGCTTTTGACTAATATTTTAACAGAATTTCTGGGTTCTTTATTTTCTACTGTTTAGAGAAATCAAGCTGTTTTTTTTAAATTAGCTTTGGGCTCACCTTGCTTATGTTTTAGATTTCTGCTCGTGAAGTGTGAATTATAAAATTTCCAGTACCATGCCTTTCACATAACGAGTAAGTTTGGGCTACCGCAAATTCGAAGGTTGAGATAAATGTTATCTCATAACTTTCTTCAGACTGAACCAAACTTAATTCTTGAGAGATTATAGTATTAAAATTCTTCTGTTCAGTGTTTTAAGCCCGCAACCAGCATTGTAGATCAATTAAGCCCTGAGGTATGTGTGTTAGAGTAAGAGTGATGTGTGTAAGGAGCAATTAAAATTGTAAGGCTGAGACATTATCTCGTAGTTCATAATCTCCATCACACCGAACCGATTTCTTTGAATAAAGGATTATATTATCCGAAATTGTCTATTAAGTCTTTCAAGCTCTCACCGGGCGCTGTAGGTTAGTTAAACCATGAGATATAGTTCCTAAAATTTTTAATTGGTTTTTGTTAATTATTTTGAAATATATGTACAGGTACCTAACATAGATTTTCATTATTGACAGAATGATTAAAAAATTAGAATAAGCAGGTAAAGGCTATACTTAATGCCTGTTTTAATTTAGGGTTTTTTGTCCTCTCTTGCGGTGTTATCCATTAATTGCAAAATAATATGGGATCTTTTTATCGAAGATTTTATCCTCAAATTTTCGACCTTACATTTTCTGCAATCAAGGACATATTTAATTTATCAGTACCTATATCTTTATGTGATTATAGAGTGTTTTGACAAATTTTTAGATCTTTGATTTGGGAAAAAGGATAGATTCATGTTTTCCATCAACAAATAGAAATTCATTCAAGTCCTAAAGCATGAACAAAAGCTAACTCAGAATAAACCTCGTTAGTAAATTTTTGAAAAGTATGGTATTAGCAAAAAAGTATTTTTATATTTTTATTTAATTTTATTTATTACGATAAAAATACAATTTAGAATTCGATTGAAGAAATTTGCTTTTTCGATATTCTTTTTCCAATATAGCCTTATATTATCCTATGAAGTAAACTGGATGAAAAGTAATGAATTTTCTGTGTGGGTAACAAAAGATTTTTCTAGGGAGGGCCAAAGCACTTGCTACAAAGTCATATAAAATCAAAATTTCTCTATAACAATCGTCTATTTTTTTCTTCAAAAATTACCAGGGGGGCTGAGATTGTTGACAAACTACCAGGGAAAAGTTTCCAGGTAATTAAGATCCGCAGTCGTTCTCCACTTCAATTCATATAGGATCTTTGTCTGTTTCAATTTCAGCCGTTGATGAACATAAAATGGGAAACAAGTTTTCGACTTAGTTCTTGTTCGAGCATTCAGGTCTCTGAAAAAAAATATGTTTCCATTTTAGTGACGAAAACACACTTTCGTGTACTAGGGGAAGATATTTTAAATGATTTTCGAAAAGTTTCTATCAAAGTTTGAACCGAATGGAAGCCCCCCTTCTACCAGGGGGAAAGACACGTTTTTTGAAAACGTGTCTCTCCAAACTGTATTCACAAATTATGTATAATTGCATATTCATCACATCCTTATTCCTTGAACATTATTTCCTTCCTTTCCCTTCAACACAATTCACCCTCAACTCTGGCCTAATATAAGACAATGCTTTGGTGGTTGTATTTCAGTCTCATTTAGTACTTTAATCAGTAAGCACACATTTATAACTTGTATATTTTCAAGTGCTGTATTTGTTTATAATACAAAACATTATATTTTGTGTTGAATATTTTTATTTGAACGATATATCCATCATAATATATCATTAGGTACACTTGTATCATTGATTTTTTTTGTATTTAAGTTTATTTATTCAGTTGAGGTTATGAAAGCTTTTTAATTAAAAACCATTAGATCCAGTTAAATGCCGATAAATTCTAAATTTCCATCCTTTGTCTAAATTAAAAATTCAAAAGATTGTTACAAAAAACTTTATTGATACTAAAATATTCCTGTTTATCATTACAAGATCTTATGAGTAATAGAACATAAGTTTGAAAAGCAATATTTATGGGAAAAACCCATCCATCCTCACTAATTTTTTTTCTAAAACATGATTTATTAATTTTTGAACATAAAAATTGCTTTCATTGAAATCTAACAGTAAAAAAAATTTTAATGTATAGAAAGAACTTCTGCCAGACGAAAGTTTTTGAATTTTTGAAAAGCTACGACAAACAATTTTTCGGCCTTATTTTGTTTTTACAAGTACTTTGAGTTAAGTGTGTGCATTTATTGATCCTAATATATTTGTTTCTTTCTCTCTCTATAAAGGAACATCTAAGTATTTTCTCTTTAACGGAATGAAGGAGAGGATATGTGGGTGTGAAAAATGTTTTTACCCGATTTAACTTATAATATTCATGAGTTTGTAATATTTTTCGTATTTATATCCTGGTGATAGCAACACCATCCGAACTAATTCATATTTTTTCGTCACCAAGCAACCTTCGCTGCAAAATACCAAAAGGAATGTCACATCGTCATTATGGTATATCTGACATTTGTAATTTGTACACGTAAGCACTAGCGTCGACATCAGCAGCTGAAAATCGTGTATGACGTGACGAGGTAAAAAAAAAAAAGTAAAAAATTAGTTCAAAGAATGCGTAGAAATTTTTATTCAGCAGCCAGTGGCGAGTGTTGTGGTAAATAAATATTAAAAATATTGTCGGCCAGCTACAATAGAGTCAAGGAATCACTAAATGTTTTGAAAAAAAAAGAAAAAAATGTAGGTATACATATATTATATATTATATATTTATACTATAATAATAATAATAATAATATAAAAATACTAGATTGACTGCTTTTTTTATTTAGGTTTTTTTTTTTTTTTTTTTTTTTTACTTTCTCTTTCCCACTCACACTTATTTTTTTCAAAAGAGGGAGCTTTACAATTGATAAATGTATACACGACACATACAATAGGTGCTGCTGGTATAACACCGGTACATTATTTGTTAGTTGGCGGCTAAGCTAAGGAGATGGCAGGTACGAGAGTGTATTGGGTGCAGCAGTAGCAGCAGCAGCAAAGAGGCGGTGGGAAGAGAAGGAGGGTAGGTAAGCCGGTCCTCTCTCTGACACGTTAATCTATTCTTTCATTGAGACGTTAGCATAAACATTTAAATTATGAACCGAATGCGCAGGAGTAAAGCAGAGAAACCGAAAAAAGGTATATGAAGAGACGAAAGAAGAAAAAAAAAGTGCAAGAAAAGGACAACGCCTTTGACGAAGTGTTTTTCGAGCGGAACTCCACAAAAATCACCCATCACCACCAACTTCACCGCTTATTTTCAGAAGAAAAAATGGACAATGCCCTGAGGAAAAAGGTTACTTATATATTCCAAATGTAGAACGAAAAACTGCCTAATAAAGAATACATTTTATCTGTCACAAGTAGACGCACATGCAAACATATCTGTGCATGCACACACATATCTACCTTATATGTGTATGGGCCTATAAGGTGGAAATGGAAGATGAAGATATAAAAGCGACAACGTAGTCAACGTCAGCATTGTGTATGGTTTTATTTTCATTTCTATAAATAGACCTATATGTATAAATGTATAAATGTACGTAATATACGTATATATATATATATATTATTTTTTGAAAAGCGAATTTATAAGAATTACAATCGATATGTTACAGCATAACAGCACCGCTGTTTTTCTTTTTTTTTTTTTTTCAACACCCGAATATTAGGCCCAGTATTATTTCGGCGTGAATAAAAGTTACAAAAAAGAAGAAAAAAAAAGCTGTTTATTTCCTTAAGACCCTTTCACCGATTACCGGCAATGCTTACACAATGTGTTTTCGCTCGTTTAGTCGCTTTTTAGTGCGCTCTTCTATGAAATCGTATTCTTCCGTCACATTGTTACTATTGACGACAAAATAAATCGGGAGTCAAAAAGTCAACTCCATAAATATGGACGCCTGGGATCCGACTTCCAGTCTGGAGTGACGTAGCGCGCGCGTTTCTTCTGATTGTTGTGTCGCATCTCCCACGGGCAGAGTCGACCTTTGGGAATTCGTCTGTTATGGTAGCAAGGCTGAAAATTGCTCAAAGAGAATACCGCAAAGTCCGTGTACGTTGAAGGATGTTGAGATTTTAGAGGGTATAGCGGAATGTTTGCAAATTATTTGCGAATTTGGGGGTAAAATAAGGAAAAAAGTCGTTGCAAATTAGTCGATTAATCTTTTCATGGGTATTAATATTCAGGTATCTATACCTACCGCTTCAATCAGTGCCGCGGACAGGATGCCCTCAGGGAAGGTGTATAGTGGTTTTAGAAATGTATAAATGAAAAGAAAAATTGGCTCTTCACAAATCATCAGAGAATTTCATCCCCTTTAATATCCTGCTTTCCTGATAGGATTCGCCCTTTCAAGCTCAAACCTCTTTCAGGGTTTTCGCCAGGCTTTCTACCTCATTTGGGGTATTTTTTATTGTACCCGCCTGATTAAAACAAGATGAACACACGTGAAGTGAAATCAAAGGCATAGGCAGTGTTGCCACGAAGAAACAAAAAAAATTTTTTTTTAATTGATTCAATTTAAATTTTAAAGAACTAGTGTAGTGAGCCACGTTAGAAAATGAAGTTGTTATTAACCAAAAATATCTAAATAAATAAAAAAATATAATTAAAAAATGAAAATATCGAAAGAATTGACAGAATGGTGGGTGAAAATTCCGTTTAGTAAAACGTAGTTCGTAGTGAATTATATTGCAAGATGATAAAATACGTGCGCGAGTTAATATAAATGATTGCTGAGCAAATAAGATAACAGTAAGTCTGATTTTCATACGGCTTTTTTGTATCATATGAAATTATTTATTCTTCAGAGCAATCGTTGAAGATTTTTTTAAATCACTTCTATGCATGAATCGTAAAGGCGATTGAAACTAAATTTTGCAGAATGTTAGGATGTAATATATTCAATGTTTGTACTAAATTTCGAGCTTATTGCTTGAAAATTACACACTTAGAACCATTTAAGCCCCAAAAATGCTACATTATATGATGCACTGGATGTACCATCCGGCCGATCTGGACCAAAAACAATGGTGTTTTTTCTTGTCAAGATCTGAATAGTATGCCAGATTTCAAGACTATCTAATAAAGACAGGAGCCTATACCGCGTTATGTAGAAATGTGTCTTTTGTATGTCCGCAATTAAAACCTTGTGAGACTCGAAAAACATGGTCATAAAATACTCTATAGCTCCTTCAGTATTAAAGATAGACAAAAAATATACATAATTTTTTTTGTTCTCCATAAAAATATGAGCTGGAATATCTACTCAAAAATATTGTTCTGGTTATTTTTTTTTTGAAATTTTGTTTTTACTTACCTCGAAACTTTGCCTGGTGCATTTGCCTTCGAAGTGAAGTTATGCAATTATGGGTACAAAACATTTTTCTTATTGGTACCCGGTTATATTGATATCTTAAGTTTCCAAGGTGCTTTGTTAGACTCCCTGTATATTATAAAAATCATTTCTGTTACATCTGTAACTATCATGTGACCATAGTTACAGATATATTTGGCTATGCATATGTTTTAGTTTCAATCTAAGTAATTTTTTTTCCGTCATTTTACCTCTGATTAATTGATAATTTGGCTACATTTATGGTTTATGTAGGTCTGTGAATTATTGCTGCTGTAACAATATTTGTGGATATCGTATAAATAAAAGGTATTCAATATAGTATGTAAGTTAATTTAATACTGAAACTATATACAGTGCATGAGATTTAAACAAATTGTAATACATGAGTCCACTAAATTGAGTTATAGAAGAATGAATTATATTTGCAAAAATATGGTGTTATATTAGAACAGAATTGTGGGTGATTGTATGTAGAGAGGAAATGAGAGAAATGAAACACAGACAATGGAAATATAATGAATGTACAATTAAAGAGAATTCGTAGAAAATAGTTCTCGTCCAAAAACGTGTGTATTAGGAAATTGCTGATTCTGAATAAATGGGTAAATGTAGGAGTTTGTGGACAGGAATTGTATAATCTAGGAATTAGGGGTGTGGAATTATTATTTGCAAGTGCAGTAATAATTGCCGATTGCGGGGAAATTGTGTGAATGTGTTTTTGAGAATTTTTGACTACATTTATGAAATTATAAGATATGAATAGGTACATTAATACATATTATAAGTAAATGAATTTCAGATAATATGGTGCCAAAAGTTTTCTGGGGTCATGAGACGAAAAAAAAAACCACTAACGTGTGCAGGTCTACAATGTCATGGGTGCCTGAGAAAGTGGTGAAAAATTTTTTGCCACCTACAATTTTTGTCTTACTCGAATTTTCCCCCTTTGGCACTTCTCCAATTTTTAAGCACTTTAATTTTTGACCTGGCGTAGTTATTGTTTTTGTCTTCTTTTTTTTTAGTCCTATTGATATCATACAGTATATTACACATAGGTAGTTAATTATTTAGATAATTATTACCAAATATGAAAAAAAATGAAACTTATTTAATAAATTTTAATATTATCACTTATTATGAAAAAAAAAAAAAGTCGTCATGGATGCGAGGCAACCACAGAAATCCACGTGCGCACGCTTATGAAAAAACCCACCCCCGACCTGTGTTTGAATACCGCATAAATTTTAATATATAAAAATAGTTCAAAATTCGCATTTAACGCTTCAAAAATCACGTCATCGATTTATATTATTGGTAGTAGAGTGAAATTTGAATATCCACTTTTTTTGAGTCGTGGAAGGATTTGAAGCAGCATATTTTGGTGTACTTACCCTTCAAAACCTAAATTAGCAGCATGGGTTTCATAGTTTGAAAGAATTTTCGCATAAGTTACAAAAAAACCGACTAGTCTACGAGATACCTACATAAGTTTTACTTTCATTATTTTTCAGCAATAAACCTTAAAGAAAACCTTTTATTCGACTCTGTTTACAACATCCGCACCAATTGTGAGTTCAGTTACGCCATCGAGGACATTATGTCCGCCATTACTGTTTCTCGCACCATTTATGTCACCTTATTTTGCCAGAATATTTTTATTTTCCGAATCACAAAAATCAACTCAAAATATTTTTATTCTTCTTAAGCCCCCATCCACAATATGAATTACTTTCGCAAAATTTCCGCGCATTTTCAACATATACATATACTTATTATCCGGATTATCGGCTTACTGCGCCAAAGGAATACCGCAAGAGCATTTTGTTATATGTTTTTTCTTTTTTTATTCCACCTATTTTGCTCTTTAGTCGGCCCACAATAGTCGTTATTATGACGTGTAGAATGTTATTCTAGCCATTTTTGTTGCTTATTTGGTCGGAGCTGAAGTTGAAAGGAGAAATGTGTAGATGATGAAGAAGCAGGGAGAGAGAGGGAGGGAAAAAATACACCGACAGTATCTGGTAAAACTAGTGGAAATCTAGTATTTGAGAATAATATATATATATATATATATATATGTATACCTACATGCATATTATAGGCTACATAAATATACGTATATGTAGGTAGCGTATACACGCTATATAAACTTCTCACACAGTGCACACGCAGCTACGCACATACATAGCGTAACGATGATAAACGATCACAATAAAGGTACAACAAGCGGATTTTTATCTTAAATTGGGGGTAGAATGTTTATCGGTGGTTCGTTCAACCGTTAATCTGTAATTTGATATTCGCTCCCTTCGAGGTTTTTCAATCAATGCTAATCTAGTCACTGAAATCAGCCTTTAACCAACGTTCTCCTTTCATTATTTCTTTTCTTTTTTCTGTATACCTCTTTCTTTCTGATTTTCTGTCTCTCATGGATGCACTCGATTCGTCTTAAAAGGAGATAGGTAATGGGGCAAGTTTTTTTTTTCTTTTTTTTTTCTTTCAACCCCAAATTAATCGATTATATATTTATGCAAGCGGTTACAAGTATTAATATTTGTCGAATATTTTGGAATTGGAAACATTACAGGTCTATGTTACCTTATTTAATATAGTCGTGGAAAAAATTTCGGTTTACGAACTATAAATACAGGTATCTACCTATATTATGAAGTTCGAATAATTTAATGAACTAAAAGATTGAGCTTCATTAAAAAATAGTTTATCATGTCAGTACTCGAGTATGGTAAGGCATTTAGAAAATTTTCCATTGAATCAGAAGGACGAATATGGTTCGAGAGAAATCAACGAAAGGAAAGAAAAAGGTTCGATGAACGAAATGATGGATATTGAAATATAAAAATCAAGTAAGTAGGACTACCTTTCATTATATATGCTAAAATAAAGTGGAGCAAAAAGAAAACGTGCTCTAAAAATAATATTGCTGACGAAAAACCTACAATTCGTTTATGATGCGGGTTACCAAGTAAATAAGAGAAATACAATGAACCAATCAAATCGTGGATAAGGGTGACAAAGAAGTTATGGACGTGTTTTGATTTTAAAATAGGTCACTGTGAGAAAAACGCTGTGTGGAATACCTTGTAGTGAGAGATATTCTCAAAAGAAGGAAATTCTACAGAATTTAAGCGTGTTCAGCCACTTCGTACATAAGTACGGGTAAGCCAGAACCAGACCGAACACTGGCAATTTTAGAGCCAATTCGGGTCGTTTATATACGGCTTATTTACGCGCACATAAACACACGTACGTAAGAGAATACGTACGTTGGTGAGAAAGGCCAGGTCGCATTATCCCCTATCGAGATAAGAGATGGTTGGCTGGTTCGTGTACTGGTCGTGACATTGTTTGATTGTGTCACGACTCTGTATTTGTACATTACCTGCAAGTATATGCAGGTAATTACGATCGAACGTAATTTGTGTTTTACGTCATATAGACGAATAATTTGCCTGCCCTTTGGGGCGGCAACTGTCATTAAGGGGTCCGACCGCCTACATCTAATACAGGGGAGTCCCCACAGCTACTCCCCCAGTTTTTGCGCCGCAAAAATGATCAAAAAGGCGCAAGGCCTGGGTGGACATGCGGGTTTTACTTCCGCCTCTGGTTGGCATCCCATTTTGCAAGTGCACTACCTATTGCAGCTCCGACACACTCGTAGGTCTGCTTGCGAGCGTCCATTCGGGCCTGGTAGTTTGCCTGGCTGTTCTCCCCTTAGCCTCGGTGGTCTATTTTTTGAGTAGGCGTAGGAGTGATGACGGGAGTGAGGGGGCAGCAGACATTTAAACTGTGGCTTCCTTAACATCGGGGAGTTTGAATTCCCCAATGTCCAGGTAGCCATCTTTGCTTTCTCGTTTGCTGCCCTCTCGGACGTGAACAAGAATTTCATCTGCTCCTCAGTCCTCGCTGGTTTTGGCTCCAGCTTTGGGGGTTCTGGAGTCGGGGCTGATTCCTTTGGTGACCGGGGAGGAGAAATAATCGGAGGCAGCGGAGATGTCATCTCCGCTAGGACATTGTCTGTGGGAGGAGCTGTGTCCATGAGCAGTTCCTCCTTGATCTGGTCCAGCTCCTTTTTCTGTTTAGTCTTCTGCTGAGTTTGTGAAAGCTCAGCAGTTTTCCGAACAGCCTGGGAGGTGGCGGATTTCAGGAAGGTGGTTGGCAGCAACATTGGAATGGATTGCAGGAAAAGGAACCAAAAATATTTTAGAAAACACGTCCAAGTTGTTAGACAGTTCTAAAACGGGTGAATCTACTGCTGTTTTTGATTTACCATTACACTTTCCTTTTAGCTTTTTTGCATCTTCTTATCAGCTCGTAGAGGGGATAGCGCTTAAAATTCTCGATCTTATGCAAGTTTTCCGATTAAGTTCTGATTGGTTTAAGCAAAGTTATGCCTGAAATAAACTCAGAGAATGTATTTTTCAAATTTTACCACAAAGGAATCTCCGCTTGTGACATCACAACGTTGAGATTATCTTTGTGTTTGACAATAAACGCACGTTGCGATGTTTATTTCCGTATTGCCCGTGGATTTGTTTATTCCTGTCATTTTCTTTTTGTTGGCATTCCTCGTTTGCTTATCTCCGGAGTTTCTTTTGTCTCGCAGAATTCCGATTTTTGTTGCATATTTTTTTAGCGGGTTTAAACTTACGTAGCGGATATTAGTTTTCGGGAGTAAATTTTATTTTCTTCGCATTAACCTCTCAGACTTACGACAAGGATGGGAATTTTTACATTTTTTACTGCCTAAGGGCCTGCCTCTTTTTTGTGGGCATATTGGGGCCTCAGGATCAAATGTTTTATTGGTAACATTGTCCGAGAACTTCACAGACTTTTTTATTTTTGGTGTTTTTGTTGGTTGTGAATTAGTTATTTCACTTTTTTCAACGGATTCTTCTATGTTTGTTGGTGAATCTGTCTGAATATTTTCTACGTTCTTTCTCTGCAACCTTTTTATTCTCTTATCATCACTTACCATGTATGCAGGATTCAATCTGTCAATTGAAATTGTTCGAGGTTCCTCTGCAATGAGTATCACAAAGTTTTTCTCGTCTCGTGATACTACTTTGTAAGAACCGGCGTATGGTTTCTCCAGCGCAGATCTCATTTTTTTGTTTCTAACAAATACATGTGAGGTATTGGCCAAGTGTTTCGAGACATAAATCTTTGGCTGGCCATGACAAGCTACCTGTTTTAGGAAATTATTGGCATCATTTCTTATATTTTGTACCATGATTTCGGGGCTAACTTCCTTCGATTCTGTGAAGAAGTCCCCTGGGAGGCGTAGCTCTTTGCCAAACACTAATTGTGCTGCAGAATGACCTGTATCCGTTTGTAGGGCATATCGAAGGCTTAAGAGGATGGCAGGAAGTACGTCTACCCATCTCTTTGTATCATGTGATATGATAAAGGCTTTGAGAGCTCTATGCCATTTCTCGATTTTGCCATTGGCTTGAGGATGGTAAGCTGTGGTATGTCTGTGTTGAACACCAAGCTTATTTGCTAACTCTTTGAAGAGCGAGCTCTCAAATTGGCGACCTTGGTCCGTAATTATGGTTTCTGGTACACCATACCTCGCAATTCAGGTATCGTATAACTTGGCAACTACTGTTGGAGCTGTCATCTCATGTAGAGGAATTGCTTCTGGCCATCGTGTTGCCCTGTCTATTATCGTTAACAGGTATCTGTGTCCTTGAGATGGTGGCAATGGGCCTACCAAGTCCATATGTACTGTTTTAAACTGCTCTGTTTGTTTGAAGGATTTGAGGGGCAAGCAAGTGTGTCTTCCCACTTTGGATTCTTGACAGTTCAGGCAAATACGAGCCCATTTGGGGCAGTCAGACTTCATTCGTGGCCATACAAACCTTGCCGAAATTAAATTAGCACTACAATTTGGCCCAGCATGTGACAGATTATGTACACTGTTGAAAGCCAACCTGCGATATTTTACCGGTAGAAATGGCCTATTCTCACCTATACTGATGTCACATGTTAATAAAACATCAGTACTGGGAATTTTTTGCTGTCTTAATTTGAGAGTAGTATCATCGTTCGATAACTCTTGCAATTCTGCATCCTTAAGCTGTGCTTTAGCTATTTCAGCATAAGGCAATTGGACAGGAGCCGAGATAGCTTCGATTCTACTCAAGGCATCAGCTGGAGTGTTAAGTTCTCCACTTATATACTGAATGTTGGTAGTCAATTGACCAATATAGTCTAATTGTCGCGCTCTTCTCGGCGATGCTGGTTCTGCTTTTTGTGTGAAGGCATATGTTAGGGGTTTATGGTCAGTATACACAGAAAAACATCTACCCTCTAATTGGTGCCTGAAATGCTTCAATGCAGCAAAAATTCCGAGCAATTCCCTATCGTATGTGCTATAGTTCTTTTCTGTTTTTGAGAGCTTCCTCGAGAAGAAAGCTAGCGGTAACTTTTTGTTGTCTTTGTCAAGTTGGTACAGGGTTGCACCAATAGCAAAATCAGAGGCATTGGTATTCACACATAACCGCAAACGTTCGTCTGGATGAGCCAATAAAGTTGCATTTGCCAGTGTATCTTTGATTTTCTCAAAGCCCTGTTTGGCTTCTTCATTCCATTCGAGTGGAGTCTTATCTTTCTTTTTGCTTGTCTTAATTAGTGCAAACAGCTTACTTTGTTTGGCTGCTGCATTCTTCATGCAACATCTATAGAAGTTCACCATCCCCAAGAAATGCCTGAGTTCAGCGACATTTTAGGGCTTCGGGAAGTTCAATATTGGCTCTACTTTGGTCTTCGAGGGGGAAATGCCTTTGGTCGAGACTTTGTAGCTGAAGAAGTCAATTTTGGTCTGTGCATATAAGCTTTTACCTATGTTGATAGTAAGCCCAGCAGCGTGTATACGCTGTATGACAGCTCTTACATTCTCCTCGTGCTGTTGCTCACTGCCTTCGGAGCAAATGCAGATATCATCCAAGTATGCATATGCAAATGGCAATTCCCTAAACAGTCCATTGATAAATCTCTGGAAAGTTTGTGCTGAGTTGCAAAGTCCAAACGGCATTCGAAGGTATTTGAATAGTCCAAAGGGGGTTATAACCACTGTCTTTGGTACGTCCTGGTCGGCCATAGGAATTTGGTGGAATGCCCAGTTGATGTCTATTTTTGTGAACATCGATTTACCCTTCATATTCGCGTTGAAGTCCATTATATTGGGGACTGGGTAGCGATCAGGAACTGTTTTGGTATTTAAGGCCCTGTAGTCTCCAACAATTCGCCACTCTCCACTTGCTTTTTTGGTCATGTGGATAGGGGAGCTCTATGAGCTTTTTGAGGGGCAACATACACCCTCCTTGATGATGCGATGGAAGTACTCCCAAGCCGCTTTGAGTTTGTCAGGCAATAACCTTCGTACTCTAGCATGGCAAGGCGGTCCTTTAGTCTCTATGTAATGAACTGTGTCATGTTTAAAGATAGGATGCCTGCGAATTGATGGTTGAGTGACTCCAGGATAGTCAGACAGGATCCGTAAGAGTTGTCCGTCGACTTTTGTACAGCTGGATATATTTATGCCCAGTCTGTAAGCTTGCGTTTTGCCATCCACACAATTTTTATATTTGCTATCGATCAATTTGCCTTTTTTGAGGTCAATGATCAGGCCATAATGTGCAAGGAAATCTGCACCCATGATCGGGTTTGGAACATCAGCAACCGTGAAGGACCACGTCATGTTTTTCTTAAGTCCGATGTCGACTTTGCTGGTCTCAAGTCCGTAGGCTGGAAGGTTTTGACCATTCACAGTACAGAGATAGTATTTTGGAGGAAGTACTTTTTGGTTTCTACTTACTGGCAATATACTCAAGTCTGCGCCTGAGTCTATCAAGTACCATCTCCTATTAGTCCTGTCCTTAATGAACAGGCGGTATGAGTGTTTTTCCAAGGAGTCTTTGGCCGCGTAGATGGCCCCTTGTTCTAGTTTGACGCCTCCTTGGTATAGGATTTGCCCCACCATTTGCACCTGTTGTTGCATTTGGTGGCCTCTGCGCCGAACTTGTTGTGAAAGAAACAATATTTATCATCCCAATTTTGAGACTGGTTTTTGGGAGATGATGTACATGGGGGAGTTGAACTCTGACCCCTATTATTGGAACTTGATCTGTGGTCTCTGGACTAGGACTGTCATCCTTTGCTATTGCCATTATTGTTGTTGTTGTTTCTTGATTTAGATCGTTGTCGCCAGCTACTATTGGATTTCGTCAAGCTTTGGCTTTTGTTCCATTTCATTTCATCAGTCAACTGAGCTATTTGAGCTCGAAGTTTAGCGATCTCTACAGTCTTTGCAGACACTGCACTCACCACAGGCTTTGACCTGGTGTATTCTAGCGCATTATCTGCTGATTTCGCAAGGAAGTTGTTTTTCCAAACACATTCTTGATCTTCTTGACAAACCAGGCATATTTGTCCTCTTCTGTCGCAGGGCATTCCATGATGTCTGGAATTTGGTGGCATGCCTCCACAGATGTGGAGATACCGCTGGTTCAGTGTTATATTTTCTGTCTTGTACCTGCCTTCCAAGAGTGTCAACCACAAGTCTACCTCATTGGGCAGAAATTCCGAGATCTCTATCCTTCGTCTATAGAAGTTGGGGTTCTGCCCTGGCTGTAACTGCAAAATCTGCATAATTTGTGCCAGGACTTCGAGTGTCAGCTGTGGCTGACTAGTACCTTCCTGCGATGGTTGTGGATTTTCATTTCCAGGTGGTGGGATCATTGCTGTGTCTTTCTGATGATAAGCGTATTCCACAGAACTACTTCCTTCCTTGCTGGTCAAAAATACTGGCTCCTGTGTTTGTAGGACAGGTGTTTTTGGGTCAGAACTTTGACTCAGAGTTCGACCACTTCTCAACGTTTTTACTGCTAATTGTTCTTTATTTATTGCAGTTCCCAGTCGTGCTAATTCTGGGTGTTGAGGGCCTTCTTCCAAATTTGGTAAATTCTTAGAGTGTCGAGTCAAAGTTGGGGGGTTTGGGGGATGAGTCCAACCTTCTTCCTCCAGGTCTACTGTCTGGTTTCTGTTTGTTTATATATTTTAAAGAGAGGGGTATAAATTCCCACTTCAGCAGACTCTACTTCGACAACCTAAAAGGTGTCTTAGTCTGCAAAAAAATATTTTTATTTGCCGAGCAAGCGAGTTTCTTGTCAGCACACCGCGCCAAATTTTTGTAAAAGTGCAACGCGTCTCAAGACACCTCACAATGTAGCCAAAAATCACGTCGAGGTCACCACTGTGGAATACCTTGTCGTGAGAGATATTCTCACCAGAAGGAAATTCTACAGAATTTAAGTGTGTTCAGCCACTTCATACATAAGTATGAGTAAGCCAGAACCAGACCAAATATTGGTGATTTTAGAGCCGATTTGGGTGGTTTATATACGGCTTATTCACACGCACACAAACACACGTACATAAGATAATACGTATGTTGGTGAGAGCAGCCAGGTCGCATCATCCCCTATCGAGATAAGAGATGGTTGGCCGGTTCGTGTATGGGTTGTGACATTGTTTGATTGTGTCACGACTCTGTACTCGTACATTACCTGCAAGTATATGCAGGTAATTACAATCGAACGTAATTTGTGTTTTACGTCATATAGACGAATAATTTGCCTTCCCTTTGGGGCGGGAACTATCGTTGAGGGGTCCGAGCCCCTACACCTCATACAGGGGAGTCCCCACATAGGTCAAAAAAGTTCACTTTTCTATTCAAGGACCGAAAAATTAGTGTTGCCATTGAAACATCATGAAAATGTTGCTTAGAATAACAACATTTTTATTTTGAGAAAAATCTATTTGGTTTCACTTGATTTCTCAGCTGCTATCAAGCGAGAAAGCTGAAGTTAGTATTAGTGGAAAGAGGAGAAAATTTACTCAAATTTAGGGCTAATAACATTTTCTTAATCGTTAATGATTTCTTCATAACTAACGCATAACCAACAAATACGTAATTAATGGAAAATTCGTCGTTTTTTAAATTTTTGTTTATTTCAAAAACGAACGAATGCAAAAAAATTTTTCAGACATAACTTCCCTATTTTTTAACGAAAAATTAATTTTTATCATCAGATTCCACTAAAAATGAAGTTATTTTGAGTAAGTGGTGAGTGAAAATATTAGAAGAAAATTCAAACCCGTTTTTTTACGATAATTTTGAAATTAGTAAAAATATTGAGAATATTTTCACATATTGTTAATAAATTTCATCACATAATGTACGATAATTTGATCATTTTTTGGAAACTATAATTTCAAAAATGAAGTTATACATACACTCCATGTAAATACACAGCGAGTGGTAGGGAAAAAACAGTTATAACATTGTTACAGTATAAAAATTGAGACAATTCGTCTCGCTCTCTACTACATTATTATTAGATATTATTATTATGATCGTTTATTAAGGAAAATTTAAAATCCGAGAAATTTTAGGTACGTACGTTGTAGACATTTACGTTTAATTAATTGTTAATTTGATCAGAACATGTATATTTTTTCATTAGAAAAAAAAAAAAACAAAAAAAAAACGATTGATTGAATACCTATTTTTTTTTAAGTATAGGCCTAGATACGGTTGGTTTTCTATACTGTACCTATCATGTCATAAGGATCATTCTGCGATTACAATAATTAAACACCAACCGTAACGAGACTTTAGGTAAATTACGCAGTTATCACTGGCAAGTAAAATATTAATAATTAACCCACGGATGATACCGAAATTAGCAGACGATCGTTTCAACCCTCTGTTTTATTTTTTTTCGTTCAAAGACACACGGAAGCCGACAGGTGTGTTTTCTCACGAATTTAGGTGAATCTCCTATATTCATCCTTTTGTCTTGGTAGTAAAAAGTTTTTTCACTTTTTTTTTTTTTTCTGTAAGTACACGTTGCATGTATCATTACTAAGTAGGTATAATATGTTTTATTATGAGCTTGTTTTTACACGATATAGGTAGTCGATTAATAAATAAACGAAAAGAATGAATGAATTAATGGCACGATCCGATCGCTTTTCGTAATTCTAGTACGTCATCTTCACTTATTATTAATAAGATAAGGGAACAAATTAGCAGATAGATTTCTAGGTTTTAGGAAAACGACGATTCGATCATGAAATACATTATTCTATGTCTGTTGTCGATGGATAACTGCGTAAAAACTTGCATTATTTGGATTGATTCGCTTTTAAAATGGCATATAGGAGAGATATTATGTCTGAATCAGTATGTCAAAAAAGGGTATAATTTCTACCCTGTTATAAACTCGTTGCTAAAGTAAAAATTTTTTATATTTTCAATCTTTTTTATAATTTATAGATACAAATTATGGAATTAGAATTTTTGGATTTGACAATTTATTTTCATTTTTCTAAATGATATAATAACGTCATAATACCTACCTGCCCTAAATATTATATTATGCAGGAAGGTGAGATTGATTCAAAATTCAATAATTTACCGATTTATATAGCCTAGAAGATTAGCATTTTCGTATAGCAATAGATATACTGTTCGTCTTGAAACTTTTTAGTTTGTTTGAGATATCGAATTAAAAATTGTTTTTTCAAATGTTTCTGCTTAAGCTAAGAGTTTTTTTTCTCCTAAAAATTAAAATAACGTCAGCATTTAGTCAGGTGGTTTTCATTTTATGTTATCCTTTTTTTTTCTTTTTTTTATTCTAAAAAAATTAGACGTATTGACATGAGGCCTTGTAACTCAGTTCTGGATCTTATTTTTGATAATTTTCTAATTACATAGTTATATTCACGAAGGGGAAGGGGGCAATGCTGATTCGAATCCGATGACCAATGGTCTCGAAGATATGACCTCACAGTTATTAGGCTCAGATGCTCTGTTTTTATTTTTTAAATTAACGTAATTACTCTTTACCATATTTTTACAGACTTAAAAATGAATTCAATACAAAAAATTTCTGTACCGCTGTTTCGAATATTTCTTTAGTTCAGCCTATGACTAGTATTGCAGTAACAAAAATTTGTGTGCCTGTTTATTCATTCATTTTGAAGTGGTTAAGCTCAATATTGGACCAGGGATTGAATTGATGTCCAAACACAAATCATTAGAATGATATGATTCAAAGCTATTTATTTTAAAATTTTCTTTTGTTTTTCTGTATTATATTGGATGGTTAAGATAATGGTCTAAGTTATGGCCCATCTACGGAATATAGAGAAAATATGAACGTAGTAATGCCGTTGAAGCTAAAAGATTTTTGAATTTGCGAGGTATGACCAGTCAGGAACTATTACGTGTGTTCATATAGGAGTTACTATTCTCGAACAATAGAGTTGCCAGGATTTTCTTAAGGGGGGATTGGATGTGAAAACATTTCTTCCCTGTTCTCTCGCCCAATGGCGGATTTCGAAAACTTGTTTTCTTAGCGGAGGAGGGACGACAAGCGAACTTTAGTCGAATCATTTGAGTGGACCGAAAAATTCGAATCAAAAAATGTCCACCTTCACATTCTGAGCTCCGAGCTCTGAGCCAGTCGAGTCGAATGTATACAAAATCAATCTCAAAAGGGAGGAGAACTCATGAACTGAAAAATAATTTTGCTCGCTCAACTCGTGAAAAAATTTTCAGTGTATTTTGACGATATGAATTTATGATTTTCATGCCCGGTAGCGTATTGAAATAATTTTTTTGGGTGTTGTACCAGGCAAAAATTCCAACTTTTTTCATACCTTTTTATAACGTATTGTTGGAAAATGGTGGGTTCAGCGTATGTATACTGAATTTTAGGGTCTTTGCAAAGTGTTACCCCCCTCCCCCAGAGTCCGAGTTGTAAAATCAGAAAAAACTGTCTCCCAACCTGGCTGTCTCTCCCCATCACTGTATCTCTCTTCCTTTGTTTTTAGTGCTGGTGTGTTGTGTTCAGTATTTGGTGGTAGTGATGATGTATTTTCTTCGTGGTTGTTGGGGTTACACTGATTGTTTGAGCACTTGTTGGCTGCACTGGCATGCTGTACCGCGTTACTTCTTTATATATATTATTATGACATTATTTTATTATTCTTTCTTGTACTCGTAGAGTTAACAATTGTTTTGTTAGTCTCTAAAATAAAGTACTTACTTGGTGTGGTACTGGAGTGGTTGTTATTGTTTTATTATATTTTACTTTACAACTAAAATATCTAACATGGACCTAAAGCCCCCAATGTCTAATAGTGGTAGTGTATGTATAGAAATTTGTTTGGTGGTTCTGGCTATTTTTAAGCAGGTTTTAACTTTTTCATTTTATAGTAACATCTGAAAATGAGAACGTTCTGGTTTTAGAATATTACAGACTTCATTCAGTTGTTTTCTGAATTTCATAGATAATTTTCTAAAAATAAATTATTACTGAAAAGTTTTCTTAGGTTTCACAATGACACATAATTTGAAGTTTGGTATGATCTTAATGAAACGAATATAAATTTTATCGATCTATTTTTCAATCCTCCCCTCTTCCAAAAAAAAATAGAACATTTACAAAATATACTTTCAAAAAAATTTAGAGTTGTAGGTATAATAATTTGAGTAAGAAATATTTAAGTGATGTAATCAGGAAATTTCGTAAGTTATTGAACAATACAGTATTTTTAAGTTCGTTGAAAGACCATCATCTCCTCGGATCTCCACATCTTTATTGTGTTAAACGTACCTACTATCTACTTACCTGTTGACATTGTGATTCTAATATAATCATTAAAAAGGGTAATGCTGTTGAGGCAAGTCAGTTTTTAACGGAATTTTAAAATTCAGAAAAAGGAGATTGTCAATTCCACCCGCGGGTACCTTTTAATTTGTTTTTGATTTTTTTTATGTTTGTTCCAGCATAACTTTTCTCCCCGGTAACTGATTTTGATGAACTTTTTTTTAAATTATAGAAGGTAATTCCGTGGTGGTCCTATATTATTATGTAGGTTTTAGAAGAAAATCCACATATTAAAATTAATCTTTTATTGAGTTCTAGGCGTGAGGATGAGTTCGTTTTTTGTCTCATAATTCCAGAAAAATTTTGGCACTATTAACTGAAATTAATATATATATACACACACACATATGATATGGGTCACAATTTTTGTAAGATAGTCTTGAAATCTGGTACACTTGTTTGGATCAACACAAGGAAGAACCTACTGTTTTTAGTCCAGATCGCCTCTACGGTTTGTCTATTACATCTTGCAATATTTCATTTTTACGACTTACCTGGTTCTAAATCGCGTAATTTTCAGTCAATAGTGACGAAATTTGGTACAAATATTGAACAAATTATATTCCATCACTCTGCAAAATTTGGTTCTATGGTTTAACTGTTCAAAGGTAGAGTTGATTTGAAACAATCCTAAATTACTACTAAGAAAATAATATAAAGTCCAGATGAACCAAAAAAGTTGGTCGACAGCAGGCTTGCTTTTGTTTAATTTTTTAAGCTACCACTTAATAACTTGCGTAGGTATACTTTTTATAACTTCACAATATACTTCATTATAAATTTTCTTAGAACTTCATTTTAAACGTAATTTTTAACCAGAACTTTTCATATTCTGATTTTTTTATCGTACCTACTTATTTATTTATTTATTTTGTTTTTCTTAAGAAAACCTACATTTTCTAACAATGCTTTCTGCGCTAGCGTTTTTTCTATGTCAGTAGGTATTAATGAGATTTCTTCTGAATTATCTTTGGATATCTATCGGGATACAATATTTATTAGGAAAGATACTACAAATTAATTAGCAATATTGGATTGGCAAAGTGTCTTGTAGATACTTACATTGAAAAAGAATTAAGATGCTTACAAAGAAAGCTATTTGATGAAAAAATCTGCTAATTGGAAAATCGACTTTTTTGAGATTACTTTGACTTATTCAGATGTTAAATTTAGTCCTCAAATTCAGAAGTTGTAAATAGAAGTTCAAAATTTTAGATTTGAAAAATTATCTTAGCCTAAAAAAATAATAAATAATTTGCTGGATTGTTATAATTTTTCACCAAGTGCCTAAAACTTTTGATAATCCTTTATTTTCAAATTCTTTTCCTTTGAAATGACTTAATATTTTTATTCATGCCGATGTAATTTTTTTTAATCGTGAATTATAGAATGAATGTTGAATATCTATTGCGAATATCCTTTTTACTGTGACAGTCGTTTCTTTATTATTTCTTCATCTCATTGTTAAAGTAGTTCACTGAGTTACATACAGCATACTGGAACGATTGCTACTGAAAAAAGCTTAGCGAATGTGTTAGAAAGAGATAGACGTAAAGATAACATGTAGTATAATATATGCTAAATACCTTTTTTTATTGTTTACTTCGCTCATTTACCTATCTGTAGGTAATAGTTATTGAAATCAAAATGTTAATATTAATTAATCATTTCTGCAACTTTGATAATAATTTTTCAAATTGGCACAATTTATCTTTATGTTCTCATCATGGTTCGTCATTGTTGCGTGTTCAATTGTTTTAGGCTAAATTTACCGATCATGGGGTATGTACCAAATATGGGGTATAATTGCTTCTCTCAACTATTAAGGCAGTATGCTGGAAAAAATTGAGGATAATTAGTGTGAGGATTAGACTATTTGTAAGAGGTTAAAAGTTCGGCTTCTAGGTGATAATCATCATCATAAGATGAATAATTTTGTGCACTGCATGTTAAACACATTGTGTATTTGTTTGTACAAACTTGCAAACTTATGTAAGTATGATGTTACATCCATACCTTGATAAATCGGTGGTTCACATCTTGGATGATGTCACAATTTCGCTTATAAGTGCATGTGCCATATTTTCCCCATAGCCATGGCAATGATAAAATACATCGCAATTGGTCATCACACACACACATACGTATTCCTTATGGAGCCAGTATAGCAAAGTAATTTGTATTTTAATTGAATACTAGAATGAATAATTTATATTTATAAAATTTAATAAGTTTAATATAAAAAAAATATATGTTTGAATTATGATAATAATAATTTCTATTATTATATATATAAATGTTAATATGATATTATTTATTAGATTAATAATAATATGTCCTATATTTCTATATTTTAATTTTTTTAATATTAATATTTAAAATTATAAATTAAACTATATAAAAAAATTTTAAATTAAAATAATAATTATAAAATACACTATCTATTGATTTCTATGTAACAGAAAATTATATATTTTTTTATTAATTTAAATTAATTTTCCAATTAATTTTCTCACAAAATTAGCTTCAAAACTGCCATTGTTTGCCAAGGTCTTGGCTCCCCCATACCTTGTGTATGATTTGTGGTGAACCCGAAAAATTGCAGAAAACCTTCTGTTGTCGGAATATTTTCCACCAAGTAAGGTATTCCACAATTAGTAAGATTGTTCTATTGTATCAATACACAAAAAATGTCAAAAGAATAGGTATGCCAGGTATGCCTAAAATGATTTTTCCTCCCTTCCTGATTTTTATCACCATTCTCTGAAATTTTTTGCCATTTTTCATAACTTTTGGATAAAATAATAATTGATATTTTGAAATATGATAAATATCAACAGAAAATTCGAACATGTGGCTACTATTTCTAAGTATTGTCAATCTTGTAAGTTGATTCATTCAATTTTAGGAATTTTTTATATTCATCACATCAAAACTGTGATGATAAACCTGATATATGTCGTACCAATTATTTATGTTTAAAACAAGAAATAATGTAATCAGAATGTTTTAAGTAGCATTTGTAACATTTGTAAGAAAGAGTAATCAATTTTTTACAACACCTGTCCATAAAGTAGACTATTACGTCCCCCTTGAGTTTATATAAAGTGGATAATTTTAGAAAAATGCATAGTGTAAATTCTTTATGCACAGGTTTGCGCGCAAGCGTTACTTTATACACCATAAGGGATTTCTTCAGAAAAAATTACAGCAACACTGATAGGATTGGAACACAGGTCGTTTAAGGTATGGACTACTTTACGGATTACAGGAGAGTGCTGCTACAACATTTGATGAATGAGACAATAAAAACAGTATTCTAATTTTTTTCATGGATCAACGTTTTTTTTTCTTAGGGGGTGTTACCAAAAATAGTGTGTGATTGATACTCGTGTGATTTGCATCACGAGCCGAGGGCAAGTGATGCAAAAATCACCCATGGATCAAAATCACCTGCTTTATACAATAATTGTATTACATACATAAATATTTATAACTTTATAAATAAACGAAAACCGTTAAACACTGCGGATCGATTCATACTTTCTTACTCCATGGATTCTTTCTAAATTACTCACTTTTCTCTTAATGCTGTAACGACACGTCTTCTATTTAAAACAATTTTCTCGTAATTTATTTGGATACCTACCAAAATCTTTATTCTTGATTATTAATTCAAATCATTTTGCAAATAATTTAATATGTTTTCGGATCATCACTAATTAATTTGAAAACCGGAGAAAAGATTAAATAATAAAGTTTTGTCATTTTTGGGCATTTGAGAATTTTCGTTATTGTGGTTTTTAGAAAAAATTATCCGTAAAAATTTAAAAGTGATTTGATTCGAATTACGTTTTAAGTGGAGAACGGTATTCCATAATTCGAAGCGAATTTCAAGTCTGTATCCGTGATACTGGATACGAATAAAATTTCAATTTTTATTGGTAAATCGTAATACGAATCAAAAAACAAATTTGTGATTTGCCCATTCCCGATCACTACCAATAAAACAAAACCCTGTTTGATAGTTTGTTAACTTTTTTTTTTTTTTTTGAAATTTGTTTAACATATTATTTAGTTAATCTTAATTAAGGCCAAATATAGTCTACGAAACTATCGAAAAAATAAAACGAGAAAGAAACAAGGGAGAGAAAGGAAAAAAAAAATTATATAAAAAATAATAAAATGGCATTATTTACAGCGTAAGTCACAGGCAAATAATTCTGATTGCAAACAATGCTTCGTAAAGATGAACAAAACAAAATAGGCAATAAAAATTTTGGATTAAATAAAAATCGTATTCTAAATAGGTACCTACCTAGCAAGAAAGACAGAAGGAAAGAAAGAAACAGAAGAGAAAATAAAGAAAGAAGAAAAAAAAAAAAGGTGGTAAAAACTAGCTTCTTTACAAAGAGTTTAGCATTTTATGTAAAAGCAAATTGGGGAAGTTTTGGTTTACAAGACCTCCTGCGGACATTATTCCAACAAAAGGCTTACCCACACTCGTTCTCTACTGGATAAACAAACCACGCAATTCTTTTCATACATAGGTACCAATTTACATGTACATATAAATATACTTTATTTTTTTATTTTTGTGCCCATCAGTTTGTACTTCGACAACTTGTTGTCCTATTCAGCTGCTGTAAAGGTTTTTGTTTTGTATTGTTCGTGTGTGCTTGTGTATGTTTGTGTAGACATTAGTCTGTGGAATTTTAATTTTTTTGGTAAAATTCCGTTATAGGTTATACTTTTATGTTGAAAGTTACAATGAAATAGCGTACAAGGTTGACGTGGACGCGTGCCTTACTGTGGCGAATGATTAGCTGTTCACGAACGTAGGAGTAGAGCTGTGCTCTTCGTGTTCACGAATGGAAAAAAGTAGGCTATTTTTTGTCGTGAAAGGCTGAAAATGTGCATTTCTCTTTTGGATGCTACGAACTCTTTGTTCGAAGATGTAAACATACCACTGTTCGCAGTAGGAAGAAAGGATTGTGGAGAAAAAAAAATGTTCGTGGGCGATATAGGGAAAGTCGTCGACGATGTATTATTTTTTGCCTTTTTTTTTGCTTCGGGGTTAATTCGTGCCAGAGTGAAACATCTGAGAAAGTATATTAACCGCAAGAATGGTTTAGTAGCTGAAGATATTGAAATTTCAGGCTGAAACTTTTAGCCCAAGAATCGAAAATAATATTTTCGGCGCGACCTCCAAGTATGTCAGTTTGAGGGCTTAGATATCAACAATATTTTTGAAATAGGGAAAAATCGATCGAAAGATAATTATTTTTACAATTGTTGGCGTGACTGCTCGACAAAATAAATTCAAAAATGAATAATAGAGAAACGAAAAAGTTTACGAATCTAATAATTCATCAAATACCATTCTGTACCCGAGAAAAAGAGTGATATTACGGTTTTTTTACCTCTTTTTGGCGTTAACACCTCTACCAAATATTTTATGCATGGAAAACCACAAACAAATACTTTGGGTCAGTAAATAAAATAAACTTTGATTAAATATAATAAATTCCTAGTTATCCACACTCCTATGGTGGACCTTAACCTTGTTTTTCAAAGACTTTAGAATGATTTGTACATAATTAAATTATTCACACTTTAATATTTTTTTATCAGTTACAATACAAATAAGTTTTAGCAAGATTACTAATAGTGAACAAAAGTAAGAAGAATGAATAAAAATAATAAGAATGAACATTATGTTCTTCTGTGCATTAGTTTAAATAACCTTCTCCAGGACATAATGTATGAAGAAGTAGTAGGATAAAATTTAGTATGATTTGTTCTTACCAAAAAGAAGGAAAAATTGACATTTTTGTTTGATGGGTGGATAGTTCAGGAGGTTACATGTGTATGCAAACTTAATGGGGTCAAAGACAATTGTCTTGCATTCGAATAAATTATGTTCATCGAATTCTAACTGTACAATTTATTATTAAGTTGTGTTTCAAAGAAGAAGAAGAGTCAATGGAATGTAATAATTTAGGAAAATAATGAAAATTATTTCGTATGTGTAGAATATAGTTGTACAATTGAAAAAAGTCCAGCTTTATTCGTTACACCTTCCTCATTTTTAGCAACAATTCAGCTGAAAGAAAATTAGAGATTCAATCGGAAACCGAATTGCAGTACTCACTTGAAATGTAAAGCAGACAACTTAAATTTTGACGTATCTGGCATATTTTTTTACAGCATTTTTCTTTCGAAAATTCTTTATTTATTCCTCCTCTCTCTCATAAAAAAGGGTGAAAAAGTAATGGCCTACCAACATGAAATCTCAGTTAACGACAAGTCAAAACGATGATTCAACTTTTAACAATCATTTAAAAGGTTTTAGCACCCTGGTTGTACCCTCCTATCAGACGTTTTAAATCAAATAATTTTTCTTCATTCATACTTCAGTCATTCCTTACGAAAATTTAAAGAATGGTGAACAAGATTGGTCGAGGTCTTGCAATGTTCCCAAGATCAAGCCCAAGATAGTCTAGGATAAGATCAACAATGAAAAATTAAGATTGAAATCGACATTGCAAGGCCAAGATCAATTATGAAAAACTGCGACCAAAACCTAGAATCGACTGTGCAAGATTAAGACCAAATATAAAACTTCTAAAATAAAATAAACTGCAGATATTCGCAATCTTGGTTGGTATTCAATTACGTAATTTGTAATGTTTAGTGTTTAATTTCTTTCATTTCCTAATATTTGAAAGTATGTGAATGGTAAGTTCAAGTTAATTAACAATAATATGCTATTACAAGTCTTGTGAACAGGTACAAGACCAAGACCAAGATCAAGATTTGATTACTGTATAAGACTAAAATCAAAATCAAAACTTGATGGTGCAAGAAAAAGTTAAGATTGAGACTATAGTACTAATGTAGAACAAAGAAAAAGACGAAAGACAAGACTACCATATTTTGGTCTAAGTTTTTGGTCAAATAATTCGCAGGGATTAGATAAATTTTAGCCTCGTTATTCTCGTTAAAAGAATAAATTTAATTTGAAACAAAAAAAAAAAAAACTAATTGACAAATTAAGCCGATTAAATCAGGGTAAATGGATTAGCAACCATAATAGAAATGTAGGTAGATATTTAAACATAACTTTTGGAGTCTGATTTTAGTCAACGAGATAAGGTATACTGTTTATAAGTCTTAAAAAAAAAAAAAATCAAAAGTTTGGGAAATTATGAAAAAAATGAAAATATTAATCAACCTGTTTTTACTCGAATGCTAGACATTGAATTATGATTAAATTTTTTTTTTCTTTTTTTAGTAAGTAATTTCTCATTTTGAAAAAAATTATCTCTCTTATAAATCATCGGAATTGATAATCGAATAATATTAGCTATAGTTGCAGCTAAAATAGAGTGTTCCTACGAACTAGATGTTCTTTTTAAAGTAAAAGACACTTTACAAACTACAGAAATTACGACAGGGGTTAGCCCTACGTGATTTTTCGTCCAGTCGAGTACTCACTCTAAAGAATAAGATTCACTACGTAATCGAACATTTACTGAAAATATAACTTCCGTGGTTTTTGAAGAAACCGATCCAAATAATTTCTCATTCAATCAGGAATTCTTCTTGAAATTTCGGCTAGGTACTCCACGTAAAACGCAACTATCTCGAATTTTTTCTTCAATAAGATCGAGTAAGTATGGGAATCTGAAATTCTCTCATAAAACGCCGTCTTTACAAACATATTTTCTCATAAAAGGGTTTTACATTCGTCCAGTGCGGGTACCTACCGAATAATTAATACCCACGTAAAATACAATTCGGTGACCTCGAAAATCCACATTCCACGCATAAATTCCATCCCTCCCAAACGCGTTTCTTTCCCACTAAAAAATCTCTTGTAATATTTTGTGAATGAATGCTGCTTACTTTTGTTGTTCCTTTTCGTTTTTATTGTTGTCGTTATCTAATATATGAGTGCAATCGGTTTTGTACATAAATGTAGGCATACGTTTATGCGTGCAAATATGACCACTTCTACGTATGTGAAGTACGTACAATTAAAGCATTCAATTATTTGGGCACGCGTTGATTACTGCGTTAGGGATGAAGCGACGATGTGAAATTTATTTAGGGGAAGTTCACGAAGCCACCCGATATGCGGGTGACATTCCAGATCTAACAAAAAACTTTTTTTTTTTTTTTCATCTTGTCGAGGGGTCGAATGCGCCTTTTGATTCATTAATATTGATAAAAACATAACAATAAGTTAACATGTAGTATAGCTAAAATTACGAGGGCTTAAATGTTTGGGTCAATTCACTATATCGCGATAAAGTAATTTTTTTTTTGTGCATACTTACATAACAAATAATACTGATTAAGTGAAATTTTTTTTCTCTTTTTTCATTACTCACGTTAATTAAACGCACCACCATTGCCATTATAATGACTTTTAATTTTTCTATTGGGATAAATTATTTATTTTCTTTTGCAATATGCTGTTAAAAGGGCTACCAGTGACTTATCGATGTTGTTGCATGCACCAAGTTCCACAAGTTAATCATTTAAAAAAAAGGTACCGTGATGAAAAGGTACATAAGTAAGTACCTATATTGAGTATAGTTTTTATAAAAAATTGGACGATAAATGGGAGAGCTGGATCGAACGATAAGATGTGAACAGTCAAATTTTGGTCCTATAGGTAGAGTATAAAGTTAATAATTCGTTTAGAATAGTATTTCCTGAAGTAAATGATACCTACCCTAGGGGCACTGAAGTAATGCAGGTAGCGGTAGTATTCTAAGAAACAATTTTTCACTTCATCTTTCTGTTTGTTCACTTTAAAAGGGGGTAAATTTCCTGGGGTAACGTTACACAGTTTTTTTTTTTTTTCTGAAAAGGGCAGAGTTGGCTCGATAAGTTTACGTATCTCTAACTTATAAGATTTACAGTTATATCCAAGAGCACGCAGATAGTGAACGTTGCATTATAACTCAGCCGTATTTGTTAGATTAGGCTGAAAACTTGGTAGAGTAAAACCTCAACTTTTTTTCATCGATGTTTAACAGTGGAAGTCTGCATATTTGTTCAAAAAAGAGAAATCCTTTATTAAGTATGAAAGGTATCGATATATTGATCGTTAACTCCTTGTACTCGTAGAGTACTTTCATTAAAATTTTCGAAACATTCTGAAAGTATATTCTCCGCATACTCACTCTCATAAAATGTTTGCAATTCATTATTGAGTAACCTAAAGGTCAGTTTATCTTTCTTAGAAGATAGTAAAGGTGGCGATTGAGAGAGGCAGAAACATAGAGACAAAATTAGCCATCAGTTATTATCATACCTGGAATAATATATAACCCGAACCACCAACTACCACACACATATACAATATACACCCCACTACCAGCTAATACACAAGAGAAACTGTGCGATGCAACAATACTGCCTAAGTTTGGAAAAGAGAAAAAGCCACCAACAACTACTGAAAGATCATCTTCTTTGATGAAAAAATGTGGAATCATATGAAATTTCACGGGAAGGCTAAAGCGTCCTCCTTACAGATGTTATAAAACATTTTTATGTACTAATTCCATTGTTGAGGAAATTTTGAGGGTGAGTAACAGACAGGAAGGAGGCTAATTGGCTAAGCCCCCAGCCCCTGTATCCTTCGAGTATATGGTTCTAATTTACGAAATAAAAACTCACCATATGACGATACTTCGTCAATATTCTCAATTTAAAGTTTGAAAAATTAATGTAACGTGTTATTCAGTAAATAAGTGAATAAGTTTGACTGCATAAACCATGGGTTACAGCCGCGCAGGAACTAAGTATTTAAATTCATTTATAGTCGCACTGCAGCAACACTGTGATCGCTTAATTTGAAGAGAGAATGCGCGACAAGGTTAATGCGTCTGTTAACCCTCACAAAATGACATTTTTTTCTTCCTATTCTCTCTCCGTCTTTGCCTCCAACTTTTTTTCTATACGACTTGTTTCTAAATATCGTCATAAGACTACCATTACAATTCATTACGAATATTGTTATTATTTTCATTATTATCAACTTTAACATTAGCGGGTATGATTAATTAATTGGTCAATGACTAGAATATCAACAACTGCTACCGGAAAAGGAAAACTCCTAAAAATTCACATATTTTTACCCAGTTTGCTTGCAAACGCGGTATTAAAATTGATTTCGCAAAAGAGTTAGGGGGGGATAATGAAAATTATCCGTTTCATGAGAGAGGAAAACGATTGTTACCATTTTCCATTTTGACCTAATTTTTTTTTATGTATAATATATATAAATACATATAATATATAATAATTATGTATATACCTGTATGTTTGTATGAATGTATGTACCTACTTATATATGTATTGAGGCATCCAAAGTTGAATGGCTCATAATGTCCAACCTTCATATATTTCAGTATTTAAATGCTGATGACATCACAGTACCCTAATTTTAAGACACCATTAA
This sequence comes from Ericerus pela, assembly GCA_011428145.1. NCBI lineage: Eukaryota > Metazoa > Arthropoda > Insecta > Hemiptera > Coccidae > Ericerus > Ericerus pela. The sequence continues at coordinate 3,049,564 of WOFM01000637.1, read as the reverse complement.
TAAAGCGGATAAATTAAGCACAAGCAAAAATAAATAAAAACTATCGGTAGGCAGTTTAATAAGGGAAACCACATTTGAATTTCTGTGTCTTCACTTATCAAATTGTCTTCATTGAAACTAATTGATTTTTTATGTGAAAAACCCTTGTATAAAACTTTTGGTTTCAGAGTCTTTTGTTTTAGTTAATTTAAAAAATGGAGAACTGGGTGAGGTGAAATAATATTTGTTCTAATACAGATGAGGATGGACCAGAACCAAATGCTCATTATAAGCAATAGAAGGCGCTACATAGCCTTTAATGACAGAGCAATGGAGTCATTTGAACAAAGCTTATCTAAAGTTTTATTGACAACACACCAAATTTCCCTCTTAATTAATGACAAGAACTCCATTTAATCATATTGCTAACAATTTTTCACCCTCAGATATTTCATAAAGATCACCTTGGGAAACTTTGATCGCTACTACTAGAACCTTAATAGTACAAAGAATAATTCCTAAAGAGTTTTGTCTCCAACCTAGCTTAGCTTAAAGTTTCATTACTGATCCTTCGTGTCTGCAATAGGTAAGAGAGGTTTAGAATTTAACATCTGTAGATGGAGTATGAAAAATACTGAAATGTGCCTACACAAGGACTTTGACTTACAACTGCATGACTTAGATTTTATATTCTCAGCTTCATACAGAAGGACCAGGAGAGAAAACAAACCTAGTACTGGGTATCGTTAACTCAAGAGTGATTAAATTTGTTGGTACTGTTTTTTTTTATCGTGTCTTTCTATCAGCCAGGTCTTCCCTACTGTTTGTCTACATCGATATTCTTCACAAGCTAAAGAAGATAAAATAAGCATATACAGCAATACAATGAAATAAAATAAAATAAATAAAGCAGCAAAACACTGGCAGCATACATGTTATTGGCAGGATTTTTACCATGCATTCTAATCTATATTGCATCATATCATGTTTGAGTTATCTGTCTTCGAAGTGAAATTCTGCTGTTTATACAGGGTGTTATTTTATACCTGGTGAACCTGTAATTGAAATCTAATAAACAGTTAATAAAATTTTTTTAAAAAGAATTTTATTTGATTATTGTCGTCATCTGCTTTAGTCGTCATATTCTATTTATTTTGGACATTGTGTTATCTTAACTCAAGTTTTTTGTCTACATGATGTCATCATATTATGTTGTCATCAGAGTGTCTTCTAGTTTTGAAAATATTTTTATTTTCACATCAAAAAAATCTTGGACTTTTCAGTATGTATGGCCCTAATTTTTGAGAAAACTGCGAGATAGATAGCGCCAAAATTTTCACAAAAGATTATTACCACATGGGAGCCGGTATGAAAGAAGTTTAGTGCACATTGGTTTGGCAATTTCTAAGAAAAGTTGAAAAATCACTTTCCCAGGGTTTTGAGATAGACAGAAGTGACGGAATTAAAACTTTCAAAATAGATTATCCTTATGTAGATGTAAGTGGTGCCTATTAATTTGGTAGTTTCTAAAAAACTGAAAAAAAACCTGTGTTCACAGTTCTGGGAAAAGTATAAAAGCGATAGGGCTAAATTTTTAAGGAATTTATTCTTCATATGGGACCACAAAACTGATTGGAGTTTGGTGCCTATTGGTTCAGTAGTTTCCAAGAAAACTATAAAACGATTTAGCAATAAAACATCGATACTGATCGATATTTTTGTTGAAGATATCAATAACTATGATAGTTCCTTATAATTTTTTTACCTGAAACTAGCAATGAAATATCGATGTATCGATTTTTTTGTCAGATATTAATAAGTATCGATATTTTTCAACGATTTTTTCAAGTTTTTGGAATTACTTTTTTTTTTTTTTTTGAATTATGGGTGAAAATTGGTAAGCTGGATTTCCTAGCAAAGTATTGCTGCGCTAGAGTTTTTTTTTTTTCATTCATTCTTCTTAACTTACTTTGCTTTTACACGTTACAAGTGTAGGCGCTCAATCGCGGCCTATTCATTAACCTTTTTGACTTTTAAGTAGCCCGCGCCTGACATACGACTTCTTTATTGGTTAAAAGTATATATAGTTATATAGGCAACATAAATGCAAGTATAATTTCTGTGTATGGGTTTTTTTGCCCTTTTTGTATTCGAAACTATTTAAATATGGTCGTTCGCGTTGTTTTGTAAACCTGTACCATTAATTTTTTTTTTCTGTTGAAAACGAGAAATTATTAAAAAAAGAAATAAACTATGGAGTCGTTCGCATTTTTATTTGACTGACTAATTTGTTCTGATGGTTTTAATGAGAAAATGTAGCGATTAAATAAGGAAGAAGGGTGTTATGTCGGATGTTGACCGCGAGGTCTGTTTAGGACACGTGCCAAACTTGTAAGCGTTTAGTTTATGGAATAAAATAATTTGTGCTTTCTTTAATGAGGCATTGAGTAAGAGTGCTATTGCCTCCGAAAGAAGAGAAGTATAATTATTTGTTTATGCTTTTTTTCATTAAGGTGCAGGAAAAGAAACTGGTTTTCAGCAGTTGATTGTGTTATAATTGCTTCAAAAGTGAGATTATATCAATGAGAAATAACAAACATAAAAGTGTCAGAATTGTTTTAGAATAATCTGAAAGTTAGGTTGGTTATTTTTTTGGTGTTTGCCTTATAATGTTAAATTTGAGAATAGAGGATCTCTACAAAATTTCTTTAAAAACACTTTTTCGCAACACATGTTGCAAAATACGCGATTAGGTATTTCTCTTTATGTTTCAAATGTAGAATTTCTGACCTGGGAGCAAACATTTTTTAGCAAGAGCAAAACATCTATTTTCTGGCTGAACAAAAATGTTTGGTTCATCTTACCCAACAAGTCAGATGCCCTCCTTTATTGTACATGAACATGTGTCGCAAAAAATAGAATTTGCAACTCAAGTGCAATGCAAACGATTTTAACTCGAGCCATTGCAAAGTGCAGCTCGTTAATAATCATTTACTTTGCATTTTCGTAATAAAATATACAATTTTTTGCCCCTGAAGCCTCAACGAAAAAAACCTGTCAATATAACTACTTTAGACTAATTTCCTTTAGATTTAAGTTACATAATATATTATTTTATTTAATACATGATCAGTGTGGAATACCTTGTAGTGAGAAAGTATTCTCACCAGAAAATAAATTCAACAGAATTTAAGCGTGTCCAGCCACTTCATATTTATCATATGAGTAAGCCAAAACCTGGGCAAACACTGGCGATTTTAGAGCCGGTTCGGATGGTTTATATACTGGCTTATTTACACACACACATACGTAAGGAATACGTATGTAAGTGAGAGCAGCCTGGTTGCGTTATCTCTTGTAGTGATAAGAGATGATGGGCTAGTTCGTCTACGGATCGTGACATCATCGCATTGTTGAGATTAGTTACAATTTGGTACTCGTACATTACCTGCAAGTACATGCAGGTAATTACGATCGAACGTAATTGTGTTTTCTTTTAATGTCGCAAGGACAAAAATAAGCCAGCCTTTTGGCGGCAACTGTTGTCAGGGGTCTGAGCCCCTATACCTCATACCAGTGAGTTCCCACAATCAGAAAGGCAATGTTTACACTGGTATTTAGGAGTGAAAAGTAGCTCTAAATATTGATGAATGTAACTTCAATATAAAGTGAATGCCACTCCATGTAAAAACATGAAGCATCTTTCTACATAGAAGGATGTTAACTTTATATCGAAGTAGAGGTTACACTTTCTAAATAAAATTTAGAATCTGCTACAATGAGGATGTTGATATTTTGTTCCATTTTTTATGATTGTTGTCAAAGACTCAGCATTATGATGGAATTTTAATGTTTCATTGCTTTCTGATCATTAATTATATAAAATATCTTCCTCAACAAGGTTCAAAAGTGAGTTTACATAACACTCAATGCGCTTGTTTTGCAAACTTTCTTGACATGTAAATCTTCACTTTTGAACCTTGTTGCGTAATATACTATTTTATAATTCTTACCTACCTGGAAAATAAACATTTTCATTTCTCCATGAGTGTGTAAAGAAGAAAATTTTAACATGGTGTGAAGTGTGAAAAAGTAAGAATTTGCATATTGTGGAATACCTTGTGAGAGATATTCACACAAGAAGGTTTTCTACAGAGTTTGCATGTTCTGTCACTTTGTACTGTAAAGTATGGGAGAGCCAAATCTTCGGCAAAAACTGGCAATTTTGTAGCCAGTTTCGAGTAGTGATGTTAAAAATTTCGATATGTATCAATACGTATCGATACACACAACTGTATCGAAGTATCGATACATTGCTCAATACTCACAATACGTATCGATATATTTTATACATTAAAAATAAAAAACATAAATAAATAAATAAATAAATAAAAATACAAAAAAGTGCGCCAGGCCACCAGCAGACAGAACAGATTATGAAATTATATTCTTCTTAATATTTAATAATTACCGTGGTTGATGACTTGATATACGGCGGAATGGGGAAGAGAGATATTTCTATTTTATCCAGAAAAAAATTATGGATTTTTGATACGATACTGTATCGATACATATCGATATATGTGGTTAAAATATCGATACGTATCAATACTCAAATATGCTTCAATATAACATCACTAGTTTCGAGAGTTTATATACCAAATTTGGCACACGCAAACAGATACACATACGTACATATATGTATGTGATTATGTCATTTGTTATGCCGTTTCTTGACTCCGTTGAGGTGATAAGAAACGACGCAATGAGTTTTGTACCGGGCCGTGACATCACTGAGATCAGTTAACTGATCATGGCCTGTGCAATGTGTCTTACCTGTATGTACATACCAAACACACAAGTGCGTAAATGGTTTTAAGTCATAGAGACGATTAATTTCCAGAACTCCATGAGTTCATCAAAGTGGCGACATATGCCTTCCCCGATGATGTGTTCATAGTATTCCCATGCAGCTTTGAGTTTATCAGGCAGTAGCCTGTGGGCTCTAACATGGCAAGGCATTCCTTTGGTCTCTATAAAATGAACAGTATAATGTTTATAGGTAGGATGCCTGCAAATTGAGGGCTGAGTGACTCCAGGATAGTCAGACAGAATCTGTAGGAATTGTTCATCGACTTTTGTGCAACTGGATATGTTTGTGTCCAGTTGGTACCCTAGCATTTTGCCTTCCACGTATAGACCAGTATTGTTGTCTATGATCTTTCCATTTTTAAGGTCGATAACTAGGCCAAAATGTGTGAGAAAATCTGCGCCCAGGATCAGTGTTGAAACATCTGCACTTTGTTATCAGGTAATTGATCACGGCCCATGCAATGTATCTTACCTGTACGTACGTACAGGTATGAACATACAAACGCACAAGTGTGTAATGGTTTTACATCATAGAGACGATTAATTGCTGAATATCAAATTTGAAATCGGGCCCCAAGAAATATGTTCAATGATGTATCACAAAATATAATATGAGAAGTCAAAACTTGAACCTTTTTGAAGCCCTTGGTATGGAAGAATGGGTTGAATGAAAAAATAATTGTGAAATTCAATGTTGGCTTCTCAAAAAACATACCTGACGATGTATCAAATAATAAAATATGAAAAATCAAAATTTGGCCCCTTTCTCAAGTTTGCATGAGTAACTATGATATAGTATATTTTGCTACATGAGCGCAAAGTGAGCAATCCAGTTTGCAGCTCAAGCCAATCGAATTAATTCAAACGAATAAAAATTAAGGAGTGAGGAAAGGAAATTAAGGAGTGAGAAAAAGACATTAAAATGTGAAAAAAGTAAGATTTCTGAAACTGACAACTAGTGCTGCAAACATCCAACGAGTGGGAGGAGATCACATTGTAAACACTATTTTTCCCAACACATCTGCCACAAATCTGGTGAACGCACCTGATTGGTTGATGAGTGGAGCAAAACATTTTGGTAGCGCGAGCAAATGTTGATTTTGCTCCTGCTATTGCATTTTTGCTCCCTCTATCGAAATTTGATCAGGGGTCAGGAATTCATAATTTCGGCTTCAAAAAGAAGCGCAAAATCACCTACTTCGTGGAAAGTGGCGGGAAAAATATTTTTTGCAACATATTTGTGAAATTCTATGTTTTTGAGGCACGTATGATGTGATGAAAGTTGTCAGTTTCAGAAATTTTACTTTTTTCACTTTTTAATGTCTTTTTCTCACTCCTTAATTTCTTTTCCTCACTCCTTAATTTTTGTTCGTTTGAATTAATTCGATTTTTTCCCATTGAAATATTTACTCTATCATAATGGAGATTAGACAACGTAATCCATAGGTTCTATTGCCCCTGGCTCAAATTCTACATTCTGTACACTGATTGCAAAAAATACTGTACAAAACTTGGTAGGAGTGAACAAATTATTAACTCATGCAATTACCACATTCGTTGAGATATAGATCACTTTTGTCCTAATTTGCGTAATATACTATTCTGAAATTGAGCATTCTATGCCCTTACAAGTGGCAAAAGAGGGCTATTTTTTTATCGAGTATGGAAAGTTTGCAAATGAGCTGAAGGCGAGTGATGAAAACTTCACATGAGGTAGAATAGCTCACTAACACTGGCAGCACAGTATACTTTTTGTAACAGGTGTAGGGAATGTTGGTTTTGAGACTTTAAAAAAAAAACTGTTCTTTTGTGAAGAGAAATGCGCGAAACGATGTTCATCATACAAACATATAATGGTAAATTTACATAAAAATTTCTTATAGCATTGGTGATTTGGTTGGTAGAGTGATGGTTTACCACTCAGGAGATGCAGGTTCGAACTACAACTAAGGTAGAAAATTTTATGAAACAAATTCAACTTTAAAAAAAATTAATAATAATAATAATAAATTAGGAATTGGAGTAATGTCTTGATGAATAAAGGATGTGTAAAACTTGGCGAATTAAAGAAGAGTGAAATAAAAGTAGAGGAATAAAAAAGGAAGGGGTCTGTACGAACAGGAAAAGGAATCAATAAAGAGTGAAAAAAAGTTGAGGAACCAAAAAGGGGAAATAAGAAGGAGAGTGATAAAATAAAAAGTTCTAAAATCAGCCACTTTAGGTACACCATACAGCCTCGAAAAACTAGCATTCAAATGGCGCATGTTATAAAAAAAATATAATGTATATCATGAGCGGAAAGGCAGTTCGCACTTGTTCTGGAACAACCTTTTAATCCCCACAAATTTAATAACAAATTCATAATAAATACAATACTGGTGCTACAATCTATAAGTACACTGACAAATTCTATTTTGCTAATGCTATCTTCAATTATTCAATGAATTGTAATAATTATAAAAGTTTCTAGCATTTGTCATTCATGTTCATGCAGCAGGATCTACACGATGCTTTTTAGTTCAGCCTCGAAACAACTCATTGATTAACCTCTGTCAGCGAATAAACTGAGTAGGTACCTACCTATATATGTACACGCGCCAATCTCATTCGCATCACCAGTTCCATTCTTGAAGTAGGGAGCATTCAATTGTTTTGTATTAAAGTCTGGTCATCAGTCGAGGACTCATCGTTACGGTAGTAACCTTCAGCTTATTAAAAGGAAGAGAAATAAGTTTAAGTCGTCATTTTAAAATTTCATATACAGAGAAACGAGGAAGCGTCCATCGAATGGTATGTAATTTCATTTTAATTTGTAAAACAAAACGAAAAACGTCTCTTCATGGTGTAAATACGGGCCCACAATATGTTCATGGAAGCTCGTCCCAAACATTTGTGTGACATAACGCCTTATCCTCCAAGGTAATACGCTCTACACTGGACCAGGAGTGCACGAACTTTTAAAATGTTTTTTCTGCGAAATTCAACAACTCTGACCCTCATTAAATGCTACGATTGCTGTTCAAGCAACACGTGTTTTCGATGCAACAGTCGACGGCTGGTTAATTAGAGGTTGTGTTCCAGCCGAATTAAACGCCGTATCTACAACTGCTGCGCTTCTGTGTACTTATTAGAAAATGCAGTTGAAATTTCTTCTTCTTCTTTTTTTTTTTTTTAACGAAAACTTATGTTACGAGTGAACTGTGGCGCAGGCCTTTGCGTATTTTGACGTTTTGGATTAGTTTCTAACTCGAGTGCTGGCCTACTACTAGGCTGGGTAGATAATCTGGAAATGTTTCTAAATTACAAGAATATTTTATTGTTGGTATATATAGGTATCTATTTACTCTGTTACTGGAGCATGACGTATTCCATTCATCATTATCATATGTGTACGCTACTAACGAATTAATTACACGGAATTAATATGCGGGATACTATGCCCCTCAGTAGTTGCTATATCGTATTTTCGAATGGTGTTCCGAGTTTCTCCCTTTTTTTCAATTATTATTCGTTTAATTCATTCATTTTCCGCATCTGCGTTAATTAGTGACATTTGAAAATTGGATGATGGCGAGCACACGAACGCGGCAGCAGACACTTTCGCTCGTTATCGTATTCGTTTCTGTCCTACTGGTGATGTAATTGCTGTCACTTTAGGTCATTTAAAGTCTGTTTTAATGGTGCGTACATGAGCGTGTCCAAAGGTGAGGGTGGTATAAGGTTGAAGACAAATGAAGAGTTTCGTACGAGGCTCAGTCGTGTGTGTTTTGTTTGACTTGTGTTGTGGCGCATTATCATTTTTCATGCTGAGTAATCAAATATACTTACAGATACTTAAATGAAAACTTTCTTTCGTTGTGGTTTTTCGGTGCGGAAACGGTCTGAGAGTATTTTTCGACATTAAATGCCGCCTAGGAGAAGAGGATTTGTCTACGAGAGCTTTTCACCCTTTGAAAATTTGAGATCAAGACTATGTTTGACATTTGGAAATCTCTTATCATTTTTTGTGTTAACAAAATTATGCCAAAAATTTGGCACTGGATGCAGTGGCTGTTCGAAGCGGTTTAGGCAAGGGAATGAAATTACCAATTTAGCCAATTCTTTGACAACGAAATTGCCTTCTTCTGGAAAATTGAATAGTTACCAAGTTCGAAAAAGTGAAGAACAGGTCATCAATTGGCACACTTTTGCAAACTGAGATCGAACCAGGAGGGTGAAACACCTTCATACAGCCCCCGCTCGAACAACTCCGACTAGATTAAATAACACGATACCACAATGATTCATTTTTCATTATCATCTTCATCATATTATGAAACTAGGGTTAATTTGATTTGGGATGAGATGCAAATGCTCATTACTACGATTCTCCTCCGTGGCATTAATTTTAGCAACTAATTTAGAACTTCAAATTGGTACTCCAATAATACAAAAATACGCCATTGTATAATGAATCCTTTATGGAGAAAGCTTACTTTTTACAGAATTGCTGAATTAATGACAGCTTTTTCCAAAATACCCCAATTATGATTTCTTATGTCTATTTGATAGGCCCATTTGTCCTATTTAAATTTTACTTTACCTAAAAATATGAATTGGTGATGAGTTTGCTAAATACAGAAAAATAAATGAGAAAAACTTTATTGATTTTGATGTGGTTCACTTGCCTTCATAATATTAGGGAATGAATATATAGCATCAGCCGATTAGAGTGTAAGTAAAAGACCTTTAAATGGAAAATTGTATGGGGAAGAGGAGCTCAGACCCTCAATGATAGTCGTGCCACCGAAAGATTGGCTAAATTTGTGCCTTGCACATTAAACCATATAATATGTCTTGTAACTACAAGTTGCACTTTGTACGTTATTTGTAATTTGATTCTACTTGAACTGGGATAAATTGAGCTTATCACTAATTACATCATTTGGTAACAAATGTACTTGTCTTACCTTATCTGTTACCATGATTACGAATAAGATACGACAATAATTAATTGCCAATCAAAATGACCGCGTATGTATTTTTATTAATATAGTTTGCTTGTGTGTATGTGTGTGTGTGTGTGTGTGTGTAATTACCCAGGTATAAAAAGCCTCCCTACCTGGTAGCATTAGTCAGTGTTTGTTGAGGTTAGATCACCAGAATTTTATAGTATATGCGAATAGACATGAAAATTAGTCTTTTGACTGCCTTTTAATGTGCAAATAATTTCGTATTGCCTCGATCAAAAGTATTCCACAATAACCATGAAAAAAATCACATATATTTTTCTCAAGGCAGGGAATGAAGTGTGTGCCTACTTGTCTTAGGGAACTCTAATCTAAAGTAATGTAATTATAGGGGTTATCTTCTTTTCATATTCAACAGGTATTTTGTTCTTCCTATTAAACTAATTACGCGAATTTCTTTCAATTAACTAACTTTATTGTACATATGTTGCAAAAATAGTGTTTACTAATGGACCCCAGATGTGAGGAATCTCCACTCTCATAATTGTAGTGCTCACCAGCGGCTCATTTTGCAAACATCGCAACTCATCGAGAGCTGCTCACTTTGCACTCTTATAGTGAAATACACAATTTTCAACTTCTTTCCAACGAATAACTTTTCAATATTCCCTTAAAAGCTGTAAGGCAAAACTAATTCCAAATTGTAATGTCCAATTTAGAACTTATTTAGCCTTCCTGTAAGATAAGAAATTAAATTAACTTTTTTTAATCCTGCTAAAAATAGCCCAACCATTGTGTCCGTTCGTTGAAAACTAAAATGAAGTTCTAATTTGAATCATTTCGATCCATGGCAGCCTGTAGTCAGGGGATTTTTATTTCATGTTTCCATTTTAGTTAAAGTTCACTTCATTGTCATAGACTAAAGGCTGGATTAAGTGAGAACATTTTCATGTTTGTTGAAGTACGAACTACTGGGGGATGGACAATGAATAATATTATTAAATTTAATATTATTACCTGTGAGACATATTTTTTTTCTAAAAGAGAATTTTTCAAGTTGAGCAGTGGTGGTAACCTTCATATTTAAAATGTTTCAGATGCAACACATAAAAATATTCCAGCCTCCTCCTGAAAAAAACTATAGTTACGTTACCTACTGCAAATAATTAACATATTTGTGGCAGAATAAACCTTTATTCTAGGTATGAAAAGTTTTTTACAACATCCCAAAAAATCTAGATTACCGCCAATGAAGTTGAGAGAGGGCTAAAGACTATTTTATCCTAGAATTTGCATTTGACTTCTTCTAATTGAAAGAGAGCAGTCTTCGGCATGTCTTTTTCATGAATCAAGTTGCAGACTTCCACCGGTGTTCGAATGAAGCATCAACCTCGAAAATTTGATGCCAATTTCTGTCAGCCTGAAACACGTGAGGAATTAACATTCACCATATGTGCTTATTTTCGGTAAAAATTTTACAGGCAATTTCGTCGATTACCATAGGAGTAATGAGACTCTGATAATTTTGCTGCTCCCTTATTTTGTTCGACTTTCCAGAAAGTGGAAAGGAAAAAGAATGTATGAATAGCCTTTTATCATCCAAAAAATATTTCACGTCAACACAATTTAAGTACATCTTTTAGCTGACTTATGTTAGCTGACATTTATGTTCATCCGTTGAAAATGTTTTGAATATTACCATGTCCGTGAATCAGACAATAAGCATACGCAAATAAACTTATAGACCCATACCCCGATAAAAATCAACCATTACGTCATTTCGACACGTTTTCATTAACATATCTCTCGGCTGACTGTAACTTTATGGGCAAATAAAACGATTATACACGTCAAAGTTAAACAGGAGAAAGATTTGCTGTTAAGTCTGTACAAAAAAGGCCGAACTCCTTCGTCAGCGAATACATATAACTCGTTCACATATATATCAAATCGATTCACCCCAAGAACTGTCATTAACGACTATTCTGTAGGTAGGCATAGAAAATGCGCGTGAAGATCCAACCACTGGGACAAAACGATTTTGAACTGGTCAGTAGCCTATATCTTAGGTACATAAACGTGTATACATTACGTAACCCCAGCAGATCAGCTAGACAACACAAGCCTTAGCAAAACTATGGCATAGTAACGATTCAATAAGAATACCGGAGACCAATAAAAAAAAAATAGTGTATTGATTCGAAACCCTTCAACCGAAATGAAAAATTACTTCCATACGTCGAAGGTGCGTATACCGATTATAAAAAGTGAATAAATGAAGAATTCGTTCGGGTAGTCACCGTACACTTTGCACAGAAGCTCTCCACTGGTGACCAGAAAGGAAAAAAAAGAAAAAGAAGAAGGCCATTAACGCATAAAGATGGCCATTTCCGAAGAACGTGTCCCTTAATTTTCGAAATTCGACGAAATGATTTCGTATGGATCCAAAATGTGTAAGTTCAGGCTAGGCTATTTTTTTTTTTTTTTTTTTTTTTCAAAATGACGAGAGAAAAAAAGAGAGGCGATACATTATACATTCGATTTACAATGAAAGAGTTTACAGATTTTTAATGTTTTTAATCGTGTCAGAGACGAAGTCATCGTTATATCCAGTAGCGACTAACCGCAGGGGATGCTGGACACCTATTGATCAGTTTCAATATATTCTCACGAACGATGTTTTTTTTTTTTTTTTTCATTTTATTTTTTTGAAAGCCTGGAACAAATGCATCGCGCTTCTGTATATTATGTACTTACATACAGCCTTTTGTGTAGATGATAATTTGATTGAGTTAGTCAAAAATCTACATTATCATAACGATAATAACGTTAGTATGTGTGAAAAATTTTGTACGAATTGGGGTAATTGTTTTACTCGAGGGAATACTTTAATATTGGAATATACGTTCTATAGTTGACGGAACTATGACTCATTGTGGGGTAAACAACCACATTGTGTTGGTGCATATTCTGTAAGTAATCAACTAAAACTGGGCCGAACAACAACCGCTGGTTCACTCTCTGTTGCATCAAGTAGTATGTCGTTTCCAGGTTAACCATGATCTTGGTCTGATGAAACGTAAGGGTTGATTTGAATAACAAACGTGACTTTGTCATTACAAAGTAAATATATTGGGTAGGTACTTTTGTTTTGAAGATTTATCCGCAGCTAATGTGCCTAATCTGCCTTTGTGAACAGCCACAGGCCAGGTTTATTTGCCCGTACTTACATAATTGCATAATATTTCCATTTAAAAAAAGACAAATATCGTAATTAAACTTACGCGATATTGTCGATTAGGAAATAAACGTGAAAATATCACTGTAGAAAATAGACTGAAACTAGTTCGAGATTTGAATTTTTAACCTGCGGCAACTTTAAACCCTTTTTTGCAACACCTGTTTATAAATTTTATTTTCAAACGCACCTTGACGATGTATAAAGCAGGCGATTTTAGAACCATTTAGGGCCCATGTATAAAGTATTAGTAAATATTTTATACATTGTCTTGGGTGCATGCGTCATTTCATACAGTGGTCCTGTTTACTGTACATAGTCTAATTTCGTCTTTTTCTTTGATTATAGGTATACCTACAGGGTGAGGCGGATGGACACGCACCATAAGGAAAACCCCTATATTGGTGGGTGTCCATATGCGGCGAAAGAAAAACTTCCACACAAAATTTTAATAGGTGAGGCATTCCGGATAAACCGTATAAGAATTATTTTTCCGTTTTTAGTTCATTTTTTTATTTTGTTTTTGAAGTCTGTTCTATTTATCGAAAAAAATGATTTATTTACCACAATGATTTTTCGTTTCATTTTAATTCTAGTTCGGTTTACTGTAGAAATTTAAAAACATTATTTTTCTCTTTTCACAACATTTTTTTTTTTTTAATAGAAAAATTTTTCAATGATTTTTCATTTTTACCATTAGCACCAATATTATTTTAAAACTAACAGTTTTTTATTTAAAGTAAACTCAAAAACTATCCCATCGATTCTAAAAAAATTTAATGGCACAACCATAGGATCATCTTCTATCATTTGAAAAAAAATTCATCAGAATCGGTGTCTAGGAAGCGAAGTTATGCTGGAGCAAACATTAAAAAAAAAAGGAATTTATTTTCGAAAAGTCGACAATGTTTTTTTTTTTTTTTCAACGTTTATTATATTTGGTTAATTTTTTTTACTTGTGTTCAACTCTCCTTAAAGTAATAAAGGATACACAAACCATTTTTTCCTTTTTTTTATTATTTTTTATTTTATTATTTGCAAAAAGAGAAAAATTATGTTTTTAAATTTCTCCAGTAAAATAAACTGGAATTAAAATGAAACGAAGAAGCATTTTGGTAAATAAATAATTTATATAAAAAAAAAACCTAATTCAAAAAAAAAAAAATGCACTAAAAAGGGAAAAATAATTTTTATATGGTACATCCGGAGCGCCATTAAAATTTTGTATGGAAGTTTTCCTTTCGCGGCATATGGACACCCACTAATATAAGGGTTTTCCTTATGGTGCGTGTCCATCCACCTCACACTATATACCTATATATTTTTTTTCCACAAAGGTTTCCTTTGCTGCGGGGATTCGAACATCTCTGACATCTCCGCTTGAGAATTATCACCTTAACCACAACACAGAATTATTTTTCACTTTTTAGCGCATTTTTATTTTTATTTTTCAAAGTTAGTTCTATTTTTTGAAATAAACCTTCGTACTTATAGTTTCGGTTAAAGTGTTAAATAGGTAGGTAGTCTGGATATGCCCTCCTGTGTCTCTTGTGTCTTTAATCGTGAGAAGATTAGTCAAAATTTTGTTTTTTGCTGATATCTCGATCCCTGTACGTCGCATAGAAGAAAAAAGAAATCACAGAGTGTCAGTGAGGAAACAAGAAAGCAAAAAACCTATCCAGTATATCTATAGTAGGGTACAGATCTACTCGTGTATACCAAAGCAAAGTATTCATTTGCCGGCGCGAACTAAATAAAAAAAAAAAAAAAAAAAATCATCGTCGGTAAGATTTATAAAGAATCGTTTTTATTTACTGTCAGACCGATCGAGAGTGAATGAACGTTTGTATTAATAATAGCTGAAAAATTACACGTACAGTAAAAAACCGTAAATACCAACACATTCTATAGACGTTAACCGCTTCATTAAGGCACAGCAAGCTCTATGAATTCGTATGTACAGATATAATATAGTCGTTATGATTCGTTTATAATAATAGGTACCTATTTCATAAACAATTTTTTTTCCTTTTTCTTTTTTCTTTATACATTCTATTTCTCTCTATATTTCTATATCTATAATATGTTCTTTTAAATACGCCAGTAAATTTTTTATTTTAATTTAATCACAAAAAAAAAAAAAAAATTATGTAGAAAAAATATAGAAAGGAGGAAATATATATCTGAAATTCTACCTGAAATATTATGTTTGATGACGATAAAATATTTTGAAAACCAGTCAACTTTAATCGCACGTAATTTTTACACTTTATTATTTGGCATTTAGAATTTAGTAATTTATTTCATTTTTTTTTACCCTTCTTCTTCTTTATCTTACACGAAAAGTCACTGTTTTCTTTTTGGCTAATATTATTTATGGTTTATTAACGGCGTACTTTATTTACGAAACGAAGCTACAGTAGTGGCGCACGGTGGCGGCGGTGGCGGTAGCAGTAGCAACAACAGTAGAAATAACGCAGCTGCAGCTCCGTCAGAAAAAGTAGGTTCTCAAAAATTAGAAAATTAATTACTAATAATCGCTGAGAAAAATTATTTTATAAAAATTAAACCGACGTAAAAAAAAAAAAATTAAAAAAAAAAATTTACTAAAAAGTGAAAAATAATCCTTTTAAAATTTCTCCAACCAGATTTAGGTTTAAGGACTGAATTATTAAAGTCGGTGCTAATTAAAAGGTTTTGTCACAAAATTGGAAGGAATTGACGTAGGTATAAAGCCTACATGGTAAAGGAAAAGAGCGCCGCCTTCAATAATTCCAGTCTCTAGTTCTAAATCTTGCTGCGAGAAATTTCAAAAGAATTATTTTTCATTTTTTAGGGTATTTTTATTGTTTTTTTTTTTTTTTTTTTTTAAGTCGGTTCTATTTTTTGAAAAATTATTTTTTCAATGATTTTTCGTTTCTATCGTTGGCGGCAGTATTACTTTAAGAATACCAATTTTTTTTATTAAAAGATAACTCTTAAAACTATCTCATCGAATGTAAAAAAAATTTAATTGGACCACTACGGGATCATTTTCTGTTATTAAAAAAAAGTTCATCAAAATCGGTGCCCAGATTGAGAAATTATGCTGGAACAAACATAAAAAAAATGAAAAAACTCTATAGCGCAGCAAGCCTTGGTAGAAAAAATAGGTTTTCTAGAAAAAGAATTATGAATTTTGATGGTCACATTAATTGTCTGTAAGTTTATATGCGTTAATCGTATGTTATGATTTTATGAAATTTTGTTAGCTGTTGACAAAATATTAGATAATGTGAAATTTAAAAGCATTATTTCTGCAAATGAAAAACTAATTATGATAATAAACTACGGTAAATAATCGTATAATTTCAAATAAAACCGAAGGAATATAATAAATTTATCAAATATGAACATGTGATTAATTTTTGTAAAAATAAAACTTCATGAAAATTAGGAAAAAAAAGGAAAAAAAAAAGCTCTTCCGGAAGTACCGTCCGGTCGATCCACACCAAAATTGATAAAATGCTACATTAAATTAATATTATATTTGTTTCAAATTTCGTACATATTATGGTTCTACAATTTCGCATTTTATGATTCAAATAAAAATTAAAATAGTGATACCGCTAGTACCGTCAAACCCATCCGCACCAAAATCAACAGATTTGGTACTTGGCTTAATAAAAATGTTCGCATCAAATTTTGTGATTGTTGGATAAAAATTGCGACCTGTACTGCTGGAACAAGAAATTGACTTATATATGAATTTGAGTTATTAGTGCCAAAATTTTCCTAAAATAATGAAATGAAAAACATATCCAAACCCAACCTTGGGGGCTAGTACCACACCAAGCGTAATGAGTAGATTTTTTAAATACACCTACTTAAAAAAAAACAAAAACAATTATATACGGATCGAATTGATAACCTCTTCTATTTTTTTTTCAGTCAGTTAAAAAATTAGTAATGGATCATCATTGATGATTGTATTAAATTTTGTAACCGTTGACCTGAAATTACACTGTTTAAGACCATCAGGTACTCCTTTTAAAATTTAAACGAAAATAGATTTTATGGAAATATCCTCCAGTCGATACATATACCAAAATTGTTAGTATGTTGCAATAAATTATAGTCAATATTTTTTTGTAAATTTCATAGTTATTGGTTCAAAATAGAGCATTTTATAGGCAAAATTATATCAAAAATAGCTGTACCGCAAGTACCGTCCGACTGATTCGCACCAAAAGTAGTATCCTGTTAGAATAGGTTATAATAAATATTTGTTTCAATTTTCATAGCTATTGGTTAAAAATTAGACTTCGTTACCAAAATAAAAACTAAAATAGTGTTACCGGAAATACCGTCCAGCTGATCCGTCCCAGAATAAATTGCTCGCATATTATAATCAATTATATGTTCGGTATTTTTTGCAAATTAGTCATTGGTTCAAAATGAAGCACTTTATTGTCAAAATGATATTCAAAATAGCTGAATCATAAGTGCCGTCCAGACGATCCGCGCCAAAATTAGTAACTTGTTAGAATAGATTTTAACGAATATTTTTCTGAATTATGTTGTTATTGGTCCAAAGTTGAAAAATTTTATAGGTATCTAAAAAAAAAAAAAAAATGAAAATATCAGTACCGGAAGTACGATTCTGTCGATCCGCACCAAAATCAATAAGTTAGATTTTTGGCTTAGTACTAATGTTTGCTCTATATTTCGTGACTGTTGGACAAAAATTGCGACCTGTACCATGGTAACAAGAAATTGGCATACAGGGTTATGCATTCTAGCCCGTAACATAGGAAAATATTATTATGTTGCGTGCTGAAATGAATAACCTGGGTTATAAGCATAAGAATAGGACCAAGAGAAGCAACAAAATACAGAACATACCCCCAATGTGAGAGATGATTTTAATGAAAGATGGAACATTCAGGTTCTGACTAGCCCCTACAGATAAGATAAGAGGAGCTGGATAACATAAAATGTGGGCATTAGAATGAATGAAATGAAGTTTTATTCGTAGTCTACATTCATGTGTCTCCTGTGTCGTGCAAAACTTGAAATTAGTGGGAAAAAATGTACACAGCTTCTGAAAAAGTGTGATGGGTAAAACAACATAGTGTCGGGCTGTCGTATTGTGGAGTGTGTGATTCATTTCATGAAACTTTTTCAACCCGTCCTAAACCAAATTGCTCCACAGTCATGCGATGTCTCAAGAGATTTTTTGGCTACAGGCAATGTTCAGTATAAATGTAAGTTAGCTCCACTTCGCCATTGTCAGGAACGTCCATGCAAATCCCAGAGCCAGTACCTCAGAGATGGCACAGATGACTGGGTTCTCTCAAAGCACAGTTTGGCGTAAGTTGAAAAAATATGGCTACAAGTGTTATGAACCAAATCTCTTGCAGAAGTTACACCCTCACAATTGTGAGAATAGACTCCAATTTGCAACCAAAACAATGTGGTTTACATGTATCCTGACTTTGGGAGGAATATTGTATTTACAGATGAGAGCTTGTTTTCTCTACATCATGCGCCCAATAGACAGAATGTACGTATTTAGTCTCAGACAAATCCTCAGGATATTTACCCCAGTCACACAATACCTATGGAAACTAAATCTGTGGGCTGGCATCCTCAACCATACATTACTTGGGCCAATTGTAATCAATGGTACACTCACTGGACAAAAATACCTGACTTTATTAGAAAATGAGATTTCTGATAGAATTGTTGCTGCTGCTGGGGAGGCTGAAATGTGGTACATGCAGGATGGATGTCCAGCCCACAAATATGGACCAGCGAGAGACTTCCTCAGAAATTCTTTCCTAGGGAAAGTAATTGGGATGTATGAAGAACCACTCGCTTGCCAGCAAGGTCACCAGATTTGAATCCACTAAACTTTTGTTTATGGGGTCACATGTCTTCTATTGTGTACAAGTATGGACCCTACTCCACAATTGAAAACCTTACGGCCAAAATCAATGAGAGCTGGGCAAATATAACTTATGTCCAATTGGAAGCTGTGCAAGCTGGTATTGTGTTTTTGCTGAGGGTGGGTATTTTGAACATCATTTGTAAAAATATAATTTTAGGTATGTGCAAATTGCTATTACACTTTTTTTTTGGACAGGTGTTTGTTTTATTTTATTAATTGTCTCTTATTTTAGTATGTTGTGCTAATGGTTGCTTCTCTTGGTCCCATTCTTATGCTTATAACCCAGCTTATTCATTTCAGCACGCAACATAATGAAATTTTCCTATGTTGCGTGCTGAAATGCATAACCCTGTATATGACGTGGTAGGATATACAATTATGAATTTGGGTTTTTCGTGCCAAAATTTTCCTCGTGTTATGAAACGAAAAACGTACCTACTTCATCCCTAGGCCATTTCACAATACCGAGAGTAACAAGTAGATTTTCGTAGAAAACCGTCTTAAAAAAACAGCCTACACAGATAGTAGGTTTTTTTTGGGCCGAAAAAATTTAAAGGTGTGTATGCGTGGAATGATTTTTGTAATTTTTTCCACTTTTTTCCATTTTTTTTTTTTGCCTTTTTTCTTGTACTACTTGGTCACAACAGTAATATATATGTCGCGATTAATATAATCGGCGACCATATTATGAATTTTTTCACTTTTAAATATTGATGACGTAAAATTTATTTCATATTTGTTGTCGTCGAGCGCCAGAGTTACTCAGCTAAAGTATGTAGTTTAGAGTTTAGTTTACTTCGACGCACGCGGCTAATATACAAAGCAATATGAAATTTACTTACATACGCGATCATTTATAAAAAACGCTGTCGCAGGTGCTGACATGTCTACAAGTTGTTTGTTGCCAGCATTTAGGGAAATGTTGTACGCAACGTATACGTCGAGAGACTTTATTGGGCGAGTGTGTGGTGCACGAGTGGGTAAATCGGTCTCATTAATTCCATACGTGGATTAGGTAGAGGCGATATTTGTTGGCAAACCTACAAATCTTTATTAAGGCGAGGATATTTTTTATATATTTTTTTTATATTTTTTTTTAATTTGGAAACGTACGTAAATGGTTGAGGATATGGCAGCATGGAGCCGATGAAGAAGTGTTGTCTGAGGCGGCAGTGCAGTTACATTGTAAGACGTGTAGACTGATACTCATGGGCGTTGGCAGGATTTTAGTCGGGGGGCTCATATAAATATTCCGCAGAACACCCCCCTAAGAACAAATACTGGACAGGGGTGTGGTCAATGTACATGGCTACCGCCCTCACCTAATAATAAATGAAAAATATTTTTTTTATCTTTTATTTTTCAAATTTTCGTATTTACAAAACGCCACGGAGAAACTTTCAGACGATTTATTTGAACCAGTTATTTCAAAAAAGCACTCATTCTACTTATTATAGTTTTGAATAAAACGAAGAAAACTGTCTCATTTGTGACCAAGCCGACTCAGAAACTCGAGCTCGTGGATGTGGAGACCCTACAACATTAATTTTAGTTCTCACTCAAGAAATTCACCATATAACCCTCATATCACTTGGTATAGGAGAAAGAAATTCTGGAATGAAATCCTTTTTGCGCATGCAGTTTTTTGTTACCTTGAAAAAAATGACTATAACCTGTAGAAAAATAATGAATTTATTACGAAATAATATTACAAGACACCATCGAGAACAACACCTTAAATTACCATTGTTCAGGCTGTGTTCAAACAGCTGATTCACAAAAAAATAAAATCGAGTGTAATGAAATGAAACCTATTCTGCAAAAAATTGATTAAAAAAATCTGTGAAATCTGTTCATGAAAGCATGCATTATTCCGGAATAAGATGCTTTCTGCGCGTTTTGCATTTTTTTGATGCATTTTTAAATCCATTCAAAGTGTCCTTTCTGTTCCAATAGATGGGGCGACCCTTTTACAGTTGAAAACCATGTATAACTCGTATACCTCACAAATGTGGAATGAATCCCATTTTGAAATAACAGATTCATTTACCTGTTGACACTCGTTTTTATTTTTATTTTATTTTTTTTCGATATTTAGCCGTGGCTATTGAACTCTCATAAAGATAATTTCTATCCGTACTTCGCAAAATCTTGTATCTTTTGAACTCCATTTGGGTTCTCATATTGTCCACGGATCTTTTGTTTTTCTTTCCCTTATCATCTCCATGGTTTGTATATTGTTATAATTAAAATATGAAATACTCTCGCCAAAAATTCCATAAAGTTCGAGGAAATTTCTTTTATATCTCCCATTTTTTGTAGTGAAGATAATTTTTATATTCTTCACAGTTCATTTTTGCTCACGATTGAAATAATATGTTTTTCTCTCCATATTTTACTATACATTTTTATTATATTTGAATACATGGTTGTAAATTTTAAAATGTGTTGATCTTTCAAAAAGCAATAGGTAATATTTGGTGGTGCAGTTCCTGGGTTCTGTTCCAGGTTTATTGCCAATGTGAGTAAAAAGTCACAGAAATTCTAAGGTATGTTTTAATATAATAATTTTTTCAAATTCTTTGTTGACATTGGATCCACAAATCCTGGTAGGCTGAGTGGTCTTGGAGGTGATAATTCTAAGTTACCTCCCAGTATAGTAGTTCTTACACCCAAAAACTTTTAGTCATGTTTCGTGGTTTTATATCAAAAATACTGTTGGGACTGTGAGTGAAATGTCGAAATGACACCCGCCTGGCATGCAACATGGTCTTGAATTTTTCTTTGAAAACTTTTTTTTTGGAAATTAAGGGGGGTTAAGCTCCCACCTGTCCCCTGGCTACGCCTATGCCAATACTCATTGTGGTCTCCAAAGGTAAGTACAAAACATTGGTTCAAAATTAGCAGCAGTATCCCTCATAAAAGAGAAACTCCAGAAATAAAACTTTTAGTGAAAACTTTCTATCATGATTACAATTCAAAGCTTTTTGAGTTTTCATTTCTTTGAACTGACCGTAAGTACAACCCTAAAGTTGAACTGAGAACTAATTATTAGAAGAACTGGTCCCGAGCAAAAAGAATCAAGGGAAAATTTCAAAATTACAGCTCTAAAAAGAATGAACCTTTGGAACGGCAACTTCTAAGACGTCATATAAGGATAGGAACTTATACGGGACTTAAATTATTTGAAAATATATCAAGTTGTAAGTGGGGAATTCTCGCATCGAAAAAATATAATTCGACTTATATTAGATAAATGTAAAAAACTAGTAGGTATATGGGATGTTAGGTATTATCTCCTTTTTTTCTTTTTTTCCTTTATTAAACTGGCTAGGCTATTCGATTTATTGAAGTACGACACTTGAACTTTGAAGCTTCGAGTTTTCACTTCTGAAAACTAACACTGAAATTAAAAAGTAGAACTGAGAACAAAATTTGAAAAGAACAGATTTCAGAACTTAAATTTTCGAACTTAAATTACATCTCTCAAATTACGGAGCTTTAGAAAGAAATTGAGCATAAATTATCAGAGGATGGGTACTTACTTTATATGTGGTTAAAATTCTGTGGAAAATTATGTCAAGTGGGAGAGGCGTGATGTTGCGACTAAAAAGAATAACTTCAATTTATAATATAGATAATTCGTCCATAAAAAATTAGTCATAAAACATAATGACTATACTGTGTGAGTTAAGAAGAAAAAAAAATATACGTATTAAAGATTTCACGAAGAGTTTTTCAGATTCTGCAAAATATGTTCAAAGATTATTTAAATATTTTGTAACTACGAGTTTATGGGTACTTTCTCCAGACATAATGAGCCCATGAACCTATCCAAAACGGTATCAAAGTTTATTTTCGTGAGCACCAAAGTTATATTTACAGTGACGAACGTTGACTTTGCAATGTCGACGGAAAGTAAAAAAGAAAAAAAAATTTATTTTCATCTTAGTCGTAAATTACGTCAACGTCTCTCCTAACTTATGAGGAATATATTTGCCAAAACTAAATCTTCATTGTCGAGTTGTTTAACCTTATAACTTCACTTCGTCGTTAAGGTGTCATCCACCAAGGACCTCACATTTCTATCGATCACAGTGGCTGCCAAACACTATTTATTTCGTTTGAACGTATCCAAAAATCATCGTCAATTTTTTACTGGGCACACATTATAAATAAGAAAATAAAAAAAATTATCCACAAATTCATATGTCGAAAATCGAAGCGTTGGTATTTTGTTCATTTGTATATTCCCAAACTAGTATATTAGACTGATAATTAACAACGTGTCATCTTTTTTAAATTATTGAGATCCACGACGAGCACCATTTTGTGTTTAGTTTCGAATATGTATGTCAAAAAACGTAAACTTCATCATTTGTTGTTTTCTGATTTATTTTCAGAGAAGGGTTGAAGTATGGAGTCTTGAATGAAAAAAAAGTATTCACTTTTTTTTTTTTTTTTTTTTTTACTGTTATACACGCCAAAATACGTGCTCAATTGTTAATTATACCTTATTGTTGAACGTAAACCTCAATGAAAACTAAAAATGTTGATTTTTTAAATACTAATGCATAGGAATGTGGCCTAGTCCATGGGAATGAAGCTACTAGAGTCCGGTTTTCTTCCTACAATCAGTTAGTTGAGCAGTTTTCAAGAAACAATAGAATTTCACTAATTTTTGGTTAATAAAATACTTAATTACAGAAGTTAAGTTTTGAAAATTGAAGACATAAAATCAGCTGCGTAGCTAGAGAAAATTTGTTTTGGGCAGAAAGGGAGTGGAAAAATATTGTTTATTAGAGATTGGTCAGTAGTTGGTCTGAATTTAGAACACTATCAAAGTACAAACAACATTTCAGTCAGATTAATTAGTCCAAAAATTTTGGGGTGGGGAGGCTTCCCCAATTGAAAATTTTTATGTTATGTACTTTCACTACTCTTCAGAAGGATTCTTTTGAAAGTTATAAAGTTAGCATCAGGTTATAATGGAGAGAAAAACTGCAAAATTGTCATTGAAAATTGAACCAAGGTCATTATTGCAGGAACCTTTCTCCCAATAAACTGGAGAAAATATTTTTTAAATATTCACTATATGAAAACAAGAATTAGGTATGCAGAGAGTCAATGTTACTTTGACAGGATAAATAGTGTTATTCACAAGTATTTGACTGATATATTTGTGTTGATCACTCAGTTTTTTTAGAGCTTAGTATGGTAATAGAGAAAATTATTTCAAGGTAGAAATATCTACTACATTGTTTTTGGGTATCTACTTGACTTATATGCATTCATGTACATTTACTAAAATGGTTATATTTTGCTAAGCGTTACAATTCTTAAGCCATAAAACATGTCTGCGTGTGAATTGAGACCCTTGATTTTATTTGCAGGTAGAGAGAGGTGAATTGAGTTCACAGGTATCAAGAGAGACGTACTGATTGAGTCCCACTTAGCTTGAAGAAATAAAACTCCAGCGCAGCAAGCCTCGTTAGAAAAATTAGGTTTTCGGGAGAAAGCATTATGAATTTTGATGGTCATATTAATTGTTTGCAAGTTTATATGCTGAATGGTATGTTATGATTGTATAAAATGTGTTAGCTGCCGACAAAATATTAGACAATGTGAAATATAAAAGCATTTTTTCTTGAAAAAATGAAAAATAAATTAAGATGATGAAGTGTGGTACATCACACAAAAAAAAAAGAAAACATGAGCATGTGGTTAATTTTTCTAAAAAGAAAAGTTTATGCAAATTATAAAAAATAGGGAAAAAATGTTTACCGAAGTACCATTTGGTCAATCCGCACCAAAATTGGTACCATGCTACGATTAATTATAATGAATATTTATTTAAAATTTTGTACGTATGGTTTCAAAATTCCTCATTTTATAACTAATTTGGTGCAAAATTGAGCACTTTATAGCTAAAATAAAAACAAAAATGGTGATACCGGAAGTACTGTCAAGCCAATCCGCACTAAAATCAACATATCTGGTCCTTGGCTTAGTATGAATATGTGTACCAAATTTCGTGATTATCTGATAGAAATTGCGACCTGTACCATGAGAACAAGTAATTGACACACACACCCACACCCACATACTAGTATCTTAGTTGGACCTTGACACCTAACTGCCTTAGTAAGATCCAAAAAAAAATCTTTACTTTTGAGGTTAGAATGTTGCTTGACAGCAGAATGTCTTAGTTTTCAAAACATTGAAAAAACCGCCCAACCCGCAAAGCTATACACTCAATAATAAAAAAATACTGTAACAGTATGTTGGTTAGACTGCGTGTGTGTGTGTGTGTTTTTACACACAAAAATGAAATCATATCAGTCTATAGTCAGACCTTTGTGTTATTTGAAATTGACTCCTCATGAACGTTGGTCAGACATCAAGAGTACACATCACCTGTTCCTATATGTCCTTAGTAAGACATAAATGCAATGTTGCCACAGTTTTTCATGAAAATATGGGTTGAAAGAATAATTGTTGTAAAAGGAAATTAATTATTGTCAATAGATCAGCTTCTTTAGAAAACTAATTTTGTCCATTTCTAATTAGAATGGGACTATGGAGTTATCAAAAAGCAGTAATAGTTTTTTTCATCCAAATAGAATATGACTACTTTCTGTTTGGTCACCTAAAATCAAACTGTCCCAATTTTTTTGGATAAATGCATGTTAAAGAACTATCTATTTGTAATTTTTAAAATTAGGAAATTATTATTCAAGGGAACCACTCTGAATTTGTCAATTTACAAGACTCTGACCAAGAATGCAGAACCTAGATCAATTTTGTTTCTAACTAAATGTGATACCTCCAAAAATAATCGAGAAAGAGTAGTCACCATATTATTTGTTCTCAATTTTATTATAAAGCAATGGGGGAGTATATATCCCATACCTTATCTACGCTAGTTGAATGCGTTTCAGGATTTCTTCTGGCGGGTGATTATAGAATCACATCCTAAAATTCACAGGGGTTAACTCTCTTTTACACATCTGTATCGACTTGATTTCTCAATTTTTATCAAAATAGTGTTTTGAATTAAGCTTTAATTCATTTTTTTGGGTGCTGGGAGTTATCATAACCCAAATCATCTTCCTCATAAAACTGGCTTTAGTTGAATACAATAACATGGTGAAAGCTGAAATGCCTCTAATTTACAGCTCATTCCACAATTATTATTTAAAAAAAGAAAAATACATAAAATTTTGATAACGTAGATTCCTATACCTACACTGAAATTACAATTTAAAAATTTTTGTTCCAATATTTTCACATAAATAATTGATGTTTTACTTAATTTTAACAAAAATTTTGGATGTTGCTCTAGACTAAGCTCTCAAGCAACACTACTTTTGCCAGCTCTGGAGTGATCTGTTATATTTTTTCTTCCACCTCCAAATAATTTTATTCTATCAAATCAGTGGTACTGAAAATATGTATGCACTATATTATTCATAGGATGAAGATAGAAACCAAATAAGAAGGTGCTTTATTCAAGAAAATCACACTCCAATTACTGTATTCAAAGGGAGGGGGGCTGTATACTGGGAATATTTTAGTTTCATCTTGTAGATCTCTTTTTAAAGTTGAACAGCAAACAAATATTACTTGACCTGGAAAAAAGTGAAGACTAGACAGATTATTTCACAATTTATTTTAATAATATGCGAAACATGACAAATTATTATAAGATACATAACTCCACATAATTAAGTAATACAATCAAGGGCTATACAAAGTGATGTTGTAAGGAGGAATCTGGGTGTAACCAGTCAATTTTTTACAACATATAAAAAAAACAGAGCAAAGAAAAAAGGTTGATTGGACACAATTGGTGTCCAATCTAAACAAAGAGAGTTATAAGAAATATGAAAATGTGAGATTGGTATTTTTGGAATCTGGAGATCATGAAACGAATAACTATGTAAGTCCCATTCCCTATTGCGAAAGCCAGACCAAATTTAATAGGAGGTTTTCGACTGCTAAAAACTACAAACTTGAAAAAAAATTATTAGTGTACAAAATTGCTGTTTAAAAAACATTTTGGGGGGTTTAACCCCATACACCCCTTAACTACGCTACTGGCTATCAGTTTTGGTTTGACAATATTTCCGGTAGAGCTTCCCCAAGATCTGATTTTTTGAAATCAAGAAATAATTCTTCTAAATTTCACAATGTCTAATATTTTGTCAACAGTTGACAAATTTCATTTAATCATAACATACCATTTACGCATTATAAGCTTTAAAACAATTATTTTAACTATCAAAATTCATAATTTTTTTTCTCGGAAACCTAGTTTTTCCAGCGAGGCTTGCTGCTCTAGAGTTTTTTTCATTATTTCCTTAGTTCTTTTTGATAAGTAGTTTTCTTTCCTAGTCACTCCTTTCATTCAAGTTTGAGAAGGATTTTGATCATCATTTCATTAACTTTTAATCCTTTCAAACCTTCGCACCCCTTAATTTACCAACCTTAAAATTTTCCTGACACTTTCTACAACTTCTGTTACTTTTATACATATTCCAATTCGGGGGTTTTCTTAATAACTGATGCATAGGTGTATTACTTTTTTAAACAAACAGATGAAAAAAGTCCACATTTTCAATTTCTGACTCATTTCCATGTTGGCCTAACAAAGTGTCGTCTAAGTGCCAGACAGATATTTCTAGAACCTTACGTGAAGTTTTTATCTTGGTTTGGATCTTCAGAAAATATAGGTAGCTTGCTAGGTCAAGTAGCTCATTTTGTAAGACCATGTTTTTGAAATAAAATGCCTGCTATATTGACCATACTTGAGATCAACGTTACTATAACATACGTACCTAGTAAAAAATGCTACTCAGTTTATCCAGGATAGGTAGGTAGTTCAAAAAAATTCAATTATTTTAATCAAATGCCACTTACCATTCTCTGTCACTGCCTTTTTACACATAAGTATCTTATAATATAACAGCACATGTAATAAAAATTAAAAACAATAGAACACTCACGGGAAGAAATAACAAAAGAATGAATAGAAAAGAAAAGAATTCAATCAAACATACATCAATATCAACGGGTTTTTTTTTTTTTTTTTTTTAATTAAATTTTCCATAAAAATTGGTAAATTTTAAGGTTAATTCTCATCTTACTGTTGACTTGAAAATGTTTTTTTTTTTTTTTTTTTTTTTTTTAATATCATTTTCATCTATTGTAAGACAAACCACAAGTACTGACTAAAAAAAATCTCTTGTCAACGTCAACTGGAAAATTTTTTTTTTCCTTTATTATCCAGTATTATTATTATTTGTAGCTGTTACATCATAACCAAAACTGTGGCAACATTGATTTTAAAAGGTCTGACTAGCATACCAGCAGACTCAAGTCTAACCAACGTCACACACATAAGTCCGACCAACGTAGTACTATTGTCAATTCCAAAATAAAATTTCACACCACCTGACCAGTCCACGCCAAAATTGGTAGCGTACTACTATAAATTATGATAAAAAATTGTTCCTAATTTCGTGGCTGTTGGTGTAAAATTGAGTATTTTTTAGCCAAAATAAAAACAAAAATGGTGGTAATGGAAGAACCGTCAGGCCAATCCACACTAAAATCAATAATTCTGGTCTTTGGTTTAGTATAAATGTCTGTATCAAATTTCGTGATTATCGGATAAAAATGGCCTCCTTTATCGTAGGAATAAGAAATGGATTTGTATATATCTCACTATCACTCTATCTCTCTCTCTCTCTAACAATATATATATATATATATATATATATGTAAGCTCTTTAGAAAATAATGAAGAATCATGTAGACACATTTTTCATCTTTCCATACTTAAAATCCATCAATAGATGAATATAATACAAATCTAATATATATATGAGAGATCTCTACAACTCACTATATCAGCGAGTGCGAAACACAGACAGAAACAGTGGTTATTTTAAGAATGTGAATACATATTCTTACATCCCCATTCTTCGAGGGGGAGCCGCACTAGGGAAAGAACTGAGCTGATCGTTTACTAATTAGCATTCCGTCTTCCTCAAGATCATCCCACTAGCTTGGCATGTATTGATGGATTTGTAAGCTCTTTAGAAAATAATGAAGAATCATGTAGACACATCTTTCATCTTTCCATACTTAAAATCCATCAATAGATGAATATAATACAAATCTAATATATATATGAGAGATCTCTACAACTCACTATATCAGCGAGTGCGAAACACAGACAGAAACTGTGGTTATTTTAAGAATGTGAATACAAATTCTTACATATATACATACATACATACATACATACATACATACATACATACATACATACATACATACATACATACATACATACATATATACATACATACATACATACATACATACATATATACATACATACATACATACATATGAATTTGAGTTACTGGTGCCAAAATTTTCCTGAGATTATGAAACAAAAAACATTCCCACCCCCAACTGTGGCGGTTAATACCTCACAAATGGTAATAAGTAGATTTTCTAAGGAAAACCTACTTAAAAATTATCCATTGGGTTACGAATCAATACTTTTATTTTGAAAGTAGTGTAGTTGCTGTTAAATTGCCATTTCCCCATTTAGTTTCCATTTTACATTCCTTCTTGTGGTCAACATGTTGGGCATTTTGACCACAAGAAATTCAAGGTGAATTATTGTTAGTTACAAATTCCGGTTCCATAAAAAATTACAAACTAACATTGAAGGCTGGACTTGTAGCAAAACGTCATGTAAGTGTCTCGTTGAAATGCTGTTCGATGTAAAAGTTGAGGCATATATATATATAACACTTGCAGTGGCGTAGCCAGAATACAATTTCAGAGGGGTCTTTTGACAAAAGTTTTTTAAGCAACAGCTTAAATGACGATTATGTTTTGAGGCATGTGAGGTGATCAGAAAATTTTGGGTATGGTTTTGACCACAAACCCCCATACCTACTCGATTTAATACTTGGATGCTTGGATTATAGGAAACTGAAGAAATTTGATGAAAAGGAAACATTCCTCAGGGAGAAAATGCTGCTATATGATAAGCACTAAATATCAGGGTGCAATAAGTTCAAATTCCTACCACCACAGGCCAAATAGCCCCAGAAAACATAATTATACATACATTGTGGGGACTCACATGTATGAGGGATAGAGGCTTGGACCCCTCGATGACAGTTGATGCCTCAAAAGGCTGGCAAATATTCATCCTTGTGACGTAAAACTCACACAAATTACGTTTGATCGTATTTACCTGCAAGTACATGCAGGCTGGCCAACCATCTCTTATCACAATAGGGGATGATGTAACTGGGCCGTTCTCACTAACGTACGTATTTCTAACATACGTGCGTTTGTGTGCGTGTAAATAAGCCCGTATAAAAACTGTCCAAACCGGCTCTAAAATCGTCAGTGTTCGCCTTGGTTTTGGCTTACCCGTATGTTAAATACAAAGTGGCTGAACACGCTTAAATTCTGTTGAATTTACCTTCTGGTGAGAATACTTTCTCACAACAAGGTATTCCACATACATGTATGATAATGTTCCTATGAAATGATTTTGCAACCATTAAACATTAAAGTGCCATTGCATTAACTATCTAGACATTCCATTTTTGGAGAAATCTTAGCCAACCTACTTGTGGTGTTACTTGTGTACTCGATGCTGAACAGAGTGATTTAATTAATACATCTCGAAAAATTGAAGGGGGACACAACTCATACCAGAAATGGAACTTGGTACTCAATTCAACAACAACAACAAAATTTGTATTTTTACCTATTATTTACGGCTTTGTACTTTGGTGGCTAAATATTTCAAATAATAGGCCAATGTTTGAGATGGGTTTATGCTATCGTTTCACTGAAGAATAAAAAAATATATGAATTTTTTAGGCCTATCGATAATAATATTACAAACTATTAGTAATCGTCAAAATCGAACGACTGACAATAGTTTTTATTTTTGGCTAGGTACTCTAAAAAAAAAAATTTAATGCCGTCATATCATATTCGAAGATATTACAAAAAATTGGTACGCCTATCATTTTTAATGGCTTTATTTTATTCGTGTTTACCAAAGCAATTAGGAATTAAATTTATTTTTTTGTTATGACAATAGATAAAAAACATTTAAAAAAAAAAGTAAGTACAGAGAAGCGAAGAAAGATGAAGAAAAACATAGGTCTTGCCGCACTCTTTTGGTAGGGTACACTAAATTCATCGTCAAAAATCGATTCTATCGCGATTAACATCTCGTACGATAGTGTCAGCGCATCATTTTCGAGGTTCTATTCTCGTTTCTTCGCCATACAAAGTCTTATATGTATACTTACTTTATAAATAGTTATATGTTGAGACCAAGGATTAAATCGTTTTGTATTACAAAAACAGCACCGCTGAATGCTGCTGACACCTGATGCAGGGTAGTTAAGGTGGTGACGCACCGAAATATGGTGAGAACGGTTTTTATATTTTCTCTTCCTCTCTCTCTCACTCGCTATGTTTTTATCTTTCAAAAAGTTTTTTTTATTTTATTTTTTTTTTTTATATATTTATATTACGTTCTAATTCTTCTATCATAATATTATCACAGATATTTAATGGATAATTTTTTCGAGTGTTGGCCGTCTGCTTCGTGTGTAAAATGGAAGGACGAAGGAGGATACCGTCGAGTGTCGGTTTCCGATCGGAATGTTGAGAGTATTCTAAAATGTGATTGAGAGCATGAGTAATGAAAATTTAAATGTTTCGAATGCGTTTAAAAACAGCATCATCGATCGATCTGATAGTAAACCCGCCGACATACACGTCTGAATGAAATTATATGTAGGTACGTGTTATGTTGAAGAAAGTAAAAGACAGAGGGAGGTGAAACAAAAGGTTTAATGCATTTTGTCATCAGCTAAATGAGGCGGCAACGCTTTGGGTTCTCGATTTTTGATTTTACTCTGACAGCTGGTATATCGTTTACTGATGCGAAAATGTTTGCATTTAAAAAAAAAAAACCTAAATTCTATGACAAAAAACATGACTATTCTACGGTAACTAGTTTTTTCACATGGTATACATATTTGGCAGTAAAATGAAGCAACCATGCAGTCAGCAAGCCTAGTAGCAAGACATCTGGCCTCAGGTGTCTAGTATAATCCTTGAAAGAATTAAGATTTCACGAGTATTTCGGAAAAACAAAATTTTTTGTATGAGTAGAGTGGATTCTACCATTTGG
Organism: Ericerus pela; assembly: GCA_011428145.1. Classification (NCBI taxonomy): domain Eukaryota; kingdom Metazoa; phylum Arthropoda; class Insecta; order Hemiptera; family Coccidae; genus Ericerus; species Ericerus pela. The sequence continues at coordinate 3,017,333 of WOFM01000637.1, read as the reverse complement.
GGGGGGGGGATTTAGACCAGTGACTAACACTGACCTGTTCCAATAATCAGTTCCTACCATTTGCTCATGTCTGTTTTCAGTCCTTCGATCTTGCGAATTCAAAGGTAGAAACGTTTGTAAATACGTTGCTGTGAATCCGGTGAAATTGAGTGAAATTCATGTCCATTCTAAATCTTTAGGTGAATATTGCTGGCACGGATTTCCATGTTTACCTGGGTATCCAGTACTAATTGATCGCAGCGTTGCCTCTACTGCTGGTGCTTGTCCCATTGCTGGAATATGAAGTGGCATGTCGTAAGGCCTGGTAGTTTCGGTAAGTGCTTAAAAACATCATTGATTGCTATACTAGATGATACTAGAGTTACCGTCGGTCAGATTGGGGATTCGTACCAACGACTTTTACATCTCATCTGTTTCTCAAACTGACGCATTATCCATTTGATTGCGAATTCCATTGGTAAATCAAGGAGGAAATTACGATTATATAGTTTTTCATTTCATGACAGAAATGATAATTGGCGTAAAAATCATAAATTCAAATATGGTTTATTTTCGCCAAATTTCTTTTATTTTTGGTTGGTAGTTGAGAGGGAGTGGATCTAGGAAAACACGTCGCCCTCAATTCAAAAAGAAAAATCAGAAAGTTTCGAAAAATATGGAAAAACGTTTCAAAATATCTTAGGATCGCTTCACTTACCCTAACAAAATTCTCGACTTACAATTATGGACCTTAATATGACATTCCAGGTTCTCAGATGGCGGTAAAGGGAAAAGAAGGAGAGGAAAGGATGAAATTTTTATGTATATTTTTGAAAAAGATTTACTTATTAAAATTTCCTGAGTATTCGGACGCTGGGGTGGGAGTGGGTACGTTTTTCGTTTCACGATCTTCTGAGAATTTTGGCACTATTTTCGAAATTCATTTTATTTCTTTACATGTATCTCCTTTTGCGTCAAGTCCATTTCCAGGCGTAATTTGGATCGGATGATTTCGAAATTAGAAAAAAATATTCGGATTCATCTAAGGAAGAACCCTATTATTTTTGGTCCGGACCGAGCAAATAGTCCGTCCGATAGGTCAGTTTATATGAATTTTTATTGAACAGCGTACAGGTCGCAATTTTTAATTGATAGGCCTGAAACTTTTTGCACGTATGTGTATTAATTTAGGGATAATATTTACCAATTTTGGTTTAGATATGTCTTGTGGTACGACTGGTAGGAGCGGTTTTGTTGAATTTTTGGCAGATTAATGGCTCTCAAAGGAGTAATTTTCAAGCTATTGTCACAAAATTTGGTACATGCATTGATTTAAAGTATATCTAATATATTTTTTAATTTGGTTTCTATTGGTATTATGGTTCATTCTCTGGAGTGGTTGGAGTTGATAATTTTTCATGTTATCTCAATAAAAGTTGCAATTCTCTTTTAATAGTCACGAAATTTAGCACAAACATTACATCCCAAACTAGGATCAGACTTATTAATTTTCGTTTTGATTGGTTAATTTTTTCGTAACTTATTAGTTATTCAGTGTGATTTTTCCCTTTTATCCTTCTGAAAATGATTCTGAAAAATTTATTTTCTAACCTTCATCGAGAAAAACACTTGTTTTAACACAAAAATAATCCGACCTCAGTGAAAGGTCAATTTTCTCTCACCCCTAGCGGCTTCTGTGCACTAGATTTGAACACCGACACTAAAATTTCTTCTTATATTTTCTTAACCAGCACGTTGACAACTGCATTCTACTTCGTTTGGCAATGTGGGATTTTTTTTCACATATAATTGTTTTTTTTATTTTATTTTTGTTTTGTTTTTTACAGTTTTCGTCACTGTACAGGAAAGTGAACGATCGAATTATTTTTTTAAATCGTGCTAGTTAGAACTTGGAATAATATTTTTTATTTAAAAGAAAAATAATGATTTTTGACACAAAAATTAAAAATTTATTCATAAAATATTTTGAAAATGTGATATCAAATCAGTATATTTTATCGTATGCATCGTATTGGTGTGATATTGGTCATTTTTTGCGAACAATATAAATATTTTATATTTTACTTTATTAGAAGAATGTTGGTGATTGAGGTGATTTTTAAACAAAGAAATCTACTTTTTCTTGCGAAGCTTGCTGCGTCAAAGTTTTTTCGTCTAAGCTCCCCTCTGAAGAAAATCTAGACTACGTCACTGAAAAATACCATTAGGTAAACCGCCAGGATTCTCCGCATATCACGCAGGGTTGCCACATATATTATCTATTATAAAAAATGGTTGGGCTTTTATTTTGTAACAGTATCACGCCACTTCTACCGAATGGATTTTGACGAAATTTTGGCTCAGTATAGGTGTTTATGTTTAAATGTCTTTTGCGAAGTTTGGTTTTGAAAGCTTCATCGTGAAAGCTGTAATTGAACTCGAATATTTCAATGATATCTATTATGATAAAACTTTCGTTTATGCTACGAAAAGTTTATTTTTCAGGTTCTTTTGGGAAGTTTGATTCAGAAAACTCAATCCAGAAAACTGTGATCACGTTCAAAAGTTTCAGTGATGTTAGTTTTTATTTTGACAGGTTCGATTTTCAGGGTCTAGGTTTCAGTTTTGCTTCAAAAGTTTTTACGTTCAGGGTCTCTTTGGAAGTTTGGTTTTGGAAGCTCAAACTAGAATCTGAGATGAAACTCAACATTTCCGTAATATCACATAATATGAAAGAATCGAAGTTGAATTTTGCCAAGTTTTAGTTTGCTTTAAAAGGTTTTATTTGTAGGGTTTTTTGGAAATTTTGGTTTAATCTGATGTATGTAATTATGCTCAAAGGTTTTGATGGTGTTACATAGAAAGAATTTGGGGTCATTTAAATAAGTTAGGTTTCATTTTCGTTTTGGAATGTTTAATTTAGGTTTTGAAAGCTGTTCAAAAGTTTTGATGACATTACATAAGATAAAACAAAGATATATTTTTTAAAAGTTTCATTTATTTTTTAAAAAGTTTTATTTAGGGTCTTATAGGGATTTTATAGTTGAAAAATACACCCTGGAAGCTTTAATAAGGTGAAAAGTTTTGATGGAGTCACTTATAAAATAATGAATGATAAAATTCAAAATTTGTCATTATATGCTTTAAAAAGTTTCATTTTCATGGGATGCTTGGTATTAAAAGAACGACGAAGTTGCAAGTTTGTTCCTTGTATCTGATAAAATATATTTATAAACTGTTGAGATAGCACAACATTAGAACATGTCCTGACAGAATGACTTCATATACTTCTTGAGTAACGATTAATTCACTTACTACTAACGAGTGAATAATAAATCTACTTATGATGTGTTCCGTCATATTCAGGTAGACGAACACATTTGCCAACCTAAATATTTCCAAACAAATAATGGCAAATATTTCTGGTGGAATATTCACTGTTACCTCCAAATTATGATCCACTTATTGGTAGCTAACGGATATGCCGACAAACACTAAAGTCAGCATATTTGTCAGAATAATAAAGGAAAAGTATAGCAGGAAGGTAAACAATTAGGCACCAAACGAAGCAACCTGGAAATTTGGAATAAACCAGGACTTCACTTGCCATTCTTAAGGATTGAAGAACAGTTACTACCTGCCTTCATCCGTCAAGTCTAACATCCAAAGTTGCAAGGGAAGTTAGGAATTTACCTTAGCGGAGATAGAATACGAATAGGAAGTATCATTATTACTATAAGAATTTGTATGTATAAGTTTTGAATTACAACGTAATTAAATGTCACTGTGTAAAATAAAGAGAAGTAAACAGGATCTAGTTTACTTATTTTGCATCATCTCTGCATTCATCCGGGTTAGAGATGTAACATGATGTAAATTTTGTTATTATGTCAGTGGTTTATCAAGGTATTTTTTAAATTTTGAATATGCAAAATTTTCAAATATTTTCTTTGTTCTTAACTACAGTTACAAAAATAATATATCTAGATACTGTATTTAAAAATGAAACCAATTAGTGTCTTACTTCTCTTTTAAATTTTTGAAAAATCTATTGGGAAGAATACTCCCTATTTTTGACTAAGACACCGAAGCGATAAAACGTGAAGAGGGGATTAAAAATTGATTCTATTCTTTATTTTCAGCCCCCTATACGGTGAGTAGCATCTTAAAAACATAATCAAAAAAAATTTGAAAAACCTTTGGAAATATTTTTTTTCATAATTTATTTCCTGTTGTTATTCACTCAACATGACAAATGATTCGTGATTACTTTGGAGTGGTGTGAGTAAAACATTAGTGTTGACTATTCATGTTTTAATTAATGGTGGACATTTTTTACGAGTACTTACAAAAATATACTCTATTATTATTATTTTTTTTTTTTGAAGAATTTGGCAAAAAGAACTTCGCAAGACTGTTGGGGCCAGGTGTCCCCCTATATACCTCGCTGACTATAGCCACTTCATTTTCTAACCCAGTGTTATATGATAAAAACTATAGCCTTGTTAAAAAATTTATGGTATTTTGTGGAGAACTCTGGGACTATAAAACAAGCAATCCTCGATTTGTTTCCTCCAAAAAATTGTAGGCTACTCTATAAGTTTGTTCTCTTTGCCACTTGCTACGTACAAAGTCATAATTGTTATGGGAAGTTAAGGAGTCGGGTCTTTTTGCATTCTCCTATCATAAAAATTTGATAATGACTGAAAATATTTTCTTTTCACCCTGCCTGGAAAGAATAGTAATTTTAATAAATGTAAATTATTTTTCTAATCCAGCTTCAAAATTTTTGCACCGTTAGTGCTAGTATCGACATAAAATCTACGTATACCTAGAATGCATGAAGTTACAAAATACTACTACATTTAGTCAACGAACAGCTATAAAGGTGTCTGATAAAAACACAGATTCTGAAAATATGAATTTTTCACATTTTTCATTAGAAATTTCAGGTAATTTAATGAAACCGTTTGAAACCACGAAATGATGTACCTACTTACTCATATTCATGCGAATCCATTACCTATATGTTCCTTCAAGGCATGAATTTCATACCATCTAAAAGTATGTAGTTAGGTATACTCGGTTGACCCCTAAATTCTGTAACAAACATGCAGACCCGAACGTCAAAGGTAAAAGGAATTTCGCGAGTATGTAATTGGCACACATCGCCGTTTATCACACACGAAAATCATTCAGAAACCAAAGCGTGAACCTTCTTAATGGAACTTTCAACATTTGACAGATATTTTGAACACATTTTTAGCTGTCAAGTACCATCGATTAGCGTTGATGTTGCTGTACAAATTTTATACCACAAGACACCTTCGCACCGAAAAAACCACTTAAATAAGTCGAGCAATTAAAATGACACCAAGATGATGAGATAATTGATTAAACATGCGAGTATGATATCTACAGTACACCTATAGCCAGATAAAACTGCATCTCTTTGATATAACACCAGTTTTTTTTTCTTCTCTTTCTTTTGCTTCTCCTTCAACAGGGAGAACACATTCTAAGTGTTCTTACGTAGGATCGAAATAAAATGGACATGTAATCTTTTTCTTTCTTTTTAATTCGACTTCATTTATATATGTTATTCGTGTTCTTTAAATCGTAACACAGTAATTTAAACCTATTATAAACGTACTACATAGGAACACTTTTTTAAATTTTTTTTTTTTTTTTTTTTTTTTTTAGTTGGTTTGAGGCGGTATTTTTTCTCTTATTGTTACAATAATTTCCCCGAGTAGGTACACATAGGATCTGCATTAATCGACTTGAAAAAGTCAAAATCAATTCATACCTTGAGTGATGTTTTTCAAAACTTAATTTTCGACTTTAAACTGTTACCGAAACGAAACATAAGGCACGTCAGTTTTAACAATGTATTCTTCAATTTTTTTTTTTTTTTTTTTATTTTGGTAACAATGAAGAATTTTTCTTAATTTTTTTTTGTTTGTTTCACTTCGCTCCAATCGTATAACTTTGAAGGTGCCATACCGAGCAAGTAAATCTAAATATACATATATATGCCATTATTTGGCGGGCGGATTCGTTTTAGCTTTGAACTAAGGCACATAAATGAGAGTACGATTAAAAATATACATATATTTATATGAAGGAGTGTACCTAACCCGACGATGAAAATGAAGAAGAAAAAATGAGCAAAAATTCGAATATTGTGCAAACGAATACGGCAGCGTAAGGTGTACCACAATACAGTAAATATACTCGGCGCTTATGTAAGTACTCCGTGCAGTCATATCAAAAATTATAAGAGAAAAATTGTTTCAAGTAAAGGTAGCTGGCTATATAGGTACAGTTAGGTAATTTGGTTTTGTAATATAAATAATCATTCGGCGAACGAAGAAAAATTATTATTGTTATAAAGTAGAAGAGAAATGAGTGACAAGCGTAATGGAAGAGATGGAGCAAGAAAAATATTGCCAGAAGTACTTAGAATACTTCTTCGAGGTAAAGATAAAATTTGCAAAATGGTTGGTGCATCTCTCATAAGCTCGATGGGAAACTACAAAATAGCATTAATACACGAATGATTTGTTTTACAGATATATAACGTTTATTTGTTTGGCGGTTCAAATAGAATTAAAAAAATTATTATAAAGGAAATGGTCGCACATTATTTGTAATTATCTAACTTTTAGTTTATGACGAAAACGTGTCAAGTCGACGTACACACGTTCAGCATCGTCGGTGCTTTTGAGGCTGGAGCAGCTATTTGAGATAAAATATTTCGAAAAAAGTTCCAGAATTGGGTGCAGATCGAAAAATTTTGTAGGTTTTTAATCCGAAAAGGAAATGTCTAAATAGGTGTATATTCTTGGTTTGGCAAAATCTAGCACAAAAGGGATTCAAATCTTGAATAAAAAATCATTGTGGACGTTGGGTTTCAAATATTGAATCCAAAACACTTCGAGAAACTGGATTTAAAATTTTAAATGGTTTTATTTTATTTTTTCATGTGGGTTAGATAGACAGATATACAAGTTTATCGTGTGCAAAAGTAATAACGAATACAAATACGAAATATCTTCAATATATCATTTTTAATGACGTCTGTGGGGACATAACTCGTATAAGATGATGGGGCTCAGATCCCCGACGACGGTCGCCGCCGAAAGGCTGGCCAATATTTGTCTCTATGACATTAAACAAGTGCGCAAAATAAGTTCGAACATAATTACTTGTATGTACTTGCAAGTAATGTACGAGAACCGGTTTTGAGAGAACTACCAGGTGGATATGGCTGAAATTATTTGTGAGATATTTCTCATATTGGAGCTGGTCTGAAAGACGTTTTTCGCCTATCAATTAATTAGTTTCTGAGAAAACTGGAAAACAAAAAATTTTTGAAAAAGATTTTTTTTCCGGGATTGTGAGAAAATGACAAAAGGGATTGGGCCGAAATTTTTACAATAGATTTTCCTTATGTTGGTGCAAGTTTTTTAGAAGTTTGGTGGTTATTAATTCAGTAGTTTTCAAGAAAACTGGAGAATACAAATTTCTGGAAAAAATTTTGTGTTCACGATTTTGAGAAAATACCGCACAAATAGAGCTGAAGTTTTTACAAAAGATAGCTACTGTATGGGAACAGGTCTGAAAGAAGTTTGGTGCTCATAGAGAAAACTGGAAACAAAAATTCTCTGGAAAAGCGGTTTTTAGCGGAAAAATATGGATAGATTGATATTTTTGTTAAAGATATGGATAATTGTGGGTAGTTTTTTGTAATTTTTTAATCTGTGTTGAGACCACTAATCCTTCTCCCCTCTCACTCCTACGAACACACGATCACATATCGAATACATTTATTTATATCTATTCGCGGCTACACTGATATACCACTTCCGCCGCTCACTCGTTCATTTCCGTTACCGTTCGTTCATTACTCTAAAAATGTACTTTGCTTAAATTATGTAACTTATGAAATAAACATTCGCTTCTTGGACGTAACTTCACTCAAATCTTTCTTTCTTGTTACAACTCCGGTCCTCAACCTCTATATGGTAGCATCGCTCGGTAACAATCCTTGTACCTGTAACAGATTTTGAAAAATAATAATTTAAAGTTTTTTTTATATATTGTGAATTCTTTTTGTGTTTAAGTCAAACTTTTAAAATTTTCGTGAATAATTGTGTTTTTAATATTTTTCGTAATTTTATTTTGTGTTGGGTAACTTAGTTCCAACCTACCATTTTTTTTTTCGAGTCATAAAATTTTTGTTCTCGAAAAATTTAATTCCACCTTGAATGCTGTAAACGTTCAATGAGTTTCGTCGTTTGCTGAAAAGGATTTGCCCTGTTTGTGTATAATCCAGCCAAGTGTATCGAAAATTCCAGGACTCGTCGATTGCTAAGTTGTTTGGGAACCCTGCTTGTGTTGCCCAAAAACTAGTAAATTCATTAGTGTCTGCCCTGCTTGTGTATGAACTAATTCGTCGAAGTCATCAACCGGAAATAAATCGCCTTGAGCAGTCACAAATTGATCTGAAACCAACGTAAAAGCTTCAATTCAACAACATCAAAATTGGTATTCATCATCTTAATTCAACTTCACTTTTGGTATCATCTTTAAAACTCAAAAAAAAAAAAACTTAACTCAAACTCTCATCGAAGTACGTTCAAAACAACCGAAGCGCAATTTAAATAGCAGTTCCAGAGCACCACCTTCATTAATTCCAGAAAACGAACCTGAAAACAAAAAATCAACGATTGAAAAGGTATAACTTGAAAATTTTCTGCTAAAAAAAAAAAAAAGGTAATAAAAAACATATTTTTCGTAATTTTTCGTATTTTTCGTATATTTTTCGTGTTCAATTTTGCGTTTTTCGTGTAACTTAACTCTTTCGATTCAAAATTTAACCTGTATATTTGAAAATATCGTTAATTTCAAATAATTTTGGCCTTTTCAAAATTTTTCTAAGTACAAATTTTGGCAAGTTGTGTGCAAATTTTTGCAGCCACTTTTGTCTTGGAGTGTACAACTCGTGACGTATGCACGGCTCGTTTCGTTCATTCGTTCGAACTTGTACATTAACCTTTTGTTAAGTGCAACGAACCTACGAACGCTTATCTTCGCCCATTCATTAAATACGTTGGCGCGGTTTTTCAGTTTCAAACCACCATTTTGTTGCAACTTGAAAATTTTTGCCGTTGCACAATTTTGTCGAAAATATTTAACGATTTTTTTTTTGATTTTTTTTTTCTTATACGAACACTTAAATTAAATTAAATTAAATTTTTTTTTTCTCACTTTGCCCTTTTTTCTCTCGAGCAACTTTAATTATTTATTCGAAAATATTATACATATTTCAAAATTTTTTTTCTGTGAATTTTTTTTTATTATTCTTTCGAGTTACCAGTAGAATTAATTCTGCGTAGTACTCGGTGAAAATTAAAAATTTTTATTTTCTCAAATCATCTGCAACATTTTTTTTTTTCTCTTTTCTTCAATTTTATTTCGAATTATTTATGTGGGTATACTATTTCAAACAAAATTTCCCCTGTTATCAATAATTTTATTCCTTTCTAATTCCTTCGATCAGAAAGTAGCTAATTTCATATTCACCCTCACACTTTCATTTTTTTTTGATTTTAATTAATCATCATATCGAATATTGAATTCTTATACGAATTAATTTTGGGTTAAAAAGTCTTGTTATTTTATTTTTTATTTTTTTTATTGGGAAGCGTCCAGTCTCATCTTTAACGTGTGTGATCTCTTGCCCGCAGTGGACCTACTCGAGACACACACAAGGACAACTTAAATACTATCGTTATATTTTCAAATTGTTTGGTTAACACAGGTACGGCAATCCTAGTCTTGCGGCATTTGCTGGGGATTGACATCCGTTTTTTTATTTTTTTATTTTTTTAATTTTTTTTAAGTTCAGTCAATTCATTAATTATGAACACTGAAAATAATGATAGGATCTCAAATGTCTTCCGTGGAAATGGCTATGAGGGATGGCGTGCAACCATCATCAGCACCCTTATAGGTAAAGGCTGCCATTCCACAATTTTTCCTACTGCTCGTGAAACAAGTTACATTTATACATCATCTGAAGAACGCCTAACATCCAAATGGCTTAAATTCTTCCAAACTCAGGAACGAGCGAAAGCTCATATATTCGAAAGACTTGACAAAAGAATCCTTCATCATGTCAAAACGTGCGATGTAGTTTCTCAAATTTTTGAAATCTTGGATGCTCGATACAGAAATCAAACTGCTACTAACATCATGGTATTAAAGGCAAAATTTCAGTCCCTTCGCTTCGATCCAAGGAGAGGTACCATCCGTAGATTCTTGGAATATTTTTCATCCATTGTCGAAGAACTACGTGATGCTAATTACCCCCTATCGGAAGCTGATGAAATTGATCAATTAATGATGTCATTGCCCGAAAAATTTGATACTGTTTTCTCAGAATTCCGCCAATTAGAAATAGAAAAACGAACTACTGTCAGACTTACAAAAATGATATTAGAAAAATGTGATCGAATTGAATATTCTAACAAAACTTTTCCTGGGTTTGATCAGCCCAAATCATCCTATCAACCGATGAATAATAATAATAAAAGAAATTTTAGAAATTTTCGTAATAATAATAATAACTCAAATCCCTCTAAACCAGATTATAATACAACGAGTTATCTAAACGATCACAGAAATAACCAAAACAAACAAAATAGTTATCTTTCAAAAGATAATGTGTCCCAAATGGACATTACGTGCTTTAGATGTAACAAAAAAGGACACATGTCAAGGACATGCCCTAATGAGACATCTACTGCATGTAATACTCCACAAACCCAGAATCAGAACAGTAGCTCGAAACCCCAAACTTCAAATAACACGAACTCCCAAAAAAAGTCAGAAGATAAATCCAATTTTCGTGTCAAATATTCTATGATGTTACATTCAAATCTTAATCATTTAAGTTTTGATGACATCGAAGACGAATTTCAATGGCCTAAACCCCCTACAGTATCAAAGTCCGCCCCCCCAAAAAACCAACTCCACACGATGTTACTAGACAATGGAGCAGATGACCATATGGTCAATGATATTTCAAAACTAAGAAACATACGCAAAATTGACAATTCTCGTAGAGCACTTTGTGCCAAAAAAGGTGTATTCGTAAACCCCACACATATTGGATCAATGTATGTTAACGTCTGCAATTCTAACGCAGAGTTTTCCACTATTCACCTAAAAGAGGTATATTATGATCCTGATTTAAGCCTTGATATTTGGTCAGGTGCTAAAATCATGGAGTCTGGCATCTTTAAAATCATAACGGACACGGATCACGCAGACATCATAAATAAAAATACTGGTGAAATTACTATAACCGCTCCAAAGAGAGGTTCTATGTACTATATTGATTACGAAATAGTTGATGAAGATGAGGAAAATAAGGTCTATCAGGAGCTTGTGTGTATGCCTGTACCTAGTACGTCTGCAGAACAGGAAGATCATATAGATGATCCTCAACAAAATTTTGAAGAATTGAACGAGGCTGAAACAAGCAATCCACAAAGAGAGCAGGAAAACATTGACCACCCCCAAAATTTTCAAGATACTGAAGTGGATACAGTCACTCAGGAGATTTATTCCGAATCTGAGGACGAATTAAACGGAGAGAGTGTCGGAATAAATAGAAAGCAAAAGAAAAACATAAACAAAACTAAAACTCTTTGGCATAGAAGATTAGGTCATCTAAGTGGCAAAAGCCTAAAAGCATTATCAAAAGTAGTTGTAGGTATGCCCCAAAATTTGGTATTCAAGGACGATGACTTTGCCACTTGTGAAATCTGTATAAAGGCAAAATCCACCCGACTTGGTCACCATGGCGTGAGGACTCGACCAACGAGAAGAATGGAAGTAGTCTCATCAGACATCATGGGACCCTTTCAAGAAGCATATAACGGAGAAAAATTCATTATAACTTTTATTGATCATTATTCGAAATATACTCTTGCCTTCCCAATATTAAGAAAATCCCAGGCTTTCGATAAATTTAAAGAGTATTACTTATCTTTCAACACAAAATTCCCCAATGATCCTATCTCAGTATTAAGAACTGATCAAGCTAAAGAATACTCCGACTCCAAAATGACACAATTTTGCTCCGAAAAAGGAATCACTTTAGATGATGGCGTGGCGTACACCCCCGAATTAAATGCAATAGCCGAAAGGCAAAACAGAACCCTACTCGAAAGAGTTAGAGCCATATTATATGACGCAAAAATTGATTTTAAATTATGGTCAACAATTGTATTAGCCGCTGCCCATATAATTAATAGAAGTCCGACCCGCGTCAATTTAGGAAACATGACCCCTTATGAAAAATTATACGGAACTAAACCCGATATTTCCCATCTTCGAGTCTTTGGTGCTATTGCATACAAACATGTTCCTATAGAACAGAGACAGCAATCAGCAGTCAAAGCCAAGAAGAACGAAGAGGAGCATCTCGACCCAAAATTCTTGCCCCGAGCCCTTAAAACAATTCTGATCGGCTTTTCGAATGTAGGTTATCAGATACTAGATCCAATCAAAATGAAATCCTACAAATCCTGCGATGTTAAATTCGATGAGACGAAAACATTAGCCGACTTCACAAATAAACCAGAGGAACTTCAAGTAAAACCCTTAGAAGAGGAAATTGAGGCAATCTATAGGGTCAATGTACTAAAACAAGCCTCATCTGAAGACTTATTATTTATAGAAGATTGCATGCCAGTAAGTTTCAGTGACATTTTCAAAAATCCTTTTAAGAAAGAGTGGCTTAAGGCAATCAATGATGAACTGCAATCCATGTCAGACCTTAATGTGTGGAAAATTGTAGACCGTCCACATAATGTCAAACCTATAGACACACGATGGATATTCACGGCCAAAGCCAATGAAAGAGGAGTAATGTGCCCAAAAGCTAGACTCATTGCCAAAGGCTTTATGGACAGATCCGAGTATACCATGACAGAGACCTATGCACCTGTTGTGCAACTCTGGCTAATTAGGTGGATCTTATCCGTAACTAATCTATTGAATCTACAACTCGTTCAATACGATGTCAAAACAGCCTACTTGAACTCTAACATTAAAAATGACATCTTTCTTAATATTCCCCAAGGTTGCAATGTCGAAAAATCAAAATTACTTAAACTTGAAAAATCCATCTACGGCCTTAAAACATCAAGTAAAAATTGGATTGAGTTACTGGATTCTCACCTTCAAACTTCCAATTTTACAAAGTCAAAAATCGACAGATGCGTATATACACGTAAAAATGAATCAGATGGTATTGCCTTCATGATAATTTACGTAGACGACATCCTCCTTGCAACTAATCGTCCCGAATGGGTTAATGAAATAACCACTCATTTTGAAACTCGTTTCACTATGAAAGTTGTAAACAACCCAACCCATTTTGTAGGTTTCGAAATCGAAAGAAATCGTGAATCACAAATAATTAAACTCACCCAAAAACAACAAATCCAAAAGATTCTCCAGAAATTCAAAATGTGTGATTCAAATCCTTCCAAAACGCCTATGGAGACAGGCCTCAAATTAAGCAAATCTGAAGGCACAGACAACAAAGAATACAGGTCTATGATTGGCGCACTATTATATGTATCTAGAGGCACAAGGCCAGACATATCTTTCTCAGTCAATTACCTGTCAAGATTCCAAAATTGTTCCGATGATACAAAAAAGAATTATGTACGGCGCATCATCCTGTACTTGAAATCCACGATCGATTTTGCAATTGTCTATAGATCTAACTCAGAAGGAATATCAGCCTATGTCGATGCATCTTATGCCCCCGACATTGACGATCAACCTATAAACATGTCTGAACTAGAAAAAGGAAAATCAATAACTGGTTACCTTATTACCATGTATGGTGACCTGATAAATTGGGGCGTTCATCGCCAAAATATTCATGCTTCTTCATCAACAGCAGCTGAATTAATTGCTCTTCACGATTCTTTTGAGGACATAGAACTTGCTTGGCTTCTCAATCGTGAATTCTTTTCAATTGACACTCCAGTAATTGTCTACGAAGACAATATCTCTGTTATTCATGTCATCTCTGGAGGAGGTCAAAAACGTCTTCGAGCTCTCATGATCAAATGTTATGGACTTGCTCAAGCCTATAATGACAAAATTTTCATATTCAAACAAATAGCTACTGAAGATCAATTAGCTGACTTACTCACAAAAGCCTTATCCAGTAAGCAGCATATCTCACTTACCCATAAAATCCTAGAATCCCCAAATTGTGATCCATAAAAAGTCAACTCCATTACCAAAATTTTGTCTGAAACATCACAAAAATAATTTATTTATATTCACCTTATTTTGCATGTTATTTGTCTTGTTCCCTTAATATAAATTATTTTGCATGTTACCATATTCATTATATTTTATTCATATTTATCAATCAACATACTTACCATAAGCGTCCAAATCAGTTACCATTTTATATATACATGTTTTCATTTTTTAAAATTTATATTTTGTAATTTTTTTTCAAACTTAATCAAATATAATAAACACATATTTTGAAACACTTTTGTAACACTCGCAGTCGTGATCGGTTCAAAAGATTGTAGGGGGGTGTTGAGACCACCAATCCTTCTCCCCTCTCACTCCTACGAACACACGATCACATATCGAATACATTTATTTATATCTATTCGCGGCTACACTGATATACCACTTCCGCCGCTCACTCGTTCATTTCCGTTACCGTTCGTTCATTACTCTAAAAATGTACTTTGCTTAAATTATGTAACTTATGAAATAAACATTCGCTTCTTGGACGTAACTTCACTCAAATCTTTCTTTCTTGTTACAACTCCGGTCCTCAACCTCTATAATCTGAAACTAGCAATTAAATATCGATATATCGATAACTATCGATATAAATATCGAGAAAACTGGGTTTTCTAGCGAAGCAGTTTTTTTTTTGTTTTTTTTTGAGATTGATGTCATTTTAACTAATGAGAGAAGATAGTAAATCCATGAAATCTTCTAGGGGCAAGGGTGAATGAGAATATCGATGAAATTTTAGCTATAAATCCAATATGGGATATGGAAATAGTTCAAATTCTGTACATAGGTAGATGTTAAAGTGTAGTTAGTGTAAAAACCAAACTTCGAGAAAAATGCTTGAACTACCTACTCTCTTGATAAGTTAAGAAAATTGTATTTACATTGTGCAATTTTGCAAGTTTTTTTAGTTTTCTTTTTATTTTTTATTTTTGTTAAGAAAAATTTGAAATAATTATTACGAATGAAGATATATTTCAATATTGCAAATGTAACCAACTTCCCTAAAAAAAACGAATTAACATAATTATACGAATGTAACCAGATTCGAACACAGTAACAGTCACCGGGGAAATAAACAAATCGTCCAAATGAGCATTAGAAACCAAAAGTAAGACTAGAAAGAAATAAAAGTGGTTGGTTGAAAAAAAAAAAAAAAAAAAAATTCGAATATTTGTCGTTTCCCAAAGGAGATCGTTATTTTTGTTTCGTAATTTGATATTTTAGTCGTAACGATAGAAGTAAATAAATAAATAAAAATTGTACAAGACGTGCTCTTATGATCAAATATCATCTATTGAATCGCAGCTAATTCATAATAGCCGCGGGTGTGTGCGCGTAGGACTGATATGTTTGTTTAAACTACCCACAAAAAAAAAAAAAAAAAAAAAAAGAAGTAAGTAAATATTGTAATTATAAGGGAGCTAATTTGTCGGTAAATATACCAGTCTTTAAGTAATTAAGTATAAAACGGAAATTCAGTATTTTTTTCTTTCTTTTTCTATTTTTTCCCTTCTTACTATCCTCCAAGTTTATTCATAATGAAACTGATGGGTTAGATTTTAGGTGAGTATATTGCCCGTTTTTTCTTTTCATAGGTTCATTTTGGTATTGTTGTCGGTATTTTTGTTTATTAGATATTTTACTTTCGATCTTCGCCGTATAAACCAGTTTATTGTTTATATGAGGTAGGTAAAAAGATGATTGGATGGTATAATTGATTTAGTGAAATTGGAAGAAAATGACAACCGTAAGGGTTGATTAGGGTTGTACCGGTAATTTGACCTTGAAGGACGAATGAAGTGAAGAAAAGTTTCGAAAACGTATTCTAGTAAAGATTCGTACGTTGAATTTTTTGGAAACTAAATGTGACTTAAGTCCTGTTTTGTAGCCTTTTTCAATTATCTAAAAACTAACAATGATGGATAGTGTTGCGAGAGTAATTCAATACTTTTTAAATTACTTCAACAAATAAGATAAATACAAATATTTATCTTTTATTAAATTTGAACTTCAAGTTATTACAAAACACATTTAAACTTTAACTTAATACTGATTCTTAATAATAGTGAGACCTGATGTCCGTAACATCGAGTATGGACCTTAACATTTCTGTTCGACTGTTAGTTCAGGAATGACCATGTCTTCAAAATGAAGATATGACATCACTTTTGTTTTCTTTGTTTCACTCAAAAGATGGCCGACCAAAAAGGTGGCGTGATATGGAACATCCGCCAAATATGATGACACTTCATTGTCAGCATATCCGGTGGTGTTTGTCTGTGGGAAGCTAGGTAAAACATAGACAGCTATTATTCCGAGAATTAGGAATAATAATTGTCTATAATTTGTTCGACACGTTTTTGTAGGCAAACTGAATTGTCTGCAATAACGGGATGGAACAGATAGAAATTGAAAAAAAAAAGTTATTTGTGATGCAAGTTGAAAACGTAGGTAATTGGTTTTTGGATGATTTGCATCACTTGCCTTCGGCTTGAGCTGAAAAACTTGCCCTCGTAGCCATCACGAACTTCGCATGAGTGCTGTTTTTTTCCCAACGCCCTCATTCCCTCCAGAGAGTTTTAAGAATACCATTCTTCAGTGAACAAGTTCAATAGCATCATATGAGAGATATTACTCATAATTATCATACAGTTGTGGTATGCCAGGGGATCCTTTACAACAATCCTCCTTCAGTCCCTATAAAATTCTTTTAACCAGCTTTTTCTTTTTTTAAAACACATAAACCATTGACTTTAGAAGACTCATACACAAAGGACAGTGGCCACAGAATTATCATTGCCCGACCAGATAGCCTGCCAGGTGTCCTTGGACTCGAATTTATACCATGCATAGATGAGAATTTTTATATCTATAAATCATAGGTTTTTCGATCTCCATGGAATTTACTTACTTGCTTGACATTCTTGATTGAAGATGTAAAGAAATACCAATAAAATCAATCCATTTGCCCAAGGAAGAAAATTCAATACATGATAAATTCACTTTTCATGTTTAATAATATAAAAATTGTCTGTTCAGACATTATTAATTTACAAGTTACTTCTTCAGTGAGAGAAAACAAACTGTACAGGGAGGCACTTACATTTAGAATATTTTCAACAAGAGAGAAAATAAAATAAATTAAGTAGTGGTATGTAAAAACTGATTATAGAAATGTATATATATTATATTAAGATACTATTCCAGGACAGACAAATTTAGTAGGAGAAATAAGACATGGTATAAAGGAAGATAAGATGTTAAGGAAAAACCATGAGACGAAAGAAGAAACTAGGAGAATTGTACAGAAATGTGAATATTCATGTTTCTGTACATGATGGTTTATAAGAAAATGAGAAAAGAATGATAAAAGTATAAACAGTCCGTGGAAAGTAATAAGGGTAGTATTTTAATTTTTAAAAGGAAAAAAGATTGCAAGACGGATGTGTCACAGTGTAATTAATTCTTAAACCCAATAGCTATATTCTAACCATCCACCCCCTTCCATAACTCCTTCTAACAAAAACTGTTACATGCAGTTTTTTCCCGACAGCCCCCTTCCTCCCAAGAATCTTGAAAACAACCAAATTCAGTGAATATAGTTGTTTTCAAGCCTCTTCGGAGGGAAAGGGGGCGTCAGAAAAAAAACTTTGAAATTAAAAGTCGTGGTAAAAGGTGATAAATGGGGAAGTGGATGAGCAGAAAATATTTATTGAGTTTACGAATTCACTACATAGTATGATAATAACGAGTTATATTACCCATGTAATATTCTATTGAACATATTCAGTGAATAATTGTTTTTGCAAGACTGCCTGGAGGAAAAAGGGGGCGTCGTGCAAAAAACTGCATGTGACCTTTTTTGTAGGAAATTTTATGTAGAACAATTTCGTACTGACCTATTCTTATCACAAAATCAAAATTAGCGAAGAAAACCGGGAAAAACCAAATTTTTGGAAATTAACATCCCCTCACAAGAATTGGGAGGGTGCAACTTTTAGTACCTATGTTATTCCAGGAAACTCCCAAAACAACCCTGAATAGTTAAGGTTCGTGTGTTAATTTTGTTTTTACGCTCACTTTTATGCTGATTTGACTTGACTATAAAGTGTTAGGCTATTACCATTGAACTGATATCAACGTAAAAACAAGTTTATTACATTTCTCGCTTAATTTATCCACACTGCTATAGCAATATTTACCATAACAAATCGTCGACGTCGTCGTTTGACCATTTCGTTGTTTCTCACGCACATTTTCATCGTCTGGTAGCCGAATGTTTTCCTCCACATTGTCAAATTGCAAACTGCAGAGGCGTGGTGTGTAGGCTCCGGTGTAAAACTCCTAATGAGAAATAATGAAAACAAATTACACTCCTCGCTTGGAAAGAAAGGCTTTAGCTCCATTTTATCGTTTGCATGGACAACGTACAATGTCAGTCTGTTTATCCGTAATACGTTACCTATTATACAAGCTACGCAGGTGAAAGAAAGAAAAAAATAAGTTTGAAAACCCGAGCTATTAAATAATTTCGAACTT
The DNA here is from genome assembly GCA_011428145.1 of Ericerus pela. Classification (NCBI taxonomy): domain Eukaryota; kingdom Metazoa; phylum Arthropoda; class Insecta; order Hemiptera; family Coccidae; genus Ericerus; species Ericerus pela. The sequence continues at coordinate 2,998,445 of WOFM01000637.1, read as the reverse complement.
GATTTCTTGACGAGAGACACCCCGTTGAGGTTTTTTGAACTGAGGCGCGTAACATTACCAGAAGAAAGAAATTGTGAAAAAAAAAAAGTGAAAAAAATATATATGCAGGATGTATTAGCGATAGTATTCGATGATATACGTCCGTGTAATTTGTCATCGTCTAAATACTCTCTTTAAACTTAAAAAAAATATAGAGGCAAAAAAAAAAACACGAAAAAAAAATTATTTATAAGCTGGTTACTTATAAACCGATAACCGTCACTCTAACACCTTCTCGATTAACTACTGACAATTAATTATTTTTAGTGTACAACTTAATATAGAGTAGGCCTATAGTTCTAATTTCTTTATTTTCTCTCACCTCGATGGTATTCGATTTTTTCGGTCGACTTCGTATGTTCTATCCTTTCTCTTTTTCATTTAAAAAAATTTTTTTTTTATTACTCATTTTCTCATGAAGATATATTACACACGTTTAAAAGACCACCGAGTAATTTCGAGATAATCTAATTATTTTTGTTCGTATTTCGTTGTTGAAGAAGAAAGGAAAACATTGATATATTACGGCAGTTCAAAGACTCGGGTGGCATATTAAGTGGTGAAGAGGGGTGGTAGTGTGAGTGCGCCAGTTTGCAACACCTTAAGAAATTTGTGAACTTCAAAATACTGTATATTGCTTATCTAATTAATATGTCAATATAAATGAACCAGTCCAATGTGATCCAAACATGTCATTGAAAATAATTTTTGACCACTCTGAAAGCTACATTCTGCAAGATAATGCCTAAAAGTATGATTCATCAGTTTGCAACATCAATGTGCCAGTTTGCAACACATCCAGAAAATCAAAGATCTGAGTTGAATTCTCCGAGTTGAAGTCTCAGTTTGTATCCTACTTTGAGTTTCTCAAAATACAATTAGGGTTGAAAATATGAACAATACATAGGATAAAAAACATTTCTTAAAAATTACTTACCCACTGAGAGTTATATAATTATACTCATTTATGTATCTATATAAGAATATAATTATCTGGTAATTTTTCTTGCATTCAACCCTTAGGTGTCGTTAGCATAATCTTTATCATCATACTTAGAGAGTATTTTGAACAAACATCAGGCTGAAAAGGGAAATAAATCTTAGTCAAGTAAATTTGTCAACTTAAATAATGTGTGATGCATGCTGGGGGTTCCATTTTTAATACACTTCGACAGTTTGCAACAATCTCTTCGAAATTGTTGCGAACTGAATATTGTGAATATTTATGTACCAATATGAAATTTGCATCTTCATTTGTTTGATATCAATTTTAGGAGTACTCTTCATTTTGGAGAAAAAATTTATCACAAAATATTCACAATAATCACTACCACTGAAATTATTGTCTTCAACTGACACTTCGAATTCTAATAAGAATATCAACATAACTGAAAAAACTGCGATAAAACACTCGATTCTCATTCATTATCAGTCCCTAATTGCAGATAAAAAGTACAAATTAGATTTTTTAGGTTTCATATCAACCTCTCTTTCTGATGAAAAAATCAGAGATGAATTTTAGTAGAATGGAGCCTTATTTTTATCAGCTGAATAAAGCCAGAAAGGTTAGTGTTTTGCAAACTGGTGCACTCTTTGTGATACTCATTGCAGGCAAACCTCGAACAATTTCAATCGATAGATTGAAGCCTGCATACATGGTAAGCGACAACAAAAGAATAAAGAGGGTACCGAGAGAAAACATAGAAAATATCCAGACGGATTCACCAACAAACATAGAAGAATCCGTTGAAAAATGTGAAATAACAAATTCACAAATAGAGAAAACACCAAAAATAAAAAAGTCTGTGAAGTTTTCGGACGATGTTATTACCAAAACATTCGATCCCGAGGCCCCCCATATGCTCACAAAAAATAAACAGGCCCCTAGGCAGTAAAAAATGTAAAAATTCCCACCCTTCTCGCAAGTCTGAGAGGTTAATGCAAAGAAAATAAAATTTACTCCCAAAAAAGTAATATCTGCTACGTAAGTTTAAACCGGCTAAAAAATATGCGACAAAAATCGGAATTCCGTGAGACAAAAGAAACTCTGGAGATAAGCAAACGAGGAATTCCAACAAAAAGAAAATGACAGGAATAAACAAATTCACGTGCGATACGGAAATAAACATCGCAACGTGCGTTTATTGTCAAACACAAAGATAATCTCAACGTTGTGACGTCACAAGCGGAGATTCCTTTGTAATAAAATTCGAAAAATATATTCTCTGAGTTTATTTCAGGCATAACTTTGCTTAAACCGATCACAACTTAACCGGAAAACTTGCATACGGCCGAGAATTTTAAGCACTATCCCCTCTATATGCTGATAAGAAGATGTGAAAATAATAAAACGAAACTGTAATGGTAAATCGAAAATAGCAGTAAATTCATTCGTTTTAGAACTGTCTTAGATCTCAGACATGTTTTCTAAACGATATTTTTGGCTTTCTGTTTTCCTTGCTTACCTATTCCAATGTCGCTACCAACCCAAATCTTCCTCAACACGACCAAGAACCTGAAAGTTCCGGAAGTCTCCAAGATCACTGGGCAAATTCCGGAACAGAAGTCGGAACTTGATCAAATTGAGGAGGAACTCCTGATGGACACAACTACCGCCGTGGAGAGTGTTCTCGCGGAGATGACCACTCCGCTTCCACCCATCATCTCTCCTCCCCAGACTCCATCGGAACCGACTCCAACGACGGAACCCCCAATGCTGGAGCCAAAGCCAACGGTGACCAGGGAACTGATGAGGTTCCTGTTTACGGCGGAGAGGGCAGCCAACGAAAAGGCAAAGATGGCTGCCCTGACATCAGGTAATTCAAACTCCCCAATGCTCAGGCAGCCTCAGTTTAGACGTCCGCTGCCCCCTCACTCCCTTCATCACCCCTATGCCCATACCAAAAACTGACCACTGAGGCATAGGGGAGAGGACAGCCGGGCAAACTACTTGGCCCAAGTATACGCTCGTAAGGAATCTTACAAGTGGGTTGGGGCCGCAGTTGGCAGCGCCCTGGCAAAGTGGGAGGCCGATCAAAAACGGTGTTAAATCCACACATCCCTCCAGGCCTTGCGCATTTTGATCATTTTTGCGGCGCAAAAACTGGGGGGAGTAGCTGTGGGGACTCTCCCGTATGAGGTATAGGGGCTTGGACCCCTTGACAACAGTTGCCACCCCAAAGGGCAGGCAAACAATCATCCTTGCGACGTTAAACACACAAAATACGTTTGATCGTAATTACCTGTACATACTTGCAGGTAATGTACGAGTACCAAATTGTGACACAATAAGATGATGTCACGATTCGTACACAAACCAGCCAGCCATCTTTTATCTCGATGCGACCTAGCCGTTCTCACCAACTTACGTATTATCTTATGTACGTTTGTTTGTGTGCGTGTAAATAAGCCGTATATAAACTACCCGAACCGGCTCTAAAATTGCCAGTGTTAGCCTTGGTTTTGGCTTACCCGTACTTATGTACGAAGTGGTTGAACACAATTAAATTCTGTAGAATTTCCTTCTGGTGAGAATATCTCTCACGACAAGGTATTCCACAAAATTATTTCAATAAAAATTAATAAATTAAATTATCCTTATCTCGAAGTATCAGCTTAAAAGATCAGACTGGACCCTGAATCCCATATTCTCAGCTACAGCCTTGTAAAAATCCGAATGAGTTTCAATAAATGGCCTCAGTGTAGAACATCATCACAAAGTGAAGTTAGGTTTCTTCAAAATATTTAGGCCTAAATGGACTAAATATATAATCGCATTGTCTGATTTATAGTTTATATTATTCTAAATTTTTATATTACCTTGAATTATTCATAATTTATTATATTTTTGTGGCCAACGTGAGGTTTAAAGTTGACAAATACTGAAAGAAAAAAATATCCTGATTAAGAAATGAATAAATTGAGTGCTATAGAGTGGAATATCTTGGGTCGTGAGACAAGGATTCACATGACAAAAGGTAGTGTCTAGTTTGCATGTTTACTAGCTTTGTACATAAGTATGGGAGAGCCAACCACAATAAACATTAGTAGGAGTTTAGTGTTTACTGGCACCTTTTATAGTGAGCTATGTACTTGTACATTTATTTAAATACATATGTATTTGTGTTTATATTGGTGACTAATTATATAGTATTTTGAAGATAACAAAGTACAACAAATGCACTTGTCAATATGATATAATCGGTGATAAGCCTATTCTTCACTATCCAACAAATATGAATTACATACAGAATGTAACAAGTAGGTAATTCATGCCCAGTATGAGTTTAATGTGTAGTGCACTAAATTAGTCTGTCTTTTGTGGTGATTGTTGTTGAGGGGTCTGAGCCCCTAAATACCTCTTACAGATATGATCCCCACATATAGGTTGAGAAGTCCGAGATTTTTTTATATCAAAATAAAAATATTTTCAACTTCTGATGATAACATAATATGACATCATCTTGTAAACCAAAAAGCTTAAGTCAAAACAATATAGTGTCCAAAGTAAATGAAACATGATGATGAAAGCTGATGATGATAATAACCAATGAAATTCTTTTTCAGACAAATTCTACTAACTGTTTATCAGATTTCAATTAGAGTCATCAGGTATAAAATTGTCACCCTGTATAAACAGCAGAATTTCACTTGGACGACAGATAATTCAGATGTGATACGGCCAAATGTAGAATTCAATGCATGATAAAAACCCCACCGATAAGTCGCATGCTGCCAACATCTATCTGCTTTATTTAATTTACTTTATTCCACTGTATTTTGCTACATACGCTACTAAGTAGGGGAAACCTGGGCGACAAAAAAGACACTATGAGAAAAAACAAAATCTAATATTTAGAAACTCTTGAGTTAACAATACTCAGTACTAGGTTCATTTTTATCTTGCAGTCCTTCTCTATGTAGGCAGATAGTAGCAGGTCCAAGTCATGAGTCATACATTAAAATCCTTGCGTAGTCATCTTTCAATGCTATTAGCATTCCATCTGCAGATGTAGATTTTTCCAAACCTTTTCTACTTAATGCAGACACTAAGATGTAGACATCATCAGCATTTAAATACCAACATACATGAAGGTCGTACATTTTGAGCCATTTGATTTCGGACGCCTCAAGGTACCTAGGTAAAATAATAGTAATTCAAGATAGCGGAGTAAAAACGTTAATTTCAAAGAATGAGCTCAATTTTACACCTTTTTTACATCCCTTGGATGTAGCATCATTCAGATATGATTCTATAATCGGCTAAATACTACAGAAAATACGGATTCATTATAGAGTGAGTAAGTAGTTTTTTGAGGATCTCCTTATTTAGATAACATTTTTCATTTGAAGGTATGGTGATCTATATTTCAATATTTTTACTATTCACGAAATTTTGATTAATTTCATTCCATTTTTCATTCGATTTGCGCCTCTTTTGGTTCTCCATCATTCACGGTGCATTTAATCCCTCAACAAAATTTTACAGCCAACCAAAAGCAAAAATCTTGGTCTGAAACTAGCTGAAAGAATCAGAACTTCCGGAATTATTCGCATTTAGTTGATACTAAAACGAGTAATTCATTTTGGGTCAACAGTAACCGATTGATTTTTTATTCTCACAGAAGTAGCACAGTCTAGTCTTAGACCATTTTTGTCATGTTTAAGAATGGTACATCGTTTCTCCGTATGGCTCACCGATTATGGAGGTCCGTTTAAAGAAACTCGGTCAAGAGTTACTTGGCCAATCCTAGCATCCCTTCCTTCAAGAGGAATCTTCGTAATTGAAAAATGTCTACTGAAAACCATGTGAATAGTATTAATGAAGGTATAAAAAAAAAAAGAGATCTTCTTCCATCGTTTTCAACTTTTCAACCGCATAATGTTTTTGGTTATCATAAAAATGTTTGAGAAAATTTTGGAGGATCTTTTCATACTTCCTTTACGAGTAATTTGATAAGAAGTTTGTTAGGTAGAAAATTTTAGTCAACAAAAACGTCATAAATTAGTCATTCCAATAATTTCGACGACTATCCATCAAAAGCTTGTCTTATAATACAAAAAAATCAGTTTGCGGCGCACAAATATGCAACAAATGTTGCAGGTAGTAATAATTATTATTCTGAAGACTGGCCACCCTTCAATTATATTCCATTCGTTCTGCAGCAATTTTCAGAGCAATACTAATCAGATCGTAATCTATTCTATATTAATAACATTTTTTCTTTCTTGGGAGGGGGAAGAAAAACAGGAGATTAGAAAAATAAACGAAAATATTAGAAGACAGTGTCACTGAGTTAGAAAACAAAAATTCGTTCATTTCGAAGCAAAAAATGTGGTAGGCTATCTAAATAGGCATAATTTTGTGAAAAAAATACAAAATCATTTTTTCTTATCAGAGGGAAAAGGTTGAATGAATATAGTCGATATTAATAATAACGACCCAGACCAAGAGTAAAACCTTGCTATTCCTTATTATAAGTAGGCCTATTGATAATTTCAACTAAACAAATTCCAAACTAGTTTTTTTTTTTTTGAACATTTAGTTATTTAGTTTAGGCTATTCCCTCTTCTCACACTTAGGTATTCGCCATTTGCTTCGTTTATTCACTAAAAAGTATTTTCTCTTTCTTCCTGTCTGATATTTTTTCTCATTTATATGTTTATGATTTTCTTTTTTTATTCCATTGATTTATACACATAGCGGAAGATACATATTTTTCCATATAGACCATGATTTAAAAAAAAAAAAAAAGAAAAAGAAGAGAAATTAATAGGAAAAAAAATAGTAGTTTAATTAAATTGTTCCAAAGAATTAGCGTTTTTCCTTCTTCTTCTGCATCGTTTTTTCCACCATTTCTTTTTTTTTTAACCGATTTCATTTTATCTGTATAATATTTTGTACCTGGTGTTAAACAACTTCTTTATCCACCAGATTATATTATATTTGTTGGCTATATGGGCAGTGGTAGCCGATATTGCGGTGAGTAGAGGAAATAGATATATTTTCTTGTGAAGTAATCGGTTTTATAATGAAGTCAACATGTGTCAAAGCCAGTTTTCATTTTAGCCATTTCATTGTGATCGGCGGCGGCGGTGTCGGCTATTTTCAAAGATATCCAAACCAACGTAAAGGCTGCGACCATCATTAAAGAAAGCGACAACAAAAGATTGGAGGGGTGAAAAGTCGTCATATAGCAGCATGCTAGGCAGTTTAGCCTGTACTACATACACACCTTTACGTATGTAGACGTACATAATATCTATATAAAGAATACCTGACGTGTAGGTATATATATATATATTTTTTTTTTCCCTTCCTATATCTTCATCTTTTCTTATGACTGCGGTATTTGTGTATAGAATGTAGATACGTGTGTATTTGTGTTGAATTTGTATGTGTGAGGCAATTGGAATACGATGGAGAAGGAAAGGAAACCGATAGATGCTGAGGACAGATAAAGAAAAAGTGGAGGATGCCAAAGAGCGTGACTGGTGAACTTTTTTTTCGATTGTATAAGCCGATATGTGAAAGGGGGCAGTGACAAAATAAGAAGAAGAAGAACGAAAAACGAAACACGAATCACGATGCTTTCTTTCAATATTACAATATTATGATTATGTGGATACTATAATTACAGGTTGATTTTTTTATGGTATTTGACGTGTGTAAAGATGTTTAAATGTAGGCTAAAAGGTTGAAGAGAGAATGAGATATTATAGTATTTACATTTTTGGCGGCAATGTTTTTTTTTTTTTTTTTTTTGTTTACTATTGCATAGTGTGATGGTATGGGGAACATTCGGTTAGAATGGCTATATGGTTCGTTGGAAAGAGTCTAAATTTGCTTACATAAAATTTGATACTGTTAGCAGTTGTAAGTTTTTCTTATACTTATATTTAACAACTTTTACTTTCAGAAGAAGGCGTGATAATTAGACGCGATTTGTTTCTTCGATCATGCTCGAAAGATTTTTTGGGAGGGTTTGAGGGTGTAGGTTTGGATTATTGTCAGCCTATCGAGTAATATCAAAGGAATTAATTTTAGAAAGTCAAAAATAGAACGAAAAACATCTAATAGAATTAAAATTAAAATAAAAAGCATTTTTTTCGAAAAATAGATCTTACTTAAAAAAAATAAAATAAAAAATGCGCTAAGAAAGTAAATTTTTTTTTAAATTTCTCCAACAAGATATTGGGATCTAAAGTCAAAGTAGTCGCACTCTGGTGGTCCATTCGTCGAACATGTTGATTTAGGAAGTATGTATACCTACTGTTTTTTAGTATCGAGAACAATACATAATCAAAGCTTTCGGAAGCAACTTCATGAAAACCGCAAGTGATAGAAAGCTGAAATTTTTAGAAACATCAACATGGGTCATTTGAAGATTTCCTGAAATTTTGGATGAAATCGTACATTTATTTCTCGAGATATTTCTGAAATTCTGTTCAAATCTTGTCATTTTGATGATTAAAATTTAATCAAGTTGGAGAATACGAACAGAATTTTGGTGATATCTCAAGAAATAAAAGTACGATTACAGCCAAAATTTTACGTAATCTTCAAATAACTTGTGTAGATGTCTCCTAAAACTTTCAGCTTTCTACCACTTATAGTTTTTGTGTAATTGCTTTCGATAGCATTGATTTTGTATATTTTCAATGTAAAAAGACTGCTCATTATCCCAAAATCAACAGCGCTAGTGGCGAAGTCGAGCGGAGGTTTTACATCTCAATAGGTGTAGGACTGGAATTATTGAAGTCGATGCTAATAAAAAAGTTTTGTCATAAAAGTTTATGGAATTGACGTATAAAGCCTACATGGTAAGGAAAAGAGAGCCGACTTTAGTAATTACTGTCCCTAGACCTACATCTTGCTGGAGAAATTTTAAAAGGATTATTTTCCTCTTTTTAGCAGCTTTTTTTTTTTTTTTTTTGTGAAGTATATCTACTTAAGTTCTATTTTTTTATTTAAATTATTAATTTATCACAATGCCCTTTCGTTTCATTTTAATTCCAGTACATTTTACTGGAGAAATTAAAAAAAAAATTATTCTTTTCTTTTTAGAGCATTTTTATTCGATTTTTATTTTTCGAAGTTTGATTTTTTGATGAAAAAAATTTTTTGAATGATTTTTCGTTTCTATCGTTCGAGCCAATATTACCTCTAAACTAACGGTTTTTTATTTAAAGGTAACTTTAAAACTACCTCATCGATTCTAAACAAAATTCTACAGAATCATCAAGGAATAATATTCTATCATATAAAAAAAAATACATTAAAATCGGTGTCCAATTTGAGAAGTTATGCTGGAACAAACATAAAAAAAAAACATATCGGTGTATGGATCAAATTGATAACCTCCTCCTTTTTTTTTTTTTGAAATCGATTAAAAATCATGGTTTAGAGCAGTGGCGGTTCTCGGGTTTGAAATTTAAGAGGGATGTGTAGTTTTGGGGAAAGTAAATAGGGAGGGTGTAGAATAAAATTTTGAGTAAAATTTCTGAATATTTGGTACGATGTTTGGAGTTCGACAACTCTGTTGGCGACGACTACTAAACTCATTAAAATGGTACGAAGGAATATCAAAGTTAGGTCGAATAACTTCAATTTTTAAAAGTTTTCAAGATTACCTACCCTTTTTGCACAATCATAGGTAGGTACCTAATACTTTTATCTTCTTGGTAGAAGTAGATAAAAGTGGATAGATGAAATGGAGAAGAGATGAGAATTTAGCCTATGAACTTTCGACTGATCACTCACTCCACAATAAATCGTCTGAAAGATAAAGGCGTTTAAATTGTTATCAGAGCATATTTTAAGCGATTTTCACTGGGCGACACTAAAAATTTCGATTGACTAAAAAAGAGGAAACTGATTTTATTTTCAAGAGTTAGTATATATAGTTATCAGTGAGGCAGATTTCATGGTTCATTACAATTGTATTTTACTGCGCTGCACTATTTCGCCACTAGGCGGCACTAGTGCCGCCTTTTTTATATGTTAATTTTTAGCCTGGTTGTATTTACTACCCCAATTTATCCAAATTCAAGAAAATAAAAAAAAAACTTCCTCAACGTGAAGAAATAAGAAAAGAAAGAAACTGAATGAAGAATTCTTTAAATTAGAATGTCTTAATACCATTTCCAACTTTTTAGCATACAATTGCTAGTTTGGATGACCTTTAAAATCATCATTTGGTCGCTCCTTTTCTATTGTTGAATATGTAAATATCTGGCAATGCTTAGGCTACCTACCTCCTTAAACACCAAAAGTGTCACCATAGTGACACTAAAAAATTGCACTCTTACTGTCCTTTTTCTTAACACGACGCTATTTTCTTTGTTTTTAATGTTCAATTTAACTTCTATATTTTCTTTTTAAACGGCACAAAAATTTCTCTGTTTCCACGAATCAAAAAATGATTAATTAATTTTATATTTTTGGGGCATGCTTATTATTGTGAAAGAAATTTTAACAAAGCCCCCCTCCAAGGTTTATTTCGAAATAGATGCGAAAAAGATAATCATTTCTCTGTTTTTTTTTCTTTTTTGTTTTGTTTGCAACAAAGTCTTTTCGTCTATTTTGCATAATACAACCTCAATGTTTTCACTTTTAGGCACACCTCCTTTGAAGCGTTACTAATTTTGCTTGGCCTATCTATTCTTACATAATTCTATTATTATTTATAATTGTCTAATCGAATGTACAATGAGAAAAAAAAAACACACACACAAAAAAAAACTCAAAACGGTAGCTGAAATTTGACAACACTGGTGGTCTTCCAATCAAACATACATTAAATTGGAACATAACTCCTTGTGTTACGTATCACCGATAAACGATTTGCAAATTTATTCTGTTATCATGCAAATTTTTATTCTTTATTCTAGGTATATGCTAAAAATTCGCATTAGCATTGCCAGTATAGGATGGGTTAAGGACCAGACAAAAGATGCGAAATAACAACACCTATACAAATAGCCTTGTCGTTGACTTTGTGTTTGAACCACAGGACACGAATCTAATTTTGGGACCGAAATTTTTTGTTAAAAACAGAAAATAAAAGATATAGAAAAGAATTTGTCTACCTATTTTGTAAAAAATACTCAAACAATGATCTCTTTGATGTGGCAGACATCCAAACAACGTAATCAAATTTCGAAGAATGTAGAAAAGTATACAATAACGGAGTACTTCTGAGAAAACGTTTGACCGCAACAATTAAACAAAAACTAAAAGAGTTTACCCTTCCTTATGAAATCGTAATCATTGTAATCGGGCCCCCCACCGCAATCAAAAGTATTCATTTAGTGTTACAGGGTATAAGTATCCCTATGCTTGTATATATTGTACCGGCTAGGCGCACGTAGGGTGTGCAGGATTAAAAGTATTACAATTGCTCAGAATAAGTTTGTCACTTTAGAATCGGGAAGGATAATGTTTTACCTTGAATTAGAAGAAGAAACCATGAAAACAACATGAAAATCTATACCATAATTGGCGATCCTGAAAACCTGCTAACACAAAAAACCCATAGGAAGTGAACGAAGAAGAAAAAAAAAGTTTATTTGCACCTTTAAAATGTACTGTGGTGTAGACATTGATTATAATATTGAATAACTCCACTTTTTGGCCCGATTTCAAACGAAAATTGTTTTTCATATATTTTGCGAAGAAATCAGATGGGTTTTACGGATTTCGTGAAGTTTGAATGTTTATGCTCTGAAAAAGTAGATAGGTACTTGCTTTTGTTACTACTGGATAATAGGCTACTTTCCATTATTAAAAGTACTTGAATAATGTTGAATGTTGAGATTTTCCAATGATATTATGAAAAATTAGAAATACATTTTTCGTTCATCAAATTAGCATTAGTTTCTAACTCAATGTAAAACGTTATAATTTTTCTTCATTTTAGATAAATTAGGTAGACGGAACAATTTTTTGGTATAAATCTCTTGATAAATCACTATTGGAGAAAATCTTCATATATTTTGTTTGAATTAATTTCGATTCTCTAATGTTCAGCATTGCTTGGAAAATTTATTAGTCTATTACTAAAAAAAAAAAAAAGAGAGATTATTTCAATCATGGTCAAAAGTTGTAATTTGAAATACCTATCGTTTATAACTTTCCGACTGACCACTTATGAGTTTTCAAGCCCCATAAACGACTGTTATTTCTCGATGAAAATAAAAAGCAACTTAAACCATACTCTGATAAAGCAGAACAGCAGTATCAAGCAGTTTAATTCATGTCTGAGGTGGAAAGCTGCGAACATACATGTGAGAAAAGAAAGCTTAATTTCGAAGTAAAAATTTAAAATAACTAATTAATCTAACATAGAAATGATATTGGGTGCATCAACATTAAAAGATTCAGCAATAAATATCTTTTCATGCACAGAGGGGTTTGGTTTTGAACTCTGTTGGCCATTTGAACGTGATCCTTCAAATGGACTATGGTTACATTTCCCTCATTTCCCTCATTTCCCTCATTTCCCTCCTTTCAGGGCTCAACGCTGCATCGACAAATAGTTAGTGCATTGATCTATAAACAAAATACGTCGTCAGTATGCACTTATACAGACAACATGTGGTTACATTCCCATATAGACCAAAAGGGGAGAGGTAAGTACGTATATATATTTATGTACTCACTGATACAGTGCATGTCACAGTCCTTATAAGGTACTGCCTAGCCTCAAATGATAAAATAAAATAAAGTATAAAAAAATTGATCATACCTCGCTTCAAGTTACACTCAGCATATTCTCATAGTGAATTACGTTATTATAAACTCTAAGGTGTGGCAATGGGTTTTGATCTACGACAAAATAAAATTAGGGGAGACCGGAGTAGGTTGTCACAAAATTTACTCTTAGTTCATTTTCTCTCATTCTAATTTTTTTTTTCTCGAATAGGACTAAAATTAGTTACGACTCAATTACGGGTATATTTAGGAAGATTATATACTAACTTTTTGTGTAAAACCATCACTGATTTCTGTTTTTCAAACCACCAAGAAAAAAAAATATTTTTTCAATGTTGAAAAATTCGTTTGTGATAATAATTCCACAAATGTAGACGTGAAATTTCGTTTTAGGTGTGTTTTCACATTTTAGTACGCATATATGCCATTAGAAGTGTTAAAATCAAGACTGTTTTCGAGATATTGTGACTGTTACAACCATCTCGGTGTTACAACCATACCCGGTCTCCCCTACACATTATATTCAACTATCAATGCAATGCACCAGTGGCGATTCAAGGCGCCAATGTATTCTTCTGCAATGCATCGGTACCAATGTGCCAAGAAGTCGGTTAGCGAGACACAAACAAAAGAAAAATTACTGCTCATTATAATTAATTAGATTTGAAAAGTCAGGAAATTAAAAAAACAAAAAAAAGTAATTTTTTTATGCATTAATAGGGTTTTTAGAAAAAAAAAAAAAAAATACAATAAAATATCAAAATAATATCGTTTTCCCAATGAAAATATCGGTAGATATTTCATATTATATGATAATCGAAAATACCATATTATCCGATATTTTTGAAAACAAATATCGACAGATAACGATATTTTTGATACGATAATTGTATCACTAACCACAGTGTAGTTTTGGTCTTGTTTTCAAGATTTCTACTATTAAGAATTGACGGCTGCATTGAACTTACCATTCACATCGTTTACAATAATTATATGAAGGAACGAAATTAAACATTAAATATATTTCTAACTTACTGAAAATTATTCAAGTAACATGATGGCACCGATGGCAAACATTTTACCCGTTTATTTCACATTTTCATTTGGTTTTGGTATTGTTTTTGCGTACGTAGGTGGTCTTGATCTTGATCTTGTTACTAACAGTGGGATACTGGTCCTCTCTGGACCAGGACTGCAACACCGAGACCAATTGGGCTCATCCATAACCTAAAAACAGAGCATAAAATTACCAATTTTGCTCATTACTAATTCTGCAAAGGGTAAACGTTTATCCTAGCCACAAAATACGAAAAAATTGATCATCGATGAGGCGAATAATAGATCAGTTAAATAAAAACTTTCAAGTACCAAAGTACCGTCATCCATCCGATGACCAGACCATAGCGAGTATTAACACAGTCATCTTTGTGATCTTTCTTCACCCAGCAAAACTTTCCCATTTTCTTGCTTTCAAATGGCGTGAATATATATCATTTTCTGAAAACTACGCCACTTCTTCAACGGACTTTATTTAATTTCATTTGAAGCTAAAATAAAACAAAGCTCACCAGGGCCTCCGCTGATGGTGTCTAATATATTCCTTTTTTTGTCTAATAATCGTTCAATGGTTTAATTTGGGATTTTCGAAAAGTGTGCAGAAAATCAAGGTCATCGTTTTTTCTTTTTTTCTTTTTTTCTTTTTTTCTTTTTTTCTTTTTTTTTTTTTAACGGTCATTTTGGCGCACTATTATGAAGCATTTCCTTTTTACATCTCTGTCATGTTTTTTTCTTTTGAATATCCTTTTCATTCTCCTCGCTCTGCTCGTTTCTCTTTCATAAAAACCGATTTAAATTATTGATTCGTTTCAGCGTCTGACACTTTATAAGAAACCTCTTTTTGGAGATTCGGCCTGACCATCGCGCTCGCCATTTGACATTCTAATTTGGCACGTAAGAATTTTTCAAACCAATCGTTTATTTTTTATTTTTTTCTCTTTTGTAAGTCTGAAAAAGGGAGGAGTTGACGCTGATATTTTTTAGTCAAGTTTCATCGGAAACAGAAATGTTGATCATTCTATATCCTGCATCTATAGGCTTGTCCGAAAGTATTTCAAAGAGGAAAAACAATTTTTTTCTTATTTTTTATAACTAGCCAACTTGGGGTGGTCTTAATTTATTTCTACGAAACTTTTCTGGTCGAATTTTTACCATTTTCTATCTAAAATCGTTTCGAAAAATTAATAAAAATATTACGCGTAATTTTAGGTCGACTAAATGGTATCGAATAATGTCAGTAATGTCGTATGGGGGTCAATGTATGCTATGTATTTTATGGAATCTTTTTTCGTATTGTATACGTACCTACCTGTATAAAGAAATATATCAACAAACTGGATTTAGTATTTGTCTACTTTGGGTCCATGTCTCGGTCAAGTTTGAAAGAGGCGTCCAATCTGTTAATTAGTTTCCGAATGACGGCTATTTGAATTCGAAATTTATATACAGTGAGGGCAGGGAATAATTATTTAAGGATCAGAACAAAATTTGCCATGTGTATACTTTTTGTCTGTATTTGGGTCAAGTTCAATGATAGAAGTTCGCAGATTGGTTTCAGAATTAAGGTATTTTGAGGTTTTCATTATAGTTATTACAAAATATTCTTAAAATCTGTCAATAGTAAATGAAAGCCAATCGCATCTTAATGATGGGATTTTACCCTTAGATGATAAATACTATTTTTGCAGAAAATTTTATGTAAAAAATTTTTTTACTGAAATATTTTTTATATAATTGTCGGAGTTACACTAATTGTTTGAGCAATTGTTGGCTACACTGATTTGATATATCGCGGTTACTAATTCTCTTGATGTACATATATTATTTTTCATTCTTCTTTCTGGTGTTTGTAGAGTTAACATATTACTTGTTATTTTCTATAATAAAATATTTACTTGATGCGGTACTGGAGTGTTTATATTATTGTTGTACATATATTTACTTCATCACTCATTTACTAAATATTTAAAAGGACATATTGCCCCCAATGTCCAATAGTAACTTATTTTTTTAAACTGTAAGGCAGCAAGCAATGCTAGAAAATGTAGGTTTTCCTAACCATAAAAAAACAACTAAATGACTAACTGACTAAATAAGTAAATAAATGCATAAATAAATAAAAAAATACAATTTTGTTACAACATCATACTTCTCCCACTTGACTCATACTCACAAAATTTTGGCTTCTTATAGGTGTCTAGTCAAGCTTCAGATTGTTTGTGCAAAGTTTCGTTTTGAAAACTTTATTTTGAAGGCTGCAGTTAAGTTTGAAAGTTTCAGTTTCAAACCTGTTCTTCTCAAAGTTAGTGCTCAGTTCTACTAAATGGTTTTTGAGTAAATGTCAGTTCTGAGACCTGAAAATTTCAATAACTTTTAGCTGTAATGAAGTTAGAAAGTGTACACCAACAGTTTTAGTTCTTGACTTATTCTATTTGAAAGTTAATTCTCAGTTCTACTTTTTAGTTCTCGAGTTTGTACTGAAAAATTAAAATTCGAAATTTCAAAGTTAAAGAGTCGTACTTACACCACAATCCAATACACAAGTTGAAAAAAAAAATAAGAGAAAAACGATAATATTTTCTGCCCTGTTCAATATCATTTATACTTCGTTTTCTATGGTTATCTCTATATTATAAATGAGTAGAGACGTTTTTTGTGGCTGTTTCATGGCATAACTAGCCAATCAGTTTCTTTTATATTTGGATAATGGTGTGTTCTAAGCTATTGATGGTTTAAAAAAAAATGAAGTTTTCTTTTTGAGGTAAAATTTGACTTTAAAGTTTTGTTGACGTCATGCAACTTGATGGACGTTTGTGGTGGGGTACATGGTTGCGTGGCAGAGGGGTGTATGTTTGCACGATAGGATAATTTTCAATTGTTGTATTTAGCCATCCATGTCCCTCCCAGTAGAAACGAATAAGCTTTAACATTATCATGTCAACATATAAAGGCTGTACTTGAAATTAAAAAGCTACCTATTATAAATCTTTCTTACATTCGAAAGAATATAAGTTTCATTTCGAAATCTATATTCTGAGAGCTGTAATTCAGTTCAAAAGTTACAGTTTAGAACCTGCTCTTTTTAAAGAAGTTCTCAGTTCAACCTTATGGTTTTAATTTAGTGTCAATTCTAAAATGGGAAAACATGAACCATTGGGAGCTTTAATAATTTACAAATTTTTTGACAAAAGTTTCAGTTCTGAACTGGTTCTGTTTGAAAGTTAGTTTTCAGTTATATTTAAGGGATTTACTTCAGTGTCAATTCATTAGTGGGAAAGCTTGAACAACTGAGAACTTTAATGAGTTAAAAAGATTATTAACAAAGGTTTCAGTTCTGAACCTGTTTGGTTAAAAGTTCGTTCTCAGTTTTGTCTGAGAAAATTATTTCAGTATCAATTCTTCAGTGGGAAAGCTTGAAAAACTGAGAGCTTTAATGAGTTAAACATTTTTCAACAAGAGCGTCGGTTCTTTACTGGTTCAGTTTGAAAGTTAGTTCTCAATTCTAAGGGATTTATTTCAGTTTTAATTTTTCAATGCGAAAGTTGGAACCACTGAGAGCTTTTATAAGTTACAGAGTTTTCAACAAAAGTTTAAGTTCTGGACCTGTTCTGTTTAAAATTTAGTTCTCTATTCAGTTTAATGGATTTATTTCAGTGTCAATTCTTTAATGAGAAAGCTTGAAAAACTGAGAACTTTAATAAGTTAAAAGTTCTCAACAATAGTTTCAGTTCTGGATCTGTTCTATTTAAAAATTAGTCCTCGATTCTGTCTATGGGATTTGTTTCAGTGTCAATTCATCAATGGGAATGCTTCAACAACTAAGAGCTTTATTAAATCTCTATTCTGAGAGCTGGAATTGAGTTTAAAAGTTGCAGTTTATTGGATCATTTCTTTTAAAAGTTAGTTTTCAGTTGTTCTTTAAGGTTGAACTGTCAGTTCTAAGAAGTGGAAACTTGAAAAATTGGATTCTGTAAACAAATAAGAAACTTTGCCCTGAAAGATTCAAAAGTGAATGGTTCTGTTGGAAGCTGGCTTTCAGTTTTTCTCTGGAGTTTTTGCTAAGAGTTTCAGTTGTTGGCCTGTTCTGGTGAAAATTTTTTCATTTATCTAATGAATATTTAATAACTTTTGGCTTGGACCCGTCCGAAGGACGAGTAATGGTTGTTAGTCTAATATAAATTAAAGTAGAAATGTTCTATCTCAATATTCCATCCTTCTCACTTCACAAATTTTCATCACATATAGGCGCCTATTCCTAAATGGTTTTTAAGAAGTTTCATTTCAATTTTTCAACAGCTCTATTGTGAGGGTTTTAATTAGGTTGAAAATGTTTCACTAATAGTTTTAGTTTTTGCCCTCTTCTGTTGAATAAGAGTTCTCACTTCTTCTGTAGGCTTGTATTGTCAATTCTGAGAAATGGTTACTCGAAAAACATAGCTCTGTAATAAATTTCGAAAGTTTTCCATAAATGTTTTGGTTCAGAACCTTTTCTTTTAACTGTTGGATTTCAGTTTTATTTTGGAGTTGTACTGTCAGTTCTGAGAAGTGAAAACACAAAAAACTGAAAACTGTAATAGAGTTAGAAAGTTTTCACTGAATGTATTCGTTCTGAACCCGTTCTTTCAATATTTGATTCTCAGTTATTCTCTAGTGGTGTGGAATACTTTAGTAGTGGATACAAGAGTATTCCCATGGCAGAAGGTAGTCTACAGACGATTTACATGTTCATAAATATGTACACAAGTATACGTGAGCCAACCTCAGTAAACACTGGCTAATGGCTACTGTTCACTGTGCCTTTTTATACCTGGCTCATCACACGCACACAAACACACATTATTGAAGGGAGAGAAGCTGTTTATATACCCATTCACAGAATGACTTTTCTGATAATGTCATTTCTTACAGATGGCCGAACCAAAAATTACCGAAATTCTCAAATAAATATTTCAAATTGAGCCCTATGTCGTGACAAAGCCCAATTTTTTAAATTTGGTTTACTAGGAAAAAATCTGTTCCTCTACCGTGATTTGCACCGATATGGCAAAATCGTTTGATATTCCATAAATTTGAATCGTTTCAGTTCAGATTCCACTTCGCTTTAGTTATGGTTCTATGGTTTGCTTGCAACCTGTGAATCCAACCTAGTTTTATAAATAAATATATATCAACTGATAAAGTTATGACAAGTGCACTTGCTACCAACATGACATAATTGGTGATAAGCCAATTAGTCACGATCTGCAAGTAATTAATAATTATGTGCAAAGTGCAACAAGCGATTCTTAAGCGTATAATTTAATATGTCAGCCCCAAATATTAGCCAACCTTTTGGCAGCATGGCTATCATCGAGAGGACCGAGTCTCTAATCCTCACCTAGGATGATATCTCCACAGCGGCGTAATAAACTCAAAAAATTGGGAGCTGTAATCAAGCTGAAATGTTTTCACCGAACATTCTAGTTTTGAACCAATTCTGTTGAATGATAGTTCCTTACAGCTGCCTAATTCGTCGGTAATGGACATTGTGCCGAACAAATTACTATATTTGTATAGTTGATCGAAAAGAAATGTGTACTAGCCTAGCCTGTACTGGGTGTTTGACGAAAGATATAGTATGGTTGAGGTTTCAGATTTTCGATATAACCTGGTACGAGAATCATTCACGTGGTACTAACGTCTTGCATAATTATCTTTGAATTTTAAGTGATTGGATAGGCAAAATGTGGAGAAAAAAACATTTTTTGCCCGATGTATGGATGTACCTAATCGAGATAAATAATTAAACCACGCGACATACGGACACAGATTCCAGAAAGAAAATATAGGTTAAAAATGAATTTTTTAAAGATAAGCTTTTAGGTTTTTTTTGGCTTTAGCTTCATGCAAAATAAACATTATTTTGTTTCGGAATGTTGGCTGCAGTATTGGTATATTTTAAAATTGCAGTAGCGGGTAGAATAAAAGCTTATAAAAAAAGAGCACTTCTGTCGCATCATATAATAGTCTATTTTTAAATTTAGACGGACTATGAAGCTAATTATTCGTAAAATTGCCAAGGTACAGAAATTTTATTCTACATTACATTCTACGAACTTTGAAGTCTTGTAGCTCCTTTAATTTTTAAAATTCTTAAGCAAATTTTGAAAGTCTAATTTTCTATTTATCTCGTTGAGTTGCATCTGTAAACGTGTATGAAACTTTTTCATTGTACATTTCGTTTATTGTTCTTTAAAATTTCAAAATAGATAACACGTAGCAACCCACTTATATCCAGACTTCAAGTGTCCGAGACCTATCAGACAACTTGTATTGTATAGTAAAATTTAATCCCCTTAAATGATATATCGGGCACTAAAAATTACAATAAAAATTTCTATACGTCAGGCGATCGAGTACATTATTTAGAAATCTAAACAAATTTAACGCCGATGTAGGCAATATTCAGCAAAAAACGCCATCAGTACGTTACCAGGGCCTGATAACATTTTATTTATTTGTGTTCGAAAATTCACGATATCTTTAAAAAGGGTAAATCGATTCGATATACTTTCACCTATACTTTGCAGTTAAATTTCCCCACCCACTCTGACAAATATCTAGGTCAAAAAAGAATACAAAAAGAAAAAGGACAGAAGACACGTTTTCCTTTTCTTGTTCAACTAGTGACACTTAAAAAAAAGATTAGTGACCATTCATTACGTCATTTCATCCCCTTTTGTGTTTTGCCCATTTATTATTCTGTAACAGAGGTGTCGTAGTTTGCAACTGCATCTATATATATATATATATATATATATATATATATATATATATACCTATTTATTGTTACCTACGTAGGTAGCTTTTTTTTTTAAAAAGATATGAAAAAAAAAAAGAAAGGCAAAAAAAATGCTAAGAGAAAGGTAAAAAAAAAAATTGTTATCGCCTGTACAATATCTTTTTTTTTCTTCTTCTTTTCTTTTTCTTTATTTATTTATTTTTTTTTTGCAATTATTCTCCAAATTCGACGAACGTCGTCGACCTTTCCAAAGAGACGATGAGAATTTTTCCATGGCAAAATCTGTTCAACTTGAAAAGGGAACGGACTTTTTTACGAAAATGTAATTCGTAAATTTCACGCATTTTACGAGCAATTCACACAATCAGGGTGGTATTTTGGGGTTTCTTTTTTTTTTCTTTCTTCGATTCGGTAGCTCACGTTTAATTGAATAGAGTGTTTATTTTTATTGCTGCCTTTTTTTTCTACTTCTTTTTCTTATAAGCCAACCATATTTTTTGAAATACAGAAAGGAAGTTGATAATGGGTTATATCGATTCTTAGAATTTTTGACCGTGTGAACCAGAGGCATCGCTAAGCTTCTGTTCGTTTCACAGTAGTGTTTCTAAAATTTAAATTAGCATAAGAAATCAACGTCGATGCCGCGGAGGTGTTGGTAAATCGATTGAGTCGTAAATTTTTCCGTATTTAAACTTTTTTTTTTGTTGTTAACCTTTTCTAGAAAAGAGTCGAAGATGAAGTGCTTGACATTTGAATGAAATTTAGGCTATTAAGATTTTCATCTTGATTTACAAATGGACAACCTGGGCAGTGAACGTCTTCATTAGTGTACTTTTTTTCTCGATATATCGAACAAGTTGTATCGAATTATCGATATTCGAAGCAGCAACAAAACCTTCGAGTTCTCGATCTTTTTCATATAGACCTATAATATCGAATGATGTGGCAATTGTTTGTTAGTTCTTTAAAAGCTAGAGAACCACTGCTGTGATTCTGATAATTTTTCGCTGATTTACTCCTTTTAATGTGAGAGGTGTTTTGAGTGGAACATTACTCCAGTTAATCTCGTCATTCCATTTTTAGAATCTCAAAATGAGGACATTTGTAAGCTTTGCTTTCCTTTTGAATACAACATTAATTTCGATGCATATGATTTTTGGTGTTCTGAGTTTCATCACTTGAACCTTTTATTATAAAGGCTCAAAATGAGAGTACTATATTTAACAGTTTTAATATTAATTATTAAGAGGTGCACCATTGGGCATATTTCTTGGGGCGGCTTGATGGAATTTCGTGTTAGTTATTTTCTTGGACTATTTTTTTACATTTTCAAATCTGATTAGGAAATAATGTTCAGCTTTTAAAGTATAATTTGAATATTTATTTACAGCTTTTTGAGTTAATGAACTCAACATTTTGTTTTTTGCTTAACAGTTTTTTGGATTTTACGCTGATGATGAAGTATCCTTTTATTTTTGATGATGACTTCAACTTCATTTTTTCACACTTCGAAGCTCGAATTTAGATGGGTATGGAATAAATTTTCTTCTTCAATATTTATTCAAAAATACAAAATTTCACGAGTAGGTATAAATCAAAAATGGTTTTGAAAAATCCTGGAAAATTCTGAGTACAGATTTTAATTCGGGTAGAAAGAAAGTATAAAAATGATAAAAAGGAAAAACTTTTAACTGGAAATAAAATTAAGGAAGTATTTTTTTATTTTAATTTACCAACTTCTTGGATTCCTCAGAACAGAAGAAATAACAGGAAAGACTAATTGAAGAACAAAGGCAAAATTTGCAAGACATTGTCCGGGGTTAGTTTTATTACAGTGAAAAACAAAATGAAAAAAAATTTCAATTTTTCGAGGAACATAAGTTAATTTTTCAAATGATAGTCCATGATGAAGTCTCAAAAATGAGATCAACCAGTGGATCCAATTTGGAAGGAAAAAATTGTTAATTAAAAAAAAACCAAAAAAACTGGTCAATTTAAGGAGTTGAAATCCGCTAAAAATATATTCTTTTAGGAGCGCTCACTTAATTTCCGTCGAATGGACTTAAGAAAATACGATTTTTGAGTATTGATGCTAAAATATGTAATATTTTCTGCTGATGTTAAGCGTTGAGGTTGTACCTAACGCAACAGATTTAACGAAGTAGTGAGTAATAAATTTAATAAAGTAAATGAATATTATTTTTAGCTGTAATCTCGAAGTTAACTTTTTCAAAATAAAATTCTCTAGAAATGTTGATTAATGTCCGAGAAAAATTAGTTTTAGTCGGGCATTTTTTGCAGAACTAAGACTAAAACCAATGCCATATTATCCGAACTAGGTACGTGCCTACAGTAATAACAATTGGACAATCAAGATCAACTGACCAAAATCTGACTATTCTGGACCGAAATTAAGATTGGCCTGGCACCTTTTGCGAAACTAAGGCCAAAACCAAGGTCATATTATCCAAACTAGGTATCTACAGTAATAACTAATAAGACAATTAAGACAAACTGACCAAGATCTGAATATGGTAGACTAATATTAAGACTATTACCATAGTTTCTATCTTGGTCATGTTTTTCGTTCATCATTACCTAGAAAAGCTTTATCCACAAATTTTTGGACCAAACAGGACTATCAAGGAGAAAGCAATTTTGAAAACATCAATAACATTTTTCCTCTGAGATACTAAGTATGAAAAATGAATCATTGAACCACAATTCATAATTAGAGGTCATTAATTTACATTATAGATGTGAAATTTTCAGATGAAAGCACAGTAACGTTACGATTATGAGTTTAAAAAAGAATGAAGGTTTCTTTTTTTTTGAAATTGTCATCGGTCTGCGTGCTGGTCATCACCATGAGGTTCCTATTAAGAAATTCTACATTCATCAAACTCCACAAACTTTATTACCACCTTCCAGTCAAACCGTTAAAATTTCTCTCCCACTCTCTCTCTTTCTCCCTCCCTCCCTCTCTCTCTCTCTCTCTCTCTCTCACTCACGTCGTTATTCTTTATTTGTTATTCGGTATTAAATACATAGCCTATGTGTAGATGTTTAATAACTGTTAGAGCAATGTCTAAAACGAGTAACCAATCAATCTGTATTCGCTTTCTAACATGTATTAATGTTATGATATTATTCGTGTATATACGATGTACACACCGTAGCATATATTATACTATTTAGCATCCAGTATCGCACACTTCTGTATTCATAGTTTTTTTTTTGTTCTTCTTTTTGCTTTTTTGTTTAATCGTCATTGTTACTACCTCATTTTAATGATCGGCACTCATGCATCAAAAGAAGTTGAGATAGGAGAGAGAAGAAAAAAATAGAGAGTATTAAAATTAAACAACCAATATACGTGCCATACTCTTCAAACGTATAAATATATACGAATTTCTCGTGACAAGTTCATATTTTATTTTGGTTTCGTGGAATTAGACTATCACGTCTACCTATGTACAATATAAAAAGTTTACAAGTATTCATCACTTTTACAATATCAACACGAAAAACCAAAAAAAAAAGAAAAAAGAAGCGAATTGAAAGTCGATTAATTAAATACTATTCGAGCACGACGACGTTAAAAATCAGCAGATTGGAATTTTTATTTTATTTTTATTATTATTAACCCTTCTTCATTGTGAATAATGAACTAATGAAATAACAAATTAATGACTTGAAAAATTACCTGTAATTAATACCCTGTGCAGTATTAGGAGATGTAGATAAGTGTTGAGAAGAAACGTGCATATCGTTTGTTTTAATGTAGGTACTATAGCGTGTGCTAAGAACATTTTTTTGCCGAAGAGGGGAGGGGTTAATTTTCAATTGAGATACTAACATTTTGCCAGGAAACGGAAGTGCAGATGGTAAATGCGTGTAAAACAAAAAAAAGAAGAAAAAAAAACGATAATCAAAACACGAACACATAATAATTTGGTTTGCATGAAGTGCATCAGCATCAAATCGTGTACTCCATTTTGGAACACTTCCTCTTTCAGAGGGATAATCCTTTTCTTTTTGTGGTGTGATTTTTTTTTCAGTCTTCAATATTAATAACACAAACATGTTCAAGAGGATTAAATCGGGGGGAAGTAAAATGTAAAGAAAAGAAGTGCGAAAGCGAGCTAGAGAGAGAGAGAGAGAGGGAGAGAGAGAAAATGCTCCTGGTAGTTCACCCCATATTTATGGCGTATTAAAGGGATGATGGAAAAACGAATAAGTCTGATGGTGTGGTTGGAAATGCGCGTTTGTGTAGTTATTATTGTCGCAGAGGGTGAAGGTGAGAGGGGTGTGTGTAAAAGGCATTTGTATCAGCGTATGGTCAAATACGATGTGAATGGATCGCTTGTAATAATATTTATCGGCGTTTTTGTGGTTGTTGGTGACCGGTTATAGGAGAAAGGGCTGTAATGGGGTGTTGATGTTTTGGCTTCAGTGATTTCGTTTTTGGATTGAAAATATGGTTGGCGGTACGGTGCGATGGGGTGCGGGCATTCATCAAGGGCGTGCTTCTTTAGGGAGGATTCAGTTAAACGCTAAGGGGGCGGAGGAATAGGTCCTAGTGGGAGAGTGTCCTCATGTTCGTAGACTCACATGATTGAGACACTTTCTTAAGCACAGAGACGAATGGCTCAGTCAAGGTTAGTCCTCAACCCATCTGGGTTCCTCGAAGATTTATTTTTCCTATTTTTCTCATTGGATGCTCTATTTAAGAATTTATGGCTTTATATTGGTGATCTAGTTTTCATCCCAATCTGTTCAGTAGTACTTATTCCTTATTTTCATCGATATTTCAGCTTTGTTATTGTCACTTTAAAGTATTTCTTAATGATTACCTCTTCTTATAATTTTGTTTGGTGTTATCCAACTTTTCTCTTCTTTTTGATATGACAAGTGGTTCCCAACCTTAAAGTAGTGAATTACAGTAGCTATTCTTAAGAATTGACTAAAAACTAAAAATTTTGCTGAAACTTGAAATATAGCTCCTCCAGAGTCGTGTATGGAGCAATTTTACCTGTCAAGAACAAAAATTTGTCCATAATTATCTTGTACGTTTTAGGATTTTACATGATGGGTTTATTAGTTTTTCAAGCAAACATTTTGGTCAGAGTAGTATGACTTTTTATTATAGTGACAAACACTGTAGAATAATGTAAAACATCATCCATAAAATTCTAACAATATTCAGCTCTCTGAACAATAATTTCAAACACTTTTAAAATTTGAGAGGGGTTAGAATTGAAGGGATGTAAGGGATATTTGATGGAAGATTAATCTTTATCCAAAACGGAAATGACGTGTTATTTTAAAGCACGACCGAACCTCCTTCAATCACTATTCTCGGAATTACTGCTTTTAACCCATCTGGATTTTACTCATTTTCTTATGTTAATTTTTTCCTCCGCTGGTTCGTGATATCTTCACTGTGGTAACTCATGGGGGGGGGTGGTTTCATCAGAAAATAATTCCACCACCACTGAGATTAAAAATCATATCACAGACTCAAATTTTAACCGAAATTCAAAAGATTAGATAAAATATATTTACGAGTTTGGAGTTTGCCAAATAAGCCAAATGTCCAGTACTCCTAGGACTCCCTACTTGGTTATAATCACAAATTACCAGCCACATACCCACGTAAGATTTTTATACTACCTCATCCACCTTTCCCAACTTCACACTTCACCTCCATGTCAGTATTAGCTCATCTTATTTTTGTTGCTCAACTCATTTTATAATAAGTAATTCAACAAATATTGAAATAACTCCACAAATATACATAATTCATTAATTTCATGTCCAACTTCAGTATGGTACAATGCTTACTTCTGGAATTATCTTATGTAGTCATAGATGTACTGAAGTATGGAAAATTCGTCTCACATGATCCGAAAATTTCTCCTTGATTTTCTTTACTGCAACAGAACTGGACTGGTCATGGGCTGTTAATCTCTGACTAGAAAGATTCTGGAAAATGGAGGTTGAACAGCCGGAAAATCGAATTTGGATGATGTTTATGAGGGATTTTCAATTTTCGCTCGTTTCGATTACTCAAAAATATTAAGAATCATTTATGGAATTCTCCAACAAATTTGGAGTTTCAATTTTTAGCAAAAGTGAAAAATTTCGGTAATATTCGAAATTATTTTAAAGAACTCAGCTCTGGAGGACACAATTGAGAATTGTTTTTATTTGAAAAATATTTTGAAAAACATTCGACTTTAAAAATAAAAATGATGGTAGACGAATTCAAAATACCTTTACAAGTGTATTATCAAAAGTACCTACCAACAAACCGTGGTACCGATGACTTCTCCAAACTTTAACTAGAGTATTTTAAAACGACCTGTACTATACATCAATTCACCAAGTAAATTCCCGAGTGTAACTAAAACTTGTTGGACTCGAGATAAAAGAAAGAAAAAAGAAGTGAAGTTACACAGCTTGAAAATGACTTATATAGGGATCAAAAAACCACAGTTGGTTATCACAAGTAAAACTATGGACATCCAAAGAATCATCTATATTGTTAAAGTAATAAACGAATGATTTTTGTGATATTATTGGACACGGAGATGTTCGTTTTTTCAGCCCATAGTGGCCAATATGTTACAATGGAAAATTTTCTAAGGAAGCGATATTATACTATTTTCATTGCCATTAGATCATAAAATCGATCATAAATGTTCAGACAATGCTACTATTCATCCCAAAGAGGCCTCATATTTGTGAAGATCATTGTAATTTCGAACCTGATGGAAAATTTGCAATCTAGCATAATTTAATTTTGAATAAGAAAAATTATTCCTTGAATTTTATATTGTAAAGGTTACCAGAACAAAAAATAAGGAAGAATTTGGTTAAACTTTGGTAATATTTTTAACAAATTTTGAGGAGTGAGTTTAATTCTGGCACATAATACAAAAAATTGAAGGAAAAAAACCTAAAAATGTTTTCGCTTTGAAAGGTTTTGTTACCACTTAACTGATATAGGTAAAGGTAGGCTAGAATTTGGAAGCTTTTTTGGATATACAAAAAATTATAAAACGAAAAAATCTAATACAACGACCAATAATACAGCCGTTTCTCATTTGAGCTATTCTACCAAAGCATTGTTTAATTTGACTGACCATTTAGCTTTGAAATTTTCTTCCAGTATAATATAACAAGGGAAAATTCTATTAGCCTTTCAATTCGCGATTTCGGTAATTCTCTCGTAATTCGTTGAAATATATGAGGAAAATTTTTCTTATCATAAAGTTGTAAAAACCACCATGTTGTTTGAAAGGGGAATGACACTGGAAAAACTCTTTGAGAATATACGCATTACCTAAGACATTAAAAATCACATTTTGTGAAAAATTTCCTCATAATTCCATAAGACATTGAGTTTCGAAACACAATGTTTCGTTGAGTCTGTTTCAACTATATAGTTATTAAGTGAAAAAAACGGAACAATATTTTGTAATTCGTAAATTTTGTTATTAAGTGACCGCCAACTAAATACAAATTATTTTCCTTTTCATAAGGAGAAACTTTAACGCATGTGATACGAATAAAATATAATTTCCTTCGCCCAGTGGCGTAGAAATTGTAGGAATGAGTGTTGGTCAACCCACCAAATTTTTTCTCTAACTTCCATACCCTTAAAAAATAACCTACAATTTAACTGGTACTTAAAATCTAACCACATCCCTCAGTTATGCTCTACTTAAGCCACTGTCATTTCCTATCTGTTATTTGAAGATATTGTTTCCATGATTCACAAATTCTTTGCTAGACAGTCGAATTTTAATTACTTATTTAACATTCAAAAAAATTTTCGAACGGTGAAAACATGGGCTAAACTTATTGAAAACTAGGAAAATACGAGTATTAACAAAAACCGATCCCAATTATTTCCATAATGCGGAAGAATTCTGCCATAAGTTCAAGTTAAAGATAAGAGACAATAAATTTTTCATCATTTAATTGAAGTGAGATTTTTATTTACATATCCTCAATGTCGTTTGAAATTATTCCAATTGGAATTGTCTAAATTCCATTTGAGAGTTTTAGGTAAAACATTTACTAAATATGCGAGCAATTATCGAATTCGGGAATGAAAAGAATGCTATCGTGTATTTTGGTACACGATAATCCAATTTTTAGTAAGTACAGAAACATTGAGTTTAAACTTACCATACACCGTTAGCCTACAAAATAACTTTTTTTTTTTTTTTCAAATTTCCATCAGCTAATTTGTAAGTTAACACGGTGAAAATGTTGTTAACTATTACAAAATCTATTTAGTTTTCCAAAACAATCCACGATAATGACATTGTAATATTTAAACAAACAATATTAGTATAGGTACCTATTCTTAATTAGGTCCATATTTAATTTCCAATCGTTACATAGGGTTAACGTATTGTCAAAGCGATTTCATTTCACACTTTCTTTTTGCTATTTAGGCTAATAAAGGTTCGTATTTTTTCATCCGCTAATTGATGGTTTTTGGGAAAAAAAAAAAGAAAATAAGAAAAAAGAGTTGCAAACAGCGAAAAGTATTATTAACCTGTCACATTTTAAACCATAATTAATTTTATAATTTGTTATAGATAAAACGAAGCAACTTTATCCATTCATTTCTGAGACTGAACGTGTCATCCTTAGTCGGTGGTCCATTGGTTCTGTCAATTGTTGAAAGTACTTCTACACCACAACCACGAAAGGGTGAATCAATTAATCAACATCTTGCAGTTCTACAATCGTGAGAAAAGTTGTAGACCTAAATGTATTTTTTCCTCTATAGCATTTTGTGAGAATTTTGAAAAAGGATAAAAGTGAATAAGCTGATGGTATGAGAAGGCAAAAAAATGAGTATTCAATATCTTAATAAAAGTGTTGGGATGGAGATAACACCATCTATGTAAGGCACTGAAGTATGTAATCCTGAATTAAGGTCACATTGTATGATGCTCGCCAAGAAAGTGATCGAGCCGTGCGAGAAAGTCAACTCGAAATTGGGCATGCGGCGAATCATATTTTTTCGGGTTGTACTGAAATTCGCTTCTTTTTGTTCAGCCAAGGGGCATTAAAAAACGTATTTTTCAGTTGGGTGTTGCAAAAAGATTCTTCTACTGAAATATCTTTATTATGAGGAGCTAATTTTACTACCATATATGGGTATACTTGTCTATGAAAAACTTTTGCAAAAATAAAAAATAAAAAAATGGGTCGATGTCGCACATACTAGCATACAGTGCCTGTACACCAGATGTAGAATCGATCAAAATACCTCCAGCCAGGAAGTAAAGAGAATTGGGTGAATGAGTGAGCAGGAGGTAAGTGAGAAACGATTTAAAAGCATAAAAAAAAAAAAGTTCATAATACTTCTTATTACAAACGTTAATTCGAATTAAAGTAGGCATTTATGTGCTTATTGAATAGAAACGTACATTTTAGAGTCCTTTTACCTTTGTCGGAAATGTTGAGATTTTTCCTTCCTTTGCGAGGGCGTTGCCATCGATGTCTTGCGGAACCCTTTGATGCATGAAAGAAGCAGAAAAAAGTGAGTAGAATTCGAAAGAACAAATTAAAAAAAAAAAAAAAATGAAGAAGATGAAAATAAAGACAATTTAGCCTTCAAACTTTTTCGGTACCGTATTAAGTTACAAACGAATAGGTTATACAAAAGGCTTCGTGTAGTACGTGCAATATTCTTATCTTCGTCTACTATTTGTATATACACAGACGCTTTTTTTTTTTTTTTTTTTTTTTTTTTTGGCGTATTAAGAGAAAAGGAAACCGTTTTTTCTTGGTTTTTTGGAGAAAAAAAAAGAGCTAATACTGGCGATGTTTTATTTTTATACACATTTTTTCAGGAAATATTTCTACTCAATTTCACGATCGAAAAGGAACGATTTGCTGTCTCCACAGTGTGTGGTGTCATGATTAGCTGTATATGAGTAATTGGAGAGTAAAATGTGGTTTAATTTTACACTAAGTAGGTACCTACCTACCGACATTGTTATCGTGATCGACCTTTTTTTCCTCAGCTTTTGATCCGTATAACTTCGCTTTTGTACATCGTTTTTATGGGACCGAGCTATTTTTAATCAATAATTGAGAGAGAGCGAACTGCCCGCATGCAGTTCTAATGAAATTAGTCGACGGTTGAGTCTATTCAATTATCTGGGGGCAGAGTTCAATCTGATTGTGTTTTGATTTACTTAATTAAAATATTTGAAAAATACCACCGGGTGATGTCGGCATCGCCAGTGCTTAAAATTGACGGTTTCATATAGAATGTATATTCGAGGTGCTATAATTCGGATTTATCGTTTTATAAATAAGATTTTCAGGGTGTGAGAAATGAAGTTTAAATGTGTGAACGAAATTGTGATGGGCACATGAAGATTGAGTGTAATCACGGAACGTACTTAGATGTAGGCTACTTTTCATGAGGGTACCATGGGCTGCGCAGTCTCTTTTTCTTTCTCATTTCGTCTTATTTAATTTTATACTGTCATTATCTGTCAAATTCACTGGCAGAATTTCTTTTTATTTTGGTTAATTTGAAACACTAAGAATATTCGATTGCCAGTAAGATATGATTCACTGTACAAGGGCCGAGTTCGTTTGCCGGTGGCTCTTTTGACAATAATAAAATTTATAAAGGCTCTGAAAACTTCGGAGATTTTGTACAACCCTAAATATTTGTAATTAAAAAACAAAAACTGTAGCGCAGCAAGCTACCCCAGAAAAGCAAATTTTCAATAATCGTCAAAACTTGTTTATCAGTTTTTACATCTTTTTTTAGATCTCTTTTTACATCTCATTTTACATCTCATATGAGATCTCTTTTAATATCTCATTTTAAATCTTTTACATTTTTTAAACAGTTTTTTTTTTTTTTTTTTTTTTTCAACATCTCTTTACAACTTATTTTATATCTCTTTTTGCATCTCCCTATGCTTTTACATATTTTTTTACATTTAATTTTTTTCATCTCTTTCTAGCAAATTTTCAAAACCTGCTATTCTTAAATGTCCTTTTAAATATCTCTTTTTACATCTCTGTTTACATCACATTTTAAATAATGTTATTTTATATCTCTTCATATACAGTAGGCGTCGCTTAATCCATCACTTGCTAAACCAGTTTTTCGGATAAAGCGGTGAAATTTCCAAGAACAGCGCAAAAGGGACTTTTCGTACACATTTTTCACCAATTAATGTAGAAAACTTCTTCGTTTAATTTGATGAAAAAAAAAAAAAACGAAAAAAAAAGATGAAAGATAAATCGAATTGTGTTGATTTTTGTACTTTTAAAGATACAGTACAACTTGGATAAGTCGAAGTTGAAAGGACAGGGAGAAAAAACTTCGAGTTAACCAAAAGTTCGACTTAAGGAAGTTCATTAAGAATAAAGCTGCAACGAAAAAATTTATTGATAAACATATATTGAAATTTTAAGTGTTATGTATATGAAAAGTACGCATAGTATACTACTTCGCGACTTTTTAAAAAAAAAGATAAAATTTTCAGCTTTCAAGATTTTGATTCTATAAATTTTATTTTTGCTAATCGTTCAACATTGTCAATAAAATGAAAAATGTCGTTAAGTGTACAGTACAATAATAGGCAGGCTACAATCAAAAATAAGCCTGGTAGTCTTATCTTTTGTTTTATCTTTTCTGCACGATTTTGCATTACTAAAAGTTCAAGATATTCACAAAATACTTCGACATACCAAAAATTTTTTCTATGCATTTGCATAGTAATTTGGCTGGACCAGGACAAATGTTTGAATAAGCCATAATTTTAACTTCCAGATGTTTGAATTATTTAAGTTGTACTGTAATTGGGCGATTTACTCATGAAAAAAAAAGCTGATATAATTTATTATATTTGGTTAAATTGTAGATTAAAAAATGCAACAAATAGGAAATCTAATCTTTTCAACAGCATTACTTCGGAAACAAACTTGAATCACTGATTTAAAAAAAAAATATTAGATTTCCAATTTGTTGCTTGGTCTACGATATAATGAAATATATTTCATAATAAATTATATCAACAATTTTTTTTTGTTTTAAAATAATTATTACATTTTTTAGTTAATCCGTTCCAATCAGATTGAGCCCGATTTAAACAGATTAAGCGGCGAGTACTGTATCTCTTTTTATATCTCTCTAAATAGTAACTGATTTTTTATTAAAAGTTTCTGCTTTTTTTTTTTCATTAATGATTTTCAAGAAAATTTTTTAGTAATTCAGTACGTTCAGAGCCACCCATGGGCCATGTACCTTCCAGATTTCTGCCCTATAGAATGATAATTACGTCTTAATCTTTACTGGTGGAACTTTCATCAGTCCCCATGGCTAAACTACTTGACCGATTCTCATTAAACTTCATACCAATTTTCAATAAGTTCAGAATTAATTAGGGGCAAATGTTCTGTAACGTCACACCAAAATTTTTTTCGTCATATTTTCTAAAGTTTTTATCCACATGTTTCATTGGTTGGAGCGCTCAAAAGACTATAAAAAATGAGAGAAAATTTTAAAACTAAAAGCTCTTACTTGAAGAAAAAATCGCTAAAAAAAATTTTGACACATTACAACAGGAGGTTGTGAAAAGTCACAGTCAAGTTGTAAAGTGTCACAACAGATAAATGATTTTCCAAAAATATAAAAAACAGTCACAACATAATTATAAAGAATCACTCTCGCAGTTTGATTTTATTTGAATATAAATTCAATCCATTTTTTCAAACTTTTCCAAATCAAAGAACAAATTATGAGACAATAATGAAGGAATTGTCACATCATAATCAAAAATTTTATTTTGTAGGCATCTTTAATGACTTTTTAGAACAACTAATGTGAGACTTTTACAATCCCAACTTCGCTAATTCACACTATCTTAAACAGCAGCTAAAAATGATTTAAAATAATCCACGATTCATGTTGAAATTTTTTTTGAAAGATTTTTAATGGGCGTAAACTTTTTTAAAGTATACTTTCCATCAAAATTCTTTTCACATATTTACGTAGTTGAATTATATCTTATAATTAGATATTTTTCTGTTCACAAGACTTTAGTTTTTGGGAGTCTGTATGGCTAAGTAGTTTTCACTTATACTCCCAGCGGTAAGATTGTATAGTTTCAAGAGTACTTATACAGCTATCTATTGTCATATTTCTGATAAAAGTTTGGTGGTGTTGTTACGTATATTTGAGAAATTCATGTTGGTAGACAACCTGTGGACCATTAGTTCTTGATTGCCAATTCTCCTCCTTCCATGGCACCAAATTCACCAACTACCTTTATAGACTGGCAAAAAATATAGCTTGGATATACCGAAACCCAATAAAGGAAAATCTTTCGCAGAGAGTTAATCAGCAAAGAATATCGAGAAACTGATTCAAAAAAATCTATTACGCTTACGTGTGCGAGTAGTGCTGGGAAAAAGTAAGGCCAGTACCAAAATCGCGGTAGTCTTGGTCTTGGGCTTACACTATGTGTAGTTTCAGTCTTGGACTATAGGGTCTTAATACACCACCAAGTGAAGATATTTCTTTCTAGATTTCCACGACCATCGATGGCTAAGTCCACATCAAATTACGAAAGCTTCCAGTGAAAAAAATTGAGTATTAATAATATTGCTTGTTACTGAAGTCGCAAGAACATTTTACAATTTATTTACAGCCTTTTTTCAGGGATTTTCGAAGAAAATCTACATATTAAAATCGATCCTGTATTAAGACTTAGGTTAAAAACTTGCGTACTTATTTTATAACCTCGCAATACAATTGATTACGAATTTTTTGGAAACTTCATTAAACGTAATTTTTACTCAGAAATTCTGACAAATACATCCGATTTTTATTTTTTTATTTTTATTGCATTTATTTATTTCGATTTTTTTTTTTTTTTGATAAAGGGAATCTACATTTTCTAGCGTGGTTTTCTGCGCTAGAGTTTTTAAAGTTTCTTTCTGGTATTGGATAATCAGTTTTATTCAGGATTTCAAATTTCATGAATTTTGCAGTCAGAAGGCATCAAATTTTACAATGAGTTACTTCGTTTTTTTTTTTTACAAGAATACGAACTGTTGGCGTATTATATTTTTCTTGTTTTCAACCACATATGTTGCATTCCAAAAAAAATAAAATAAATAGTTTTCATTTTTTTTCTTTTTCTTTGATGATCTTCTGTGCAGTTCACATCACCAGTTTACGATACAGGTGCCTTAGGGATATTTTCACGTCAAAATGCATCATTTTCTTGCAATATTGCTACCATGTATGCATTCATTCTATCACGTACAGACGTTTTTCAACCTCGTCAACCTGCCATCATTCATTTCAACTTCCTCCAAATATACATATTATACCTATACCTACAAAAAAGAAAAAAAAAATGTAATTCATAAATAAACGATCGATTCGTATGATTCAAGCATGAAAATATTTTGAATAACCGATTGCTTACACAAATATTTCTACCAGACTTATTCATTCAAAATCTCCTTCACATACTCGTCACCCCAACCCCTTGGAAAAAAAAAACAAAAAAAAAACACGTTTTTATTTCTCAATCGTATATTCAATGCTAAAAATCAACGGCCAAATAATACACGACGAAGTTAACGTAGTATTTATTTATTTTTTTTTTTTTAGGTTGAAAATCTTATATTGTACTCCATGAATTTTGATGTCTTCATGTATCAACGTTCGTTGATGGATGCACCCAAAAATTTCACCACAAACCTAAACCTTTTTTTTTTTTTTTTTGTCATCTTTTTCTTCGTCTTCGATGAAATTGGCTGAACAAGTTAATTTACAAATCAATCTTTTCGTTGACACCTTCGCTGATGGATGGACAGTCATGTTAGCCCCGAACATAAAAACCACAATTTTGTGCCCCTGTAGCTTAGTGTCGGGAAGAGGGGGAGAAAATATGTATATGTACATATTATATATATATATATATATATATGTATTATGCTCATATGTAGAATAAATTTATTCGTTTATCGATTGAATTCGTCTTTATATTACCAACAGTGAAGCCACACAGCGTGAGTCTCTTCAATTATGAACTAATCTACCCTAAGAGACTATAGTTTACTTTGGTTTTTTTTTTCTTTTCTCTTTTCATTCCTTTTTTTTTTTTGGTCGTATAATTTCACTTTTTAAAACTGAAAACGGACAAAAACGAGCGTGTATAATGCAACAGTAGGGTACTTTATGCATGCAGCTACCAAGTGGTTTCGAATAAAAAAAAAACAACAACAGAAAATATTACGTTCGTCAGATTGATCCCATTTTTTACGGTTGTTTGGAAGCGTGAATTGTGAATTTTCTTGAGGTTTTTATTCATTTCGGTGTCGTTCATGTTGGGTATGCTATATGAAGTTATTCGAAAAATTCAAATTTATGTGCGTTTGCTTTGCTTGATATATTTTTAGTTTTCTCTTTTCATCGTTTCATTATAGACGGCCAATGTCTGGCTAGATGGAGTTTTTTGCACCCATTTTACCAAAAAAAAATAAAAAAAATATGTATTAAGTTGTTTCAACACTACCTGGGGGGTATGGAAATTCGATTTTAACGCAAATTTTTGACATCCGGATTAGATGCTTTTGTTCGTATCGTAGGACACAATGAAGAATATTATACATATAATATTTTATGTTAACGAATCGAAAATTGCTACGAAAAACGATTCTTTGATGTGGCATCATCGACCCTTAATTTGCAAGTGAACGTTGATTGACTATTTTCTGCAAAATATTCTTCGCAAATTGGAGGAGAAATTTGACTTTTCATCCGGTTTGCTTGCTAATAGGGTGTTAAAATTGATCTCAAAAAAAGGTTATGGGCGGGGATGATGAAAATTTTCCGTTCCATTAAAAAATAAAACGATTGATATCATTTTTCTATTTTGACCAAATTTTTTTGTGTAAGTACGTACCTGTATAATAATAGCCATAAATTATGTAGCACAATCAAAAATTAGGAAAATTCGCGAATTTTTACTCGGAAAGAAAAACGCCAGAAAAAAAACTTGATGTCTCCATGTTTGACTAATTTCAGTCAGAAAGTTAAATTTCTTTCGTTTCCAATCATTTATCGAATTAACGTTTTTCCCTGAAATTATCTTAGTCAAAATCGATGATCAGTCAATTATACCTACCTAAATTTACGTCAATTCCTAGGCAAATATGTAAAAGCCGGAAAATGCAAAAAATTCATCAATTTAACCTATTTGACTAAGATTATTAATTTAGTCAATCGTGTAAATAATTCATAAAATTGACTGCTTTAGCGTTGAGGTAATTTATAACGGGAGTTTAGGTGATACGAATAATTTTTTTTTAGAAAAAAAATTTACGTGTGGTGTCTTCTATAAGGTCTAACGCGAAGTTCGAAATTTTACAAATAGTTGCATTTTTCATCATTTACGTTAGTGACTAGACATTTGTATAAATGCCTAAGGTGCATTTTTCCTTCATACTGATCCTAGATCGCATAGAATCATTAGCAAATTAATACACAAAAAAATCTGCTACCCATTGGGGGACATTCCATTATTTCCAATTTAGAACGGCATTAACTTTCGATCTAACGAAGCTACAGCTTGGCCAATAAGTTCGTTGGATTTGCCGTGAAAAAATACATAATTTTCATATGTAGGTATTATTTTCTCTGTTCGAAGCAGAATTGGAAATTTGAATTTTGGCCATTTTATTGGAATAGTGAATAATATCTAATAGTTTCCTTCATATTGATTCTAGATCGCATAGGATCGTTGGCAAATTAATTCAGTTACCTTGCGAATGATGCAGTTGAATGGAACATGCAACAAAATCGCCTCTCCCCTGTAGGAAATTCTTCCAATTTTTTCTGAAAAAACACCTTATTTCATTACTATTTTTCTTTATACTGATACTAGATCACATATAGAATCATTAGCAAATTAATACAGTTATCTTGCGAATGATTCTGTTCGATGGGACATGCAAAATATCTGCTCCCCATTGTAGAAATTTTCATTATTTCTAATTTTTCCAAAAAAAAAAAACCTTCCTTCCTTCATCATTATCCTATCCTATCCTATACTATAATACAAGCAATAATTGTATGTATGTATGTATGTATGTATGTAAACGCGTTCAGAAGAACTAGACCAACAAAGTAAATGAAATTCACAGGATAGCTGTTTTTGAGTATGAAAATACGATTGAGGTGGGTCTCAAGTTTGAGAAAATTTGATGAACAGAGATACGAGCATTTCTATTTATTCATCAGCGCAGTAAGCGATAACAACAAACTATAACGAATGATGAAAAATTTGGCTGGCAAAAAATAACGGATAGGTGAGGTTCTATTAGCGAATTTTGGTAAGCTTAGGCAACGTATGATCATTATGATTTACAACTAATGAAGTACCTAATGAGTTTATGGTTGCAGTCTTTAATTTTATTCTCCAGAATCGAGATATGTCATAAAAAAATATTTATGAAATTCGCCAGCTTGAATTAAATTAACAAAATTTTTTCTAATTTCCACATCCGAGCAAAGCTACTACTATAATACGAGCAGTAATTGTATGTGGGTATGTGTGTATGTAAATGCTATGAAGAACCAGACTGACAAAGTTCCTGAAAATTACAGTTGAGAGGTATTTGGATATGAAAAAATGATCTAGATAGGTCTCAAGTTTGAGAAAATTTGTTGAACAGATATATGAACATCTCAGTCTATCCATCAACAGCAAGTGATAACAAGTAACAACGAACATTGAAAAACTGATTAACCCTAAAAGTAACAAATGAGAAAGGTTTTATTAGCGAATTTTGTTAGGTCTAAACTGCGTATGATTATTATGATTTATGACTGATGACTTAATACGAGTTAACTAATGAAATCTTAATTCTCGAGATGTACGATATATGATAATACCGAAGGATGTACCTAATATTGCTGAAATTCTTCAGCTTGATTAAAATTAACAAAATTTTCTTCTTTTCCACATCCGAGGAAAGCTCGGTGAACCAGGTACTACAATTTTATATATTCTGTAGGTGGCAACAAATTCATGGCAAAAAATTAAAATAATACACGAGTTTTTTTTTTTTTAAATTGGGACCTATCTATGATTATGCACCACTTCCATCACTTCCTCACAACCAAACCTTCAAAAAATATAAATCAATAAACAAACTTGAGATTTTAGAATTTAAAAGTGGCTTCCGAGCAACGCTCGGTCAACCAGCTAGTTATTATTATTCCAGTTATTTTTGTTTTTCACTAGTTGTTTGCGAGAATGACTAAAATAAAATCGTTCACTAATTATCGATAATCCCTTAATTCTTTTTAGTCAGTGATAATAAAATTTAAAAAGATGTGCATTTGCAAGTTATTTTCATTTTGGTCTACTTATTTTTGTAAATTTAGCCAATTTAAATACTGACTTATCCTCGTTTTTTACCTGAGTCATTTATATAAATAAATAAACAAAAACTAATCCAAAACGTTAATCCCATAATTCCCTGACTCTCAAAAAAATTTACATTTTTGATCGATTTTGAAAAGGTATTTAGATAAAATTCTTTTCAATAAAGGACATCAAGTCTTTTTGCAGGCTTTTTTCCTTTAACGAAGGAATTTTCGTAAAAACCTGATTCACGTAATGGACTTCAACATATACATATATAAGTAGAATATCAGCAGTGAATGTATGTATATATCGCCTGAAATTTGTGTTCACAGTTTTGAGAAAACTACCAAAGGAATAGAGCTGATAACTCTGGTCGAGGTTTGGTGCCTCGTGTCTACCAGTTCAATAGTTTCCGAAAAAACTTGAAAAGAAAAATTGCTGGATAACTAGTTTTTCCAGGATTTTGAGGAAACTATGAAAATTATATGGCTGAAATTTTCAAGAAATGTAAATCATATGTCGGAGCAATTTCGAGAAGCGTTTTGTGCCTATCGAATCAGTAGTCTTCGAGAAAAATGTAAAACAAAAAAACATTATTAAAGAAAAGCAGGTCGACTGTGATGCTTTAAGTATCATTTTCGAATTTATTATACAAGGGGTTACGAGCGTCTTTTTTGCATTACATTAACGTAAGTTTTAAGTTTTTGTTTTTTTTTTTTTTTTAAATTGTAAATGAGAACAATGAAATTGGGCAAATTTGGTTTTCTAACGAAATATTGCTGGGCAAGAGTTTTATTTTATTTGTTTCGCTGAAGGTTGACGAAATCGAAAGTTCTTTTCTGCAGGTTGACAAACCGCAACCTTTCTTTAACGTTGTGACGTTTTTTTTTTTTGTTTGGAAATAAGATACGGTCTGTCGGAAACAACTCTAAATTGACAGACCGCAATTATGAAAACAAGACCCTTTGTTAAGTAAGGTTTTTCACTTTTTCTTGGAAAAATTAATTCTCTGG
This sequence comes from Ericerus pela, assembly GCA_011428145.1. Classification (NCBI taxonomy): domain Eukaryota; kingdom Metazoa; phylum Arthropoda; class Insecta; order Hemiptera; family Coccidae; genus Ericerus; species Ericerus pela. The sequence goes on along the minus strand of WOFM01000637.1, from coordinate 2,958,383 downwards.
AAGTGGAACAATATTCCAGTGATTTGCAGTCGTCCTTCAAACATGTAGACAGGTAGGTACCGTTATTGAGTTCGATTTTAAAAAGAAGAACGTTAGTAAACGTATCGATTGTGCGGTCTACGTATCGAATATGGGCACTATCATTTCTGGTAAACTATTAGAGCAGTCTGCTGGAAAAAAATTTATGAAAATTGTTCTGTTGTATCTATCTTTTTAAGTGAAAAGAGTACACCTAATAAGAGTATTTTGATTTTTATCGCTGCCCTTATTGAATTTCTTACGTTTTTTCATAACTTTTCGAAAAAATACTAATTCGTATATATCGAAATACGATCAAGACCAACAGAAAGTTTGAACATTCGGCCGATGTTTTTCTACATTATCAATCCCTTAAGTTGATTCAACAAATTTTAAGAATTTCTTTATTTCCATTCTATGTAAATTGAGAATATGAGCCTAATATGGGATTAAGATACAAATTACGATATTTATGTTTAAGTGTTATCAAAACGTCATAAATGACATTTTTGACTTTTGTAACAATGAATAATAAGTGTTTCTAACTCTATTCTGGGGAAGTATTATCGATCAGTTTTACAACATACAAAAAAAAAGTAACTTTAACAAAAGTGGGGATCATCGATTCTCTATGATGCAAGGGACTTGGCCCCCCTCGAGGACAGTCGCCGCCAAAAGGCTGGCAATTATTAGTGCCTTGCACTTTAAATAACACACTTTCGTTCGTTTGTAATTACCTGTAAATTCAGACAGATGATTTATAACGTGCAGATTGTGACTAATCGATAGATAAAGATATCGGTGATGTCAGGGATCAGAAAAAAAACTAGTACGTTGTTTCTTATCAGTTACTAATAAGAAACGACGCACTTTCAATGACTCATATACATATGTATATGCACATATGCGTGTCTGTGTGCACAAAACTGGCTAAAAAATTGCCAGTGTTTAACCAAGCTTTGGCTCCCCCTTACATTTATGCAGGAAGTGGCAGAACATGCAAACAGCTGTTGACTACCTTCTTCTTGAGAATCCTCTTCACGGTAAGGTATTCCAGAATAATTTAAAAAAATTGTGAATCATTTAGTACTTCACAATCTGAAAAAAAAATTATCAGTTCATTAAATTTTTCCAACAGTTGGACAGTTTTAATAACGGAGCGAGCTACAATTGGAATGGCACCTTCCACATCCTAAGAGAATACAGTAGCCTATTTTACAAATACTCACATTTGTTTGGTTTGTTTTTTAGAGGGGGATGAGATTTAATGATAAGTAAAGTTAATCTTGGTCTTTCATTTTTATCTGGCAAAGGTTAATCTGGTTTTGGTCACGGGCTGGCTTTCGCTCGTCACTGCTTGGTTTTAGTGATCACCAATGTTTTTATTTTGATCGATCGATCGAAATTTATTTTTGGTGTCAGAAATTTATTGTGAGAGCTTTCGACTAAATGTTATTCAACAGTTTTTCAATATGATACCAAATTTGGTTGGTATAATTAGCCCTACGTATGGTGTTTCGATTATTCAGAATGAATTTATTGGAAAACGTACTTTTTCTCGCAATACTTGCTGGAAAAGAATTTTTGGAATATTATTTTCAAATTTATGCGCACCAGTACTCCGTTTTATGTCTGCGGCATGACTAGTTTAATGATTATTTAATATATGTTTAGCAGACGTGGGCTTTGGCTATGTAATCATTTTATCCAACGTTTGGATGGTACATTTTTGTCAACTTGGCGAGGAGATGGTCCGGATCCGGTGCCCAATGGTTTGCCGGAATGAATTTTTTAATCACATAGTGAGGCACGAATGGAATGAAACGGAACACATCGCCATTTTGGGTTGCGAATGTGAAGATGACCGGTCTCAAACTTGCAAACTTTGGATCGCAAAGCCGAGCACCGGACCACCACACCACGCCGACCACAAGGACGAAATTGTGAATATTTTATAAATTTGTTTATATTTTTCGAATACCTACCTAATCGTTCGATCTTTGTCTTGCACAATCCAGTCTCGGTGTTAGTCTGACATCGTCAAATCTTGCTCATGGGTTTATTTTTGCCCGGTAGATTGGCAGGTTTTGATCTTGGTGTCAGTCTTACCACCTTTAGTTGAATGCAGGTACTCGATCACGAAAAAAGTGCAAGACCAACACCAATTCTGCTCGTAATTATTCATCTCACTGGAGTTGTAAAAAATCATTCTTTTCTGTGCTGGTCAAACTGACGAAAAATTCATTTGTATACAGAACAGAATGTAGGCCTATCTTATGACTGTCTTAGAAATCCATAAAATACGATATGACATTTGATTTTATCCAACAATCAATCTCGACACACGGTCATAATGTTTGAGATTTGTTCGAATTTTATAATGTGCCAAAACTCACTCGAATAACTCTTAACCTCGAAAATAAAATTTATTTGACGAAACAACTATCCAATTATTTTAATATACTACCTATCGCACTGACCAACGAACTTTAATTCAACGCACAAAGACGTAGCTAAAAGGCGATGGGGAAGCCTTCCCCACAAAATATTTCTAGAATTGGAAAAATTGACTAGTTGCATAAATGTCTGCCACGATGACACAAAATTGCATGTTTTATGTTATATCTTGAGTTCTATTTATCGGATTGTGAATTTCTTTGAACTGTTAGATAGCTGCATCTTTTGGGTATACATGATAAATATCTTGTTTGAATTCATTCATAATTTACTAGATATACTTGAAAAAACAACTCAAGATTTTTGTGTCATTGTGGCAACTTGTATGGCCACGATGACACACCCACTTGCCACGATGACACATATTTAAAAGGCATTATTTTCAGTTTTGCCACTTTGACACCTGAAACTTGAAGTTGGTACTATGACACACCTATGTTTATAAAAAACATCAATGCCACAATGACACACATGCAAAAAGTGTTATGTTCCATTTTGCCCTGTTGATATAAACCTGAAACTCCAATTTGGTGCAATAATAATACTACATTTTGTGAAAAAATAAATTATTTGTGAACAAAATGTCATATTTATTGATAAAAAGTCATGAATACGTATATGAAAATTATAAAACAAAATGAAAAAAAATTAGCCAAGTTTTTAGTTTACTGTGGCACGTTTAACCTTTTTTTCAATCTTCTTTTCTTGTTTTTTATGTTTTACAATTAGAGCAGCCTATTTTTCTTCTTTATCTCGCAATGTTTTTTTCTTTTTCTCAATCTCAGGTGTAGAAGTTATAATTTTAGAATTTCCTCTTTGACGACCTCCTTTTTTTAGCATTATTTTCTTTTGGAGTCTAAGTAAGAGCATCAATAGTTGGATACCAAAACAAAGCTTCGGGTGAAATGTATGGATTTTTGTTGCTGCTGACACTTTGGCTGCTGATGGTAGAAACGTTTTGGTGAAAGGGTGTAGAATTTTCATTTTGTTGAGAAATTGAAGGTGCATTTGAATTTGGCAATTGATTTTTATTGATGTTTGTTGCATCAGTTAGATTGATGAATTTTTCCTTGAAATATTCCAAGAAATCATAGTCATCAAAAGTTTGGTTATTGAATTTGTGAATTCCCATTTTTTTAAATCCAGCCATCACATTGCTAGGAAAGAATGCTTTCATGAATGCTGATTTAACAAATTTGGCAATGTTGTAGATGGTTGCTTTTTTTAACAGATTGTTCACTTGCCAATTTTCAATTGCTCTGTTATAAGCAACTTTGAAAGAACTGAAAACACCAACATCCAATTGTTACATTTCATTAGAGCAGTGTGGGAGTAAAGTGAGCATGTTAATACCATGTTCTTTTGCATACACCAAAGCCTCTAAACTTTTTTTTGTGGTACTCTTTTTATTTTCACCATTTTGAATGAATAAGAAATCAATTACACTTACACAATCGATCTGAGTACAATCTGAACAAAATAAGTTCATAAAACAGATCACTATTCAGAATGTAAACATGTTATCAGTATAACAAATATTTTGTGTCAACGTGGCCAAACATTAAGTTATGCCACCCAAAATTTATTGAAGCCAGTGTTACCAACCAACCAATTATTCAGTTTCAAATTTTTTTTTATCAATAAAAGCAGAAAATTATCACGATTCCAGTGATATATAATTCACCTACTTTATCTTTCATGGTTTCTCTCCAAAAGAAAAATAAAAATGAAAAAAATATACTTTTGGTAAAAAAAAAATCACAAAAATTTCATCAAACTTTTTTTTCTTAAAATTTTTTTAATGAATTCCTGCGAGTGATGGATATATGATGGCTTGTATCATTCTACATAACATTTTGTTTTTTTATGATTGGAGCGCTAATAGATAAAAAATTATGAGAGGTGTGTCAACGTGGCAGTTGTGTCATTGTGGCAGACCTTACTCTATATAGTTGAGAAATCGTGGAATTCGACAACGTTTTTTTTTAAAGAAATTTCAAAAAATTTTGCAGCACTTGAAAATTTTGGAGTTGGAAAAATTAGCAGTTGTATATTATATTCGTTGGAAAATCGTGCCAGATATCAAGCTGATGAACTTTTATATTTTTTTATCGGTTGGAGATTTTAAAAATTTCAGTTGGCAATTTTCGTTTTTCTCACCTCCTCCTAAAAAAAGGCTTTCGCTACGTCCTGTCAATCCAATTTTACATATCATGGTAAGCAAAAAAAAAGTATTTGTCAGCGAGTTAAGCATAGAATTTTCCACCATTTGATGAAGACACTTTCTTTCACGAGTAAGCGACTTAACTTCAAAAACATAATTTTGATGGTTACAACTCACGAAGTAGCGGAGCTGGTATACAGCGATAAATCGATTATTATTTCAATTAATTCCATTTCACGTCTATTATATTAAGGTCTCATAACTGCAACTGGTTAATGATGATTAACAGTAACTGATATCTTCTTCAACCAAGCCTCTATTTGTTTTGATCGATTTTTGAAGGTCGAAACTAACGCTCACGGGAAAATTAAATCAAATCTTACACTACCGGCGTGAATCAAAAGTGAAACAAATGTTCTTTTTTTTTTCTTTTTTTCTCTTTTTTTTTCTTTTTTTTTCGTTCTAAAAATTCTCTGTCGAAGTAAACGAAGCTACAATGTTAATTTTATTTTACATTCGAGTCAATATTTTTTGACCTCCCATAATTTCATCGATAGCACAATTAAACCAGCATGATTTCGTATGTTAAAGTGTAGACCTATAGATTAATATTGAAAAACAACTCCTGGTGAGACTTTGTACGACAGAACCACAAAGACCCACTTGGTCAATAAACTTGATTTTCAAAACCTCCTCACTTTGCACGTTGTGACTGTTGAGGTGAATACGATATTCCTTTGTTTGTTTCTTCTCCCAGCCGACAGGACTATAAGAGTTCATTTTTTACGTCAACGTCGACAATTACACGAACAATTATGTTGTACTGCTTTAATTTTCCCATAATTTCCTACCCAATACTTTGCAGTACGAACACTCAATTTCTATGGAAGAAAAGTTGTGAAAAAATATTCAAGTTTTTATCAAATTTTAATTTTTAAAATAACTTTTAGCTCAAGTCACCATAAAATGTTTTTAATGGTTCTAAATTTTTGTATAAAATTGTAAATATTTTGAGTTTTTTATTTCTGCTATTTCCATTGAGAATCTAAATTCAAAAGGACTGCAATTCTTAAGCTAAATAATTAAACTTATATTTTAAAATTGAAAGAAAATATGAGAATAATCAAATTAATAAAGAAGAATTTTATGTGTAAAAAAAAAAAGAGGTAATAAAAATGTTTTGGTAGTTGGTAATTTATTTGGTTTCTAATCACTACAATAAACGTACAAGCTGTTAATTTCTTTGTTAAAATTGTTTCACAAAGTTATTCCCGATATTATTTTGCCAATTATTCCCTCTTATTTCACATGCGCCACTACCAACATAGACACAAAAAAAAATGTTTGTTGCTTCCTCCGAAACAACTAATTCTACAGTGTTACCTATATTGTAGAAAAAATCCAGGACTGGTCCGAACCAAAGTGCGAGCCTCAGGGCTTGTTCATAGGTATATGCCTATTAGAGGCTGTTAGTTGCGACCGAAGATCTGTCATTGAACTAATAAGCATCAAACGTCTATTAGACTTTCATCTACATATGGACAATCTTTTGCAAAAATTTTAGCCTAATCCCTTTTCTCGTTTCTTCAATAACAACTTTTTCAGTAACTTTTTGTTGCAAAAATTTCAACTCTATTTGTTAAATACATACTATATAAGTAGGTACATAAATTCGTACATACATACATACATATATACATAAATTCATACATACATAAGTACATACATCATCATTATAATTAACATACAACCCGACTTTTTAAGACGAAATTTAAGGCGCATGCGCTAACTACAAATGTTTTGTTGTTTCCATCCTAATAACAAACTGATCAGTGTTGCCAGGCCAGTACAAGTCAATACGCCATGAAGCGGCGCTTCAAGGCTTGTATAATCATATATACCTATATTACATAATTATATTCATAAAGAAAAAGTTAGGTCAAAATGGAAAAATGGTACCAATTGTTTTTTTTTTCTCATGAAACGGTAAATGTTCATCATCTCCATTCTTAAACTTTTTGTGAGGTCGATTTTAATATCTCATTTGCTAGAAAACTGGGTAAAAAAAATGATGATAATGTTTTTCTCAATTATCAAATTTTACCTCCACTTCATTCCAATATAGAAAAACACGTCTGCGTTACCTCAAAAGCAAAAAAAAAAATTTTTTATATTCTAAAAATTAAAAGAAAATTTATGAATGTGATACGATTATTCAATTTTGGAAGTAGGAAGTAAATAATTAGAATGAAAGAATTTTTACATTCATGTCACTAACAACGTTAGGCTTCTAAAGAATTTCTGCTCCATATCCTGAAATGCTAATGAACCAGTGTTATCAAGTAGGTACCAGAAGCTCGTAAATAATATAACAAATTAAAAATTTTAATTTTTTTTTTCTATTTAGCCACTGGGTTTCTTCGAATACCTACCATTTCGAATGGTTCAGTAGCTAGGGAGTAGACGAATAAGAAAACATTTTCTCGAGTAAGTACAATCTTGTATTAATCGTTATGCAGCAAGGAACAAGATGCAACGGATTATCAAGTAAATTGGATAGATTAACAAACAACGTCTTTACGTTTAACAACAATAAATAATACAAGCAGAATGAGTCACTTCCTTCGTTAAATAAACTAAGTTATTATTACTTTATTGTACCGTCGTCGATTTTCTTCGCCAACATGTCGACGATAAGTTATAGTAAATAATATGTGACACATGTGTTTTGTTTAATAAATTTTTTATTTATTTTTCATTTTATTTTTTTTTTTTTTCACGTTTAAAGTGCCTTTTATACCCTTATAACTGAAGTATCCTTGAATTATCATGGAACATACAAGGAAGTGTTATGATGAGGGATTCATTTTTGGACAGAAAATCTACAATAGATTTCTATATTCAATGAAAAAATGTAATTTAAAACAACAAAAATGCTTGCTTGCAAACGGGGTATTAGAATTGATTTCACAAAAGGGTTAGGGGTAGGAATGATGAAAATTATGCGTTTCATAAGAAAAGAAAACAATTGGTACGATTTTCCCATTTCGACCAATTTTTTTTTTAATGTATAATTTAATGTATGCATAATTTATTATGTATATGTATGCTATGTATGTATGCATGTATATGTATGGGTTAAATCCCTATTATGGAAGAGAAAATTTTCAAGAAAAAAAAAAATTGAACCAATTTAAATGAAAGAAAGTAACATATTTGAAAATGTGAGGGAAACTGAGTGTGATGAAAAAAATTAAGGCATGAGAAAAAGAATTGAAGAGCGAGAAAAAGAACTAAGGAGTGAGAAAAAGAACTGAAGGAATGAGAAATAGTATATTTCGCAACAAGAGTGCAAATGAGCTATCATCGATGTGTTACGATCTACAACACTCCCCTGCGCCTTGTGTTGCAAATCCTACGAGTGTAGGTCACTCACCTTGCACTCGAGTTGTGAACGCTATTTTTCGAAATATACGCGCATGCGCAATTAGAGAAGGCGTCTGTTTGGTTGGAAGGAGGAGTCCAACATTTTCGTTGCGTGAGAAAATAGTTGTTTTGCTCTCATTATTGACATTTGCTCACTATAAAAAGTTTTGCTCCTTGATCAGAAATTTTAAGTTTTGGCCCTTAAAAACGAATACCTAATGGCGCATTTTCCGACATGTGTTACGAAAAAGAAGTTAAGGTGTTAAAAAAATTAATTAAGGAGCAAGAAAAGTACGAGTTCTAAAATGGCTACTTTCAACAGTCATACTTGTCTCGAAAATACAGAATTTCGTACACATGTCGCAAAAAAAATTTCAACAACCAGCAAACTTTCTAGAAATAAATATTTTTTATTATAGGTACAACTTGACCTATTTTATGGAGTTTTTAACGAAGAAAATAAAATTTTTATGGACTATAATTTTATATAAACTTTAATTTTTTAATTTACTTCAAAATAATGAAGTTATTAATTCGATTCGTATGTGTATGTATAAATATATATATATTTGTTTAATGAGAAGCTTCTTTTCTATAGGTCACTGAAAAATGTCAAGAAAATTCATTCCATTCTATTGCTAGACAATGAAATATTTTAGAATTTTAAATAGATCCGCGAGGTACTATCGACGTATTGGATTAGTTAAGCTATACTATTTCATTTTCCGAGAGAAAAGGTTTAGTAAGAACAGTGATAAATATTTGAACAAAGAAAATTCATGAATGGGGTTCGGTTAACAAAACAATTTCGACTCTTCCTAAATTTTTTGTTGAAAACATTATAACGGAAGAAAATTAAACATAGCCTCCACTTAACCAGGCTAACTTCATTGTTGAAAATACAACTTTTTTTTTTTCAATTTTCACTTTTTAAAGTTTTTCCAGTTTTCTTTCGAGTCGATGGTACGAATTATTTTGTTTTGGCACTCCTCAAAATACCTAGACTTACATTTTTCAGACTTTGATATAATTACTTACTGTACATTTTATTCGCAACCAACTGGAGCATATTTGAATGTTTCGAATGCTCGATATGGGATGGAAAAATATTGTGCTGAAAAATATCCTTATTAGTCTTAACATTTTTGAGTCATCATTTGGTTTAGATTTCTCCGATACCTCCATAAAATGTATTAATCACATAATATGTAACACTCTTTTCTCCTACGAGTGTTAACGAATATGTACGTCTACAGTCCATAAATTTGTTTATTTCTATCTTCAACGTTCACTTTGATACACCATACCCTGTTACAATAAAATATATTACATACGGTAAAATATACGCGTATACCTCAACTACTCCTCTTTCTCCTCTTCTAAATTTAATCCACCCACCTATTCAAATCACAATATTTGTTAATTAAAGAAGACGCGATAGAAAATTTTTCGTTGCCATCACCATCCAAGTTGTGAAGTAGATACTAGGTGTATATATATATATATATACATACAGTTTTCAGCCATGACAACCGCAAAATATTTCATTACTTCAAATTAATCCGTGACTTTTCCTGTCGTATTTATCGTATCAAGCAAAAAATATTTCTAAAAAATTCTATGGAATAAAAAAACAAAAAAAAAACAAAGGAGAAAAATTGTCGACGTGATTAATTATCATTCGAGTACAGTGTTCTTCGTTAGTTTCTTGTTTTTTTTTCCTCCATCATTTTACCGCAGAAGTAAGTTTTTTTTTTTTTTCCTACTCGATACGTGCCCCTTTTGTTTTTTAATCACACGATAAAAAGGCTCGTCAATATTTCAAAAAATGTTTTATAATAACTACCAATGTGTATATATATATATATATATATATATATACCCACATACAGCCTTTTGTTATAATGCTGCCTATATACACATTTTTCGACAGGCAATACCGCAGAAAATATTATAGCCTCTTCAGGATTTTAGGGAACAGTAGATAAGTACCTGCATGAACACTATTGGCTGCAAGCATTGTAAAGAAAATGAGTCATCATAAAAGAAGAACGTAAGTAAGCAAGACGAGAGTGAAAGAGAAGAAGAAATCTTCATCTTTTAATTTTTTAGGTGAGAAAAATGAGTTCACTCATTTTGTTTTTCCCTTTCGGATGTCATCTTTTTGAATAAACTACGCATAGCTAAATTTTATTAGTTCTGGTGGTTCGACCAGTGTATACGTGCAGCCGCAAAATATATATTTTTCTCACGATAACTACAGCCAAAAATCAAAAATGTGTGCCAGTGTTGAGTATTGTTTTTTTTTTTTTTTTTTTGATTACCCACATCATTAATCAACTTTTTGTTTCCTTCTCCTACGTGTAGGTACGTGTTTGTGTGTCTGTATGAGGGTGGTTTCACCAGATTCAACAAATTCCCAAGTGGTTGGCTCGTGGTTAACTAATGATTATGGCGAATAATGGCCAAAAAGTGGCCGCGAAAAAAGGCGATAGACTTTTGGCACCATCCGAATGAAAAAGGCCAAGTTTTGCTTCGATTTGTAGGTACCAAAGGCTATCAAAATTTACCACATATAGCCGTACACAACAAGCATGGGAAAGTATGTTGCTATACCTACAACAAATGAAAACGGCTATATAATGCATAAATAGCAGAAAGAGAGAAGAGAAAGGTTTTTATTTTTTTTTTGTTTCTTTGCCTATCGTCGCATCCGTTTCTTAAAAAGGCTGCATATAATTTGTCATCAGTGAAAACATTTAGACCAGTTATATAGAAAAGTATTGGCGACATTCTAGTATTTATTTTGTCTTCTCTTTTCACCCTTTTTTCCTTTCTTCCTTTTATCCTTTTTCACTTGGTAGGATTCTGTTCGTTTGTTTACGGATTTGTGTGGCTGTAATTAGTTTCCACGAACCGTAAGGCGCTGACAGGGCTACATTGTTGTTGCAAAGATTATTCCGATTAATTAGATTTCAGAATGAAAATAAATAATAACAACCGAAGAAGAAAAATATGTGGTACTGTTGCATGCGAAACTGGATGTTTCGAGATGTTAAAATCACAAATTCGAGGAACGGACTGGACTATACTGTCTTATACTGCCGCACACGTTGATTATTGAAAATATGTTTGTGTGTGTGTGTATGGGTTTACGCACTGTTAGACATATTTTGTGTATAGAATGTTTCAAGCGGAAAAATAAAAGGAACTTAACACACCCCATATAGCAGCAGTATACCTAAATGACCGTTGTTGTGAACGTTTATCATAGATGTTCGATGTTCGTTTAAACAGATTAGTTAGTAGTTCAGTAAAAAAATCGAAACCTATTACCTGCAAACGATTAAAAGAGTTCTGAAATGTTCAGATAGAGGAAAATTTTCTACACTGTAAAAAATTAAACAAGAAGTTCGAAATCAAAAGATTATATGTTTGTTGTAATAATTAGATCCAGTATTACTTTGAATGAATATTTTTTAAACTAATTTACCTAAAATCGAATTTAGGAAACATAATGTAAGAATATCATCGTAAGTGAGGATTAAGGGCTCACACCCCTCGACGACAGTTGCCGTCGAAAGGCTGGCTAATTTGGTGCCTAGCATATTAAACAAACACATTCATGAACGAATTACTCGTTACATTCTGCATGTAATTCATAATTGTCGAACTGTCATGAATCGCTTTATCACCAATTACATCATGTTGCAAGTGCATTCGTTGTAATTTGTTATCTATATAAATCACATCCAGTGTTGGGCACGAATCCACTAAAAATGGATTCGAATACAAATCTGCGAATCCACATCTTTTGGGGGATTCAAATCGGATTTGAATAGAGCAGGTAGATTCATGAATTCAGATCCTGGTTCGAATCCACAAATCTGATAGCTCAGCTCATTGAGTATTTTTCTATTGAAATGATCTAAAATAGAAATCATTTTGTAAGCAAAAATCAAATTTCATTAATCTCACATTCAAAATTGAATACACGTTGGGGTTACACTGATTGTTTGAGCACTTGTTGGCTACACTGTTATACTGTACTACCTTTGACTATACAGAATTAACATGGACTGCTATTTGATTGAAAAATACGTACAAAATTTTGTTATCAATTGCCAAGACATAGGAGGAAAAAGTTAGTCGGGTTGGGTTGATAATGATTTCAATGTTCTTTGCGTGGTAATTTTGTTTAGAATAAAAATTATGAAAATTTAATTTAATACCACAGAAAATGCTTAAATATAATTAATTCAGTTCAACCTCAAATTTCAGTAATATTTTACTGTTTTACAAATCCTTATCACACCCGACCCGACTAACTTCATCTTACATCTTCTAACGTCATTCTTATCACAAATAGCAGTCCATGTTAATTCTGTATAGTCAAAGTGTACCACTGATACAGCTACTAAAAGATTATAATAATTATTCTTTATTCATTCCTTCTTTCTGTATTCGTAGAGTTAACACTTATTTGTTGTTCTTTACAATAAAAGTAATTACTTGGTGCGGTACTGAAGTGTTGTTCATTATTTTGTTATTATATTTTATCCAAACTAGTATATTTAATATGGACATAAAGCCCCCAATGTCCAATAATACACATTTTGTTTTTTCAAAAAGTTTTAAAATTTAAACGAGTTGAAATGATTCTCAATTCTGATTCTTTAAACTAAAAACCAAGATGAATTCTTGATCTTTGAAAAATCATTGAAAAATTTGAGATCTGTGGAATCTGTCAAACAGATTCGAATGAACAAGTTTACAAAATCCAGTATCTTTTTTGGATTTGATTCAGAGATGAGAATCCAATTTGTCAAATTGAAATCAAATGGATTTGCTGAATCACAAAAACTGATTCCAATCTAATTAGGTTTAAATTATGCTCAACCTTGGGTAGAACGTAATTAGATCACCACTACATACAAAATACATATGTATTTATATAAATGTGCGTGTCTAGAGTCAGGTATAAAAGGTGCGAATGACCAGTGTTCACTGAGGCTGGCTCTCCAGTACTTGTGTATGAAGCTGGTAAACACGCAAAACTGGAGGCTATCTTCTGTAGTAGAATCTATTCTACAATGTAGGGTATTCCACACATGAATTGTGCAAATTTTGGAAGAAATGGACAATGCAGGCATTGGTGAACATGACTAACTTTGTAAAGTGATGACAATTCTTAACACACACTGAATTCTTTTCCCCCCTCAATAGAAACTAAGATTTATGCTCATATTTGGATACCCTGTATAGGTGCACAACATCCGATTCAAAGTTACTGGTTTTTGACGTTTCGAACAGACCTTTTTTTTGTGTCATTCAATTTGACACTCCGAAAATAATTTTTGCAGACCACAAATCCAATTACACCAGAATCGGTAGGCTACCTATACACTTAAAAAATTTGTGAAAATTGAAAAATAATGGTAGAAATCACTCTTTCTAGTAAATTCTTCAGCTATTTAAATACTTTAAATATTTTGTTGTAGATTTTATTCAAGGGCGTAGAGAGCTCCATCATAAAGGGGATTGATCACATCTTCTCTAATTTCTATTCCTATGCCCCCTTCTCCGCGCAACATCTCCACCATCGTCGACAAGAAAATTATATTTTTATATATTTTTTTTTGTTTTTGGCTGAGGGAGGGTCCGTCCAGACTCCCCCTACCCCCTAACTATGACCCTAATTTTATCAACCATATACAATTGATAATTTTAACTTCATGAAAATTAGCGAATAAGTAACTTTGAAATCTATTTAAGTATATTTTTTCGAGATATATGAATTTGTCAAATGATTAAAAAGAGAGGGTTTCAAGAATTCGGTAATTTTATTTTTTTCTGAGATTACAAGAAATCTTGAAAACAAAAGAGTAAAATTTTTTCAAATTATTTCCAAGTTCAGACCCTTCAGCACAAAAATTAAGGTTTATTTACTGGATACCAATATGAAATATGAACTGAAAATAAATCGAATGTTACAAAGTGAGTCTTAGAGTAATAGATAGATAGATGAAAATACGAATCTAAAATTTAACACAACGCCAAACTTGGCACGTGGACGAGTAATATCAAAAATAAACCTAAATTGAAATTATGTAAGGTTTTCATTATGTCTCTACGGATGTGAGTAAGTTCAAAAGTGGTTTTCATAAACCACCGAACACATTGCTTAAAGAAATGAAAGTTGAATCGCATGCTTTTTCGTAGAATTTCAGTAAACTTTTCCAAATAATATTTACGAAGTCTGCATTCGAACCAGTCAAAACTTTGCTACCTTCAAGTCTTTAAATATTTAATTTTCTAAAGAAAAAAAGTGTAAAACAACTTTCGAATAGTCACAGTGACTTTATAGGTAGGTAATAACAGAATACAAAATAACTGTATAGGTAGATGTTATTGATTTGTAGCAAAACATTGAATAAGAAAATAGAAACTTTGAAAAGTTTACGTCGAGTCGCTAGCTTCCTTAATATTTTAATAACAACAATAACAGGTATTCATAAACAATCGAACGTTTTATTCGTCAGAGGTTAAAAACATTTTAATCGAATAGTATTCCAAACATGTAATCAAAAAACTTTGTCATATTTTTTATGAAGAAAATTATAAATTGGTATTTCAAAGCAAAACATAATTAGACTGAGACTGAATAAGTTCTTCGATGAAGTATAAATTACGCTGGAAGTAACGGCTAACATCTATCAAAATAAGCAATAAACTGCGAATTATTCCAATTGGGTTGGAAGTTATCGGTTGTCACAGCAACAATTTTGTACTACAAGTATTTCCAATATAAAATAAAAGCTTGCTGTAAAAAGAGAAAAGAATGGTATCACTTATACCTACGTTATTTTCCATTATATTCACCGTTGAAGTTACCTATTTATTTATTTATTTATTTTTGTATATCAAAATCATGATAACGTAGATAAAGCCCTAGCCATACCTGTCCTATGAGTGTACAGATAGAGATGCATGAGGCTCAAATTCACATAATGAAGTATATCATCCATTTCTGAAACTAAATACAAAAGCAAAGACCGAAGCCAAGGGAAGAATGGGCCCTTCCTAAAAAGCTTACAATTTTCAATTTCAATTTTTTATTTGGTCTTCATCTTTCAGTCAACTTCCTCATCACTGACTTTCCCAAAAAATAACTCGGTGGTTATTTTTAAAAAGCAGATAAGTCATTTTTATCAATTTTTTTAGAAGAGGAAAAAGATTAAACTTTTTGAAAATAATTATAGAAATGTTAAGTACTGCCTATGGGTATCTCAGTTTGGAAAAAGAAGAGGTGTTATTAAAAATAAAATGCATCAAATCTTGAATATGTAACAAAAGTGGGATGAATAAAATTTTACTAGTGGTCTGTGTGACATCAGCCTCTCAAACAAAAGGTTGTAGGTTCGTGATTAGCTACTGACACATTTCCTATCCAACATGGTGATTTAGTCGGTTTCCTTTAGTTGATGCTCCCTCTTGAAATTGGAAAATTTATGCTGTCTGACCACTGACCATCGAATCCCAATCATCTCTCTCACCCATATTAATAATAATGATCTCCAGACACTGGGGTAAAATAACAACGTTTCCAAAGCCCAGTAATGATAATGATAATAATAATAATAATAATTGTAACGGCCAAAAGAGGTGGTAAAGTACCTAGTTAGAACCACTTTCAGTGTTACACCATACACGAAATATCACGTACTTTAAAAGTAGTAATACTTTTAAAATAAATTCAAGTTATTATCCACAAACTATCGTGGACCTTAACATTTGTTAGAGACTCAATAATATTTTAAAACACACGAGTGAGTTTACACATTTAATAAAATAATAATTTGTACATCAAAGTACATAAACATACGTTAATATTTACACATATATACTCACAATTCAACAAGCAAGACTATCTGTTCACCAGAGACTTGTACTAGAGAGGTTCCAGGTACTTAGAAGTAGCTGTCGAGGAACTGTGTCTTTTTCCACTGACTCGAGGGATTATATACTTGTTCAGGGTATGAAAACGTATGTGTTGGATAGGTAAAGTGAGGTAGGGTGTTGTTATTATAGGGTTGTGCTGACTCGTTGAGTACTCGAGGGGCAGGTACAACTAGGTCATGAATATACAGAAGGTATATCTATATTTGTAAAATCAAATACGGGTAATTTAGTGGTTGTTTACAAAGAGTTATAGGATGATTATTGTTGATAAATATGTACGTTTTTGGTATTTGAAAATGTGTGGACGAATATGTTTGTCATTTCTAAAAATAGACGAAAATATACGTTACAATAATAATAATAATAATAATAATAATAATAATAATAATAATGTGGGGACTCACTGGTATGAGATATAGGGACTCGGACCGCCAACGACAGTCACCCCCAAAAGGCAGGCAAATTTTTGTCCTCGTGACGTTAAACAAACACATGAAATTACGTTCGATCGTAATTACCTGCACATACATGCAGGTAATGTACGAGTACCAAATCGTGAATAATTTTGACAATACAATGATGTCACAATCTGTACACAAATTGGCCCATCATCTCTTATTACTATAAGAGATGATGCAACCAGGCCACTCACACAAACATACGTATTCGGTACATATGTGCGTCTGTGTGTGAGTAAATAAGCTTGTATATAAACCTTCCAAACTGGCTATAAAATCGTCAGTGTTCTCCCAAGTTTTGGCTAACCCATATGTAATGTATGAAGTGGCTGAACACGCAAATTCTGTTGAATTACCTTCTGGTGAGAATATCTTTTTCACAACAAGGTATTCTACAAATAATAATTAATGTTCAGCCGATAGAATTATGTATTAAGATGAAATAAAATGTTCATAAATTGTTTTCTGCTGCATATTTTTGTCTATAATTCAGGTTGATATTTTTATGATGAACTATTTTATGCATTTTCTAGCGTCCAATCACTTCATTTACTTAATATTTACACCTTCTGTATAATATACTTTTGATTAGCATATTCACCTATACATATCCTCTTTGCAATACTCCATAGTACTCTTGTTCTCTCATTAACATTTTTGCATACCTACTTAGTACGCATATTACTTCGGTCTGAATGATTTTATTTCGTTTTTTTTCCTTTATGCACTACCTATCCTTCTTCCACAAATTACTCTTTCTTGATCATTTCATTCCTTCTACTTCTTCAAGAAATCTACTGTCTATGGGTATGGGCATAGATTTTTATTTGTTTTATGTTGGTATACGCTCCACATTGCTCAAGAGTGAAATTGCATCATAAATAACCAAAAAAGAGAAAAGCATATATTTTTTATTTGTTTTTGGAAATTTCTGTGAGTGCTGAAAAATCAGTGAGGATACCTATTGTACACCAGAGGTAAGTAGTGCTTATTGCATGCTGAAATAATGTGGATTAAGAAAATCAAATGAAAACCTTTTTAATGACAAAAATAGAAAAAAGTTACGTACCTACTACTCACGAACCAGGAATACAGTATTAGACTAAATTTAAATTTGATGTTCCGAGCGTCCTTTAATGGTTTGTCCATAAAAACTTAATAGATCATCCAATGGTGCCTACACGTTACCCAGTTGAGTCATAAGTTATGCTTTTGATGCGAAGCTGTACTGCTATTCTCATTTCTTATAGTTTTTCAAAATCAGCATATAAGCTCTCCGTCGATGGTAAAATAAAAATGTGACGTAGGTATTGATGTAACTCCAGAGAGAAAAGTCATATGGGCTGAGGTCAGGTAGATAAGTAGTCAAGTTAGCCAAATTTCTCAAACTCGTAGTTCTTTATTTGTATTGATCAACGCAATTTATTTCCACGCAGCCTATCGTATGTAGGTAAAATACTTTTTACAACACTTGTTCATAAATTTCATTTTTATAAGCACCTTGACGATGTATAAAGCAGGCAATTTTAGAACCATTTAGGACCAATGTATAAAGTAAAAAGTAAATACTTTATACATCGCCTTGGGCATGCGTCATTCTATGCGCTGGTAATAACTATTTACTACTAAACATAGACGAACATCGTCATTAAAAAAAATTTTTTTTCTTTTTTTTTTCGTAAAAGTTTTTTAATCGGGATTCTAAGTTCATAGGCCAGCACCATAGCCATTACACCATAAGGTTTGGTTCAAACATTGGGGATAGTTTACGTCTCCATTTGCAAAAATATTCATTTATCTCAAACTTATTATTTTTTTTAGGGGGAGGGGGTGTTATAAAAAATAGTGTGTGATACATGTGCATGTAGTAAGTGATTGATACAAATGACATTTGCATCACTCGCTTTTGGGCTGTGCTGCAAAAATCACACTTGGATCAAAATCACCTACTTTATACACTTGTATCACAAAGAACTATTTTTCTAATGCTTAATTAATTTTTTTTCACACCTGTCGATTACATAGACGATTTTGTGCATTTTGATGATATGTAAAGCAAATGATTTAAAAATGATGCATAATATAAATTATTTATGTATCGTTTCTTATTTTATGAACCGTCCTGTATGCATGCGATACTTTATGCACCATCTGTAAATTCTTTATGCATAGTTTTTACTTCATGCACTGGTTTGTGCACATGAATAACTTTTTACATTTGTCTTTGTACACATTTTACCCTTCGTCATTATCAAATTTTTTTACATTTGGTTTTTGGGAGGGAGTGTTGCAAAACATTGAGTCTGACAAGCATCTATATTGTAAGTGACTGATACTAATGTGATTGACAATTTACATCACTCGCCTTCGGTTCATGCCGCAAACATCACTCCTGTATCAAAATCATTTACTTTATACTCTTGTAGCGCATATATAACTATTTTGAAATTATAAAATGAACAAATTTTTGTGATGGGGAGCAGATTTTTCTTCATTTTCAATCAGGCAGCGGCATTTACAAGCAATATTTATTTCATATTTATAAGCCGAATAAAATTATGAAGGCTTGCTGTTTTTAAAAGGCAAGGTTTTTCCTTTAAGGAGTGAGATACCTACTCCATTGTCTTAATAAAATGGCAGTTTTGATAACAATCTTCGTTTATTTTGAGGGAGCTGGTTAAAATTATTTTTGTCTACTGACCTATCGGGATGGAGAAGAAGACAAATAAGTGATTCGTTGAAGACCAAAGGCGGAGATGGTAAGACAGTAAGAAAATATAATTCCAATTCACGTCCAGTTCTGCTAGAAAATTGAAGTGGCTGAGGAAATGAAATTGAAATGAGTGAAAAGGAGTGCCACATTTTCCAGTATAAGGCTTATATAATGGTAAGCCTTCCATGAAATCGTTAGGAAGGTGGAGTGAAGTAGAGAATAAAAGAGTTCTTGTAAAAAGTTTTGAATATTGAGGTAATGTAAATTTGTTATAATCTGGACTTAAAAGGTGGCTCAGTTATGTATTTATGGAAGAAAGTAAAGTCTCATCAAAATTCACCGAAATGTTGAAATTTCATAATCGCAAACTGTTGGAGTATTCTGTGAAAACACAGGAGATGGTTTGTCCAGGTGGTTTTGTGTATAGCCGCGGTGAAAATAGCTGTAGCGAAAGAGAAATCTGAAGTTCCGAACGAATGGTTGACGTGCGAAACTGAGACCGTACTGGACGCACTCCTTCCTCTGGTGACTGCAAAAAATAAACTGTTGCCTCCACTGTACACACGCATCACCGCTCATAAATTGAAAACGTACAGCATAAAGGCATGCTCTTAATCGCCTACAGAATGTAAACCGAAAACCACAAAATTTCAGTCACCTTCATCATTGTAAACCGCCGAGAATTTATGTATAGTATTTTTTATTCTTCTTCTTTTTATTAAGGCATGCAGTTCTCGTGGTTTTAAAACACACAAAATGTCATCGAGCGTCGACGAAAAAAAAAAAAAAATGTACAAACATAAATTAACGTTGTTAAACGGTTCTCCTCAAATTTCCCTCACCATAAATCGTCGATTTTCCTCCTTCTGATCGTCTCCCTCTAATTCTTCGAAACTGTTTCTCGATTTTTTTTTTTTTCCATCACCCGGTAGCACTAATTTCGACAAATATGATCGTTTCCCAAAAACCACACTAAATATTTACTATACCGTATATATCGTCGCCGAGAGAGAGTGAGTGAGTGAGTGTGAAGGGACCGCGAAAGTGAGGGACGTTGGTGAAATGTAACAGCTGCGTGCATTTTGTCATCGTGTGTAGGTTGTCTGCATGGGTGCACGCCTCTTTATGAATTTTTATACCCTTTATTCCGGGTGCCAATAAATTATGCAGGCTTTTAAACGTTTTTACAACGCCGATTTTCTTCTGCTCATAAATAGGCTCACGTACAAAATGATGATGAGTTAAGGTATAATCTTCGTCACTACCGCCATACTTTAAAGAGAACATTCTACTTTGGAATAATATCTGTAAACTATTTAACGTTCGGTAAAATACAGCCAAAGGATTAGAGAAAATAGCTGTAATTTCTTCTATATGAGCGTATTATTCTTAAATTTACTCAAAAATGACGGAATTAGAGGAATTCAAGGAATAGAAATGAGGAGGGCAAACCCGTTGAATTTTCTTAAATAAACAGAATATCGTAAAGTGAGGTATACTTTCGAACCACTGGATAACTTCGAATACTTACTTGAACTTTTTTCATAAAATCTCATTTGGTAACTTGGAATTTTACATTTTTAGACTTCCAAATTAACCGAGATACTATAGAGTGACAGAGGATTCATTATCATCGAAATAATTTTTTTCTTGCAAAAGTGTTGGCAATATGGGAGAAATCATGCATAAAAAAACATAATTGAGCTATTTGAACGTGGAAATTTATTTATCATATTATTTTTGAAGGGTAGGTGATAACAAAATACAGTTCCAAGATCTTTCAAGTCTTCAACTTCATTTATAATCATATTATTTCCTCAACTTCAGCACCTTTAAGTTACCTATCTACCAATGTAACAATGTTGATAGTTTCTTAGGTAAAGTGCACTTTATACGATGGGTACCTTTGAACTGGTGTAAAAAATTAAAATTTGGTGCGAGTGGGGAAAAGTGTATCCTACAAATAATACGAGTTTCAGGTTTTCGAACAGAGTTAAATGAGGCTTAGTAGTAGGTACACGAGGAAAAGATTAAATTATTTAATTTACCTGGTGTAGGGATCTCACCAGTATGAGGTATTGAGGTGTCCAAGCAACAGTTACGGGCTCGCTAATTTAGTACACTGCACAATAAACAACATTCATGCATGAATTACTTGTTACAGTCTGTACACACTTCATAATGGTTGAACCGTGACAATGCTGGCTCATCAACGATTACATCATGTTAACAAGTGCATTCGTTGTATTTTGTTATCTACATAGTGCAACATAATTAGATCACCGATATATAAAAAATATGCGCATATAATTATATGAATATGTGAGTACACAGCCAAGTATAATAAGCGCCTGTAAGAACCGCCAGTAGACACAAAATTTCAGCCAGTATTTACTGAGGTTGGCTCTTCCATACTTGTGTACGAAACTAGTAAACACGTAAGACTGGAGATTACCTTCTGCATTCTTTCCATGATGTAAGGTATTCCACACCTAACTTACCTTTCAGATTTTTATGACATTTCTCTTTACAAATACTCAAAATACAAATAGGTACTCAAATTTTTTCATCTATACATGATAATTTGAAAACTATATAATTTTATTATACTTTTACCTATAGGTACGCTTGGAAACGTAATACATGTAAGTAGAAAAAATTTCTGATTCAACATTTCTTTTTATGAAATCTGCTTAAAAAGATTTAAAATATGAATCAATTAGTCCATTTTTTATAATTTTTTCAATCCCTCATAATCCAGTTCTACATAAATTTGGCAGATTGTATATTTTTTATGATGATAAATAGATAGAATAAAAAAAAAAATAACAAAAAATGTTGTCTACTGGTAGTTCCTATCCGTAGTTATACTTGAGTGCCATCAGTTTCTAACAGAATTTGAAGTTTACATATATTATGGGGTTCCTAAGTACAGATATAGAAAATGGGAAGAAAACATAATAGAGAATTACTGTAACTACCCTCTGAGTTACAAATCTTATTGTTTAAAAGACAAAATGGTTCAAAAAGAAATTTAATGTTACCCTATCCCGTTGAACAATATTTATACATAGGTAGGCTATGTATTGATAAATTAGATGTCCTCAAATGTCTTTTTTTTTTTTTTCAAAAATATGATTTGTTATTTGTAGTAATTATAGTCATAGAAAATATATTTTTTTCTTTGTTTTTGTTTTAAATGTTGAAAAAATGTGTAAAATGTGTAGGTAGGTAACTGAAAAATATCTTAAAATGCGTCAGTTTTGTTTCTTTTAAATTAATTTTGTTAAATATCCCCAAACACGTTTATCTCCTATCATCACATACAACATGCTCTGTATCTTGCAGATAGTAAGTACATACTTTATCGTTTGGATTTTTAATCTATGAATTACAGTAGCCTAAAAAAAATTGTTAAAACAAGACCAACTCAATGTTAACCTCTTTTGACTTGGTCTCGTATCAATACTTTTGGAGCCAGATGTACAATTGTCAGTTAACCTTCACTCCAAAATTAAGACTCAATTAATTCCTAACATTTGTACACAATCAAATGAGTTTAAACCAGAGTAAAATTAATTTAGGCCGAACTCTACTGCATAACTGGTCCTTTGGGTCAGTTATATAATAGTGAGCTAACTCTAATCCCATGATTAACGGTGGATTCAAGTCGATCATTTACAAGCTTAAACAAGAGTTAACTCAGGCCTAACTTGCTGTTGTATAACTGGCTTTTGGGGTCAGTTGTATAGTGGTGAGTTAATTCAAATTCTAAGATTAAAGGCGCATTTAACTCTAAAATTTTGTACAAGATCATACTAACTTAAGCCAGAGTCAAAGTCTGTATTGTACCTTTGTTTCGGTCTTGGTCTTTGTCTTGGTCTGGCACAGTCAAGTCTTGTCTTAGTTTTTCTGAAAAGATTTTTATTATTATGTTATTGATGGCTAAATTAAATTTATTACTCATGTCCTTCTGAAATGTACGAGAATCTTAAGTTGCAAGTGCTACAAACTGCTGAAAATAAATTAGCCAATAAGAAAATAAAATTAATAAGAAAATTAAATACTTACTGTAGGACGCGCAGGTATACAACTACAAAAGACCTTGTAACATGAATGTGGCACACAGCTAGTAATAAAATTAGATTATGTTGGTGAACTGTAACCTGTGAATCAAAAAGAGTGTTTGTCCTACATGTGTAAGAACTGGCCACACAACCTACAATTAAGTATACAAGTACATCCGTCACCACTGGTCAGAAGTCACCACACTTATTAAATATTACAAATAATATAGGTAGCAACATTACGACGATTATCCAGTTTGTTCTTTCTTCTTTCTCTCAATGTAGATACCTAGTTGTTTGGTCTCAGTTTTGCTCAAATGAATTTTAGTATATTCATCTCAGTTTTTGTTTTGGTCTTGGTCTACAATAAGAGCAGCAAGACCAAGACCAATTTTGTTCGTCGCTATCTGTAAGCCATTTGGTAACGTCATTCTACCTTTATTTGAAAAAAATGAAAAAGAAAGAAAAATAACCGAACATGAGAACGGCTGGAATTAAATTAAAAATGAAATGTAGTTCAATAAATAGGACTCATTGTAAAACAGAAAACAACAACAAACACGTTATCATGTTCTGCTAATTGTAAAATGATTACAAGTTTTTTTTTCCCTCGTCTTCGCCTCTTTCTCTTTCACCTTTTAGTCGAACCATCTCCTCCAAGTTTGCTTCTCTTTCTTCCTTAAACGTTTTATTGCTCGGTCAATTTCTAAATCGGTTGCCAACATTTTTACCATATTGTTTACTCTTTCACAAAACAAAAAAGCAAAAAAAAACAATTCACACTTTATTTCATCGAGGAAAACTTTTTCGATTAGTTTTACGTGCAACCTCAAATGTACCAAAATATAATATGTAAAGTTAGCCTACTGAATGCCGAAAAATTTACCACGACAGACTTTTTGCTTCATTTTAGTTTATTTTATTTTATTTTTCTACTTTATTCGAAAGATTTACGATACATAGGTAAAGGTATCCTATTTCTGGTTACAGTGTACCTACACCTAAGTACGACTAAGGACGACGACATGAACAGAAGCGGTTAATGGTACCTTCACAGTTACGCCCATAGGTAGAGTAAGTCCAATAAGATGACGAGATTTTCACCTTCCAGGTATTGCGCTGAAGGTATAGAAAGAATGAGGTGAAAAGAGAAAGAGACGAAAAGAATCTCATTCAAAGAAAATATAATATGGATTCTCCTTTTTGTATTCGGATTTTGTGGCGTTTATGATCGTGTTTGTGGTGTGTGATAACAGATGTGCGCGTAAAAAAAGAAAAATTGATTTTGCAACTGAGAGAATTAGAAACGGTCGTCTTGTAGTCGGTGATTGATTTTGGTTTTTGGGTGATTTTCAGTGTTTTTCGTAGCCATAGTACCTATCTACGATTTCTAACAGATTTTGTGTGCAACGGTGGTGATGTTTTTATAATCGAATAAAAATGAAAATAAAAATTCTTCGAAGACAGCCACGTAGGTATTTTGAAGAAAAAAAAAAGAAAAAAGGCTGGTTCTTTTTGAGAAAACGTATAGGTATCCTACCCAGTGTAAAAATTCGACTAAATTGCTGTTAAACGATAAATCATTCTTGAAATGATAAGCCTTCCGGAAGAAAATAGTATAAGTGCCACTCTGACCGATTTTGCGTTTTTCAGTGACATCAGTACAATGTATAGGCGCCAATGCAACAACAAAAAAAAAAACAAATGCCATAAGAATATTTTTTATACTTCAAATGTGGTACGAAAAATGGCGTTTTTGTATGTACCATCCATGATATAATTATAAATGGTGTAAGTGCCATTACTTTTTATAAAAAATAATGTATTTTTCAGTAGATACGTTTGATTATCAGGTTGTATACAATGTTATTTTCATGTTTTTGTGTGAATTATAATTTTAAAAATTTTCTACAACAGATATAACTACCATGTTAATCATAAAATAATAAAAATTTGTTTTTAATTTTCTATTATTTCCATTTAAATTACTATTTTTTTGTAAAATCAAGATAGGAACATTCAACTGCAATGTTCTACATCAATCACACCGCATAATACACCCTGAAACCAATAAACTCGAAAGTTATTCAGAAAAACATCAACCCTGAAAAATTTTTTAAATGGCCGCTAGACTATTTTTATAGGGAAGGCTTTATAATTCATATACTTACTTTTTCTGTTTCAAGATTTACAAGAAGACCCACTTGTTTACACATTTTGGTATTTATCTGTTTCTATGTTTTTTTATTGTGGTATCTAAACTGGGGTACCAACATGCAAACAAAATATCTGGATTAACCAATATTAATACATCATCTCCTACCATATTCCACAAAGGAAGATTTAATGCAAATTAAAAACAACAACAAAGGGTCCTGATAAGCTAGAAGTCCGGTAATTTATTTCAAGTACCACCCACAATAAACCTACCTGAATTATTGTTTAGGGCAAACAGTTTTAAAGAAACTTCATTCTCATTTGTTAATTATATTCGTACTTCAAACAACCCCCTCATCAAACACAACATCTCAATCCATATTTACAGAAATTTAGCACATTCAAAAAAATATATATTTTCACTTATAAATACCTATAATAATTTTATTCAAAATCCAGCGAGAGTAGATACAATTCCAGATCTTACCTCCTCTTTCAGCAATATTATTGATGAGGAGAAATACAAACTTCATAAAATCATTCTTCTCCATAAAATTTTCTCTGACGAGTTAGTGTGTTTGAAGATTGAGACAAAGCAGAATGGTGGACTCGGAACATATAGTTGATTGGTACCAAAACCTCAGGAACCAATAATTTTCTTTCAAGAATAAAATTTTAATCCAGCGTCCAAAAAAAATTATTTGAAAACAGCTTCTGAAAAATATAGAAGGTTAAACTTCTGTTTTTCACCACAACTTATTCTGTGGGGAAATTTCAATTTCAGTGATATTTTGTTCGAAAGAAATTGTGAGATTAAGATTATTTAAACACCAGTCTGAAACACAATATGATCAAAAGCTTTTAGTCCAAAACAAAACAAAAAAAAAGAATCAATTATTTTAATAAGATTGGAATAAATATCCACACAAAAATAGAAAATTTATAACTTCAAAAGAAATAGGCTACTTCTACTAAGCCTGGTTTATGTGTAATCAAACGAATTTGCTAACACAAACTCCGCAATTGACTTATTCCAATTCGCGATATAACTTAGCACCACAAAATATACTCTCAAAGAATGAGCTATTTATAAGCATCGACTTCCACTCTGAAAGATGTGAAAAAGAACAAGTGATCTTAGATGTCTATTCAATTAGTTTATGTAGACATCTAATAACCAGGAGCTAGTACAGAAACATTACAGTTCCTTCTTTTTACATCTCATCCGAAACTAACTGGATCGAAATTTTTAAAATAGAAGAAAAATTGACAGACAAAGGGAAGAGGGAGTGAAAGACCTTACCGTAGAATTCCTTGCTAAAAAGAAATAGAAAATGAAAAAAGGCTTATCAGAGAGAGAAAATAACAATTGAATCTACAAGAAACCAAAAGAATGAACGAATGAAAAATATGAGAAGAGTGATATAAAAGCATTTAGGCATATAGGAGGAACAGAGATAGAAACCACCTCATAAAACTCAAGGGCTATAAGGCATCGTCACCTAGTTCAAAAGCAGAACCAGAAATATACACACATAAATATCTATGTGTATGACAAAAATATAAAAAAATAAAAAAAATATTTCCTCTAAATGGAAATTAATAAATTATATCGGTACTCAGCCATAAGAGAAAGAAAGAGAGAAGAAGAAAAAATTTACTAACTTAGCCATGTATTTTTTTATTTATCGAATACCATTGGACTAATCAAAAAAAGGAAGTTTCGAACGTTATATGTCTATGAAAGCAAATGACCAGAATATACCGATAGAGAAAAATGCACATGGGTACCTGCAATGAGAGGCTTTATTTAGGGATCATATCCACAGATGAAGGAAACTTATAAATCAAGAAATGAGGAAATTCCTACCTAGTGTAAAGACGACGAAGCTGGCGGAAAATCTATACCTAACCTGGGGTTTACAAAAAAAAGAAAAAAAATCATTTTGTTCCATGGAGATTAGATTCTACACTGCTGTCTTCGTCCAGGGCAAAGTTAGATTTTAACTGTTGAAATTTCTAAGTAGGTTTTCTACGAACAGCTACGTATTAATTTCGTTCTTATAAAAAGACTTAAGGTTGGTACTTTAAATTTTTCGTTTCATGAGCCATGGAAACTTTTGGGACCAAAAGCTCTAATTCATAAGTGTAGCCTTTATACAGCTATATATGAATATATGTACAATATTCTGGTTAACACGATACAGATCGTGAGTAATTTTTCCTCCGTAGTTATTCAATTTGGACTAAACATTAGTACTAAATCAATAACCATACCATTTAAATTTGGCATTCTCGACCATTTTCCTGAATACCATTTCCCAATGGTCATTTTCTTGACTGACTCTATACCCTCTAAACTATTTTCCTGAATCAATATTCTCGCATGACTATTTACCCGACAAACTTTTCCCCCGAATGACTACTTACACGAAAGACTATTTTCTCGCATTTATTTTTATGGAAACAAATTTCCCGAATTCACCTCTGAGCACACGGTGACAAGCGACAACATTAAGTATTCATACTGCCACGGATTACCCAAAAATTGTTCCAGAAATAAAGTTGCTTGTTGGAGGTTACATTTATGTACGATTTAAAATAGGAAATCCAAATACATACTGGGGTTGTGTGCAGTAGAGAGCAAAAGAGTGCGATGCAAGAACGATTACCACTTGCAATGGAGATGAGGTAACTGAATACATAACTCACTATACCTAGATGGTTGTGATATAATTGACATCAATACACGATCATGCACCTAATAGGAAAAAATGAGAACCATTATGTGTCAAACATCTCCTAAAGAATGTGCAGAAAATCACCCTGAAGCACCCCCTATCCCCATATTATGTACTGAGTTCTAACCATGTGATTCCTTAGACAGAAAATCTGAGAAAATCAATGAGGCGAATATGTTGTAAAAATCTTCTACCTAACCCTAGGTCGCTCGATGAATTGCAAGACACTTGAGATCATTTTCAAATAAACACTTAATGGAGACAAATTTCTAATATAATACGATTCTTACGGCAGTGAGAATCTTGATGGAGAAGAGAGATAGTTTTTACAACTCGATGCAACCTTGAATTTCTGGCAAAAACTAACGTATCGTACGTTGATGGCGTATTTAAGGTATTTTTTACACTAATTTTACTATTACCTACTCCTATCACTTCCCATATCTACTAATATGCTACTATACTCAAATTCTTATGCAGGTTGCTCCAACCATATTTACACAAGTGTTTACCATACTTGGTTCTGTGAAAGGGAATTGTCTGAACATTGATGCTCCACAGGAAATAGTCTCCTTGCCTTTTGTGCTTGCATTACTGACTCAGAAAGAATCAAAGCAATATGCAACTGTTCTTCGCCTTATTGTTTCGGTTCATGAAAATAAATGTGCTATAGAAGACTGTAAACCTAACCAAATAATGAATAACCAACTTTGAAATGGAAATAATAAATACCTGTACAGAAGTCTTTCTCGATGCACTTCAATATGGATACTTTTTTCAGTTAAGTCAATGTATCTATCGAAAAGTTAAAGCTACAGGTTTGCAGAAAAAATACGAAGCGCTACCTGGGATCGCGAAATTTTCAATGGAATTTGAAGGTATGATGTAATTCCAGGCAATGCTTCACAAAATTAGAGCCGTATCATTGGTGCATATCGTATCATGATACGCACCGATGATACCACATGGCAGAATGATACAAATGTGTACCCATCTTCTGACATCTATGTGCCATAGTACATAACGTTATTTTCTAAAGCTTCATGTGAATTCATAAAACAAAAATATTAACGACGAGCAACAACAAAGTAATAATAATGGACTCGATTTATGATAACAATATTAAATTATTTTTGGGAGAATCAAAAAAATACATTCATTTTTAGGGGAAAATAACAATTTATAAAAAATTTATTTACCTTACTTCCAAAAAATGACCATTTAAAAAAATATATTTCGGGGAAAATGGCGGAAATATTAGTTTGGTATAATTACCATTCGACAAAAACATTCTTCGGAGAAATCACCATTTGGAAAATGTAATTGGGGAAAATGACGGGAATTAAATTTTGTTTGGATCTGCCTTACAGTACATCAGATAGGTGCACTTATGTTGTATTTTTGGCAGTTTAATGGCTTTAAAATGTGTAATTTTCAAGCAATGGTGACACAATTTAAAATAGGTACCTAGCTATTGATTTGGCACTATTCTAACAGTCTTTCAAATTTGGTCTAACCACCTCCATACGCCTCCCAAAAATGGATTCGAACTGCAGACATTATTTATTCACTTGTATTTACTTACTCGCATATACAGTCTACATGCCTAACCAATTGCTCTGCAGCTTTTTTTAAAATATTGGGAAATTTCTTGGTTTTTGCACCGTTTTCTCTACTTTTTACTGATTTCAGTTTTTGACCTTCGTGGTTCTGGATGTTTTTCTGATTAGTAGAAGCTATGTTTTTTCAAGCATTTTGAATAATCAGTAATTATGTTTCGATTATTACACCTCATTGCTTTGAAAATATATTTTTTCTAGGAAGGGTAGCTGCTTTAGAGCTTTTTCTACAGATTATTTTCATGGTAATTTGTACAGTCAAAATGTAAGTCAAAATGGCCAATTTGCGGTTATAGAAAATTATGTATACCTAAGATGGTTATTCAAGCCTATGAAATTAGGAAAATAAGTCAAATCAATAATCTGCGAGGATAAATAATAATATTTTATACTTTTATTACCATTGGAAAGTGTTGTTTTCAAAACAGCGTGGGAACTGAAAAAATTTACCATGAGGTCGAAATCATTTGTAAATTTAACTCACAGGCATCATATATTTGAACAAAATCCCAAACAACAAGAAGGTTTGTGCTGACTGTGTCACCTATTTCAAATAAAAAAAAAGAATGACAGAAGTGCTTTTCAGAGCATAATAAGCATCTAACATCTATCATACCCATTATTAATGGGAATAATTGATGCGTGTGGGTAAAGCTTGATATCCACAGGCATTAGATATGAATTTGCATGTTCCTTTTTTGTCTACCATTTTAATAAGGCAGCCAACCTTTACAACATCTGAAACCGGCGACTAATGATAGGCATTGCCGGGGCATAAGTTAGACTGCACACACACACTGTCCACAAGTATCGAAAAAATAGGCGCATCTTTTTTGCTTAGCTTAGCGTTTAACCATCGTACGTGTATTTACATACACGTGTTCATGCTAGGCTATACTTGTAGCATCTAGGCTGAACAGAAAACAAATTTATAGTTTGTCTGTTAGCCCATGTGCTACAAACATGTGTTTTTATTTAATGTTCGTAGACTAAAGTGTGTAGACTTGATGATAAACCAAGTTCACGGTCTGTCGACTAGGGCCGAGCTCCAAATGAGAGGGGGAACATGGTCCCCCTAATGCAATAAAATGAAAATTTAAAATTTTAGAGTCATGACAGTCTTCTTTTGATGGTGCAAGTTATTAAAATTGCGAATTATTTCAATGAAATACAAAAACGAAGAAAAACGACTTAAGTTTGCCTTGGATTTCGACCTTTTGGAAAGAATTTTCATGCTTTCCGGAGGTACTGAAATTTAATTTTGCAAATAAATGATGTTCATAAAGAATTCAACAATTTTTAAAAAAAAATGAAGAGCTTAAATTATAAAGTTTTCTGAAAAATAAATAAATAAATTTAGGCCATAAATTTAAAAAAAAAAAATGAAATCGGACCAATACCGCAATGGAAGAAATCTAAGTGGCTTTTTTTTTTTTTTTTTTTTTTGTATAATTAACTTTTGACTAATGTCCAGAGCTGTACAATATACAGACTGTTTACTTGAATTTTCTGCTTATGATTTTGCTTCAGAATGAATCGATAGAATTTACGAACGTCATTCGAGAATACAGCCTACCTCATTGTAACCTCAAGGCAGGAAATTCCATCTGCAAAGCATCGTAAAGATATATACCCTCGTTACCATTCCTGCCCACAACTGGTGAAAATTAGAAAACATATTAACTCAAATAAGAAGACTTCTAGAAAGATATTCTTGTACAGACTTTGGCCCGTTCAAAAAAACAATGTTGATAACTGATTGAATATATCCGCAGGTATAGGTTACATTGACCCTTTGAAATTAAATTTCTGTCCTTATAGTGTAACCAGCATGCAGCTGAGAATTTAAGGATAAAATTGTAAACTTTTGAAATGGCGTACATAGGTATGTAAAGGATTAGATAGAACAATTGTTTAGGAAGTTCTACTAACTCATGTCAGGAATACTGCTAGCCTATCACAGAGAAACGAGCTAAAATGAACATATACCAGAAATATCGAACGTGAAATTTGTCACAACATGTAACTGATTTTCGAAATGTTTCTTAATTTTTTAATTTCGCTGTTGCTGGACAATACATTCGGCAGATTTTTGTGCACGTTTCCTTCGTTGTTAACAAACCACCGGTCAGGTCACTCCTCCGTTAGATGAATTGTTTGAATTCTTGCAGAGAAGTATTCATATTTACCTATACCGTAAATTTCTTGAAAATAACGGTTAGAGAAAATTTAAAAGCGCTGTTGAATAATGGAGAGTGGAAGCCGTTAGAAAGCAAATCAATAGAGATTATCCTTTTGAATTCATTCAACATTTTTTGGAGTAAAAATCTTTACAGTTATTTAGCCAACGAAGCGAAGAGTTGGAGTTAAACATAGTTGCAGGTAAAAATTTTTTGGCACAAATCCTGTTCAACTAATGTCCTAATAAACATAGGTATCAAAAGTCGAGAAAAATCCCCACGCGGCTCAGTATACTACAAAAATCAGTTTTTAAAAATATTTAAATAAATATCGATTCTATATATGAAAAAAATATTTAAAAAAAAAATTGTATTATAAAATTTTGTACGATTAAAACTATAATATATAAATTTCTTTTAAAATAATAGAGAACGCAACTGCAGTGTGTTTGGTTCAGTAGTTTTCGAGAAAACTGGAAAACAGAAAGTTCCTAGGAAAAAATTTTCTTAGAATTAAAAAAAATAAGACTGTCATTTTTACGTTAGATTATTCCAATGTAGGTGCAAGTCTGACAGAAGTTTGATGCTTCTTAATACCGTATAGTTTCTGAGAAAAACAAAATTGCTAGAAAAAATTTTGTGTTCCTGGTTTTGAGAAAACAACTTATGGGATGGGATTAAAATTTTCATCAAAGATATTACTTAAGTACCTATATGGGATCAGTTCTGACTAGAGTTTGGTGCTTATTGGTGCAGTAGTTTTCGATAAAACCAGAAACTAATAAATTCCTGCAAGAAAATTGATTTTTAACTACTGTAAAACATCAATAGATCGATATTTTTATTAAAGATATAGATAATTATCGATTGTTTTTAACAATTTTTTACCTGAAACTAGCAATGAAATATTGATATATTGATATATTTGTAAGATATTGTTGGGACCACCAATCCTCTGGAACACTCTTTCTCAAAACACTTTTATACTTTTACACTAGCAGCTACACTGATACTCGTTCTGCCACTCACTTCTTCATCTCCATGTATATTTGTTTCTAAACATTTTGTAAATCTCTGTACATTCCTATTTCCATTGCTGCAATTTCACACTTCTGGGATGTAACTTCATAAACATCTTTATCATTTTGTTAATTACATCAAATCTGTCTTCCTCAACCTCTATAGATATCTATAACTAAGTATCGATATAAATATCTAGTACTATCGATATTTTTTTTGAAATTTTTCAAGAATTTAGAATTCATGTTTTATTTTTCTGAATTATGAATGAAAATTGGCAAACTGGTTTTTCTAGTTACGTAATGCTGCGTTAAAGTTTTTTTTGGCTGAAAACTGAACCTTCCATTATGCCAAAAGATTCATAAAAACGATTTTATTAATTAAAATTATTTTACTACTTTGTGAAAATTAATATTTCATTCCATGTTTTTCTCATTTTCAACAATATTCAACTATATATATTTATGAGCAAAAAGACCATGGTCTTGCACTTTTATTGAAACATTGAGACTAAGACTATTATTGTCTCCATGAGAATATTCTTCAGTGAGGAGGGGTTTTAATTTAATTTTCCTCTTTTTATCAAATTCTTTTCGTAATTTCCTTTTTTTGTGTGTGTTTGTAATGATATTTTTATATCATTCGCGTCTAAATTAATTCATTTATTCTAAATTCGTATTT
This sequence comes from Ericerus pela, assembly GCA_011428145.1. Lineage (NCBI taxonomy): Eukaryota > Metazoa > Arthropoda > Insecta > Hemiptera > Coccidae > Ericerus > Ericerus pela. The sequence continues at coordinate 2,924,720 of WOFM01000637.1, read as the reverse complement.
TCCTATATCATTCATCATATCTTCATACATTTATTCTTCCTTTTACTCACGTTATTCAGTCTAGTTCAAACTTATCATTCAAGTCTTGACTTGTCTGATGACATCACCTTTTTTTCTCTATAAATTGTTTTCATCTTTATTCATGGTATCACCTTTTCTCTGTATAGGGGAGTGTAATACGACTAATGGTACAGAGGCACCTTGCAGGTAGGTATATACGCTGGTGCGTTGTGATGCCCCCCTCATTACCGCACTGTGGTGCACACCCTACAGTGCCGTCACATTCCAGTAGCAGCGGTGCAATGTACTACCACAGGCTACAAGCTGTACACATGTTTGAGAGATGGCATTGATAGCCATCTCCCGCATCAAGTTGGGGTCACCACTTTAGGTATTCAGGTGGCACGGGGATTCGAATACCTGTACCGACCAAATACCTAAAACTCTTCCTCGCTACTACCACCAAAAGACAGCACCGTATTCACTCGGCCACAGTGCCAGGTGACAGTGAACAAGTAAGAAGCGTATATAGCTGCCAATATTGTGTGGTAGCCGCCACACTCTGAATATATTTCAATATCTTGCACTTATTCTAATTCCTACTAATTTCTTAAACACTCCTACTTAATGTTATTTCCATTACATTTCATTGGTTTTATCCAAATTACATTTTCCTTAACATCTAATCATATTCATATTTCCCACGACACCTAATTCAAATCACTCGAACTATCACCCTTAGTTATTAGTGTAATGTTTTGTACAGTTCATTTTACTAATTGAACTAATCTCATCTAAACCTGTAACACTTTTACATAATTATTTCAAATATTATATACTTATAAAAAGATAATATTGTCATGTATTGTTTTGTAACGATTAAACTGTTACAGTAGCTCTGTTTGATAGGACTACACCAACTTACACCAACCTACACCAGGAGAGCGATTCCACAAATTTCAGAAAGTTATATGACTTTACGCCAAGTTTTACTTGAATATTTGTGGAATATCCCTACTGGTGTAGGCTGGTGTAAGTTCGTGTAATCCTATCAAACACAGCTAGTGTCTCACTATTTGTATCGTTTTTTTCCGTTTATCAACTCCAGAGAGGAAATTTAACATCCCCTCCCCTATTTACATGTTTATGATTGACCCAAGTGACCCAACATACAAATATTATGGGAGTATAGTGCCTAATTAGAAAGAATTTAATTACCAAAAATGTATACCTACCGAATTACCTCATTTATATTTTCTATTTGTCTGGAATTTTTTAGAATTTTTATTGAAATTCCAGAAAACTTTTAATTTTTTTTAATTTTTTCAGCTATAAAGGTGTAATCTTTTATTGTTTTACCCTGGCTTTAGAAAAAAAGTTTTGTCATTATTTTCGCTCATATTCTTCAATTGGGATTTAAATTCGTGCAAAAAAATCATTGATAACAAGTTCCTTAAAATGTAGGTAGGTACGAATCTCACGGATCATTTTCAAAATTTAAATGTTCCTCAAGGTTTTCCATCCTCGCGGAAGTTCGTCGAAAGCAACAAAATACAATCTTGCTTCGTCCCATTCATACTCCATCTTGTGCCCACAAATTGATGAAATTATTTTTCATTTAAACAGTAGTACATGTGTGGGCGAATTCACCTTTCGTTGTGTTCAGCTCGAATATTAGCGTCCATGCAATAAATTTGATTCTAAATTCATTTTGTTACGCAGTGTTAGTTGACGGCAAAATTAAAATTTTTATTAGCTGTTTTCTTTTTCTTTTTTTTTTTATTTTGCTTTTTTCTGAAAACGTATTTCATAGCGATGAAACCAAATGGAAACACTAATTAAGCTATGAATGGGATAAATTACGAAGAAGAAAACGTGTTAGCCTATTCTCTATTTATCATTGTATTAAGTAGCTTGTGTAAAAATTTAAGGTATGTATAAATTAGCATGATGAATGTGGATAACTGTGTTGGTGTGGTGTTGTTAGAAGGTTTCGAAATCGTTAACGAGTTGTTAGCTGTTTTTGTCAGTTAAAGTAGACCAAATTGGAGTGAAGCAGGCTTTACCACGATAAATTGCTCTTCAGTATACAAACACAAATTGTCCAAATGTGGGTATTCGATTGTCTTTTACAGTTTATGGTCGCTGAAATTACGGACCAGGGTGACGTAGCTACGCAGTTGTTGAACATTTTAGTAAAATGGACGATGAGCAACTGCCCAATATCTAACATTTTTCGGTTACCTATAGGGCTATAGGAAATAAAAAATTTTACACCTCATTGTCCAGTAGGACAGTTTCTTTCATTTTTTTTGTGAGGAGGTAGAGGAAAGAGAGACAAAAACAGACGAAAAGATTGTAAATTATTGAAAATTATGTAGATACCTAAACTATTTAAACAAAAATTACTGTGAAAAGGAATCAGGGGATAAGAATGATGTCTACTTTTTAAAGAAGACCATAAATTATTAGAATTTAACTAAACCATGCATTTTTAAAGAGGAAATTTTAGTTGACATAAGTTTCTGATGCCTCCTCCTTAGTCGTATAAATTAGACAGACATTGTCTAAACTAAAATTTTTATGGTTTAAAAAAAAAAGCATAGGTAGTCTAAATCCGTGTGTAGAGGAGCGCGCTGACCATGCAATGGAACATTGCGTGGGTGGTGCGGCGCATCCACGTAGACGTATAAAAAATGGTTCGCATGCTGTTACAGCAACAGTGTCACGTTATCCATTTTTTGTCGGTTTTTTTGTGCGAATATAAAGGAATTTCGTAGCGCAGTCACGAGTGCTCACAGTGATTGTCTCATGTTTGTTGGAAAATAGTATGTTACACACCAAGGTTCAAAAGTGAGTGATTACATGTGCGAGAGTTTGCGAAACAAGTGCAGCACGTGAGCAATTCCCAAGTCATGTAAACTCACTTTTGAATCTTGTTGAAGAAGATATTTTATATAATTATGATCAGAAAGCAATGAAGATTTAAAATTTTATCACTATGATGTCTTTCTTAAAAATTACAAAAAACTGAATAAAATATTAACCTCCTTATTGAGGCAGATTTAACGTTTCATTTAGAAAATGTAACTTATGCCTCGATGTAAACTGAACATGCTTCCACGTAAAAAGATACTTCACGTTTTTACTTGGAGGTGCATTAACTTTATATCGAGATTATATTCATCATTGATATGAGCTACTTTTCACTCAAAAAATACCAGCATAAATATTACCTTTCTGATCATGTTTTATATAAAATAATTTTTGACACGCCACCCATGCAATGTTGCATCGCATAAGTGGCACACTCGTTTATACGCAGCTTAAGAATTTATATGTATGAACTGTTAAACTACGGTGTATCATACCATGATGTAGTACTATAATGTACTTGAGCTTTGTAAATACTTAACAGTCGAAGATTGATTCAATTTTTGACTTAGGCTATTCAAAATTGTGTTACAATTTTGTTTTATTTGCATCTGCAAGTTGAATTCTTTTTCAAGTATTCAATTTGCATTGACTGTAGGAGCGCAGTATAGCATACAGGAAAACAGGCCTATACAACAAGTCCGTTTTTCTGTTAGGTAATTAAAATTCGCCGAATTTTAATTCCCGCTATTAATTCTTAGAGGCGGATTTTTTATAAAAAGATCGTTTTCTCCAAATTTCTCTCCTCTTGCCTCTGCTGCCAAGTAGTGGTAACTAACCACTAGCCTTTTATATACTTATATATAATGTGATTTAACGTCCGGAGACAACAAAATATAACCGTTGACACATACCTTTCTCTCTCACTGTCCGACAATGGAATGAAGGGACCGCCTCAGCCTGGTCACATGCCTACCTACATTTCTTCAGTAGGCATGTGTCCTTTGAGCATGCCAGGCCCGTAGGACTTGTAGGGATATCCCCACGATAGATGTATCTACGACGTGTATTGGGGCATTACCTTAATCATCCCCCTGTTATATTGAGCCAAAAATCACGATTACTCACTCGTCCCAACTGCTGGAGAAGATTTTTTAATTATTTTCACTGACTCATACCCGACAACATAAACAGTTTAATTCACGTAAGAAATAAAAACCCAGTTCATTCGAGTATGTTAATTATTACAATTGGTTGCGATTGTAAAATGAATTGATAATTGATAGTGATTGATACGTGTGGCAACTCTCTGTCAGGAGACCGAGTACTCTGCATTTTGTACCATAGCATTCCTGTGTTTATATACTGGAAAACACTGTTTTTGCTGCCGACTTAAACTGAGTCTCACTGGTCTTCACTATAATAAACACACAAGTTGTTAATTATTTCAGAAAATTATTTCTCCGATATTATTTCACCAATTATTTCCCGATATTATTTCACACATTATTTCCCGATATTATTTCACCAGTTATTTTCTCGATATTATTTTACCAATTACTTCCTCGATACGCATGCGCCACTACCCACACAGCCACACACAGTTGTGTCCTCCGCAACAATGAATTCTACAGTGTTACCAGAAATTTAGGGCCGGACCAAGCCTAAACCCCATGGAGCGGCTCTTCAGGGCTTGTAATTTATATGTTCACACACCTACACATTTTCAACACGTACGTATATTGTGGACGTAATTCCTACAATACCCCATTTAAAACACATGGGATATCAATTATCAATTTAGTTCATAATGACAGCCTTTTACTTACGAGTATAACGATATTATGTCCTACCTATCTATCTGTTACTATTCAAGATCCACAGTCTCTTAAAATTTTTTTTTATTTTTAAAATTCAATTACAGACCACTAGGTTGAATATTAAATTTTTAACTTTCTTTCAGTAAAATTAATATTCTACGCTGGCTTCTCAATTCATTAACTGTGAAAGAACTTGTGATGTATATACCTGTTGAAAGCACATTGGTAATCTGTTCTGGTTTTTATCTATTAAAGCTGATGGAAACTGTGACAAATAAGAATGAAAATTTCAGGTCAACGTGTTTTAAATTTTGAGTACCTACCAATCTAGATACAAATTTAATGGTAAATATCATGGAGTGACATTTCTCCTGATTTACCATTAGGTTTACCCTTGCCAATATAGATAGCGTCAAAGAGGTGAATGTACCACATCATATACCTACACATCTGTTACAAATTGAGACCAGTAATGAAAAACTGTTTTGTTGATTGATTTTGCTTAGGGACGAGTGAGGCTATAAAATATCAAAAAATATGATTGGGACGAATTAGGTAATCACCGGGTATTGTATTCTTAATCTCCAGGCACGAAATAGAAGAAAAATTTTCGAAGTGTGGGGTACACAGATTTTAAAGAGAAAGGTGAAAACACTTGTTTTCATAAACGGAGGAACAATCGGGGATTCTCATGTCAAATTAAATTATATTTGAATATAGCTTCAGTTGTTTTTATTTTATTTGTACTTTCACTATAGGGTAGAAAACCCGACAGTCGTAACCAACCTTTTGTTTTTAGTGATATGAGTATTTTGAACACGCCGAAATGTTGAAATTGCCACAAGGCCGGTTTTAAGGGGGAAATAGGTCGATTAAAAACAAAATAATTCGGTTTTTCAAATTTTACCTCTATGAAGTATCCAAAAGATTGTTAACCTTTTCCAGAAAAATTCATACATATTATAAAATGTGATTCAATCCTCCCCCCAGCGAATAATTCCTGAAACCGGGGCTGCATTGCCACGATTGATAAAAGTCTATTGCAGAATAAACCCTCTGTAGAAGAATGACGATGAATTACAAAAGTAACCAGTCTTCATATTTCACAGTTAAAACGTTTCCGGCCTTGGCTCCTTTGAACATGATGGTGATGCTCTACTACGTTTTCCCCACGGACGAGTTAATCCTATCTCTAAATTTGCAGATAGGCAGTCATCTTCTTCGAGTCTTTGACCACAAAATATAAACACTTGATACGTTTCAACGATGCTCTCAATTCGCCAATTCAATCAAGATTTGATTCTCAGCGTGGTGAATCGAGCAGAAATAAAAAAGAAGAAGATACGTACGGACGATAAATGTAGGCCAACTCATATACACGTACAGTACATATAATATACACGATATACATTCGTACCTATCAATAGAATGCACTAGTCCCTGCCGAAAAACCGAAAACCATCTGCTAAAACTGGAATAAACAGCATTATAGTTAGCCTATAATCGTACGTGTATTCATTTTGAGAAATAGGATCCGGCATCGTACGTATGCAACGACATCGTGATATCGATCAATATTTATAAAATTCGATGCCCTTTTTTTCTCATTCTACTATACGTATAAAACTAGTTACATTTTCATATTTATTCGCATTATTATGTATATATATATAATATATTATACGTAGGTCTATTCCTTTTTTTCTTTTTTGTGTACTGTACTAGCGGTTTTTACTTGTCAAAATTTCGTATTCAAAATTTAGATATTTTGATTTTCAAGGAGATAAGTGAATATACAATTCTTAATTATCGAAAGGGATAGCTCTATTTGGGTTGGTTTTCCAGGAGCTGATGCGGTACCTGTATGAGATCCTATATCGGGTTACGTAAGGTTTTATTTGTTTTGAGTAGGTATCAAATAATGTTATAGGACTGTTGGGTGAGTAGACTGGCCTACTGGTTGTGAAAGTATTGTATTCTCGATACATTGTAGTTAAGATACGATGGAAAATGGCACGTTAACGGCGTTCGTTTTCGTTTTCAACGAAGAATTTTGGCTGATTTAAAATTTTTATCTCTATAAGAACGTGAATAAAAACTAAAATATGCCAACAGCGAAGTTGGGAAGAAGAGCTCTGAAGAGAAAAGCGACGAAAAATTTACATTAAAACCAATTAGAACTTAGATATACTTGTGGTTGCCTGATTTTGGGGTACCGCAAGAAAATTAAATTTTTTAGCGATTGATAAATTCCCGAATAAGGCGTTGAAATTAATTAACGATATTGTGGATCAATCAGTTTTCTTAGAAACATGTAATTAATTAGCTTCCATAATAGTTCCAGTGTCGAAGAAATCCAGCTTATTTGGAGCACCAAATTTTGACTTTCCAAATCACCTCCGATTTGAAAAAGTCCAGGTTGGAGAAACGAGCGGAGGTACCTTTTTGACTCTTTATCCCAAATGAAAAACACCGGAGACTGAATTCCAAAAATACTTGGCTAAACATTACTTGGAAATGGACTTAATTTGAGGGAGAAGACCAATAAACTTTACAAGTTATTGATATATACCTTGCTTCTAATCTTAAAGTTGCTGTCACTTTATGGTGATTTATGAAGAAATAAAAAGATAAAAAGGTTAAAAGTAGAAGGATAGGCTATTTTTGGAAATAACATGAAAAATAAAGAAAAAGAATGAATTACATATACGGATAGGGCAAAGGTCTGTAAGATCGCGTAATTCCTAAAATCGTGCACTGACCATTTCTCAAAAATGAAGAGCTGATATAACAATTCGTATATATTGCAACATTGTCACAACAATATCATTGATTTTGATACCAAAAATTTGATTTTACTTCTCATTCGAAAGATATTTAAATTTTAAGTTTTTAGACCATGAAATTATAATTTTTTCAAACTACCTCGAGTCTTTTATGACTTTTGTAAAATTCTAACGGTACATAACTTTCCATTTTTGGAAACTACATTTAATAAGCTTTTAGATGATATAATGGAGTTCAACTGCATGCTTATTTATGATAGAGAAAAATAGCTTAAAAAAATTAAAGTCATAAGTTTGTAAGATCACTCACATACCTACTATAGAATAATGTCGCATTTTATTTTATCTACTTTTTTTTTTTCCATTACCTTTGTGGAAATGTGACAAGAATTGGAGCAAGCATAACCGCCAGAAAAACAAATTAATAGGTCAGATTTACAATTGAATCAGCCTATTGAATTCAACTGCTGACAGAATCTTCAATGGAGAAGACATTATAGGAGTAGCGCGCACCTAGTGGTTAAGTCACAATAACTTCAATTCGAATGATTAAAACTCTACTATTTTTAGATAATATGTTATAGTCCAAATCCTTGTCTATAACATATCAAAAGAACAACTTATCACTTCTTGCAAAACTGCTATTTTATGGAAGTGTACGATCTTAGAAAGCAAATGTGCCCTTTTACAAACACGTTTTTGAGGGTCACATTTTTGAAAGGTCTTGCAAAAATCATTACAGCTTCAGTTGTAGCTTGCACCACAATATATACTTTGGGTATGTTAGAGACGAAGGTTTGGTCTATAATATATTCAAAAATATCAAAATTTTAATCATTTGTTATAAAGTTATGGTGACTAAACCACTACCGCACAATCTCACAGATCTTTACCCTGCATTATTTGTTATTAAAAGATAGAAAACCAAACTCATAAATTAATTAATAAATTAAACAAACCTATGAACCTAATTCACAAGCTGATTCACACTTGGCTAGTTTTGTAGCTACTAACGAGCTGTTTGAGGTACTATTCTGTTAACAGTTAAAGTCAGGGTCAGCAATTTTTCATTTTCCCACGTTTAGTGAAAAAAAAAATTTTTTTTTGGTGCCAATTTTACACAGAATAAAGAAAATTTGATTTGAGTAATTGTGTGTAAACGTAATTATTTCCCATCTGTAGCGAAAACCACTTGGGAATTTCTCATGTGTAGCAATCGCTACAGACGCTTGCTGGCCATGGTTAAAGTCAGTTCACTGTTTTTAGCCGTTAAAGTTAAATTTAGCTTAGCGGATAGTCTTCTAAGAATCTCATTAGAATATCAGTCTCACTCTCATATAAAAATCGGCCAAGTTAAAGTTGACTTTAAAAGTTGAAACAACAAGTAACTTTAACTGTCAATAGAATAGTAGGTACCCAAAGTAGCTGGCTAGTAGCATGAAAACTAGCCAAGTGTGAATCAGACAACACTAGCTAGTTTTCATACTATTAGCCAGCTATTTGGGGTACTATTCTCTTAACCGTTAAAGTTACTTTGTTGTTTTCATCTTTAAAAGTTAACTTCAACTTGCCGGATTATATCATTTGAGATTCTAATTAAAATTACTTCAAAAACGTGGTTTTAAAAATAAGCTTTCATTTTATTTTTCGGGTTTAGCTTCATACGAAATAAATATTATTTCGTTGCGGAAGGTTGGCTGCAGTACTGGTATATTTTAAATTCGCAGTAGTGAGTAGAATAAAAGCTTATAAAAATTAGATATTCGAATTTCAAATTCATCGACTGAACTTTTTGACTGCTGAAAAATCCATCAATTATCGACACAGTTTTCTTAATATCTAAATATGGAAACAAATCAGGAATCATACCATTTCTTGGTGTAAACTCACGTGAAAGGGATTTTATTACACCAACAGCTTAATAAATTGGTCTAAATGGTAAAGAAAAAATCAGCTTGCGCTTCATAACCCAGATCAGGTAAGTTGAACTGGACAGGTGAATATAACATTTTAATGAGTTTCCTGATGAGAAATTCAAAAATATGAATATTCTGTTCTGGATAAGGAGAAAAAATTGTTTGAAAAGTTTAAATACTACAAGTGCGTCACCCTTTATCTGATTTGCCACTGGCGTTGACATGTTCTCGAAGAAAAAATATTGATGCCAATTTTTGTTGAATAAAAAATTCGAATTGCCTGAATTAAGTATGGCAGACATGCAACAGTGGAGGATCGAGAATTTTCTGAAGAAAGCGGTAGGTAGGGGAGATGTGGGTAATATGGACACTTGGGGTAAAATGGACACTGGCCTTATTGAATCGGCTATTGGCGCTCCATGGTGGATGATGAATTAATTAACTTTAATTATACTCTAGGAGCTTATTTTCTGAATTTGGTTTGATTCTTCGGTTTGAGTTTTTAATTATGAACGCAATAATGTTTTCAGAAGTGTTTGATGTAGGTAACTTTTAGTAAATAATATTTATTTTTATAAATTGACTATTACGATTAAAAGAGGGCAGCATTGATTTAATTAAAAGGTGTAAATTGTCACTTTTTCGTTGAAATAAACAATTTTATTAACGTTTTTTCTCAATTTACCTCACTTGGGGTAAAATGGACGTGGGTAAAATGGACGTGGGTAAAATGGACACGGGTAAAATGGACACCCAGCTTACAATATTTTTCTGCTTGTTTTAGTTTAAAGATGCCCAACCAAATATTCCGACTCATCTACCAAAAATAAAAAAATAAAAATAACCTAAGTAGATGCATCATGTTTGTATTGCTGTCAGCTTTTTTCTGCCTCACAGCCTGGAGAACAGTGGATCCAGTGCACTCAGTGTGAATAGTGGGCTCTTGAAGAATGTGTGTCAGGGGAGGACAAATTATTTTTTACATGTGAATTGTGTGTTAACAATTAATTATTAAATCTCTGTTGAAGAATACTAATTATTATTTTTAAATTTTATTCTTTGTTTTAAATAAATTTGCACTAGTGTCCATTTTACCTCGATATATTTTGAATGAGTGATTTTGGAAGGGTCTAGAAAACTGTGAATTGTGAAGAGCATTATCAATCAAAATGTCTGAAAAACTGGAAGAGGGAAGTTGAGGGTTTTCCTTAGATACCCCAATAACTAAATAACAAAAATTTCAAAAAATTGGTAAGTGGGATTAATTTGCGCTTAGTGTGTCCATATTACCCCTATCTCCCCTACATACAAATAATAGTTTTTTGCCTCTCCAATTGCTTATACCCATATTCCAAAATTTTCTTTAGTCGACTAAAAGTCTAATACCTACGTAGGTACAATAGATTTGAAGGCTGCTGAGTTTTTTTTAGAAAAGGGGACGGGGTACGGCTACTGTGTCCACGCCTTGGAGCCGCCACTGAATACAAATGGAAGTATAGGCCTGTATCAATTTCGATTTATTTTCAACGTTGAATGTCAGTAATCTTATGCGTGTATGTTTCAAGATAAGAGCTTAGTTTTATTTTTGAGTTCGTTTTCTCCTTAGAATTTCGCTCGTTTCGTGGGTGAACTCTGGATCTCAGGTATAGGAGGCGATTTTGCAATTATTTAGTAATTCTGACTTTATGCTCTCCAAATGCGCTGCAGGTGATTCGTCGAGGGGACGTTTAAAACGAAATATAGTTTTATTTTGGCCCAAAAATTGCATATTTGCATGCTAATTTTGGTACACACAGCATCCTTCCAATAGGTCTTTTTGGTATCTTTATTGATTCGTCATCCTTTTGTCCTCTCAGTCAACACTAATTTTCTTCAATTCGAATAAAATCGTTTCGCTTTCGACTTCTTCACAACACCAATATTTTTTGTTTTTTGTTCTGTATGTTTTGTTATTCGATGCAAACAAAACAAGGAATTTTGTTTCTTCACACTTTGTATAGGTATCTAAAATACATTCTTTGGTCGATGTTTAATCGATTTAGCAACAAGTTCCTCATTATAATAAATTATATTTATGTTAATGGACCTTAGGTATTTAATTTTTCTGTTACAGAATCTCTCAGCAGGAATCAACCAAATAACGAACGCAACCATGTAAACCGAATGTTTAGTAAACAAATCTGAAAATGTTTTTTGAACATTATTAGGAATGTTTATTATTTGGTCACCACGTGGACTCGAGAGCACAGCTAAAGATTGTTTTGTGAAGCTACTATTAACTCGTTTTGTTGTAGTAGGGCTGGTTGTTGCATGGTTTCGCAATCATTGACATCGACTTCAGAATCAAAAATTTAGAGTTATTAATAAAACTGAAAGATTGATTTATTATTTATTTGCATCGTGAAAAAAGTATTAATACTTACAGAGTTCACAAGAATTCGCGTGCTTTCTGATAGATGCCCTGCTATTTATTGTAAATGTTTCGTGAAATTTCAAGCAAAAGTTCTAAAACATTTTGAGTTCATATTAAAATATTGAAAAAAATATAAGATGAATTTATGTCAACATTTTTGATCAGCAGAAATCACTAGTTGGGTAAATTTATGGAAGAAAGAAGAAAAGTCAGAGAAGCTTGTGAATTATTCTATACAGTAGTTTTCCTTTACTGTAGGAGCTATAGTTGGATACAAATGAGACAAATGTCTTCACACTTAATTTGACTAGACCTTATTGAAGCCAAATTTGAAGAAAAAAAGTTAGTTTTTTAATTACCTACCAATATTTTGTAGCCAAAAATCTTATCTAAATAACTAATAATTTCTTACTTTTTTCTTCGAGATTAGCTGAACATTCTTCGTGCAGTGATGATCAATGATAGATAAAATGGTGTTGAAAAATGTTTCTTAATAAAATATTTCAGAAAAAATAAACTATAGGCACTGTCTCAAAAACTAAATTATATAGATCTTTCACCAAATATCGCACCCTGAGAATGAGACTGTTGTAACTTCCAAAATGGCCATTTTAACATTTTTATTGATTCTTGTAGAATTTTTCACGCAGAATCCAATGGAACACTCCATTTACTTTTTTCTTGAAAACTGAAGTTATTTGATAAACCACAGTTTTCAATTTCTATTGTCTTTGGGAGAATACTGTTGTATGTTACATGCAACAGAGTTCTCCAATTTGAATATAATTTTATTAATGCTGTAAGTAACATACAACAGTATTCCTCAACATACCAGTCTTTTTTCCATCAGTGTAAGTAACATGCAACAGTATTCACTAAACTACAGATCATTTATCCATCGTTGTAAGTATCATACAACAGTTATCATTGAATTATTTATCATGATAATGGGAGTAAGTAACATAAGACATTAAGGAAAGTTGTTTTCAGTCTCGTTTTCTAACAAAAGTTCATGTTTCTACTTTGAAAATATTTAAATTTGGATGATAATTAATGCATTTATATCGTCATGAAGTGCCTTAAATGTGACCAGAACTTCAACTTGAGAGCTCTATTTTTAATTCATACCATTAATGGATGTATCACTAGTAGTGGAAGTGATGGAAACGCAAAAATTGAGGTTAATATTCATCTTATCTGTTAGAATATTTTGCAGAAATTTGTTCATCTGTGTGAATACCTTCAATAATTTATTATTATTACTACTTATAGTATACAAGCCGTAGTGACAGATCAAACCTTCCAAATTATGACGATATTCCTGATGGAAATCCTAATCTTGAGGTTACACTGAAAGATAATGAGAAGCTGAGAGGCAACAATTTTTATCTGGAATTTAACGTTATTCATGCCGAATTTGATGTCGATAATAAAATGATTGTTGCTTCACAAGGAAACAACACTATTACTTTAAGTACTGTGGTAAGCATAATCTCAGTTCATTGACTATTCTGAAAAGTTGTCAACTTTTATTAATCCTAGATTTTCACATTTTGGTACAGCCCTTTGATAATAATATTATTATCAATTGTGATGGCAAGGTAAACAGCCAAGAACTGAGTGATACTGGTGAAAATGAACAGATAGATCCGACTTGGGAACCAGAACATATCATTTACTGCAATCAAGGCTCTGAGAGAATCAATGAAATAATTGATAATGAGATACAGCTTAATGAAAATGGTTTGGGAAATGACCGACAGTTAGAGAAAGTAAGTGAAAATTACAAGAATCATTCAGTATCGTATCATTCTGTTATTAAACCATTTCATTAATGGACTATTACTTTATGATTATTCAACCACTTAGATGTCTGATAAGACAACTCAAACAAAGAAGTCCAATGTATCTACTCGATCGAAGAAGTCAAATTTGTCTACTCAAACGAAGAAGTCCAATATTCCTTCACAAAAATGAAAAATAAGAGCATTCAAATGGAAATCAGCTATAAGTAAGGTCAGATGGAATTGTGGTAAATTGTATATCAATTCAAAGAAAAAAGGATGCCCGAATGCAGAATGAAAGCTCCTCGCCCTGAACACTGTCGACTGAAATGTAGTACTCGAATTTCTGATTCAAAACATAAAGAATTATATGAATATTTTTGGGGTTTAGGTGATCTGCTACTGCAGCAAAATTTGTTGATTAAGATAATTGAAGAAACAGCGCTCACACCATAGTCAAGAAAAACAAAGGCCCAATATTGGCTATTTTATGAATATTGACAATGGTCAAAGAGTCGAGGTTTGCAAAACTTTTTTCTTGAATAGCTTTGGAATAAGTGAGCGATACGTATACACAGAAAGATAAAAAGCAGATTCGCATGGTATTGTCAGTAAAGATCTACGAGGTAAGATCAAAAACCGTATGTTGCCAGAAGAAGATTTGAATGAAGTTTGTGACCATATTTGATCATTTACCACCATAGAATCACATTATTTGCATGCGCAGACAAAAAGAGATTACATCGACAGCTCCTTAACTTTGGCTGAAATGTATCGCTTGTTTGTTGAGAAATGTCATTCTAAAAACAAAACTCCAGTTAAGGAGTATAAATATCGAGACATTTTTAATTCTGAATTTAACATAGGCTTCTTTTTGCCATGAAAAGACCAGTGTGCTATCTGCCACAAATTTAATAATCTCACAAAAACTGAACGAGTGAAGAAACAAGAAGCCTATGATCAACATTTACAGAATAAAATGTTGGCTAGAAATCAAAAATCTGCAGACCTTGAAATAGTGAAAAATAATACAGAAGATTACCATGTCTGTGATTATGATATGCAAGCTATCTTACCGCTTCCTTCTGGTGAGGTGTCCTCATTTTATTATAAACGCAATCTAAATGCTTATAATTTTACTATTTATGATAATGTAGCAAAGGAAGGATTTTGCTATATATGGACTGAGGAAGTAGGTGGAAAAGGTGTGACTGAAATTGCTACCTGTGTTCAAGAATACATCAAATCTCAATGTTCCAAAGATCAAAATTTAATTTTCTACTTGGACAACTGTTTGTCACAAAACAAGAACCAGTTTTTATTATGTATGTATATGCATGTCCTTTTAAATTCCACTGGTAATTTAAACCTAGAAAGTATAACCCATAATTATTTAACCATCGGCCATATCCAAAATGCAGGGGATAGTATGCATTCTGTTATAGAGAAACAGATGCAAAGAATTAAAAAAATTAATCCTATTTACACTCCAAGTCAGTTCGTTGGTATTATTCAAAGTGCGGGGAAGACTGGCAAACCATATAACATAACCGAATTAAACTATTCCCAGTTCTTAGATTATAAATCATTGCAGAAGCTAGTGCAATTTAAAACAAAAATACCTTGGACTGAGTTGAAGCTAATTAAAGTCAGTAAAAATGAGGAATTGAACCCCTTTATCATTGACAATTTTGTACAAAGTTAATTGGGAAAGCGACTTTAGAAACATTGAATATACGTTGGAGATTCCAAGTAAACGCCAGCGACAAAGCCGCAAAATTCAACCTTCATCATTTCACAGTAATACTTTCTCATCACCTGTCAAGTCCATGTACGAAAGTCCTAAGGGTATTCCTGCAAAGAAGAAAGACAATTTGATTTCGTTACTTCATATAATTCCATCGATTCATCGTGGGTTCTTCAATTCGTTGAAGGTATCTGAACCACAATCAAAATCAACAAAAAAGCGCATTCATGATGACATGGATGATAATGAAGACGACCTATTTGTCAATTAATAATATTGTATTGTCATATTTATTTTTTTGAAAATACAAATTACTGACATCGTTATAATAAAATACATTTTATTAAGTAACTTCCACTAAATTAATTAAATTTTAGGATAAACTGTCCCAATGTTATTTGAAAACTGTTGTAACTTAAGTAAATTGTTTCTTCTTTTGGAAACACTGTGGTAACTTCCATCTTACTTTATAAATATCTTTCTCAGTATTATTCTATCAATATTTTTTATTCAAAATCGCCATTAATTTGTTGTTAGAAATCAGTTTAAATTAATAGAACCGAATCCTGCTTCAATTTTATAAGATTTTCATATAGTTTTCACCATGCAAACTTTCAAATTCATTTCCTGAACAAAATAGATTTTGAAGTTATGACAGTCTCATTCTCAGGGTGCGATATGTGTTTCCTATGTACTGACCCGAGTGGAAAAAAAAAAAACGAAATATAGGCTGCATTAAAAACTGAAATTTTGATTTTTTTTGAACGATACTGATGTAGCCTACATATTTGTTACGGTTGAATCTGAATCTACGTTCAAAATTCTTTTGTCAAACGTGGTTTTCGATCTTTCAAAAATTTGTCATCAATGCATGAAAACTCTCTGTACATTTTAACGAATATTTATTCATTTGTATTTTTCTGAAGACAGCAATGAAATTATTTTGAAATTTAAAAAAAAAAATTTACCCACTTCCGTCGAAAATAATTGAAAAAGAATTAAAATTCTTACGAAAATGCCAACAGGAAATTAAATAAAACAAAAAGTTCTGTTTAGGATTTTTATGTGTCAAATTCCTCAATTGGAAATTTTTCATTTTTGTCTAATCTAATTATTATTTTTTGTTTGTTTGTTCAACTGGGTTTGAATAACTGGAATTTATATTGTTGTCGATGCGTGTGTATTTGTGTTGGGGAGGGAGGTGGCTGGTTGTTCGAGATCTGACATCAAAGAGTCTCTTAAGTAAAATTTTTCCAACTTGTGAAGGTGCACCAATTGAACCAAACCAAACACACCACCATTTTGGGTTTGCGATGTGTTGGCAATTAATCCAAAATGGCTCAGATATGCAACCTAACAGAGTCACACCTGACCACTAAATCTAACTGATCGCTTTTGAGAAATGTTTTATTGTACAGATTTCCATTATTTAGAAAAAAAAAATCATATTTTCTATTCAGTAAATTAGGTTTCTTTTATCAAGAATTGAAAAATCAAGAAATTTTATAAAATCGACGTATTAAACAACATCAACCTATCGTTAATCAAATATAATTTCCTGAAGACTACGCATAAATAAGAATTGTACTTCCTATGTGGCCATTCAGCCTCTCAACGCGTGACCTTTCATAAACACAAGAAAAATTCAATGTGACTCTTTCTCTGAAGTTGATTACTGTCCATCCTGAGAATGATAATTTTGATTATTTAACTTAATCTTTTTTTCTTTTTCCCCCCTTCCGTTTCAACTATTCTATTGGTTAAGTTGTCAAATAACCGGCAACGAGATGAATACATTTTAATTTCTGTTTTCATTTACACCAGTTTAATCTGGTTCCTTTTTTTTTTTTTTTTTTTTTGCCACGGATTAATAATGTTTTCGTCTTATTTCCACTGCTCTTTCGTTTTTTTGCCCTGACGATTTAATGGCTTTGTATTCGACGTTTTTACCAGCCATCAGCTACAGAATAAAAAACATT
Source organism: Ericerus pela (assembly GCA_011428145.1). NCBI lineage: Eukaryota > Metazoa > Arthropoda > Insecta > Hemiptera > Coccidae > Ericerus > Ericerus pela. The sequence goes on along the minus strand of WOFM01000637.1, from coordinate 2,907,401 downwards.
ATAGTGATTCCAACTACCGGTGACAAGCGTATACATCTAAAATGTTGAAGAGATGAAGCAATTTATTTTGTATTGCTGCTTTTAAGAGATCACTCTTTTAGATTACTATACTGTAAACTCACGTGCGATACTTTTTAAATGAATCTTATTGCTCATGGTTATACAGGCAAAAGAATCAAAACACCATCCGGTAGGTACACACGATATTTTTCGTTTGATGCTTTAAAAAAGTTTCAAAATTCTCTGATTTTACTGAAGAATTATAAAAAATTTGACTCGTTAGTTATTAGGCCTACGTGGTTTGGTGTCTGTGAAGAAGGAGAAGGACGTTAATAAATTGTTCTTCTAAATATCTCTGCGGGGACTATGTAATATCTCGTACGCATGACGTCATTTCTTATCAAGTGCATTACAATCAAAATTATATACACACATTGTTTGTTCGTATGTTCTTACTTGCACATACAGGCAAGTAAGATACAACGTTCGGCCGATGACAATATAATAGATAAAGATCTCGGCGATGTCTCGTACTGGTATATGAACATATTATGTCATTTCTTATTAATTGCCATAGCAAATCAGTCAACTCAGTTATTGACATGAAGGAAGGAATCGTTCATCAGATCTACTGGGTAGGAATTGGGATGCTTCCTTACCAAAACCTAAATCATAGTTTAAAATTCTTCACTTTTCCCAATGTACTTTCTACACTGCTAATAAAATATCGATTCCATGATAGAATGGTCTCATTCATAATTGTTAGTAGGTATTTCAATTTATTTCAAAATGGTTTTTTTTTTTTTTTTCAAGTTCACTGATTTAATGACGACGAAATTACGAAACGGAAAACTAGGACCAAGGCCTGCCAGTCATAATCTCCATGTCCATCAAAAATTTACAAGAATCTTCACTCACCCTAAAGACCTGTAAATTATGATAAATTTTATGACTGAAATCGAGTTTTTTTCTAATCTTTAACAAATAACGATGCTTAAGTTCCCTGTACTTACTTTAGTTTTTATCATGGTCGTAATTATCCTTATTTTCGCAATGTAATGTGGACGTCTGGACTATTGCCTTCATAACATTCAAAATAAAGTTCATAGATTATCTTCTTTTTTTTTTTTTATTATTATCGGCTAAATCACCAAGTAGGTATGGGTTACTCGTTTCCATTCTCTACCATGTGATGTGTGTGAAATAAAAAAACCATAATTATCAACAAAACAAAAAAAATTTAATACGCAAATTCTAACATTTAAAAATAACGTATTCACAAAAAAAAAACTTAATAAATAGACGTAGCATTATATACAGTTCATTTAACCTAGAGAAAATTAAAAATTTGTTTTAAAATTTTGAGATCTATAAATTTTTAGCGTTTTATGAAAAAATTGTTTACTTTAAAAAATTCATCAGAGTACATTGCTCTGCTGTTGAATATATAAATTTTCGGAAAAAAAAAAGAAAAATAAAAAAAAGTAATCCTTTTAATGGCTTATTTCTGTAAATTAATACAGTAGACACATGTAAACTGTTTACGATGCAAACATTTTTGTCAGCATAAAAATATTATACTTATGATAAAAACGAAAGACTTTAGTTTTCTTTCGAACGAAATTAAAGCGGTTTAAATAAAACTGATTTTTCACTGGTTTTGAGATTTATGAATTATCACAGGCCTACTAATTGAATAGGCTGAAATTTGAACTTTTTTTCTATAAATTTCGTCAATTGGAATGTGGTGTGAATTAAATTTACTCTAAATAGTCGATTATTAATATCAAATTTGCTATTATCATTAGCGGGCAAAGAAATAAAATGAAATCTGATTCAAAAGCAATTGACCTCAACGACAATAATTTAAATTAACAGACATTTTTTATGCCACAATTTAGTCATAGGAAAACCACTGTGCGCACGCAGGAAGCTAATGATTAGTAGGACTCATAATTTTGTCTGTCAGATTTTAGCACTTCACATATTAAATATTAAATAAAGAAAATTTAGATGATGATTTGAATAATTTATTCTTTTAATTTTAATGACCTCTATTCATGGTTGAATCAGAAATTAGAAACATGAAGAAACTGCATCGCCAGAAGATAGTTTCAACTTAGGACTTTTTAATTTTCGTTTTATTGATTAATCATATTTATGCTTATGGTCATATAAAAGGAATATCTCTGCCGCGCATCAACCGCGGTAAGTTTGTATTTTTCAGAAGTGTCAAATTTTGTAATGGCTGCCATTCAAAAACTAGAAGACCGACTTTGCTCAAATTCAATACCAAACCAATTCTTAATAGTTTCCAACTTTCATAAAAATTTCAAGCCAAAATCTTTTAATTAACGGGAGTTATCGTGATGAAAACATGGTGGGTCTGCAACATTTTGAGAACCCTTTTCTCCGGAATTTCACAAATTTTAACACAAAAGTGTAGCCCATAAAAGCTTCTAACACTACTCCAAGTTTTATATCCGTAGGTCAAACAGCGGAGGTTCCACAGACTACCGAAAAGTGCCAAAATGAGCAAAAAATGGATATATATATTGTGTACAGAAGAATTTGAGTGACCTATATATTCGTGATTTACGACTCATGATCGGCGTTTTTCCACAGGTCCCGCTGTCAGGTCCCGCCACTGCACTGAATGCAATAGTGAAAATACACTAAAGCACAGTTTCAGTTGGATTCAAAAATCACTTTTAACATTTTTCCATCATCTAAAATATTTACTTTTACTTTTTTGAGGAAAAAAATCTCAGTTGAAGTGGTTATTGAATAATTTATAGTTAATTTTTGAATATTTTTTCTACACTGTGGCGATGTGAAAACATACGCATAGTTTTTTATTGCATAATTTAATTGGATTAGTATGTTTAACGCATTATAATGCTATATCAGAAGGCAAAAGAGAAGTTTAGACATGCTATTCTTCACGATGGAAAAACCAAATTCTATTTTTCCTAAAATGTCGATAGATAGACATAATGTGACCATTTTCGATAAATTTAAGTTTCTGGAGATAACTTAACAATGTTAGTGTGCAACAGACGATGAAAAGTTCTCATATGCTATTCAGTGCACCCATTAAAAGAAGTACAGTACCCCTCTCTCTCCATCAAAATGAACTAAAATATCATAATTCGATCTGGTAAGTGTCCATGTTAATAACTCGGTGCAGTGATGTCACATATTATTTTCATATTAAAAGATATTTCAAAGAAGATATTATTCTTTTATGTGAGGTGGAATTCACTAAAAAAACAAAAATTCAAAAATGATAAAGATCTGTTCTTATTTTAAAATGAAAATGCTTGAAGGTTAGATTCGTTAAGAATTCAAGACTTCATCGGAACGATTAAGAAGAAAATTACATTGCGAATATAGTTTAAAGAAATGAAAATGTGAAAGACGCAAATGTTCTGAAATTTTAACGAGTTTTTCCTGAGCCTATCTGCTTCCCATACAGAAAGAAATGAAAGGTCAAAAAGTCGAAAAGTCAAATTTTCTATGAACACCTTATAGGCTACTCTTAATAACTATTTTACAGTTTTTTTCACAGTACCTTTCACTGTGGCTACCTATACTTGAACTTAAACCTCGAACATAATTTTGAAAATATAAAAACTATCTTTCATTAAATGAAATATGGAGTCAAACTTTGAGTAAATTATTACAAAATATCGATGTCTCATTTCAGATTCTATCGAATGTAATAGGCTAAATATTTTTTTCTTTATAGTCATGGGTCATTGACTGGTGGTAAAATTCTTGAAATTTTTAGGTGAAAGTTAAAAATGTTTTAGAGATATGCCTAAGTTGTTGGTTCTCTCATTAATTGGTAAGTACTTTCAACTTACCCAATGAGTAAACCGCCAGTTTGAAAACATTCATTAAAGAAAAATTATAAATGTAAATAAAATAATTTATTGTTTCTTTGGTACGTTGAAGGGAATGTAAATCTGTTTTCATAGGCGTAAGCAGGATTTTAGTAAGAGAAGCTCATGTAAATATTCCCCAGAACACCCCTCTTCCTAAAAAATACTGGACAGGGGTGGTCTTGAATTTTTTTTGAAAACTATTTTTTTTTTTTTTTTGGAAATTCAGGAGGGCTTGTGCCCTAACCTGTGCCTATAGATACGCCCATGTCATTTTTGATGATCATTCTTTTAAGTATTGCCCAGCTCTTTATTTTAACTGTCTCAAGAGAACTTGTAGGCTTTTTTTGAAAATCTACATAATATTAAAATTGATTTGATGACAAAACCCCCAGGTTACAGACATATATATATGTTGAGTACAAAGTTCGAAATTGTATCATTTTAGGATGGTACATGCATATTTGTACAATTCCAAGATGGTGCAAGGCACTGTGTACCAAGTCTGATATTTCGAACAAGGTACACGTTTTCTTGTACCATCCTGGGATAGCACAGCTGTTTTGTGCAAAGCTGTATTTTAGATCAAATTCGTACAGGAATAGTTGTGGTTTTTGACTGCTTAGCTCTTTTAGTAGTTAATAAATAGAAAGGACAAGTAGGTAATGGAAACGAGTTTTTTGTTTGCTTTTGTATCTTTAGAGGAGGTTCTTTATTTTTCTCTTACACACTGCTTATTTAATTTTGTAACATGTTGTACTTGAACTTGGAAGTTTTGAGTTTTCATTTCTAAGAACTGACGCTATAACTATAAATCAGAACTAAGAACTAACTTTCAAATATAGCAAGTCTAGAATTTAAACTCTCAGGCCCATATTCACAAACGTCACTTTAAACTCCCTTCATTCAAATTTCACTTGAAAAAAGTTTTTTGTATAATTTCGTACTTAAAAATGTGGGAACATTGTATCTCTTATGAGGGTTTCAATGTAAAAATAAAATGTTACCACACTCTTAAATACAAAATTATACCAAAAGTCATTTTCAAGTAAAGCATAAGTGAAGGGAGGTTAAAGTGACGTTTGTGAATATGGGCCTTAATGAAAATTATCGAACCCATTTAAAGCTTTCAAATCTTTCAGTTTTCACGACTCTAAACTGACACTGACCCAAAAAGTATTAAATAGAATTGAGAAAAAACTTTGAAAAGAACAGATCAAGAATTGAAACTTCTGAATCAATTACACCTTTCAGAATAGTGTTTTCAAAAGAAAACTTCGTAGAAATCATTAAGGATAGGCATTTGTATGAGCTAAAATTTCGTAAAAATCTGTCAATTGAATGGGGTGCAACGCTGCGGCAAAATAAAGCAACTTCGATATTTATAAGGTAGAGAAAAAGTGTGTAATAAAATAGATTAATTGGTAAAAAAAACCAATATATAGTTATTTATTTGGACTTGGTACAGCTAATTTTGTACCTACTGAGTTGATCGCAAATACAAATTGGTGCAAAACGTCTGTGCTATTCTAGGATGGCCAGAAATGCCTTTTACCATCCTATAGGATGGCACAGTTTCGGACTTTGGTACTTAACACATAATATAATTATATGCATTTGTGTGTTCAACCCGGTGCAGGTAGTAATTCTTATTCGATAGTCACGAAATTTTGTACCCTTATTCTTAGACATGGACGATCCCTATTATTTTTGGTTCAGATCGGCTGGATGCTGCGTCCAGTATATCCTGTTGTGTTGCATTTTTGGGGCTTAAATGGTTCTACAGAGCGTAATTTTTAAACAATTGTCATTTGTCACGAAATTTTGTATATAGACATTGAATATGTTATATTATTATACTATAAAATTATAAAAATTTGGTTCCAATTAGCCTAACGATTCATGCGTGGAAATGATTTTAAAAAATCAACTACCTATCTATTGCTAAGAAGTGTAAATAATTTCAGATTAAACCAAAATCGTGCGTGCTAATCAGGCTTGCTGTTATTGTATTTGCTAAACAATCATTTAATAAATTGCGTACGTATTTTATAATTTCACAATACAAATTCATTACAAATTTCCTTGGTTTTACCTAACATTCTGCCAAACAGTTATTGTTACATATTTTAATTAATATATTGTATTTATTCATTGAAATATAAACTTTAGGACTGTTTTTTTGTCAAGAATGCGAGAATTAAAAAATTTTTTAGCATCAAATTTTAATATTGTTTCCGTGCTCTTCCCAAAAAATGGATATTTCAATGTTCAAAAGAATAGGCTTCGAAACAAAAAAAGTCATAGAAATGTTACCCTATATTTCCATACAATTGATTTTATTTTTATTTTTCTTCAAAAATGAATCATCTACAGAGCCTCGCTGTTCTTATTAAAATCCGCCAACGCTTATAAATCATACTTACAATAATTGTATATAATTTCGTCGAAAAGAATAAATAAAATTGGTTAAAAAATTAATGTTTTTTGTAACTAATTCCAAATTAAAAATTAAAAAAAAAAAAAAAAAAAAAAACAAGAAAGAAAGAAAAGAAAATCTACCTGTTTTAAAATCATTGGGCATTCATTAAAATTACACGAATTAATAAATTAAAAAATAAATAACAAAAAACGAATGGTAACTTGAAAAATATTCCAAATGATTGGCTCACTGGTGAGAGAATAAACGATGGATACGTGGCACCGAACGCATGTGATTTTCAGACATTCGATTGTTTCTCACAATAGAATATCCCAGTAGTAGGTACATTAAAAGCGAAAATATTTTCAAATAAAAAAAGTACCAAAAAGTTCGAATTATTTGCATAAGCTAGCAAAAAAAAAAAAAGAAAAAAAAAGCGTATTATTGGCTTTTTTTTTTTTTTTACCTGAAATTTCACGAACCCAGTCGGCTTACACACCGTTAACGGTCAGAAAATCATTTGAATTGGCCAAAAATCTGCCGATTATTTTCCCCTGCAGCGTTCGCGAAAAAAAGGTTTACTTGGGCCGTCGTCTTAAACGGCACTCAGCAAAACACTGAGCAAATATAAACCGAAACGGACCCTCGTTCAGGCATTCGTTTTCGTATCCGTAGACAGGACAGTGATCGGCTTTAAAATAGGTTGTATTCTACCTGCTAAACTACCGGCCATTTTCTGCTGGTGCATCAGCGAATTAGGCGACAAAGGTTCGGCGTGAGCGCCCATCGAGGCTATTCGTTGCTGCTGCTGCTGTTGCTGCTGCTGCTGCTGGTGGTGGTGCTGTCTCAGCATATTCAGCAGATACAGATTATGCGGTGACGTTTGACAGGGTACGGCGGAGCCGGCTCCGCCAGCCGCGTACATAATCGGATGCTGGTGCTGCCGAAAATCCGGAGCCGCAGCCAGCAGTCGATCGATGGAGAACCCGCTGGAACTGGTGGTGACGGCCGGATCGCTGGTAGCGGTCGTATAAACATGATTGTTATTGTTGCCGCCGCCGCCGCCGCCGCCGCCGCCGCCGCTGCTGGCCATCGGCAACGGCAGACTGACGCACAGACCGGCCATGGCGGCCATTTGGGCCGCGTAAACGCCGCCGGCCGCCAGCGGATGGTGGCACGGTAGGTGGGCCGGATCCTGCAGCAGAGTCGGATTCGCCCACGCCAGATGGGTGCGCGGCAGGCTGCTCAACGCCTGGTGGTAGAAGCCGGCGGCGGCTGCTGCCGCCGCCGCCGCGTGCGTCGACCGAAACGCGGCCAAACGTCGATTACGCGAAATGGCGGTAGAGCGGCGCCGCAATTTGCCGGATCCGGCCCCGATGAACACGTCCTCGCTGCTCGGATCCAGCATCCAGTAGTTACCTTTGCCCGGATCGTTGTAGTGGCGCGCCACCTTCACGAAGCACTTGTTCAGCGACAGATTGTGGCGTATCGAGTTCTGCCAGCCCTGTTTGTTTTCGCGGTAGTAGGGGTAGTTTTTCATGATGTACTCGTAAATGCCGTTGAGGGTGAGCCGATTTTGGGGGCTGTTTTTGATCGCCATCATGATGAGCGCGTTGTAGCTGTAGGGCGGCTTTTCGTGTTTCTTTTTCTCGTCGGCGTCCGCCGACTTCTTGTCGGCGCTGTTGCTGGCGCTGTTGCTGCCGCCGCTGCTGCCGCCGCCGCCGCCGCCGTTGTCGTTGGCCGGGTCTTTTTCGTCTTCGCCGCAACTCTCGTCCGATTTGTCGCTGCCTTTGGTGCTGGACGCGGGTGCGGTGGAGCAGTCCGGCGCTGAGTCGCAGTCGTCGCAGCCGCCGGTCACGTCCAAATCTTCGTCGTCTTTGTCGGTCGAAAAGCGGTCGTCGTCTTCGTCGTGGTCGGCGGCCTCACCTTCGGTGTCGTCGTCGGCTGCCTCCTCTTTTTCGGAGCTGCCGCAGCTGCTGCTGCAGTGCGGTGACCGGCTGGAGTAGCCGCTCATTTCGGTAGCCGCCGAATACGTGAGGCGTGCTTCTTCGCGTAGACGGTCGTGCGACGTGTGGTGGATTTGGAGCGCGTGACGTCGTTTGTCCAGCGGCGTCATGTGAGCCGCGTTGCAGTTACTGTGCACGGATGCCGGTGACAGTCGGCTGACGTCATCGTTCGTCTCCGGTTTCTCCAGCAACGAACTGATGGAGAACGAAGCGGATTTAGGTTGAGCGGGCGTCTCCTTGATCATGGTGATTTTAGCATCGGTTTTGGTGTAGGTCATGAACAAAGAAACAAAACAAAACGAACAAAAAAAAAAAAGAAAAAAGAAAAAATTTATGAAAACAAATAGGCTTTAATCGCACAGCCCAGATAATATACGATTAAGTTTAAAACGAAAAAAATACCTATAACATCAAAACGGACAATTAATATTTGTTCGCATTAATACGCTCGTAAATAGTAGTTTACACGATTACCGATTAAAAGTTATTTAAATTGTTTTTTTTTTTTTTTTTTTTTTTCTTATCTTTTTTACTTTATGAACAAACATTCACGACGAACACACTTTTTCTTTTTATGCAACATATTTGAGAGCACAATAATCGAGCACACCGCAGAAGCGATTTTCGAAAACTGAGTTATCATACCCATTTGTTTTTGTTTTTTTTTTTTTTTGGTTACTGGTGAAACACCATTTGGTATAGTCGTTTGGTACCAGTTTTTATTCCCCCACCACGTGAACAGACGAACACATACACTCGCAAAGAAGTGGGAACCCTTTTTGTTTTGTTTTGTTTTTTTTTTTGTTTTTTTTTCCTACTGTTCATATTATGTCTTCACCTTTCACTCTGCCGTCCTGTCGTCGTCGGTTTTCTTTCTTGTATATTTTGGGGAGTGTGTATTCGTCAGGTCTTTTTTTTCTTCGTTCTTTACGCTGTGTATACGTTTAACCAATAAAATAGGCGAAACGCCCAGACGATGTTTTATTCGACGAAAAGCAGAACCGCCCATTTTTTACAGTATAAACTGTATGTATATGTATAGGTATAAGTACGTGTAGGTACCTATATTAAAAAATACCGGACAGTTTGTGTAAATAATGCATAACATAATCTCCTCTCACCCATCCCCCTTCTCCGCAAACATTCGTCCGAAATTATTGCTGCTTGCACAACAACAGTTCCTTCTAAGTATATTTTGGCAGTTTTTTTCTTTTTTATGGAAACGAGTGACGAAAAATAAAGTGTAGGGGACAGGAATTGCGGGTGAAAAAGAGGTTGGGAGGGGGGACGCGTTAAATACACGAAATATAGGCATTTACGACATATTGCGCGTGTGTATAGATACGTGTGTATTATTAATTAGTGGCGTTGCTACGTAATATAATATTGTTAAAAGTATTCGATATTAAATAATGTTGTACAATTTATTGACGTTTCGGTCTTTTTAGGCTATTAAGTGAACACTATAATTATACTCGAGTAGAAAAGTGAGGTGGAGGAGAGTTTTTGTGTGGCATAGAAAACGTGCTGGTTAAAAAAAAAAAAAAGGATTTTTCTTGTTTTACAAGGTATTGATTTCTGTTTTCACAAAAGAAAGGATGTGTTTTGTACGAAAAATAAATTATTTTCTTAAGCAGTTTTTTTTTTTTTTTATGAAGTTTAGGCCTAGTTAAAAATGGTATAATAGGTTCTTTTATCTACCTATACCATTAAGTCTTGGAAAAAAAATCGTATTTTTCATTTAAGCTGTTGGGTAATCAATTCAACTAAATTGTAATTTTCGCAGTCCTACGAGAATATCGTGTGATGTTACCAGTTTTTTATAAAATTAGGCTGAAATTTAGGGCAGTATAAGGAAAAAATTTCGAATCAAAATTTTCTCAGGGGAGGATATTAAGTGGAAATATGAAAAAAACCTAGTTTCTACCCAGTTTGCTTTTAAACGGGATATTAAAATTGACCTCACAAATGAGTTAGATGTGGGGATGATGAAAATTATCCTTTTTGTAAGAAAAGAAAAATATTGGTCTACCATTTTACCATTTTGACGTAATTTTTGTCTAATGTATGTATGTACAAGCCCTGAAGCGGTGCTCTGCGGAGCTTTGGCTTGTACCAACCCTGAATTTCTGATAACGCTGTAGAATTCGTTATTTGGGAGGAGACAACAAATATTTTTTTTGCGTCTGTGCGTTGCTGTTTGGGAAGTGGCGCATGCGCATCGGGAGAATAATTGGCAAAATAATATTAGGGAAACAATTTCGTAAAATAATTATCAGCTTGTACATTTATTATAGTGATGTATATATGTTATGTATGTATGTATGAATGTATGTATGTAGGTAGGTATGTATGAATCACCAAAATTTCGTGTTCACTGTTTTGAAAAAACTATAAAATAGATAGAGCTAAAATTTTTATAAGAAATAGTAGTCATATAAGAGCAGATTTGAGAGAAGTTTGGTGTCTATCGGTTCAGTACTTTCGTAGAAAACTGGAAAATAAAAAATTCCTAGAAAAGTCGTTTTTTGAGGATTCTGAGAAAATTATGAAAGGGATTGAGCTGAAATTTACACAATAAATTATTTTTATGTTGGTACAAGTTTGATAGAGGTTTGCTGGTAATCAGTTCAGCCAGTAGAAACATTAGTGGAAAAAATTTTGTGATCATGATTTTGAAAAAATTATACCAAACAGATAGGACTAAAATTTTCAAAAAAGGTATTTCTTATATCGGATCATGTTTAATATAGGTTTGGTGTCTATTGGTTCACTAGTTTTCGAGAAAACCAGAAAACAATGAATTTCTTGATAATCGGTTTTTAGTCGTAAAACATTGATAGATAGATATTTTTGTTACCGATATTGATAACTATCGATAGGTTTTTATAATTTTTTTACTTGAAACTAGCAATGAAATATCAATGTTGATAAGTTTGTCAGATATTGATAATTATCGATACAAATATCGATTATTATCGATATTATTTCACAATGTTTCCAAATAATTTGAAATCAGGTTTTTTTTTCTTTTTTTGAATTATGAGTGAAAATTAGCAAACTGGGTTTTCTAGTAAAGTATTGGTGAACTGGTGTTTTTTTTGAAGTGGGCTACTAGAACTGAATAATTTAAAGATTTTTTTTCACAAGAAACATTAAGATACAGTAAGTTTTTTCGGAGGGCTCAACGTATAGGCTTTCTTTATGAAAAAGTTCCACTATATTCTATCTCAGCTAATTTAAGAACAAAGGAAACCATTTAATAGGAACATATAGATCTGTATAGGTATTCTTTGACCTGTTTGTCCCAAATAAGGTGTCCCATTTAATCGATGCCCAGTGTTAATGGCAAATTTGAGCACATATAATTAAAATCAATAAAATTATTGAATATTAACGACAAAACAAAAGAGGTTACCTAGTATAGTACGGTAAAGTTAGCTAGAAAAAAAAAAATCAACTTATGGAACAAATTTCCAAAAAAACTGATTTTTGATAGTGAAGTTCATTAGAAGGTAAAGTATAATATAATAAAAGTCTCTACCATTCCAACTTGTGCTAACTTATCCTCTGGAGACGGAAGGTCATCATTCTTGATTTTTACTTGATAATTTATTTTCTACGTTTTGTAAGAAAATATTTGAAATAAAAATTATAGAATATGAACTTTTCATAATTAATGTTCATATCATTGTTTTGCTACGAGTGATAGAAAGCGAGGTAACTGACAGTAAAGTTCAACATGCATAAGTTAAAACGATAAAATGCAGCCCAGGAAACCTAGTTAATTAGCTAGGCAATTGATGAGAAATTGGATTTATCGTCAACATACGAAATTTTTTCCCCTTCTTATGATCATGGCATGTGAACAATAGGCAGAGGTGGATATACTCTTTGCCAACTTAGGCTAGCGTTGATTTGCCACCTTTAATCACAAATAATTAAGAAAAAAGGTACCTTTTTACCCGACTTTTCTACAAACGGAGTAATAAAATTGGCCTTATTGGGTAAGGAGGGATTGTGGCTGGGGATGGAAAAATTATCCCTTTCATGAAGAAATAAAACGATATTGATGCTATTTTTCTCATTTTGACATGATTTTTTTTTAATGTAGATACATATATGTATACATTTATGTTGAAAAAACTACGAGAGGGATTGAGCTGACACTTTTACGAAAGATATTGCTTATATGGGAGCAGGTCTGATAGGAGTTTGAACATAATAATTATTTGTTCACTAATTTGTAAGAAAACGGAAAAACAAAAAATTCTTAGAAAATTGGTTGTTCCAAGATTTTGAGAAAATAACGAAAAGGATCGGGCTAAAATTTTTTAAAAAGGTAGTCCTTATGCAGGAGCAGGTCTGATAGGGTTTTGGTGCCTACTGATTTGCTAGTTTTCATGAAAACCGTATAACAAAAAATTCCTAAAGAAATTTTTTTTTTCAAGATTTTATGAAAACAACAACATTAATAAGGCTGAAATTTTTACAAGAGGTAGGTAGTTCTCATATAGACACAAGTCTGACAGAATATATTAGGTAAATCCCGAGAACAATGTAAAACAAACATTTGCTGAAGAAAATGTTACTTTCGCAGTTTTTTGAAAATTATAAAGAAGTGAAATTTTGATTGAAGATAATTTTCATGTAGCCGAGGCACCACCGGTAAAAATGTTTTATGGCTTCAGTATTTTTTTTTTTTAATTTCAAATGCTGTAACAAGATAGTATTTTATGGATACATGGTGCAAGGAATAACCAACGCCACCTGTGTTGCTTATAAAATTTGTTTTTCTAATTACCTGCAAGGGGCTGTGAAGTCAAGAGGGGCTTTTACCCGGTTGGTTTTAATTGTTGATTTAAGGAGACAGGATATTTTGGAACTGGTTAAAATTAGATCCAGGATTTACTTTAGAATAATCACTTTTTCACCAGTATATACTGTATGTTGATTATGTTTTTGAGAATTTTTCTGAATATTATTGTTTAAAGAACTTTTATTTAGCCCACATTGAGGTTAAATTTATAATTCCAAGATTTTGAATGATAGATTAATTGGCAAATTAAATTTTCCAGCAAAGTGATAATGTGCTAATTTTTTTTTTTTCTATTTGAAAGAACAGAAGGAAGGAACTAAAAAATGAGAAAATTATTTGATTTTCTTTTCTTTTTTTTGGAGGAAAAAAAGCCACCTTTCTGAAGTTGCAGCCCTAAGCTCTGGCTTAGTGCGCCTGATCACAATAATTAATTTCAGCATCTATATTTAACTGAAAATGCAAAGTACATTTAATGTAGTGTCACATTGGTAGATCGAGGATAATATTTTTCCTTAGTAAGATCTAAATGCTGTGTTTCTGTCTGTCGTAATTAAGTTAAGAGGTTAGCAGGTTTTTCTTCAATATAATATGATAATCCCATTTTTATTTGATTATTATCTCGCTTTCTATCACTTTTAACAAAAAAAATAATGAGACCTGTTTTATGATAAATTTTATTTGCTACAATTTTTTTTTCAAATATTTTTTGATCAAACTTGTAAAAAATCCATTTCACCTAACCACCCCAAGTACCATGAAGGCATATGAAAAAAAAAAACACAAATCTCACATAACCACCCACTGTGTGGTAAAAGCATAGACAATTCTCAGAATTATTTTTTTAAAATTTAAAAATGAAAAAAAATTGAAATAAAATTTGGCTGTTTCAGGATTCGAACCAGTGACATTCTGCATGCAGAGCAAGGGCGCTAAATATGCCCCGCAGACCGCAGTAAATATCTGTAATCATTGAGCGCGAATGCTATCCAGTAACAAAAACTGGTAGAGTATCTGAGGGATTGGTGAAAAACCTGTAATTCTTATTCTGTGACAGAAAATTATATCAATTTTTATGATCTTTATCGTTATTAGAACGAGATCATTTGAATTAGATACCTACTTTCTTCTGTCTGTACTCTGTAGGATAACATGAAACATAAATTGTGAACTTTTTATGCAAAAGTTTTTCAACTTCAATGAAATAACTATTAAATGTATGAGTTGTATGACAACGTTCGGAAATAACATAAATTATCTGATTTCCTTTAATATTGTAGGCCTAATATTAACCACCAACAATTTTTTTCAGCCTAAGTATTTTTCTTTAGTCGTACTCCAAATAGAGATTGAAAACATCGAAAAGTTTCGATTTCGACATTCAAAAAACTATCGATACTTTTGATAGTTTCGATAGTATCCCGTCTTCATTAATTTTGTTTAAACACACTAGGGGTTGGATGGTATTTTTTTTTCACTGGGGCAAATCAATTTTGTAGCCCCCCCTATAACTTTTGAAAATTTAAATTTGAGTATGAATATTCGTATTTTATAAGATCATACGTTAAAAAAAAATTCTTAACACAGTAGCAGCTCTGTTAGAAAAAGTACGTTTTCAAAAAGTAAAGTATTTTATAGTCACAATTAAAACACAAATATAGCTGTATCTGTACCGGAAGTCCTCTCGATCCACACCAAAATTGGTATCTTGTTACAATAAGCTTTATTACATTTTATTTCAAATTTCGAAGGCTCTATTAGTTCAAAATTAAGCATTTTGTAATCAAAATAAAAACAAAAATAGCAGTACCGAAAGTAATCTAAGGGCGATTCATACAAAAATTAATAGGTCGGATTCTTAGTTTAATACTATTGTTTTTTTCAAATTTCATGATTACCTATCGGACAAAAATTAGGTACGACCTGTAGGGTGATAACAAGAAGATGAATTAAATATAATTTTGTATATTATTACGAAATTCATACTTTGGTGCCAAAATTTTCCTCGGGTTATGTAACGATAAATGTATCTACCCTCACCCCTTGGTCGTTTCATGAGATTGAAATTAATAAGAAGATAGATTTTCATAGAAAACCTACTTAAAAATAATAATTATCATCATACATATCTCAATGGGAAAATAATTTATAGGCATGTCAACCAACCTTACTTTTATTTTTCTATAATTCCTACGCTTTGCCTGTTTTTGCCCCTCTCTAAGAGCCTCAACATAGCCCTCTGTCGCTGCGCCCATAAAACACATACACGCAACAAATAATTAGTAAAAACACACCCGAAAAAAGCTAAAAAGAAATCATTTCGTACCCTATGAAGAAAAAAAAAAAAATTCAGCAGCTGGTAAATTTGGCCAAATCATAAACTATCGAAAAAAAAAAAATATCGATGAAAAAATCGATATCGATGGTATCGATAGTTTTCGATATTGTGCTTCCTCCAACTCCAAATAATGTTAGCTAAAACATCTCTTTAGTCATCTGCTGCTCTGCTCGAATATAAATGTATTCAATAACCACTAAGTTACCTAATAAAATCGTTTTTATTTTATTCCAATAAATCTATTTGGATGCATATCTCGCCCTAAATAGGTCAGAATGTGATTTACTAGATTGTTTCATGAAGCAGACACGAGTACAGATACTTAAATCTAATAATGGCTTTTTTGCTGCATCAATTCTACATCGACGCTTCCTTTTTATTAGAGGTAGACCTATACATTGCCGCCTTGTTTTATATTTCATTAAAATCGACCATCTCGATCTTACCCCATACTCCGTATATCGTTTGACCACCAACAAACGCCTTCTCTTCATCAGCACACGTGACCTAAGTGATGATAAAGTTACAAAATTAACTTCGTTTCATGTGCTTACTTTTGAAAGAAAGAAACGTCGAATTCATGCAGATCAACGAGCAATGCAAGCACGTGCCTTTCTATCAAATAAATGAAAGACAAAAAAAAAAAAAATAATATAATGTACGAGTCGTCGTCATCGACTATTATGATGTCATTCAGTGAACCGGCTTACTGCATATATAGCTCTGTTTGATAAGATTACACTAACTTACACCAACCTACACCGGTTGGTATATTCCACAAATATTCAAATAAAACTTGGCATAAAGTCATATAACATTCCTACATTTGAGGAGTCACCCTCCTGGTGTAGGTTGGTGTAAGTTGATGTACTCCTATCAAACAGAGCTTATATGATTTTAAATTATTAAATTTTTTGTAGAATTTTTCTGAATTGTAGAAAAGATCTAAATAAGGAGCAACCAAAGTCTTTATTGAATAGGTATATGCAAGTCATTTCACCCTGTGGGAACCGCCATACTTTGTCTAATATAAAATACATTCGCCGGTTATAGTTGGCGGTGAGATGGCTGTGCGGTTAAGTTCACCGCTTTAGGTGGAAAAAATGTAGGTCCCAGGTTCAATTCCCCTAGCCCGACACACCTCTTATCTTATCATTAAAATTTCGGTACCATATCAATTACTTCCACATTTCGGCACCACAGCACCCTGTGAGATTGTAATCAATGGTATCAAGAACTATTTTGAAAGAACCGTTGCTTATAGAAAGCTGAGATTTTGCAACGATATTGTCATATGTAATTAGGTCAAGATTCTGTGAAAATTTCATAGAAATTGTACGTTCAGTTATGAAGATATCGCCGAAATTTTGTCTGATTAAATGATTCAAATTAGCTATATGAACTCGATCAATTCTCAAGAAGCAAACCTGGAATTGAGCTGTAATTTTGATGAATCCTTTTTGATTCGTTAGCTTGAGAATCTGTGAAAATTTGGATGAAATTGTAGCCTACGTTGGGATTGGGAGATATCGCTGAAATTCTGCTTGAATTCTGCGATTCAAATCTAATCGAAGAATTTCAGCGATATTTCTTAAACCTAACGTATACGATTTTATCCAAATTTTCACAGATTCTTTAGCTAATGCATCAAAATAAGTAATTCTTCAAAATTACAGCTCAATTCCACGTTTGGTTCTTGAGAATTTCATTGAAATCATATATAATTTGAATTATTTAATTTGACATAATTTCGACGATATCTCCATAGTTAAGGGTACGATTTTAATTGAATTTTCACAGAATGTCGTGCTAACATGTGGCAACGTCTTTGCAAAATTTCAGTTTTCTAGAAGCAACGGCTCTCTCGCAATTGTTTTTGAAACTTCATTTGCAATGTAATTAATATAGAATTAAAGGGAACACGAACACTCCATCCAATGGGCGTCGCGGAAGTGATTTATGGAACTAAATTCGATGGACCGACTTTTTCAAGTAGTGAAATGATTTGTATATTCGATAAGGACTTTGCGGGAGCGACAAAAAGGAAAAGGTCGATTCCTTATTAAGTCTTTATGCAGTCAAATTTGACGCGAAAATAATTTTCTCTTGTAACGCGATCCAATTAAGAGAGAAAAATGGGAAAGAAAAATCGGAGTAAAAAACTGAAAATTGTGTACATTTTTCGGAAGAAGAAAAGCAGTGGGTACCTACCTACAAAGAAAGAAAAGAAAAAAAGCAAACGTGTCGTTTATTCGAGAAAAACGCCCATTCGCGACGCAAGCAATCATTAAAAAGATAGGGGATGAAATTAAACGATAGGGGTGTTTTCCTTGTGCGAAAACCGAGTTTTCGAAATCCGCTCGTTTTCATCGACGAATCATGTTTTCCCGTTTTGCGACGTTAAAACCCTCGAGTTTTCTTTCTTTTTATTTTTTCATATTATTTATTTATTTTTTTTTTTCGAAGAGTTTTCGTCATTTACCTACACGATTTTTGTTATCCGAAATTTATGTCAACAAATTTTCTCATTTAGCAACTTTTCAATTTAACTTTTTTTTTTTTGGTAATACTTTTCCCTCCCTCTCTTCACTATTATTATGTTCACGTAGCTCGTTTTCTCGTGTGAAAACGATTTCAGGCATAGAGTAGGGGCAATTCTATTGACACTAGTGCTTTGATTAAATGCATAACAATCTAGTCGCAGGGTATAGTTTCGAATAAAAATTTACATTTTTTGACTTTGGTTCATTAGATCCTCTTATATATGTAAATATTATGAAAAGAATTCACAAAAGAGTATTTCGTGCTACTTATTAGGTAGAATCTAGTATACTGCCTCGAATCTTCAATTAATACTCAGTCACTTTATAACAGTATTAATAATCAATCATCATATTTTTCAGAATAATTTTATATTATTCTCTTGCCATAAAGTGAGTTTAGTATTTAATTCATAAAAATAAAACTTTCAAAAAAATATAACGAACTTCAAAAAAAAAAAAAAAGGCACAATAGAAATGCCATAAGAATAGAAAAATAACACTTTTAAAATTTCTCCAACAAAATATAGAACTGGAATAAAATTATTGATGTTAGTGTTTTTTTCATTCAACATGTAGGCTAAGGTAAAAGTCAATTTAATGTAATTTCATTGCGAAAAAATATGCCAGATGTTAGCCATTTTGTGTGTTCAGTCTCAGTCTTCTTTTGGTCACAGTAGAAAAAACCTCATAAAAATTACAATGACTATAGTATAATTATAATTATGTATAGGTACCTATACTCTTACCAAGTAGATAAAAATGAAAATGCGCTTAAAGAGAAAAATAACTGAACCTTTTAAAATTTTTTCATCAAGATCTAAGGAATAGCATTATGGAAATTGGGGCTAATTGAAAAGTTTCGTGTGCTTTGAAAATGGGGTAATGGAGACGAATCCATTCAATCCAACGCTAAATAAATCTGCAATTAATGATTTTAATGGTTGATTTTGAGTTAAGGATGATTGGTATTGATTTTATTTTACATTATTTATTGTAAAAAATTATTCATATTGACTTGTAAAATGATTCCTATCGAAAAATACCCAAAAAAACCTATACAATAAAACGTCCATCATCCCATTTTTAAGCCTCTTATCAGCCAACGACATTAGTGCCTCATAATGTTATCGAGTCCCAATTTTATTGATAACTTCTTCATTTTCTTTATGTCCGATAAAAAAAGTGGAAAATTCCTCTATTTTGTCAAATACTTTGAGATATATTTTAATGTTTTTCGAGTTCATTAACAGATTTTTATCATTATTTTTGTTACTTTTTATATGGTAAGGAGTGTAAAAAAAAAGTCACATTAATCTGTCATTAAGCGTATCCGCCTCATCTCCTTTTCATAAAAGTTTCAATTGGTATCCTTAAGATGCGTATTCACCAGTCAAATTCTATTGGAGATGTGATCAGATGAAATTTGATACGAAATTGATTTTTGGTCACATTCCAGGTTTATGATTCTGGTTTCCGTCTTTTCTAAATGGCCCTTTGGACATTGGAAGGTTTCTAAAGCGGGCATTAACACGTTAATAAATTGGTTTGAGAATATTTTTTATGCTTTTTATAATCTATAAGTACCACTAGATTGGAATGAGCAAAAGCAAAAGCACGAATACTGTGGCAACGGGTGATTGAAGATGAACAAGTTTATTACACACTTATTGATCACCTAATGGGCCAGTGAATTAATAATCCACAAATTACCTTTTTGCACTTACGGCTTTACATTTCGTCTGTATTGCCAAATTTAATACTGAGCTAGGCTTACACACATACACATACACTAAGAACACGCTCCTTCTTCTATTGTTGTGCAGTGTGCTGTATTTGTCTACATACACACCCAAAACTACTGTTGCATGAAAACAGTCTAGACTGCAAAATCAAAGCTTGGTCATGGTCTAGGTCTTCTGTGGTCAAGTTGTACTCTTGCTCATGCTCAATCAATCTTTGATTTTGGTCTGGGTCTTGCATAGTCAAGTCTGACTCTTATTCTTGCTGTAGCTCTTCCTCAGTAAACATTTGATCTTGGCCTACATCGTGCATAGCCACATAGCCAAGCCTTGCTCTTACTTTTACTCAGTCAAGATTTGGTCTCAGTTTTGGTCAACTGTACAATGTGTTCATAATATTTGTCTTAATTTTGTGTTTATTTTTGGTCTTGCAATTGAGAGATGATTTTTGGACACCCTATAAAAATCTATACAAGTTAAGTATCTATCGTTTTTGTGTTTGGGCCCCCATGTTCTTCTGAAATTCTATGCAAAAACTTTCCATAACAGCTCAGTAAAATACGGTTATAAAATTTTGTTAGATTAAAATTAATAGATACCTACAAAAATTTTAAAGCTTACAATATGGTAAGAGCGGTCTTCTGAATGGGTGATAAAAATTCCCTAACTCATTACCCCGTGTTTCCACCACCAGCGAGTGGATCGAATGTGTGTCCACTTTCAGTTATTTCAATTTTCTTTGATAGCTCAATGATATCGTAAATTTTATCATTTTCTCCAAATAAAAAATTGCTTCCACAAGAAAAGAAAATATAAATATTTCCCCTTTTCAACGCAACAAAATAATCATACGGGACTTTGAAAAAATTTCCGTAAATATATCGCAATAACATGGACGACAAAAATATTTATTTATAATAAAATAAATTTTTCGCCGCCCTCAGTATTACGTAATAACTACAAAAATTTTGTCACCAAAATTTTTCCCGCCATCCGAAATAAAAAATACGTTGAGCAAATATGGCCGACGTATTGTAAATTAATAAATCGAGGATTTTTTCGTTGCTTGACTTTGAAAAAATTCTTGGAATAAAACTACATCGTGTACAATAATCCTCGCTCCTGCCTTTACAACGAACGAGAACTATTGAAAAGAAAGAGAAAAAATTAATCTTTTGTCTCTCTCTTACTTATACAATTTGGATACGTTTCTTAAAAAAGACACAATCTCTACAAAAATAATAGAGATTGTGTCGATAATGCACAAAAATAAAGAAGTGAAGGTCAAACAAATGACTTCACTTACAAAAAAAAATGGGTTTGCAGGTCTGTGCAAGCAATTTGTGTAGTTATATACATAATTACACACACAAACCAACACACTTTTGCACGGTCAAGGCAAAAGTGCTACCCTACCATTACGGACAACAGTAATTACGAGGGAAAAACAAACACAGACACAATAAAAAAGCAGCAAACAGACATCGGGTTCAATATTTGCACATGCGTAGATCCCCCTATCTTTCGAATTGAATGAAATATTCAAACAGCATCAAATATTCACTCGTCTTTTGAATGATTTCGAATGTCGTTTGTTTAATGATCGTCTTAGATTTTTGTTGTTTTTTATTGTGTTTTCTATTAATTTGTGCTAATTTGTGTATATTTGAAATAATTAATTGTAAATTAACTATTTTTGTGTATCAAAACAAATTTTTAATTAACAAAAACTCGTTATTTTGCAAAAACATGCATCAAAAACTTCAAAAACGTTTTGCGAAAAAGTGCGTCGATAATAAAGTGTCAATAAATAATTTTGATTTTTATAAATCCCGTTTCATCACAGAAAATCAAAAAATCAACAAAAATGTAAGTACTATTAATAGTTAATTATTTAATTAATTATTGTGTTTCGTTTTAAAAGTGAAAACATTCGACAATTTAAAATGAAATAATTTACTTTTTGTTGTTTGTAAAAATAATCAATCAAAAATCATATTATTTTCTCGAAAATTAATTATAATTAATTCATACACGAATTAACTATAAACTCTAATTTTTTTTTCTCTTATCAGAAACATGCAGTGTCGCGATTAAATTTACGTCATTGCGCCTATGGGTCACGCCGAAATTAATTTTGTGGCTTGACCCATATGTTCAATTAGTTTAAAAATTATTATGCATAAATTAATTTACATGTAAAATTTGCAAATATCATCGTTGCGCCTACGTGTCATTCCCGATTTTTTATCGATATGACTCGTAAAAAATGATTGATATTTGTGAAAAATTTTATTTTTGCATTTCTTATGTAAAATCTGAAAACACCATCATTGCGCCCTCGGGTCATGCCCAATTTTTTATCGACATGATTCGTGGTGAATGATAGGTATTTTTCAAAAAATATTTCTTGCAATTGTGTCAAAAAATTCTCATGGGCCATCATTACGCTTACGGGTCATGCCCGATTTTTTATCGGTTAGATTTGTAATGAATGATAGGCATATAAGAATTTTAAACTTTGCACATTTCGTATAAAAATTAATAAAAATTTCATTGCGCTTACGGGTCATGCCCGATTTTTCATCAGCATGACTCATAAATAAAAATAAATTTTATAAAGATTGGAAAATTTTTTTTCTTTTCATGAAATTTATTATTTACAATAAAAATTATTTCTCATTATAAGATATATGGTAGTGAAATATTTACAATTTCGTATCTGTTAATTACAGATACAAAAATGTCTACAACATCGTGTAGATCACGGCGCTCAACAAGTTCGTGTTCCTTGCAACAATCTCCGCCACCACCATCACCCTTACTTGCTCCTCAGGAAGGCCAGCAACCTGAAGAGGTTGTAAATCTCCTTGATGAAGAGGAGTTAATGGAATACGATGCCGACCAACAGCGGATCGTACAACAACAACAACACCAACAACGTGATGCAAACCAACAACCACGAACCGCCACACTCAGGGATGTGCGAAACATCCTTGAGTCTCGAAACAACCCACAACCTTCGACTTCCAGGGTGGGACACCCTCCTGGCTTCAATGTGCTTCCGAGCCAACAAATCTCACCCAATATTAGGATAGCTCGTGAGCAAGCCAAGGCACCTTTAAACCGGGAGTGGGCCTACCCTGAAGAACATTTTGCAAAGGTGTAGATAATGTATATCGAACAGTAACATTTGAACCAAAGATTGGTGATATAGTCCATGTTCTGGATTATATGACAAAACCAGGTATTTACAAAATTGCCAAAATTTTAAACCTGAACACTTCTCGTGATGGTAAAATCCGTCATGCAGATATATTACTACCTAGTTCAAAGGTTGTCACAAGACCCATAAAGTTTTTAGCACCTTTGGAACTAAATAGTAATGACAAAGTACCAACTACCTCAGGTTGAAACTTAATATCACTTGATCTGAAAATACATACTTTACTAAGCAACCGAAGGATTATAAAAGGAAATTGGCACCTTTTACTACCCTTCTAACTAACTTAAGAGTATGTTGCATCTCATTATCATTGTCTAGCTCCCTTATGGTGAAAGCGAATGATAAGTGTCAGTAGATCGATCCAACCAATTAGAGTTTAAATAGTTTTTAACTACACTTTAAATTCTAAATACAAACTTGCTAATTCCTACTCTTCCTTTCATAGAATTGCTCCATTAAGGCCAAAATTAATCGTTCTTCTAACAATGTCCAGCAGTTTGTGGACAAGAGTCAATAAAAAACCAAAAAGTTTAATTAAGTTTAAATTTTTTTATTATTATAATTTTTGTTTTTTGACTTTTGTTATTAAGTCTTAGTGTATAATATAAGTTGTTTTTTATTTTTTCAATAAAATTTATATTATATGTATGTTTTTAATTGAAAAGGTAAATTTCTTTTTCAGAACAAGTCGAAAACTGATAAACTAGTCTCAGAAGATCAGCTTGGTGTACACCGCCCCCAGTATCGTGATATAGACACACGAGCTACTGCGCATACACCAGGCGCAGTATGTTTGACAACAGCGCACAGGTTGCTGGAGTCTGTACTGGAGTTGAGACAGTCGCCAGACAGTTACACTTCAGGTGAGGAGGAGTGTGACTACGTATTTTACTGTCTTATGGACGTAAAACAAACTAGCGGCTAAGGCCACTATAAATGTACCAATACAACAGAAATAATGTAGATAAGTACATAAAACGTGAAGAAAAAAAGAAGTGACGAAAATTTTTTCATAAACTATAAGAAGGCCATACAAGGAGGTACAAAAGAGTTTTTGTATTTCGAAATCCTAATATTTATTATTTTCTGATTATTGGGAGGCTGAAAATGGACGTAGACTATACACAAAGACAGCCAAAAATATAAACTTACAGAGATTCTTCATAAATATTAAGTATATATATATATATTCGTTCGTCACAAACCCTGTATTTCTTCTTAAATCTAGTCATGCCTAACCTCATACCTTAAACCAAGTCCGAAAAATAAACTACCTGCTTAAGACTGGCCATAATTGGCCAAAACCTTGAAGCTTAATCTGAATATTTTTGGAGGTCTTTAGCTAACTTATTCGGCATACATAATTAAAATCGTAACGATGTAATTCACGCTGTCGAATTGATCTTCATATTTTTCAGTTTCGTTCTTCTTCACAAAAATCAATCTCCAAAACGTGCAGAACTGCCAACAAGTTTTGTCTTTTTTTTTATGTTTTTGTGATTTTTTTTTTTTTTGTAAAAACAGCCCTTCGCACCCCAAAAATGTAGGCATAACGACAGGCGACCCTGCTGCGCATTTGTTACTCGATTTTGTTACGTCTTTGCGCTTCGTTAACGACAATTCGTTACGCACTTAACTTTTTTTTTTTTCCTTTATAATATCACAAGAAAACAGCAACGTCGACGACACGATCGTAGATACAGACAACCATCAGCGAAATTATTCGTTATTACAACTTATATCTTCATTCATTTTATGTGTCGTCAGTTTTCTTCGACGATTAAAATCATTTGGCCAACCAGCTTCCTCCTCCCCCCTAAAAAAAAAAAAACAAATGGGACGAATCGACTGATTTTTACGACCAGGTAGCCTATAATAATCTTCTTTAGCTACCGCTGAATCAAATAATAATAATGAAAAAAGGCCGAAAAAAATTATTGCTTTATATATTGGTCGGCATCGTAAAGTGACCGCACATTTTTTTCGTAATTATATACAGGGTGTTTCTAAAAAGATTTATCAATTTCTGATGGACCTTAAGATTAAGAGACTCGACCAACGAGGAGGTTTATAATATGGCGCATTAGTACGAGGTCAGTTTCAATGTGTAGGAAGCGAAGATAGGTAACATCTTCAATCAGAAAGGAAGACAAGGTTTCGAGTGGGTTCTCAACAAACTCAGTTTATTAAAATTAGGAACGACAGAAACTGGTACTGGTTCGGTACTCCATTATGGGTACATTTTACTAGGCCAGAACTGCAGTGTAATGATATTTTCATATCATCTTGCATAAAACTGGTTGAACCTTAGCTGCCAGCTCAACTACAGTTTTCTTCAGGGCTAGTTTTATAATAGCAGTTTTAACCAAGTTCAGAGTATAAACTGGGTTCAGAGGTAAAACGTCGTTTTACAATCCGTTAAACAAAGTTCAACCATCTTGAACCACAATTTAACTTTACAACTGGACTTTCGTGAGTCAACTAATGGTTCTAGTTTTTTATTGGCTGATTTATCAGGGTATTTTTTTTTATTGATCAACCGCGAATTTACACGGTTGCTAAATAATATTCAGTTCTAAATAATGTTGACATAATATTGTCATTTTAATCATTTTATCAGTTATTTATTTATTTTATTTTACATATCAATGTCACCAATTAAATTTCCACAAATGTGATGTTAATATTTCGTGAAACATCGCAAAAGTTAAAAAAAAAACATCGACTTAGTTTAACCACAGCTGATGAGTAATTGTAAAACCAAACCAACTTTGAACCATAGATCAAGATTTAGTTGCACCAGAGTTTAAACCTCCACTGTAAAACTAACCCTTATACTACATATTGGCCAAACTGTGGTTTAATCAGTGATTGAGTTTTACGCTATTGGCTCGTAAAAGTTATCCGTATTATTATTTCGTACATGTTCTCATCCATATAATAAAATTCAATTCAAACTTTTGTACATTTATCCACTTTTTTTGCAACATTCACAATATTTTTATTTTGATAAAAACTGCTCTTCACTTACATCACAATTTCTTGGCTACTATTTACCTAAGCCACAAAGTTGAGATTCATTTTATTGAAAGGAGGAGAAAATTTGCTTTAGTTCTGTACCAAAATTAATTTTTTTATTACCATTAGTTTTTCGCAAATTGGCCATAAAAAACTGCAAATTAATGAAGAATTTGTCGCTTTTAAATTTGTTATTTATTTCAAAAACTAATGATGGCAGAAAAAAATTTTCAGCGACAACCCCTATATTTTTTAATGAAAAATTCATTTCTACCATCAGATTTTACCTAAAACGAATTAATCACGAGTTAACGGTGAGAGAAAATACAAGAACAAAACTTGGCACTCTGAGTATTGCTATATTATATAAGTGTATATATATATACCTATGTATATATACTGCAAATGAAGGGCTTTCTGCATAATATTTTGCCAACTATCGGACATACATGTATATAATTTTGGTCTTCTAAGATTTGTAATTAGAACGGGTGCTGAGGGGGCATAAACCCCTTGTCTAAAGCTAGTACTTCCACAAAACGCATCATGGTACTTATATTACACACCTAGGTTCAAAGGTGTGCATTTATAACTGAGGGAGTTGGAGAAACAAGTGCAATGAGTGAGCAATGCCTGAGCTTGTTGAGAAAGATATTAAATATAATTAATGATCAAAATGCGATAAAGTGTTAATAATTTGTTATTAGCTCAGTGGTTCTCGAGAAAACTGGAAAAGAAAAATCTGCTGAAGAAAATTTCGTGTTCATGGTTTTGAGAAATCTAAAAAAGAATTTTCACAAAATGTGGTCCTCATTTATAGGACACTATATCTGATAGGATTTTGGTGTTTATTCGTTCAACAGATTCTGAGAGAACTAAAGAATAAAAAATTCCTGGAAAAAATGTTTTTCTACGATTTTGAGAAAGCTGCAAAAGGGATCGGGCTTGAATTTCTAAGAGACATAGTCTTCGTATAGTCTTAAGATAAATAGAAAATTCGTACCTATTAGTTCAGTTGTTTCCGAGAAAACTGGAAAAGAAAAAGTTGCTGGAGAAAAATTTGGATCATGTTTTTAATAAAACTACGAAAAAATTTCCAAGAAAAGTAGTCGTGATGTAGGGTCAGGCTTAATAAGAGTTTGGTGTTTATTGGTTGAGCAGTTTACGAGAAAATTTCAGAATAAAAAATTGTTGGAAAAGTGGTTTTTCCGCGATCCTGAGAAAACTGCAGTTTTTTTCATAATTTTGGGAAATTTGCGACTCTTTTTTCAATGGAGTAATAAACTGAAGATTTTTAATTGTGGATGAACTGGCAAACTAGGTTTTCTTGCGAAGTTCTGATGGGTTGGAGTTTTTTTAGTAGAATCCTTCTTAGTCTTATTGTAAGTAGATCCCTACGGAAACAACCTGACCTAATTTCAATTTATTTTTGATGAGACTGACTTTCGATTCACATTGTTTTGTGACATTATGATACACGAAATCTCGAATAGGTAAGTACTATTCAAAAAATGATGTGTTTATGTTTTTTTACTTTCATGTTACTTGGATAAAAGTAGGTATTTAAAAAAAATTTTTTTTTTGAAGAATAAGAAACATACCGATAACAGTAATGAAAACTTATTTTGTCCTACTTATATGTACAGTGAATTTTTGAATAAAAAAAGATCAGCTGTTTAACTATAAGTTCTGCATCAAAATTTTGAACTTTCTAAAAAAACTTCAAGGATTCAATACCAAACCAGTTCTTAATAGTTTCGAACTGACATAAAAATTTTAAGCCAAATTTTTTAATTTACGGGAGTTATCGCGATAACAACATGATGGATTTGTAACACTTTGAGAACCCCTTCCTTCCAAACGTTTTAACACAGTTGTGTAGCCCATGAAAGCTTCTAACACTACTCCAAGTTTCATTGCCATAGGTCAGAAAGCGGAGGCTCCATAGAATACCAAAAAGTGCCAGAATGAACAAAAAGTAGAAATATACATAATATCCATATTGTGTACAGAAGAATTTGAGTGATCTATACGTTCATGATCTACGACTCAGACAGATCCCGCCATCATGTGCCACCACTGCACTGAATGTAGCAGTTGTATTTTCCATTGGAAAATACACTAAAACATGAGCAATGATTGCAACAATCATACTCCATCACTCCTCTTTGCCTAAATAACTACTTCGTTATCTCAATTTATTTTGGTTTAAACCGTAAGAATCCTGATAATTTGTCCAGTTAAGTAAGATGATTGAAGGTTCCAACATATGCAGTAGGTAGGTACTCTTGAACAACCTGAAAATGTGAAAGACTTGACAACTTATAGGTTACAGTAATAATAAAAATTATTTTTTGTTTCAATTCTTCGCTCGACTTGTGCCTTCGGTGTCATAACTTATGAAGTTAATGAGCCACTCGCATATCTAGGGGCCATGCAGCGCCGGATTAAGCCTTCATGGGCCCCGGGGCAGAATACATTATAGGCCCTCTCCCCACCCCCCAAAAAATTTTTTCTACCAAAATTTATCAAAAAATATGCACATTTTTCAAAATTTTAATTTTTTTATATTTCAAACATTTGCAAACGAATAACAGTATAAACTTTAAATATTTACTTTTCGTCTTTTGGCTACTGCAAATTCGTCTATCAATTTATCAATATCTAAATTATCCAATAAATCATTATTTATAAAAAATGAAGCGTAGTTCGATAAACTTTTGTGTCCCAAGTGCATTTCTTAAATAATTTTTTATGCGTTTTAGAACAGAAAATGAACGTTCCGCAGATGCATTGGAAACAAAAAGACATAAATATATTCTTAAAATTATATCTATATTGGGAAATGTAGAAAAACGATTTCTGATTAATTTCAAATATTCTCTGGGACAGTTATTCTCTAGTTTGAGAGCTTTTACAAAACCCTGGAAATGTACAATCTCTTCAACAAAATCACTGTTCAAATCATCAGGAAAAATTTGCAAGAGTTTTTTTGCTGCTTCGCGCAATTCATCAGCTGATTGGTCAAGAAAATGAGTGAGGCACCCAAATTTTTCTATCAAAGATGAATAAGCTGCTCGCTGTTTTGTGAGTTTGTTGATTACTCTGTCAATTATTGGGAGGAAAGTGTTGACTCTGAAATTATCTCTGGCATTGAAAGTTGTTTCTCCTTCACGGTCCTTACTTGTTGCTCTTCGTTTGATCGTTCGTTTCTGGGCACCTTTATATGCTTCAGTGCCTGATAATAATTGACCTTGCTGCTTGTAAAAGTCAAACCGATCTCGTAGGCTGGTGATATAGTTGATGAGACCATCATAATGGTAGACAACATCATGTAGGTCAACTTCAGTCCCTTGTATAAACTTATTCACTCGATCAAACGTTGATAAAATATCTGACCAGAAAACAGTTAAAATGCCAGTCTCCAATTTATTGAAAATCAGCAACAAACCACGAGCTTCGGCTCGTACATCCGCCTTCTCTCGGCTATTAGTTAAAATTTTTTTAATCACTTTCCGGAATATGTCATATGAAGTTTTAAGTGCACGCACAGCATTCCACCTTGCTGACCAACTGTAGCTGGAATATATTTCGGTAATAATTGAAGATTGTCAGCTTCAATGTCCTGCATTTCACTTTTAAGAAGATCATATCGAAGAGTAGATGCTGTTAAAAATGAGTACACTTTATTTACAAACATAAAGTACGAAGTAGCTGCAGCACAGGATTTGGCAGCTGCCGAGCCAACCAAATTCAGCGAATGTGCAGCACATGGTACGAAGTCTGCCAACGAGTTTCTTGACTTAATCAATGCCTGTAGTCCGCCATAACATCCTGACATATTAAGACGCATTGTCATAAGACTGTCCTCGACAATCTGCAATATTAATATCGTACTGTTCGAGTGTATCGAGGATCGCATTCTTCATGGCCACAGCTGTATGTCCAACTCTTAGAATGAATTTTAAAAATTTTTCTGTGGGTTGACCATTTTTATCCACAAAACAAATAATAAATGTCAGCTGATCGCAGTGTGTGATATCAGGTGTTGAATCGACACAAATGGAATAATATTTGCTGGCTTTAATTTCTTCAGTGATTTTCGCGTTCATTTGCAAAGATATTAAATGAACAAATTCGCCAACAACAGTTTTGGACAAGTAGGAAACGTGGCCCTTTCCTTTATTAGCATGCGTTTCGAGGTGCGGCTTCAGAAAATCATTATATTCAGAGATTAATTCGACGAGACCAAGGAAATTTCCGTTGTTTGGGGATCCAATTTTCTCATCAGTGCCACGAAAAGCCAGTCCTCGCTTCCCTAGAAATTTAATTGCAGATACTACTCGACGAAGAACTTCTTTCCAATACCGAACTTGGCGGGCATTGTCCTGCTGCAAAGCAGTGTCTATTTTCCCAAGTTCATTCCCTCGTGTAATGTATAGACCAACATTTTATCGATGCTGAATTGAACGTTCATGGTCATGAAACCTATTTTCATGTTTCCAATCATTAAAACCTGCAGTTGCAAAGGCGGATGCATTAGGCCGATCTGAGTGAAACAACGAGCAGGAGATACAAAAACATTTTCCTGACAATTCAGAATAATACAACCATTCTCTTCGCTGCAATTCATTATTTTTTTGCTTCAGAAAAAACATACTTGGCGTCATTTTCCATTTCTCTTTTACAGTCAAATTTGAGGAGTCCAGGTAGGTATGAGAGGATTTTAAGTAGTTGACGCAAAGGATGTCTTGCAAAGGCGCAGGATTTCTTATTATACGGTCTCGAATAGAATCGGTTAGCGGAGGCCACTGTGATGGATCTGACCAATTGATTATTAGCAAGTCTGTAGGTGAATTTGACTGACTCTGAAATAAATAAAAGCGAATCACATTTGATAGCGTTTTTCAAGTTTAACAAATTGCTATTTTAGGTTATCACCACATATTAAGGCAATAATAGCGAAGTGTAAAAATTTTACTTTCTTTTTACAATGAATCAAGGAAGTTTTTTAAGAAAATTGTTTTTAAAATTGAGTAAGAAGAGATTTCAAAAAAACTTACACACTGTGATACGTTGATGGGAATAGCACTAGTTGAATTGTCATCTTTGAAAAGATCAATATCTTCTTTTTCAGATTTCGGATTAGATTTGTAAGAGCAAGAGGGTTCGAGCTTGAGGTCAAATTCTTGTCTATGTTCACTCAGTTCAGCTTCAGAGGAATATGAAGCACCAACAGTTATTGCCGAAGAAGTAGGTGTGCGATTGTCATGATTTCCTCGTTCAAAATCATTAGCCAATGACTCTAGCTTTGCTAATGCTAGAGGTGTTTCCGTGACAGAAACACCATCACCATCAGGCCTATTACTGCTAGGGATACTGACACTCTCGACGGTTGTAGTAGAAATACAACATTCATTTTCAGCATTGTAGTCCCAATCCTAGCAATCAAAAATGAAATTCATAAAATAAAATGAAACTGAAAATCAAAGAATTTTACATTTGTAAATATTCAACACTAGTCACTAGAGAAAATTTTGAGAATATACACCGTGATGCGGTGCGTATTCAAGCTTCAAGATTATCATTTTCCATCGTTTCGTTGAACTGTAGAGAAATTAAGAAAATAAAATAGAAATTACAGTAAAATATTTACGTACCTTTGCTTTCGATTTTGTCGAATCTGTTTCTGTCTCTCGAGTTTTCAAACAAAAAAATGAGCTTAATTTTGGGGTTTTTGCAATCACAACGGCATCTTTTTCTAGTCGAGCCGCGAGGATTTTTCGTTTTTGGTATCCACTCTTTGCTTTACCAACATTCATAATTTAAACAATTTTTTAATATTTTAATTCTCAAACGAAAAGTGAAAACTAAAACCATTTCATTAATCATCTTATCAACTGATTAATAAACTGTTCAGGTCAACAAATCTTAAAAGAGTAGGTATTCGCAGCCAGTAATTTCTTCGAATCGAACGTGAAGTATTTATAGGTTACATGTAGGTTATTGGATGAGGGAGTGGGGCACGGACCATTCAAGTCTGATATTATAAATAATTTTATTATTTTTCTATTTCCCTAAATTAAAATTATATTTATGTATTTTTTCTTGGGCCCCTGTTTGGCTGTGGGCTCGGGGCATTTGCCCATTTTGCCATATGGTTAATCCGGCGCTGGCCATATCATAATCGGTAAATCAAATCCCAATGTTATTTAGAGAAAATGCTCATGCTTCTATACTAACATATGAAGAGGATAGTTTGGAAAAGTGTATGTTAAGGGCAATTTTGGAATCTACCAAATGGATGCTGATGAATTTTTGTACGTTCATTCTTCATGAACCTAAGAAGGTTCTGGATTTGGTTCTACTATTTTAACAGATCGGAAAACTTATTTGTAAAGGAAAATCGATAAAGGCTGGTTTAATAGCGCTGCGTGTATATAAAGTGAATAAAAGAAAAACGTTATGTAAACTTATTAGGCTGCATTTCGTGGCCTTTTCCTGATACTTAAATGTACATTATTGAACATGTTTTTTGAGGCGCTGAATTCAAATTTGATGTTTATTTTATCATTTAACCCATTCGTTAACCCTCATGAGCCCCAAAATGGGAACAATTTTTGATTTTCATATTTTATTGCGTAATATAAAACCTGACATGCGTTGTGAGTCGCTGAATTCAAATTTATTGTTAGACACATTCTTCGAGCCACATTGGGCCCAAAAAACGGAAAATTTTTTATTTTAAGATTTGTGTAACATATCATCGTACATGTTTTTTTAGGCGCTGAATTCTAATTCGATGTTCACTTTATGAATAGACTCATTATTCGACCCTCATTGGGCCTTAAAAAGGAAGTTTTTGATTATCATATTTTATTGTGTAATACCTACATCTATGGACATGTTTTTTAAGACGCTGAATTCGAATTTGATGTTCAATTTAACATTACACCCCTTCTTCGACCTTCATTGGAGTCAAAACGAGGAGAATTTTATATTTTCAAATATTATTGTGTAATATATCAGTGAAAACTTAGCTCAGGGTTAGGGTTAAAGGTCGTAAGCATCTGTCAAGAAAAGCTGACACCACGGGCAGCTAGTATATTATAATCTTGAGTAGCATAATTTTAGTAAATGCTCGATTAAAAAATGAGCATTTGTTCACTCTGCCAACACTAGGTAAAGCATTCGAGAAAGCCTCGGATCAAGTTTAGACAATCGATCAAATATCAAAATATGGTATATAAATGGTTCCGATTCATGCTCCTTAACTCGAAAGTTAGTCTTTAATCCAAGCAGATGTTACACAAACTCGTTCAACGAAACACCCTGTATATGGACACCAGAAATAACATCTTTTTTATTCTTTCGACACATTTTCCTCAATGCTTCCTCTTTATCGCATCACATTTTTTAGTTTTTATACACAAACAGGAGCCTCCGCTGTATACATATAAATGGTAACTCGTGTGGGGATACACAGTGCCTGGCCACTATGGATCATTGTCTGTATAATTATAGTTTCAGAGGCGGTTCGATCCTTATCTGGCAGGACGTAGTGAACTCGCCGCCTTATTCTGCCACCACTAACTCCCATTATCGTTGATCCTTTTTTCTGACCATCGAGTGTTGGAAATTATTATTTTTGAGGATTTATATAAAAATCAACTGCCACACATATTACAAAGCTATAGTATCGGCTATATACGGTATATACACATTATAATGAAAAATAAATCAGTATGTCGAAAAGATAGGTTATGAGGTACCTGCGCGTTTTTGGAGTTTATATCATCGGAAATCGTAAAAACATAATATATTATACATATATATGTATATATATATATACAGGGTGACCTAGATTCTCTTTCTACCTCGCGAGAATATGATAAAACTCGTTCAGACAAAAAAAAAGTTCGCTTCTCATATGTTCTCTTTTCAAAATTGGCTAAGTTATAAACAAGTAAAAAAAAGATAAAATGGCAAATTTTGAAAAAAAAAAAACTGAAAGTCCTGCTCATTCGACATGATAGAGTCACAATTCTCCTCTATCGTCTGAAAAAGATAAAAGTATGCGTTCAAAACGAATTGCATAACGCATGTTGATAAGCAGTTTTGTAAAAAACATGTTTTTGTGGAACTGCCTTCCAACGTGCACTATGCAATTTGTTTTACACACATATTTCTTTTTTCATTAAATCGGCCATTAGAGGGTTAATTTTGACTCCATTTAGATAAATCAACAGGACTTTTAAGTTTTTTTTTTTTTTTAATTTGTCTGAAATTTGCCTTTTATCTTTTTTCACTGGCCTATAACTCGTTCAATTTTGAAAAGAGAGCATAATTATGTGAATAGAAATTTGTTTTTTATCTGAACAAGTTCTATACTGCCATAGCGGTATAGGAAGAGAAATTGGGACACCCTGTATGTATAAAATATAACTTCCAAAATACCGCATTCATCAGAAATAAAAAAGATATTCTTTGTCAAATGATCGTGGCTTGAAGTTGTAGGGGGTGGATGATCGGATAGGCTAATACATACGTGTCGGCATGTCTACATATAATACGAGGAAGACAAGAAGAAGTGAAGAGAGAGAGAAAGAAAAAGAAGGTAACTGTCACATCAAACTGAAACGAAAAATGACGAAATAATTAAATATAGTCGGGGGAGCAGACTTTTTTTTCCTTTTTTTTCATAGTTATTCACCGATTTTTGACTTTTTGACTTTGTCCTCATATAGCTATATGTATATACGTATACATGCGGATTAAAATATGAAGAATAAAGGGAAAAAGAGATGAAACCAGTTCTATTTCGTTTCTATTATTTGAGTGCTGAAACGCTAGGTTTTCAAACATGTTTGAATTTTACAAAATATAATCTACAGAACGCTTTAAGTCCTATCATCCGTGACCTAAAATTTTCAACACTTTTTTCAATGAAACTAATCAACTTGGTGGGTATACAGAGAGCATAAACTGTTCAAAGGATACGAAAAAAATGGAGAAAAAGAAGGATTGGTGAAAAAATGAAATTAAGTTTTCTTTCTTAACGTTGGTGCATTGAAAGAAGATATTTAGTTAACAATTATTTGGACAGTTCATTTCGAAAGGGATTCATTGGTTGATTGATAGGTTGAGGAAAAAAAAAAAGGGTTGAATAAGGTTAGGCAGGACTAGGGTGGCTAGTTGTTTATTGATTTGTTTCTTTATGCAGTTATACTTGAGGTGCAGTGAAAATGAAATTATATTGGGATACGTGATGAAAGCATCAAAATGAAGCGATGAGTTTACTTGCGTGTATTGTTGTTTGATTGAATTCGAATATTTATACATTGTGTTAAAAATTCTGCATGCATGGAGAATATTTTTACCAATATATCTCACTTCATCGATGAGTAAGTACATAGGTATGTGTAACACTCCATCGATGAGAGAGGTGGTATGGTTATGACAGTTGATCAGATGTTCATGACAAGAAAAAACCTATAGGGGATAATATATGCTCGAGAGTCAATTACGAACCCTTAGCTCATTAATGAGAATTAATTGAAAAAAAAAAAAACAACAACAAAAGAAAACTTTCCTATGTCTATATAATTACAGCAAGACATCCAGTTGAAATTACTCGCGTCATTATTTATTATTAAATTTTAACCTACGAATAACAAACAAAATTGAAGTGTCCGTCTGTTATTTCAGAATACCTACTTAATTAGTGCATTCGACTATTTTCGTGATAAATAAGCCAAAAATATACCTAGTTTTTAGAATTTTTTTCTGTCAGTCAGTTCATTTGTGTCCTTTAAACTCGTGAACTACTCGATATTAATCCAATGAAAATTGCACAGCTAAAAGGTTAGATACAGCAGTACTGATACCAATCTAGGCTTCGTTCCATTTTGCCTACTCAAATGGTTCTAAAATTACAAGATAAGGTTGTAAAAATAAGAAAAAATCCGTTTATCTTTTTTGCAGAAACTGAATGAAATTAATGTTAGATGTTTGCAGTATTGCCGTATTTGTGGATTTTCTTCCTTTGTTATTGCATTTTTAACCCCATCCTGAGATGCCGAGTCCAAATTCATTGCCCAATCGAACAATTTTTTCGTTTATTAATAAACGACACAACGTCTGATATATTTCTTAAGGAACTGAGTTCAAACCGGTTGACCATTTTGAGACTGACACAGTTTTTGTATCACCTATGAAAAGGAATTGGAATCAACTTTTCACTTGCATTATCGAGTTAAATGTTTTGAGACCCAGTGTCTTCTGTGGCCCATTTTTAGATTAAATCCCTCCTAAAACCTCTTGAGGTCCCAAAAATACAGTTAAGAGGAGTAGGGAAGGACCTACTTTTCATACATTATCAAGAGATATATAGTCCGATCTTTTCCTTGAGGAACTGAGTTTAAATTTATAGCTTATTTTGGGATTGGATCACGCCTTGGGGTCCTTGTAGTACTAAAAAAAGGTTTAGGAATATGATCTCATGTCATATTATTGAGTAAATGTGGTATATCCTGACGCCACTCTGTAAGTAGCATCTAACCGGCAAAAGGCTAGCGTTATTAATACAGTGATTCCGTCAGCGCTGGTTCCTTCTTTGCGTAGCAATTTGATTTGAGAATTATAAGCCTCTTAAGAGAAGACCCAAGTGAGAAAGAGAGAACCATAGGGAGAAATTTTCCTCATCTTTTTTACATTTTTATTTTTCGTTCCTCAGTTTGCAACTAATAAAGAAGTGAGAGATGCACTTTGAGGAAAATCTAAACATTAGCTCTCAGTCAGGCTACAGACTTCCAAAGCTTAAAACCTTTCTCGGGACAACCAACTTGCTGAAATTAGCTATAACTCCTTTATATAAAATGGCTGTTTTCTCTACCCCTCTCATCCCTCAAATTTTTTTCCTTCTCGTTCTCTCTCTCCCTTCCAATTTCATTCTTTCCTCCTCCTCTCATTCCCCACCCCGCTCGATATTTATCTCCCTCCTCTTCTTCTTATCTATCCCTTTGCTTCACCATTTCTTCAAACAATTAAGAACTTAGATGAGTGCATGAAGTTGCTAAAATCCTTTGTAATTACTGAAGTCAATTTTTTTCCTGCAGAAAAATTAATTATTGATATGAATTCCAGGAAACTGATGTTGAAAGATACCAGAATTAAGTTCGTATATTTTACATCAACTAGGTATCTCCGCTTAAATTTATTTAATTTTCTTGAAAAATTGCCTAGGCGAAGTACTATTTTTAAAAAGAACTCGCATTAGTGGAAGTGTAGGGTGAGGTTGGAGCCCTTTTATCGTTAATTCAAGAGACCGACCCAATTACATTCTCGAAGTGAAATCTTTGTTACATATTATTTCATTTTTAAACGTCTTATTTGTCTTGGCTATTATACAGTTTAGTATACCTACACTTCAATTCTGTAACTTTTTAGCGCTCTTAATCTCAAGAGTGCGACACTGAAGTATGAAATTTTATGGACTTGCCAACGTCATTGAAGGAAATATGAGTTTAAAAGGGAAAATGGCATAAAAAAATTTTGAAGTGTAAGGGGGCCAAAATTTTCAACTTTTCCCAGAGGAGCTATGAACTTCTTCTCTTCAGATGGTATATCTACATGGTAAGACCTATCTTTTAACATCTCAGAAATGAAAAGTGGTTCAGCGATTCTCTCTAACATTGTACCACTGTAACAATATTTTCGTATCGTTCATAATACTTCCTAAATTTGTATTCTTAATTATTCATCATCATTACTTTCAATCTATTTTCTATTATTATCTCATTCATAAATACTCACGTCATTTCTACAAGTAAAGACTTGTCTGATGACATCATTTCCTACATAAACAGTTATTTCGTTTACTCAAATCTTATGAATTCATTTCATGTTTATACTATTTTTGCAATCTTGCATTTATACTAATTTCCACTAAATTATTTGTGAACACCCACTTTATGTCATATTCTTACGAGACCATTGGTCATATTTTCTGTATATATATTTCTATTAACCAATAAGATTAAAACCCTTCTCCAACATTTTGTAAGTTTGCTTGAATCTTCTCTTTAGACTAATAATCAAAATACTATATAATTTCATGTTTTGTACTTCTGCATTCATTCTTATTCATTCTATTTCAATCTTAACTAAGTCTTTTGCAATGTAACTAATTTTTTTAATTCTTGATGATATTACTGTTCATTTTTTATAAAGTTATTGTTTAATACACTCTTTTACCAACTTGTGTATATTAAATGTTCTGTTATGATATATAACTGTCACAGCCACACTAAAAAAAATCTTATAGAAATTAAGATGTCAACTTCAACTGGGGGATCACCATGTAAGATTTCAATGAAATTCTATAGGACTATCCACCAAGTCAAAGATAAATTCAATGGATAAAATGGCGTAATGACTTTTAATGATTAAGTGTTAACAGAATACTATAGTACCCAAAAGCTAACTCACAGAAATAAAACTAGCCAAGTAAATAGTAGGCTAGTTAGATCAAGTCATCAAATGTTCAATTCACTTTACCAATAAACAGATTGCAGCTTTATTTTATAGCCATAAAAGGCACATTTTTCTAATTTTCTTAAGAAATATCATTTTATATTCAGGCCCATTGAAATCCAGTTCTATAAGTATATATCTGCAAGATATAGGTATATCCTGTTTGTGCTGAAAGTTGACAACATTGATGAACAGATTTGAATATTCTCATTGGTTTCATCTTGTGAATAATGGTTGAGATTTAAAAAGAATTAACTGACTTGTAGCTCTCCCCTAGAGAGACTCAACACA
Source organism: Ericerus pela (assembly GCA_011428145.1). Lineage (NCBI taxonomy): Eukaryota > Metazoa > Arthropoda > Insecta > Hemiptera > Coccidae > Ericerus > Ericerus pela. The sequence continues at coordinate 2,868,581 of WOFM01000637.1, read as the reverse complement.
AGTTGAATGACATTAGATGCTGTGGGAGGTTAGACGGAGCCATAAATGCCTCTTATTCCTATAAACAAAGGCTTACACTACCCTATATGGGTTCTATTTCCACTGTATAGGGCGTGGTCTATCGGCAACTCAAGTTAGGGAAGAGAGTTGTGAGTTCCACCATAAACCACGAGGATGCATGCATGTCCAGCTCACATGGAAGGTCATCAAATATAGGTTTTGTCGGTTTGAGGAATTAAACCTGGGACGTATATACTTGCCAGCTAAAAGCAATGAAGTTAATCACACTGCAATTTCACCGCAGACTATAACTGGCAAATGTATTTTGTATAGAGCAGGGTATGGTAGTTCCCACAAAATTTAATAGTTAGTAATTAATTATTTAGAGTTATCAATACTCAAAAACACTTGGAATCAATATAATGTTAATTTATAGTAAAAAGGTGAACCTATTGTAACATGGTGCAAATTTTTTGGTGTACCATGGAACATACTAAAAATACCTTCTTCAGTTTTTTACAAATAATTTTTCTAATTAAAATTGCCAAAAAACATGAAAAATTGAATCTTGAAAAAGTTAGGATACCGTGAAAGATGTCTTAAATTAGAAAATTCAAGAAGAAAGTTTCACCATTGAAAAACAATCAGTTTTCCAAATAATAATTATATTATTATAATTCAAATGGCAGATATCATCTGTTATCTATATATAATTACTTTCAGGTGCAGTGCAATTCATACTGTATAAGATAAAATGAATTTCATTTTTTGGTTTAAAAATATTTTTTTCTTATTAGTTTCAACACCTAACATGGTATAATGGAGTAATACACCATGGAACAAAAAAGGTTACTCCTTTTATGATGGAAAAGTATCACATGTTGATTATTTTTTTTGGTTTTGTTTTGTAGATGAAGGTTCTTTCTTTTTAAATTTATTAATCCCAAATTTCTAACTCAATTCTAGCTCACAACAGAAATAAAAAGAAAAAAATTGTTCCATGGTACCCCGATCTCCTCTACTATAATTTTGTCAAAGTGTTTTGAGTTTATCAGTTACTTTAAGTTTAAAATTTTCATTACATTACACAACCTACAAATATCACATTACCGATTCAATTCATGCAGATTTTTTTCAGAAATGAAATGTTTACCCAACTATATGGGATAGAAAGTACAAAGTACCTTGAGCCCTCGTATAATTAGATTAAGTACCCATATGGTTCGACTCTCGTAAAAATTATCCGTTATCCATTGTCCAGGCTCACATAGGCTATAGGTACATATAAAATAAAAGAAGAAAAAAAAAAACCAGAAAGTTTTTTCTTTACTCGCAGCTAGTAAAACTGCAATAGGCTAATTAACTCTTAATTCACGTTAAATAGACTGTTGACTTTCATTTCATGCGCACTTCATGATTTTTTTTTTTTTTCACTCTTCCGCCTTATAGTCTTTTTTACCTCTCTCCTTTTCACTAGTCTTCTATCTTGTAAATCTTCTCCTATCTTTTTTTTTTCTTTCTTTTAAAAAACGATGACTATAGGTAATTGAATCGTAGTAAATCGGCGTCATATTTTGTATAATTACTTCAGCAGCTTCTCTTTGCGTCCCGACACATCAAAACTACTCACGATTAATCTCAATTTTTTTCTATCTCTGTTTCATTTCACCTCAATCACATACTTTTTCCCCTCCTTTTATGGAAACCATGCAAGCTTTTATACATATACCTACTCGACAAAAACACGAGATAGAATGAGACAAACGTGGACGTATTTATTAGCAAACGATCAGACCTGATAAATAGGTTCGCCATCGATGATTTATAGCCTCCTTGGTTGTAACCCAAAGAGAAAAATAAAAATACTACTACATGAAGTTAGTAAACGAGCCATCTTTAAAAAGCCGGAGCACTAAACGAATAAAGGAATAAAATGGAATACAGTTCGATAGGGATATACTTTTTTTTTTTTTTTTTTTTTTGGGCTCTATAGCTTTAGTCCAGCCTTCGAGTCTCCACTTTTCTTTTCTTTTTTTTTTTTTTATAAAACCAACAAAACGAGTACAAAATTTTATTATCAAAATAATCGTGTGCTTCGCAAAGATCATTTTATTAGTCCGCAACACGTACATTCCTATATAGTTTGAAAAGTGTGAGTATTTAATGGTGAGAGGGTGAAGGAGGGCAGAGTAAAAAGTGCTGGTTCTTTACTGATGATAATGTTTTTTGAATTGTGTGTTGTAAATTAATAAAAAACGAGGCGAGTGAGAGAGAGGTTGAGGAAGAAAAAAGAAAATAAAAACACAAAAATAAACCAACAAAACGTGTGATTGTTATGTACAGTAGGTGTCAAAAAGTTTGTCCACAAAAAAAAAAAAGATTGTAGACCATAATATGTACATATACTATAAGTTAGTGTATTTCCTGATAATACTCTAATTTTAAATATTTTACTACTAAAATCTGGCTAGATACGTACGTTTGTAAAAATGTGAAATAAATGCAAACTCAATTTAATCTAATCTAATCTCAATTTTCGTAACCCCCTCCCAAATTGTGACGGCCTTAGATTAAATGACTTCTACCACGAGTGGATTTAGAGGAAAAAACTAGATATAAAATTTTTGAAAAGCCCCATTTTAATCATTAGATGATGCAGCATTTGACGATTTTTTACGAGACTACGAAGGCCAAAAAATCCTTTTTGGCCAAAGACCCTGGCCAATTTTGCTTAGTTAGTACCCGTTAGATCCGTCACTGCTGGGTAATTCTTAGTACGTATTATTAAAAATTGGAGCTGAAATATTGTAGATTTTACAACAGAAAAGTATGTAGGTACCTAACTTAAGCCATAAACTTGTTCGAAATTTAAAACAGCTTTATCCATTCTCAATGAACTGAGGAAAAAGTACCTTTCCTTCACGAACAGCTCTCGTCATAAGTGACAATTTGAATTTCCAGTAAAACATTTGAATATAATAAAAATTTTGAATTGTTATTGATGAAATTCTGTAAATCAAGTTTTGGATAAAATCGATGATACTTATGGAATTAATCAGAAAAATAGGTTGATCATTACTTAGTTACACCACAAAAATAAGAATATTTATAAGATTAGCAAGATATATTTCAGTGTTTATGCAAAACAAAATACTTTCAATGGGTAAACATCTTAGCTTTTGGTCTGCATTAATAGCGGTTAAACGAGAATTAAAATCATCAGATTCGCGTAACAGTAACTCTTATAATCGTAACTCTCATGTGGGTGTGTTACATAGCATGCAGGTGTGTGGTTGCGTGTGTGTGCGCAACACGTTGTGCACGCGCACAATCATACTATTATGTTTACACATCAATCCTTCATGAGTATAGCCCATTTGGAACTCACACCTTTTTGTTTTTGAGAATCGATCTTTTACCTCGGAAAATCCGATTTTTAAAACTAATCCTTTCAAATTGATTTAAAAACAAAAAGAAAACAAAAAAAAAAAAAAAACAGTTTTTTTAGAATAAAATTTGTGAGAAAAAAAGATGCCAAAAAAGATAAAGTTAGTACGTACTTTTGTTCAGTATTTTTTGTAAAGGTTTGAAGAATTTAGGTAGTACGTTCTAATCCTATGGGATTTTAATTTATTTTTATGAAAATTCTCAATCTGTTTCTCTTAATTTTTTCCTCCTTTTCCATCCAAGGAGTAAGCTAATGTGGTCAATGGACAAATGATTTACACCAAAGTAAGTTTTGAATCTAATTTTAAATTAACAATGGGCAAAAGCAATACCAAGACCAAGATTATGGTAATTGGTACTTGGTAGTCCTGGACTTAGTATTGGCATTGCACAGTCGCATCTGGTCTTGGTTTTTAGTCTTGCTTGTAACATTTTTAACACTACTTACTAGTGGCTAAATTAGACTTAAGTACTATTCGTGTCATTTTCAAAATATGAAAGAAAGAAACTAAACATTAAATACCTATTATTCATGCAGAAAAACTGTGAACATTTTAGAGATAGTTTATATTTTGCGTATTTTTTTCATTTGGTGTTGGTACTGCACAAGTTTTGATCTTACCAAGTCTTGTTCCTACAAAAAGTACAAAATCAAGACCAAGAACAATATTTTACTCTTCACTATCTCAAATAGAGTAGAGCGGGGCAAGATGACGTACTTAAGGTTTTTTCTCTCACAAAAAGCTTCAAATAGAAAAAATTACTTCAAAACCAATTTGGTAGATTAGATTGAAGTCTTAAGCATATAATTAACCCCATACCGAATGTTGTAGAATTGCAAAATCAAGTTTTATGAATAAATTTAAAAAAAACAAGTAATAGGCATCTTGCCTCAACCTATGGGGCAAGATGACTTTTGTCATAGGGCAAAATGCCTACTCGTATTTTAACTAGAATAACTACCCTATTGACATTTTCATTTGAATTGTGAATGAATTGTGATTGATATGTGATGATAACTTTTAAAAAGTCTCAATTTGATAGTGAAATGTGATTAGAATGTGACTGTCACAGTCATTAAAAATTAACAATATCCAGGGTGGAAGTCATTTCATTTGGTTGAAACAAAAAAATTAAAACAAAAATTTTTTGGCCGAATTCAGTGTCTCTTCCGTCATTTTCTTTCGATTGGACTCGGGGATATAGTTCCTGAAATTAAAAGGAAAGAAATAGTTAAATAACTTGAAAATTCATAAGATCGATGGTAATCAACTTGCCCAGTCTTTCATTTTCGATAAATTACGTTATTTACAAAAAACAAAAGATGAAATTGAATGTTTTTATGAATTAAATTCATTACTTACCTCACCATCCTGCAATATTTGCATTCATACACCATTCACGAAATAATTTTACTAGAAATAAATGTTAAATGAAGCTTCATGAAAATTACATCAACTTATCAACAAAGTTTTATTCCATTTGTTTTATCATTTCTCTTCAACTAACAAGCGTCTAGGGACACCGTAGGGTAAATTTTTTTCGGGTAGTTTCGGAATCGGTCGGAACACTTTGGTCGACTTGGGATTTTCGTTTGTTTTGTTTGTTTGTTTATTAATAATAATGGTAGTTGGAAAATGGGTTACCTAATTGTTTAATTTATGATGTTTTTAAATATGAATTCCAAATCGCAATTCATCTGTGACCTATGTCAAACTTCTTTTGGTAAAAAACATCATGTACTCAGGCACATTGAAAACATTCATTCCATTAGTAGGCCTACCAGTATAAAAAAAATTCAAAAACATTTTAGTAAAATCCAATGTTTTCTGTGCTGTTTTTCTTGTAATGCTTCCTGTGTATAGTCATTTAGAAATTGCTCATCATTTGTATGTGGAAACAAAATGTTTATCCTTTTCATCTGAAAATGGTAAGTTCTGATACCTACATAAACTTTCATGTTCTTGTGTCTCTTTCATTGGGATATGATATATTCACACAGGTTGAACAACAACCATGAATGATTCATTGTCAATCATGTTAAATTGAATAAATAAAGTTGACTCCGATTTTTTTTTTAATATTTTCAACGGATAAATTAAGTTTTTCTGGTGGTTTATTCGAACATGTTCTCATGAATACTACACTTCGTTCTTCTTTACATTGTCATTCAGTGTTTTTTATTCACAACTTAAAAATTTTTCAGATTCTTGCTTTAAAAAAATATATTAAAAAAAAAATACAGCCTCTATAAATAAATAGTTTTTTTTACAAAAATTCTAAATAATTTCAAATTTCAATAAAAACACAAAATAACTTTGAAAACTAAGTCAAACGAAATGTTCCGAACAATTCTGAAACCACCCAAAAAAATTTACCCTACGGTGTCCCTAGACGCTTGTCTTCAACTAGCTCGAGTGAAATTTTGTTTGTTGGCTTTTGGGTTGGTCCTCTTTCAACTACATTACTCAGTGTTGCCAGATCTAGTTTTCATGAAAAAAAAAGCGATAGGCATCTTGCCCTGCTGCGTCATCTTGCCCCGTTCTACTCAAATGAATCTTTTGATAAATGAAGATTGTAGTCCCAAGAGCAAGAGAGCCTGCTATTAGGTACTCATCTTAGAGAAAAATCCGTGTGAAAATCGAAATCTTCATTTTTCAGATGAAGGAAAACAAAGTTCAGTTTTCACTGTGTCTGGCTGCAATTATGAAATGGATTTTTTTGTAGAGATCTGATATTTCTTCGCAATATTGCAAGGGAATTATCACTTCATTGATATCGCCCCGTTCATTAAATTTTCCATACCTTTTATTGCTTTCTCGATACAGCTAAGAATGTGTCTCACGTTGGTCCTCCACATCGACCGCATTTGTGAATTTGAAGAAAAAAAAAAAATACGCCCAGACCCTCACGAATTCACAAGAACTGACGCAGCTAATTCTTAAAATTATCAGAATATTGTCGCAAAACACTCGACAAGATTCTGTGACTGCGAATAAAGACAGGTCCATCACGTTCTACACGAAAAGCGTGCGCAATTTTATGAGCTCACTGTACACCGAGGGAGAGAGAACGAGATCGTTGTTTATAGAATGCGCAGCTTATTTATAGTCCAAACTTGAACGCATCCAATAAAATTATATCGTATCTCATCTTTTATACGTAGAGGTACACCTATACGTAGCCTATTATTCAGCCGATACTGTATAGTCGTTAGTCAGAAATTTTAAGCTTTCATCCTACTTAGTGCGAGTAAATAAGAAAAAATGAAAACATTTTACACGACACATTTATTTTTTCAGAAAATTGTTGGTAGTGGTCTCCTAAACACCAAAATAGAAATACCACAACTCACCGTCAAGGCCAATTTTTTTTCTTCAAATTTGGTTTTTTAAGAAAATCTTAAAAATTATAGCACATACGTAAACATTTTTTTGACAAAAACTTTTTTTGACTCATTTTTCTACGGTTGTTAAATGTTCCTTCATTGAGTCAATCTTAAAGTACTCAAATGACACCTCAAAGTTAAGTACATTTACGGGACATGTGAATTTTTTGTTAACATGATAACAGCTATAATTTTCTGCCGATAATTAAAAATCTGGGTACATTTAATGCCGCAAACTTACCTTATCAGGTTTGGTTCAAATCGCACGAACATGGCTACCTTAAATTTTTAATTTTGTTTTGGCTGTCTTTCTCAACACCATAACGGGAGCAACATTCTGACAAATTTTGGAAAATTTGGTATAAAGATGGGTATTACACTGTAGAAGAACCTCATTGACTTTGGTTTTAATTGGTTCATGCGTTCCGAAATTTTTAGCTATTTTGTGGGATTTATCCTGAACGAATCATAAAAAACCTTTTTATTTGGCAGAAAAATGTTTTGTCTAAAAAATTTTCAAATATCTAGTAAAATTTTTGACATTTTCTCAAAAAAATCAATTTTATTGGGTTTAAACACTCGTGAAAAGATTAGATGAAGAGGTGGGGTTTAAGTTTTTAATATGATGTCTATGGGATTATTCACTTCCAACAATTATCCGAAAAAGAAAAAAGTTTTTAATTGTGGGTTCAGATAACTTCAGAAAAAATTAAACAATCAAAATCAAAATCAATGAAGTTCTTCCGAATGTATTACCCACCTATGTACCAAATTTATCAAAAATTGCTGGAATATAATGTAAATGTAATAATTATGTTTTATCATTTACATTTCGCCCAAATTCAAAAGTAAAATACTGGAATAAATAAACAAAATATGAAATTAAGGAATTGGGATAATGTAAGTAATGTAACGGATATGTTCGTCATATTTTAATATAGACGCTCATATTTCGTTCACAGAAAAATACGTTTTTCTTACTAAGCAAATTCTTTCCCTAATATGTACAGTCAACTGGCGAAAGTACCGTTACTTCCTGCCAGCAACTACTACACGTTTTCTAACGGAATATTCGAGTACCTGAACATTCTGGTACCCGAATATTCTCGAAATAATTAAATACCGAAATCAGCAAATCCCTACTTTACACACAACACCATAGAAAACCATATACCTTGACAGGTATATAAACTCTGGTTTTCATTAAAATAATTGTATTGTATTGTAATCTTTGACACTGTTTACTAGTGTATTATAGTATATTGTAAATAGCTGGTCAGTCTTATACTGTACTTGTGATATTCTTCCAGTCTTAAACTGCGAATGAATAATTGTAAATCTAATATTGTGTTTTAAAATTAAAGTGATACAGTTTATTGTGTGTTTCAAATTAATTAGAGTCTTTCATTCAGTTAAGGTCCACAATAGCTGTGGATAGTAAAATTCAACTATTTAAATTAATTCTCGAATACTATAATATTCCTGTGAATATTATCGTATATCGAAGGAAGTGTAATCGCCCCAAAAGAGGTTAGTTTCCAGCACTGAACCACCTCTTTTGGCCGTTACAGGTAATTAATAAGTAAAATAAATATTTTCAAATAAATTTTTCAAAATTACTACTAGTGGCCATGATACAATAACAGTCTCTCTGCAGTGGAATATGGTCAATAGTTGTAAATCAAGAATGACATGTGACCCCATGAGGGATGATCAAAGTAACTGAGATAAGGAGACCTTAATGGTTATGCCAAAAGCACCTAGGGTATTGTGCCATGGCTACTATGGTGGTTATTTTGAACAATTTATTTGAAAGGGTTCATTTTACTTATTAATTACAGTATCTTCATTCCATTGAGAGGAACTTTGATTTAAATAAAAAATATTTTCCCATTTGGCATGTAGTCTATATATCTTGTATTAAAAATATTGTAGTGTGGTAAGTGTTATAGAATACACATCATCAGTTCACCAAAGAAATTTGGTAAGAAAATCATCTCAAAACAATTTTCAGGACACTAAATCTGAAACAGGAAGAAGTGCATTATAAGTAAAATTTGCCATAATTAACAAGTTGTCGCACCTATCGACAGCAAACTTGATTATTTGCACCTCAAATAAAAAATTATCACACTGATTTTAACAAGAATTTTATTATCAATTTAAAAAAAAAATTAAAATAGTTTTTGTCCACGAAGAACCAAATTAGAAAGTAGTTTGATTCAAACATAAAAATAATAAATTTTACTAACAAAAAAAAAAAAAAAAAAAAAAACTGACTTTATTAATCTAAATGAGTAGCTCTTATTGGTGGATATGCCCAAATTTATTTTACATTTTCATTTTTATCAATCACACCCAACTAATTTTTTAATTTTGAAATATTAATAGCCCAGGATATTCTCCAGATGGTCAGGACATTTTGAGACTACTTTTTTTAAAATCTAATATTTTTTTGTGTGTTTCCCGTTGCGTCTATAAACAAGCGATAGATGAAAAATACTCGAGAGAAAAAAAATAAAGATTTCTTTTGGCAGTTTCAGTTTTTTTTTTTTTTTTTCTAAATATAAGAATCAATCTGGCTAATTCACTCTAACAGATACAGTAAAAATAAAACAAAAAATTAATAATGAAAAAATAAAATGATAAAGAAAATATGAAGTAAAATCATAAGGATTTGTACACAGGTTACACGGGTGACAGACCATATCATTAGCACAGAGCCATGGAGAAACTTGCAGAATTGTTGATTTAAACATAGCTACATACAATAACATCCTAAAAACACCTATAAAGCAAATAAAAATATCCTCTTTAACTGAATGTAGACACTTCAAAATTCCATTAGTTCCAGAGATTGAGATACCAAACATACAACCTCCTCTGTACTCAGTCGGTAAACACATATTCAGTAAATATACTTAACTTTGAACCATCTTTTGATTACTTAAGACTAACTCGATGAAGAAACGTGTAACAACCAAATTTGTGGTAAAACAAATTAGAAAAATTCTCTGTTGAAAATTTTTCCCATAAATGTCTCATAATTTTTGATATTTTCTTAAAAAATCAATTTTTAAGAAATTCAAACCCCCATAAAAATATTCACCACAGTGATGAGAGGTGTGGTTTTTAGTATGATGTTTAAGTACCAATCTCAACAATTTTATGAAACAATAAATTAAGTTTATTAAAATGTTTTTATTTTTCTCATACGTCTAACTAGATTAGACTATTCTAAAGAGGTAAAACTGTAAAAGAATCGTTGGCCATTCAAAATTCTATCAACCGATATTATCGTCAGCATGTAGACTCGCAAAGGAAAAGAGCCAAAAGCTTTCTTATCATAGTTTATGGTTATCGGACTTTTCTTCTCCTTTTTATTTGATTTTTTATAGTTATAATTTTCTGTATAGTACGTGCAGTAAGTATTATTTTTTTTCCTTTTTGTCAAATTATTGCTTTCAAGATTATCCATATGATCCGTTGGTGTGCATTTACAAATAGGAAACGGAAGGCGGAAGAAAGAATTTTTTTGGTCTCTCTTATTCCAAGTGCTGGTGTCGAAAACAGAGAAACATGATGAAGACAAAAAAAAAACCAAAAACAAAAGAAAAACAGGAAGATAGAAGACACGAAAAACAAAAAGAGTAACAAAAATATTTAAAAAATGAAACAAAAAAATACGAAATAAAAAAATATGCTGCCGTCGGCGAAACGTGACTAAAACAAAAAGAAGGGACATACAAAGGCAAAAAAAAAAAAAAAATAAGAAGGAGAAAAACGATTGCTCTTGTGAAAAAAAAAAAACTACGTTTATTGTCATCGGACAGCTACAACGACAACTTTCAATATTGTTACCGTTATTTCTCTTTGGCACTGTCACATTATTATCATTATTATTATCATTATATTACTTTTGTATTGTAAGGGGTTGCGCCTCGTTTGAAGTATCTCTGCAGTGTGAGAGAAAGAGAGAAATGGAGGAAAACTTTCTACCCCTTCCACCAGTTCAAGTATTACGCGGGCGTATTGAATATCCGGACACTCGACTAATACTGTTTACTAATGAAAATAAAAAGGTTGACTGAAAATGCTGATGATTTGCTTTTCATCGCTTCACTTTTCTTTTCCTTTTTTTTTGCGTACCTCGGCTGGGAGAGTGTAAATAAAAAGAAAGTGGAAGTAAAAGAGAAAAAAAAAAATTTTTTTTGCCTCGTCTAAGAAAACGAAAAGGGTTTCTTTTGCGATTAGGAGTATTTTAAACGTGTGAAGTAGTTGCTGCGGTGACGAAGTGAGCTACTGTTTTTAAAACAATAAAAGGGGAGGAGGAAGTTGGTAGTTGATTTAAGAAGAGGTGAATTCGGGGGGGGGTGTGAGGACACACATTAACCTAAGGGGTAGATACGAATTAAAGGTTGTTTGAATTTTATGCAGTGCTGAGGTTCGTGGTTTTTTATACAAACTTTCAGCACCCAGATAATTTATGTAACAAAGTCGATCAATCATTGAAAAAAAAAATGCATGTTTTGTCATTTTTTGGAAAAAAAAAAAAACAATTTTTCAAAATTGTGTTTTTAAATTTTCATATTCTCAAATTACGTTTAGATCATTTTTAAGCTTCGTTAAAAAAAAAAGCAAATAGTATGTTGATCCTAGAAGAATGGTTTGGGACCCTAATGAAGCCACTCATCACACTCTGGAATAACCACTCTCAAAATCCATGGTCACGATTGATTCTATGATTTTAATAAAATGAAAATTCTGTCAAGTCTCTTTGTAAATGTTTTTTACTGTGTGTAGATATTATCTATACAACAGAAATTTCTTAAACAAAAGTTCTCAAATGGAGAGTGCGTCCTCTGGAAAAATGTAAGATCAGTCAGGAGGAGCCAAAGATAACCTTTTCATGTTATACATTGTAAGTTTGGTCGGTTAGGGGAATCAAACTTGAGACCTACATATTTGCCAGCTAAAATCGATGAACTTAATCACACAACCATCTCACTGCCAACTATAATTGGCAAATGTATTTTATATTAGGAAAGGTATAGCAGTTCGGACACATTCCCTCCTACAGAGACTCAACACGAGTTGAACAACATTAGATGCTGTGGGAGGTTGGGTGGAGCAAGAAACACCTCTTATACCTATACACACAGACTTATACTACCTATATGGGTTCTATTTCCACTATATAGGGCGCCATCTATTGGCAACTCAAGTTAGGAAGGAGAGTTGTGAGTTCCATCATAAACCACTAGGATGCGTGCATGTCCAGCATACATCAAGGGTTACCAAATGTAGGTTTTGTCAGTTTGGGGAATCAAACCTGGGACATACATATTCGCCAGTTAAAAGCAGTGAACCTAACCACATGGCCATCTCACTGCCAACTATAACTTGCAAATGTATTTTATATTAGGCAAGGTATGGCAGTTCCCACGTACATAAACAAATTTTATGACAGAAATTATTATTGAAAGAAATTGTGTTATCTTGGAGACAGAATCATATCAGAAGGATAATGAGTGGTGGTGGAGAGGGTACAAAGATGTTAAACGATGGGTGAGAGAGGTACCGTTCAAAGAAAATTGGGAAACACTGCCTTAAAACTTTATTTTTGAAAGTAATTAAAGAACTATAAAAATATCAGTAGGAAAGGTACTTATTTGAATGATTTAAATTTTCAAATAGGTTGATAAAAATTGAAACTTGTTTAAAGACCGAAAATGTTCTGTTGTAATGCCCACGGTTAAAAACAAAAAAGATATATTTTCCGCAGAATCGACTCTAAAAGTAAGTAAGTAAGCAAGAAAAAAAAAAAAAAGGAAAAAAGAAAGCCTCTCAGTTTTCGATGTAGGAAAAGGGTGACGCCCAGCAAATAAAATATGACGAAAACGCTAAAAGAAGAAAAGTACTTACAGTGAAGAAAAACGGTTTGTTTCTGTTTTTATTTTCCTCTTTGAAAAAAAAAAAAACCAGCGCAGCAAGCAACGCTAGGAAATGAAGATTTTCTTAACCAAAAAAAAAAAAAAAACCTCAATAAATAACTGAATATTTGATGAAATTTAATTATATGAAACCTAATAAAATATGGTTGCTTGTCAAATAAAATGACGGGAAGGGTGCTTTGACGATAACTTTTTTTTCTTTCTAAAATATGTCTTTTCTTGTTAGCAAAAATTTAATATTTTTCAAATCATTTTGAAACGAGGAGTTTTTAAGTCAGTTATAAACATATTTGGCAATCTGTTGGAATATAATATAATTTGATGAAATGAAATGCAATAAAAAAAAATGAAAAAATGGAAATTATTTGGAAGAAAGTTGGCCTAATATTACGTTTAAATTGAAATGTCAAGGAAATTCATAATGAAGGGAAAGAATTAAGTGCATTATGAAGTTATAAAACATGTAGGGAAAGGATCTGCAAGAGTTCGCAGACGTTATATTTCAAAATCTGTAAGATGTTTGGATTAGGTGACTATATGTGGCAAGGTTATTTCTTCAATGTAATGATAATTAAGATAAAACATCACCACTTTGTGATTATTGTTGTTTAATGAGAAGTGAATGAAGTTTTTTGATGTGTAAATTATTCTGATTGTTTTCATATTTATTAGATTGATTGAACGTTGCAATTTTTTACAATGGAGTATATATTACATTATATCATTAGAAAGAGAATTTTATAAGCTTTTTAATGACACCCCAAAGTTGCTTAGCAGATTAAAAAAAGCAAGCCTGCTTTCGACCAGCTTCTTTGGTCTTTGGTTCATCTGGACTTTATATTCTGTTCTTAGTAATGGTTTAATTTTTTCAAATCACCTCAACTCATAAATCGCTGATCCGTTTGAAACGACATTTTTCAGAATAATGGAATGTAATATATTCAATATTTGTAACAAATATGGAAACTGTTGGTGAAAAATTACGAATTTTGGAAACATTTAAGCTCCAAAAATGAAACACAATGGGATGTAACAGACGAACCATAGAGCCGATCTAGCCAAAAACAATAGGATTTGTCCTTAAGTAGATAAAAATAAGTGTACCGAATTTCAAGACTATCGGATAGAAATTGTTATCTGTACCGAGTTCAACAGTAATTATTATATATGTATACATATGAATTTCAGCTAATAGTGCCAACATTTTCCTGGAGTCATGAGACAAAAAACGAACTTATCCTCACCCCTAAGTTTTAATACGAGATCAATTTTAATATGTAGATTTTTTTAGAAAACCTACATAAAAAAAGTAAAAAAAAAAGTACCATTTTCCTTTGCAAAAACATTTTTAGTGACGCATTCGATTCGTGTTTACTGTGCAATTGACGTAATTAACTCATCCCATTTCATCAGCGTGCTTTATTTGACCAGTATCTCTCAAATTGTTTCTGTCTAATGGCAGTCTATCGTTTTTGATCAGACTCTGACGTTAATTATTTCGATAAACCAAGAGAAAGTTTTTAGACTTCGTAGATATCATCACGAATAAAGTTGCCTCGTTTAAAAGACGAAAGGCATGTCAATATTAACTTATGACCAAAATATTGGTGCATTAAATTATAATTTATTCATTTTTTCAATGTTAATTATCTTAAAATGCAGCAGATAAATGGGAGATTTCAACCAGGTAACTTATTTAGTTCTTTCACAGCACATGTAAAAGGATATGTCCTATACATGAGTGTGTGTGAATGTGTAGCTTATAAGGAATTGGTAACCTTTACCATACTGATGTGTAAAAAAGTATGGAACTTTTGGAAATTTTTGTTAGGCTGGTATCAATTCTACTTACCTCGTCCCTGCAATAACTCGTAATACTAAAAGTCATGCTTCGTCGTGATATTACTCATTAGAATAAATTATCTCGTAACTACACTTTGTAACTCTCTCATTTTCGGTGAGAGGCTTCTGGATAATTCTGGGTAGAACACAAAAGAAACTTTAGTTTTTGAAAAATGCTGAACTTCCTGACCCACTTGGTGAGTAGTCTCTGACACAAAATTCGCTTTCAATTTTGTACATTATGCCATTCATCCCATTTTATCAAAAGAGGTATTTTAATTAATAAGCTTTTATTTGGGATATCAACTTTTCAAATTTCGTTCTCCCAAAGAACTGACTTGGAACTGAAAATGGTATTTCTGAGTTAATAAGTGACTTTTAACAAAACTTATCATGAACAGAACTTCATGTATAGTCCTTTTTTACTATATCAAACGCAGCTGCAATAGTTTACGTCCATTTGCATAGTTCGACAACGATTTGAATTATAAATTAGTGAAAAGATTAGGCGGTGTCTCAGATTATTAATATTTTTGGCCAAATCAATAATGATGGATGATTCGAATCATTCTCGAAGTAAAAAGTGATTAAAATATTGATTTGTGTATCGAATAAACATATTAATTTTGATCTGATGAAATTACCTTAGGGTGGGTGGGAGGAGGACGTACATTTCGTTTAATGAACTAAGGAAACTTTGATATAGGTACCCACTTATATGTAATTATTTATAAATACACATATAATAGAGTGCTTTCTTGAGTGGATCGCTGTACCAGTGGATAGCAGATACAATTAAGAAATGAAAGAAAATTACGTTAAATTTTACCTGGTAACTTGCGGATATGCAATTGCTAATACATTTGTGTATAATTAGTAGCATATCTGTAAGTTATAAGACAAAATTACGAAAACGCGATCATCGTCCACGTTTCGTCTATCCAATAAATGTTGTAGGTTACAATTGACGGTCTTTTCACAGAGCATCATAGTATCTAATATATTATATTTCATTTTCTAGTTAGGTATTTGTGCAAGTTTGCAGTTTTTGACCAGTGAAAACGAAATTTGGTATTTACGAACATTAATGGAGTAGGTACTACGAAGTCAAGGACCTATAGGTAATTAGATATATTGATTTTTTACTGACTGACCGGACGGTACTACCTATAATTCCATTTTGTTTCAATTTTGGAGTTCTTATAGCTCTAAAATGCTTAATTGTCGACCTCTAGCTACAAAATTTGGAAAAAATACTGACCAGGTAGGTACGATATTATTTATTTTAATGTGCTATCAGTTTTAGTGTGAATCAGCTGTTCAGCGTTTCCGAAGTTCCCAATATATGTCCGTTTTTATCACAATTTTGCGCTCTAATCTTTAAAATTGGTAATTTTCAAGCAATAGTTAGGTATAGGCCACTAAATTTAGTGCAATCATTATTTAAAATTTACAGCCAACTAACTTAATGTTTCCAGGTTTAGTTTTAATTAGCTAGTTTTTGCAAACCAACCTACTTTTTCTAGCGGAGTGATTATAGTGCGTGTTGGAGTTTTTTTTTCTCATTTTACTATTAGTCAAATTTTCTGTAGACATGAGCTGAAAATAAAGCACTTCTACGCATCAGACACGTATTTATAGATAAGTTTTCCTGCCTACTAACCGTAATCTATAAATGATTTCATATATTTTGTAACATCAGATTTCAAATTTTTTATTAACTTTTGTCTGGTCTGCAAAAAAATCTTTCATATTCAGGTATTAAAAAAAAAAATTATCGCAGCAAACCTCACTGGAAAAAGTAGGTTTTCGAGAAAAAGAATTATAAATTTTGATGATCACATTAAATGTTTCTAAGTTTATATGCGTTAAAGGTATATTATGATTTTATGAAATGTGCGAGATGCTGACAAAATATTAGATAACGTGAAATTTAAAAGCATTATTTATTGAAATAAAAAATTAATTATGATAATAAAGTATGGTAAATAATCATATAATTTCAAGTAAAACCAAAGAAATATAATAAAGTTATGAAATAAAAAAAAGGAAAACACGAACATGTGGTTAATTTTTGTAAAAAGAAAAGTTCATGCAAATTAGAAAAAAAAAAAGAGGAAAAAAAGCTTTATAGGAAGTACCGTCCGGTCGATCCGTGCCAAAATTGGTAGCGTACTACAATAAATTATAATAAATATTTGTTTCACATTTAGTTTATATGGTTCGAAAATTCCTTATTTTATGACAAATATAAAAACAAAAATAGTAGTACCGAAAGTACCGCCCGGCCGATCCGAGCCAAAATTAGTAGCGTACTACAATGAATTAAAGTCAATATTTACTCTGAATTTCGTGGCTATAGGTGAAAAATTAAGTATTTTATAGTCAAAATAAAAATAAAAATGATGGTACCGGAAGTACCTTCCGGCCGATCCGCATCAAAATCAATAGGTCTGGTCCTTGACTTAGCAAAAATATTCGTATTAAATTCCGTGATTATCGGATGAAAATTGCGACCTTTACCGTTAGAACAAGAAATTGACTTATATCTATCTATCTATATATTATATATATCTAAGTACATATATATAAATTTGAGTTATTGATACCAAAATTTTCTTAAGATAATGAAATGAAAAACGTATCCATTTCCAACCCTGGGGGCTATTACCGCACCAAGCGTAATAAGTAGATTTTCTAAAGAAAACCTACTTAAAAACTGACGTATGCTTTAATAGGTCTACATCGCCCCATAACACTGATTTGAAAAAATATATTTTTCAAGTGTAGGTACCATCAAGAAAATCGCATTTACTTGCATTCCATCCGCCAGTTGATGATTGAATTCTCATCGAAGTCACCCCAGTATACTATAGTCACCCCATAGTTGGTTACACCCTCAATTTCGACTTGTGTCCGCCTTATGGCTGATAAATATTTTGAATTTCTAAGAAATCGAAGACGCCGATGATGTATTAATTTTTGTTGCAACGCGAATACCCTTCGCATTTTTATTTTATTTTTTTGATATGTTTATTTTATTTCTCAGCTGGATATCATTTTATTAGTTGAAAACGGTTTAAGCGGTATAAACAAAAACCCAATTTTAAGTCGGCATTTTTCTCATTTTTCCCCTATTATTTTTGCAGGCTACTTTTCTTTACGTCCATGTATTGCTGCCATTGCATTAATTGGGTTATATCAGATGATCTCTACCTGATGGAGGTACCTTCCTCTCCCTATTTTATACAATAATATGAGATTTCATTTTAGTCGTCATCGAAAAGATTCAAAAGGATAGCATATTGTTTAGAATGTTTTTTTTTTTTTTTTTTTTTTTTTTTATGTATGTTATTTAATACCAATATAGGTATTGTAGGTAGGTACAAAGTATCAACTTTTTATTCATTTTTTGTATCGCAACAGGATACGTTTATTGACCAATGGCCTAACCATTAATAAATATTTTCGTATTTTTAATTGTTTTAGTTTCTGTAGGATTAGGGCTCCAACTTTTTACCACCTAGGTATCCATAAATTCAATATTCGATGAAACTGAAAGAATTTTCGTTGAATTTAGTCGTTACAACTGCAAGACTGAATCTTCTTAACGGCTGAAACAGGTATTTTCTTTATCACATTTTTTCTTGACTGAAGTTTTTACAAATCATACGGGCTGTGGTAAAGTGGAAATATTAAATTTTTTACTGACGAGGAATATATTTTGATAGGTTTAGATAGGTACTTGTTTGAAATTATTGAAGATAGATCTAAGTTCATTTAAACCAATATACCTACCTAATTATACAAATTTAGTTGAGTGCTTGGGTTATTTTTCTTTTTTTTGAGCATGATAAAAAAAATTCTAGCGCAGCAAGCCTCGCTAGAAAAAGTTGGTTTTCGAGAAAAAGAGTTATGAATTTTGATGGTCACGTTAATTATCTGTAAGTTTATATGCCTTAATGGTATGTTATATGATTGTACGAAATTTTTTGGCTGCTGATAAAATATTAGACAATATGAAATTTAAATTCATTATTTCTTGAAATGAAGAATTAATTAAGATGATAAAGTATAATACATAATATAATCATATAATTTAAAATAAAACCAGAAAAATATAATACAGTTATGAAATAAAAACAAGGAAAACAAGAACATGTGGTAAATTTTTGTAAAAAGAAAAGTTCATGCAAATTAGAAAAAACAACGAGGAAAAAAAGGCTTTACCGGAAGTACCGTCCTGTCGATCAGTACCAAAATTGGTAGAATGCTAAAATAAATTATAATAATTTTTTTTTTTTCAAATTTCTTACCTATGGTTCCAAAATTCCGCATTTTATGACCAATACAAAAACAAAGATGGCGGTACCCGAAGTACTGTCTGGCAGATCTAAGCCAAAATTATTAGCGTACAACGATGAATTAAAATAAATATTTATTCCGAATTCCGTGGCTACTGGTGAAAAACTGAGCATTTTATAGCCAAAACAAAAAACAAAAATGGTGGCACCGGAAATACCGACCGGCCGATCCGCATCAAAATCAATATGTCTGGTCCTTGGCTTTGTACAAATGTTTGTACCAAATTTCGTGATTATCGGACCAAAATTACAATCTGTACCCTGGGAACAAGAAATTGACCTAAATTTATTTTTATATATATATATATATATGAATTTGAGTTATTGGTGCTAAAATTTTCCAGATGTCGTGAAGCGAAAATTGTACCTACTCAAAACCCTGGGGGCTAATACTGTAACAAGCATAATAAGCAAATTTTCTAAAGAAAACCTACTTTAAAAAGACATGTTTGACAATTTAAGTAGGGAGAATTGAATTTTAATTTTTTTTTAATTTTTTGTTTCTCTCGAAATGCGATTTCAAATTTACGAATTTATGGCGAAATGAGCTAATATTTTATGTTTAAAACATTTTAATAAAATATTTAGAAAAGTTTTTCTTCATTTATGAGTTGTTTATGTCATTACTTAGGCTTCTCTGAGAAAATGCAATTTTCAGACTTTGATGGGCTTTTCCATGCACTATAATGAAGCTATTCAAATAAATTCTGGTAGATTTGTTTTTTAATTCAAAATTCACTTGGAATTTTCATGAACCGATTGTTTCAAAAGCATTACCGTACTTGAGAAGAAAAATCAACTTTTTCCAACATTAATAAGAGAAATAGGCTAGCTAATGTGAAAATTTTCCATGAAAATTAAATTTTCGTCACTTATTAGCATTCATAATATAACAAAATACCATTTCATCAAAAATTTAGAAAATTTTTGGGAAATATGTTTATTACACCCACTTGTAATGTAATGTGCCACATTTACCCTTAATTTTAGAGATGGGAAACTTGACTCATCCATAAGAGTCAACTTTTCTACAATTGTTTGCAAGTGAGATTCAGTTTAATGAGTCGACTCTCTCGATTCATTTGACTCATGACATCTTGATACAAATTATACTCCATGAGTCTTTGCCTCTGTTTTTATTTTTTTTGGCGGATAGTATTATATAATTAGAAAATAAAACACCTTCAAAAATTTCTTCCTTTACTATAGCTGAGCCTATTACTGCCTATAACTAGTATAGTGTATAAAAAATACCTATCTATTGTCACGTATGATTTTTCCCCTATCCATTGATTAAATGCATGAGTCTTCCACTTTTATTGCTTTCTTTAATTATTTTATTACCGAACCTAATTCGGTGAACCTTTCTTCGACTCTCTTGTATCCATTCATATTTCATAAGAACTAAGAATTGAGAACTTGAAAAGAAGTAAGATGAAAGAGTCGAATAACAAAATGAATGAAGGACAGAAATGAAGAACTAAAAGAACAAATAAGGAAAAACAGAACGAATGAAGTGTAGGTTCTTGACTCGCAACTCACAAGTCACAACTCGCAAAAAGCAACTCCCAAATGATATGCGAGTTAGTTCAGTCAACTCACTAGTGGAATCAACTTTTGTGAGTTGACTCAGTGCTGAACGAAACATCACTACTTAATTTATTTGCCATTTTAAAACGTCTTTGTATGTATTTCAGACCACGTTCTCGCTACTCTCAAACCTACCTATAGGCACTTGTCATTTTTCACACCCTTAAATTGATTTCACCTTATAAACAGCTAATTGAGAGTAATAAAATGTACACTTTACGACACTTCGAGGTGAATACTTTCAACTACTAAACTAACCAAAACACCTACTGTTTTTCCCATATTCTTATAATAATACAAATATAGGTAAACGTAGAAAAATAGTACATAAAAAACTAGTTAAGATTAGATCAGTCAAATACTGAGTACATTCCTTATGGAATCTATTGTAACCCAAAATACAGAAGTACATATATCCACTGGCTGTGTATTCCAGCCACTTGATATTTGCCCCCAAAGCACCAAAATTTGTGGAAATTCTCTTAGTAAATCAAGGGTTTTGACAGCCTCGCTTACACCCCTAAAGGAAGCCACCACACTTTATCTGCCAAAAACCCCAAATCCAAACTAACTAGTAATCTCGATTTCTAGAGAAAAATCACTTACTTGCTGGCTTTCATATAGGACCAGGATCTCTTTTAAACTTACTAGCCGGCAGTCTTAAAATCAACACTTCCTAAATTAAACTCATCTCTGGTCAAAGCATAAATGCCTATATCGTTTTCTCATCCTGAAGATAGTCAAAGTTCACATTCATCAACATTATTTTTAGCCTATAGTAAAGGCAATAAGAGCTAAGTTCGAGTATTTCTTGTGTATTTTATTGTGAATTTTAAATATTAAAATTTCTCACAAATTAAATCTTTCGTTTATTTGCCATCAAAATTTTCTCTAGTTGAGCTTCTCTCAACTCAGGACAAAACCCATCTAGTCGCTCCATAACAGTAGTTATAAAGCGTGTTTTGTAGTGTGAAAAATTCCAAAGCCAAAATTAATATGATTTCATGGGCTACACATTTAAGTTAAAATATTTGAAATTTATCGACTGGTTTTTGGCGGGAGGAGTTCTCAAAGTGTTGCAAACCCATCATGTTGTTATCGCGATAACTTCCGTAAATTAAAGGATTTTGGCTTGAAATGTTTATGAGAGTTGGAGATTATTTGGGACTGGTTTGGTATTGAATTTGAGCGAAATCGGTCAACTGATTTTCGAATGGAAGCCGTTATAAAATTTGACACTTTTGGAAAATACACACACTTACCGCGGTTGTCGCGAGGAAGAGATATTTCTTTTCAGATGGCACATCTACATGGTGAGACCTTTATTTTGATAGGTACCTCAATCATGAAAAATTTGTTCCACAATAAGACAAACCTTATAGAAATCAAGATATACATATTCTATCAAGTTTATTTTTGAGTGTTTTTCAGTAGCTGTAGCATTTTCTAAATCATAATGAGTAGCTACCTAATTTATGTTTGGTAGAATAATAGGTATTGAAAATATGAAACATCAATTTTTTATCACATTAAAAGATAGGCCTACGTTTTCACATTACTTTGAAATGCGAAGATCATTGTATTTTTCAAATTCAGTCGAAGAATGATGCATCTCTTTCTTCTTCTCAAATTCTGTGATACCTACCAGTTAAAATAACCACAGTTTGTCGCAGGATAGTATATTGTGTTGCAAAAGCCTAAAATAGACTACTTTTTTACAGAGTGTGGAGACTTTGCAAACGAGCCAAAGGTGAATGCTGTAAACTTCACACGAGTTAAAATAGCCCACTAGCATTTATAGCACACTATGCAGGTTATGAGATATTTGAGAAAAAATAACTGTTCCTCTGTAGTAAGAAAGGCGCGAAAAAAAGTTCATTGACAACATATGAGGGTAAACTTACATCTCCTCATCAACCAGCACTCGTGGCGCAGTTGGTAAGGTGATACGTCAAGATGAAAAATTTTATAAAATAAATTCAACTTGGAAAAAATAATACAAATAAATAAGAAATTTTAACTGGAGTATTTCTTGATGAAAAGGAGGTGTAACAAAATTCGAGGAAGTAAGGAGGCGAGATAAAAAGTAGAGGAACCATCAAGGAGTGAAAAAGAGTAGAGGTACCAAAAAGGGGAAATGAGAAGGAGTGAGAAATTGAAAAGTTATAAAATCGGCCACTTTTGGTAGGCCATACAGCCTCGAAAAATCGGCATTTACATGCACATGTTACAAAAATATAATTATGTAGGCATTGATATATTTATGGGAGAAAAAACTAACTAGAAACACCATAGGTAGAGACCATAGGTCTGTTCGGGGAGACGAATTCTGTACAGATTATGTAACATAAGGAGTGCTATTCTACTAAATAAATAATCTTTAATGCGCTATAAATTATTGTTTATTTGGTATAATATAATCACAAATTTTAAAGAATCTGTAAAAAATTCGTCTCTCTGAACAGACCTTTTTCTTCGTAAATTCTTCAACCAACGTGAAATGCATTTGGAAACCAATATAATCATTTTGTTAAAGACTCTGACAAAGTTACAAACAAACAACTCAACTTTCAACAATTGCGTGAAGTAAAAAATTCATCAAAATAATTAGAATTGAATAAACGTTCAAAATTCCAATTGAAAACCAGAAATTTTCGTGTCAAAATGAAAAATGGTTGAAGAATAACCTCATTTCAGCTGCTTCTTTAAATCAAATTATGTACCGATATCGAAGAAAAAGAGAAATCAACTTACTCAATTTTTTTATAAGCTACCTACATCTATCGATGGTTACCTATTTGGAGAAAATTTTTCAAACTGAAATTTTGTCAACTTATCAGGAGTTTTTACGCTTGTGTCGTTGTATGAGGTGCATTAAAGAAAAAAATTGTGAGTTTTAAGGGTATAGATATATACCTATATATTTTACGTTGTTGACAAATATAATACACAAATATATCTAATATTTTGTGAGAGACAAAATAAACGAGAAACAAAAGTTTCTGAAATGGAAACGAGCACCGAGTAATAATGTCACTCCACAAATGACAGACGTTTGTCCTCTTTAAATTCTTGCTTTTTGTTCATGGCTGAGACACAGTTGCGGTGTTAAGTTTATTAAATCGTAAATGAAATGCGGTATAAGAAATCATTATGGAACGAAACTTCGCTGATAAATGAATTTTGTAGCATTAAAGTCTTTGTAACTAAAATTGTAGTAAAATGAGCACGTTTGTATATTTTGTGCTCACAAGCGAACCTAATATTCGAAGTGCTGTTAAAGCGAATAGGTATCCGCATATGCTCAAAAATATGCCCACAATTCGTATACCTAAGAGTAATTGTAGGCAGGTATTGTAGTGGCAGAGACACTACAGTTGTTGGCATTTATAAATAATGTGTGTTTAACGTCCAAGGGACAAGAAAATATACCTCATCACACACCTATCTCGCTCATTAGATCCGTAATGACTACGCAATCTCCTCAGCCTAGTCACTCGCCTACCTACATTTTTTCAGTAGGCGAATTCCCTTTACGCCCGCCAGGCACGCAGGATATTGTGGGTGTTCCCGCTCACGATAGGTATACCTATGAAGAAGTTCTCACGGTGTTTTTACATGATTTTTATAACCACAAAAAGACTGTATTTCATCAGAGAAAAAGACGTGAAAAATTGTTAATTATTTTCTTATGCTTACTTACTGTGAGGTAACCCGAACATAATGAAGAAAAAAAAAATACCTACCGATGATTCATGTTTTTTTTGCACTGACTCCGAAACTATTTTTATAATATATTAACTGATTAACCCGCCCTCGTATGGGTAAGGAGTATAATATTTTCTCTTGCAATTTATTTGTCCTAAATTTTAGGGACTTTTTTTTTTACTGAAGTACTAGCTGTTAAACCTGGCGTTGCTCGGGTAGCAGTGTATAAATTTTCAGAACTCCTAATCTGTAAAGGTTATGTAACTATTTTGACATACTTTTTGTTTTTGATTTATTGCTCCTTCCCACAAAAAGCTGCCAGCCCGCCACTGTGAAACGCTATTATTATCAATGGGAGATCAAGGGTTATACACCACCGTAACCCTGAGTGC
The DNA here is from genome assembly GCA_011428145.1 of Ericerus pela. Classification (NCBI taxonomy): domain Eukaryota; kingdom Metazoa; phylum Arthropoda; class Insecta; order Hemiptera; family Coccidae; genus Ericerus; species Ericerus pela. The sequence continues at coordinate 2,843,896 of WOFM01000637.1, read as the reverse complement.
TGGAGAGTGGATGGTTTTGGAAAAAAGTGGGTACATACAAATAGACACTTTTCTTTTCATATATACATATTTATTGACGATTGATTGATGATTTCTGGAGTATATTGTATATTCATTCAGAAAACAAAAAGCTAAAAATAGTGGCGTGTTTAGGCCCCCCAAATGAAGCAGGTACAGGGGTCAAGCATTTTCATTACTTATTCAGTAGTCCACCCCAATTATCTTTCAGGCCTAAAATTGAGAGAATGATAGAAGATTAAAAATCAATAAGAAAGTATTCTACACATTTTTTGTTGGGGGTATAATTTTGGCTTAATCACTTATGAAAATACCAAACTTCCCTTACTTACCACATTTCAGCAACATCTACCCAACTGATTTTTCATTAGATATTTGCAAAAACAGAAATACTAAACTTATAGAATGAGAAAAATCAACAGAATGATCAAAATCAAAGCCATATACCTATAGGTATTTTCAACTGTAACAGCTCCAAAGTTGAAGAATAGAAAAATGAAAGGGAATAAACAAAATAGCAGCCACATATGTTTATAGCTGTTCACGCACACAGTCGCACAATTTATTTGAGGGATTATTTTTTTATCGATAACTAAATTTCTATCTTTAAATTTATTGATTTTAAACCAGCAGAAGATCAAGACAATTAATTTAGTATAAGATTCATTTAAATCGGTTCAGTGGTTCTGGAGCCAACTTGCGACATTAAAAACCATTCCATTCTTATAATAGAAAGAAAATGTACCGATATGTAGGAATAGTAAATAGGTCAGTACTATACACGTTTATTGATGAATGCAGGGTGAAAGAGACTGACACAGACCTACAGTTCCAAAGGGCTCTTACTTTTATGAAATAAAATTTATTGATAGGAATAATTTTATAAGTTGGTCAGCCTTATAGTGTGTTGTGAAAAGGTCAGTACTATCTAAAATTTAGTTAGTACATGTTGAAATAAGAAAAAAAGTAGAGTATAAACATGGATCTGCAAATCACTTGTTTCGAGTCATAGGCTCTCATAGTTTTAAATTTTTCGCAGCTATATCAAATGAGAAAACACAAAAACCCCTTGATATTTATTCAATGTCTGATAATGGAATCTTGAACTCATCAGGTAGGTACATTAAAAAAGGTTTTCTTGACCAACTGTTCATCTACTATACTCACCAAGTTACAGCAAAAATACACGATTGCATAAGTTGCCAAACTGAAACTCCATTAAGGCGATAAACTGAAATTACGTAATTAGGAAAAAGTATCTATTAGGCCTATACCTGGAAAACAATCTGTAGCAATATACAAGGCCTAAGAGAGGAAGGAAGTAATTGGGAAATTTTCACCAGGCCAGGAGTCCCAGCCTGGGACTTTATAAAAAGGATCAGCAGCTATCTGATTTAATTAACAATATTTTGTCCATAAGAAAGCTAACTTTCAGACAAAAGAAAATTATCTGTAAAACTGTCGACATCCACTCACAAAATGGCAATTTATTATTAGGAGTGAATCGGCAATGTTGACTCCAACACACATCTATTCCACAAATGTCAGTATTATAGCCGTAGTGAAGCTAACTTACTGAAATTCAGTTTAAAAATGGCACACTACAAATTATATTTAGTAAGTATATGAAAATTAGTCGCGCTACAGTTGAAATAGGAATATTTATGAAATATAATTAGCTATAAAATAACGGTGTACTTATGATCCGTAAAAAGTGTGCCAAATTAGGAGTTACAGCTTATTGAACATTGGTTTTTAACTGTGCGAATGCTAACTCAATGGCGTAAGCAGAGGGATTTGGGAGATAAATCTTCTCTTTTTGATTTTTTTAAAGCATTACCTATTTCACAGAGTGAGACCATTATGGTTTTTAGTTTCATGACAAATAATGACGATTGGCATGAAAATGAGAAATTCATAATTATACCATAATAGTAATACGAATATACGGAGAGTTCGCGAAATCACGGATATATTATACATTATTTCAATCAAATATCTCCATATATGTCAGGCATACCTGGTGAAAATGAAAAAAATTCATACAGGCTACCACACATAAATTATGTGAAATACAAACATAATTATTCATAGATATTATTCATATAGATACATACATTTAAGCTGGTTTGATGATGGAAATGACCCTAACCATACCCTAATCCGTGCCTGTGATATAAAATTGAAACTGTATTTTCAAATATGATAGTTTTTAACATCATTCCTCTAACCATCACCAAATCCAGCAATCATGTTCGCTAAAATTGAATCAATTTCAACTTTTATACCAAACCAAAAGAAAATTATTCTTTTACAACAAAGCTATAAATTTTAACCAATCACAATTTTCTATTCAAAAGTAATACTAGTATATTACACACCAAGGTTTGAAGGTGAATGTTTATATGTGAGAGAAAGTTTGCAAAATGAGCACAGCGAGTGAGCAATTCCCAAGTCATGTAAACTCACTTTTGAACCATGTTGAGGAAGATATTTTATATAATTAATGATCAGAAAATGACAAAATGTTAAAATTTTATCATAGTGATGTATCTTGCATAAAAATTATAAAAAATGAAACAAAATATCAACCTTGTCGTTGTGGCCAATTTAAAGTTTTATTCATGAAGTTTAACCTCTACCTCAATGTAAATTGAACATACCTTGATGTTGAGTGAACATGCTTCCATGTAAAAAGATCCTTTACATTTTTACAAGGAGGCACCTTCACATGTTATCAAGGTTACATTCATCAATGATAAGAGCTACTTTTTGTTTCCAAAATACCAGTGTAAACATTCCCTTTCTGATCATGTATTATACAATGGTATATTACACACCAAGGTTTAAAAGTGAGCAATTATAAGTGAGGGGGTGTGCAAAATGAGCACAGTGAGTGAGCAATTCCTGAGTCATGTAAACTCACTTTTGAATTTTGTTGAGAAAGATATTTAAAAATAATTAATGATCAGAAAGCAACAAAATGTTAAAATTCAATAATAATGATAAGTCTTTCTTAAAAGTTATAAAAAATGAATAAAATATCGATCTCATTGTGACTGATTTAACGTATTATTTAGAGAATGAAACCTCTACCTCGATTAAGCCTTTTTATTAGCAGGTATGTGCATGAGGGTGATAAGAGACAAGCAGCCATTTTGTGTTGTTCAGTTTTTAAGAGGAACTGATAGTTTTTTATGAATTTTACATTGTTTATTATTATTATACACACACATATACATTTACATATATTAATAACACAAAATGGAGGTTCATCTCTTATCATCCTTGTGCACATACCTGTTAGTAAAGAGCCTTATCTCAATGTAAACTGAACATGCTTCCAAGTAAAAAGAAGGTTCACGTTTTCACATGGAGGTGTGTTTGCTTTTATATCGAGATTGTATTCATCAATTATAGATTACTCGAAAAATACTGGCGTAAACATTGCTTTTCTGATCATGTAGGTACTGTATAAAAATATATTTAGTTAAGGGTTCCTATAAACGTTAGAATAAAGGTAGGGTAATTTTCAGGAATAAAGCTAAATTACAGATATGGGTTATACCTAATACAAACCCAGCTTAAATGTTTTAGAGTTATGTGATCTGTAATTTCTATTATAATCTCGTTATTGATAAAATTCAAGAGCTGGTGGCTGACAGTTCAGTAATAATTTTTCCTCAAATGAAAATCAGCAAAATTTGTTTTTTATTTTATTTTAAGAATTTATTTGTAAAGTTGTTTTGCCTGATTTTAAGGGTGGCTTATTCCCCGGACATTGTTCGAGCCCAGGTCTATCGGCTTACCTATACTGAATTTTATCATTAACCTATCGGCTATCGAGATTTAAAACATCGATTCTAACGGACACGTGATGACTATCTCTCGAGGAAGATCAATTTATTTTCCTCTTCTTCAAAAAATATAATTTAGGTAGAACCCAGTTAGTAATCAAAGATAGTGTACATAATTATTCGTCAAGTCAACCACGCCATGGTGACAGAGAGAATCATTATCGTCACTTCAGAAATTTTTTCCATTTTTAAAAATACCTACGCAAAAAATTCGTAATAATTATCTCATTCCGATTTGTTTACCTACCCACCTATACATGTCTTCAACGACTCCAAAGGCAAAGGCACCGACTTTTGCGTGGAAGCGCAGAGTTCCTGGTGATCTTTTCATATTAAGTCCTCTGTCAGAATATAATCCATTAAACTCTACAATGAATAGGTACTACCTATTCTAAACAAGCTACCTATTGGGATTTCTCGAACAGTAGTACTAAATTCGCTATCAATAATATGCCATAACTTAGTTGTTATAGTTGTTAGTAGCCTAATGATGAGGTCCGTGATGATCGAACATCCGGCGGAAAAAGAACAATGCAGGAGAGCTAATGGGTGCGAGTAGGATTTTTTTTTCATTAGTTACCATCATAATTAATGATTTCTTTTCGAAAATAATAAATGCCGCAAGGAGTTACAACTGGGGGATGGACACATGTATACAATGTATCCCTCCAATAAAAAGTAGGGGAGTATAAAGAGTCATTTGTACCTCCCAAAAATTAGAAAAATATTTTCGAAATCACAACTCATGTATTACAGACAATACATTATTGGTATTTACGTAATTTCCCCCTACCCACTTATAATTTTTAGTTTCTCTCCGTTTATGAATTTTTGGGCTTCCGAAATTGTACTTCCTCTTGCCTAAACGAAAAAAGACCGTCCTCTTCGTTTTGACAGGAAAAAAAAAATATATGTACCTAGCCTAATTTCTACAAAAATATATCGAAAGAAAAATCATACCATTAGTTCGAAGATTTTTTCTTTAAACAAAGCATTCATAGATAATTCATAATTCTAAGTAAAATGTTTAATATTTTTGTTAGGACTCTGTATTTATGGGGGATTTAGTTTTGATGAAATATTCTTCATGATGGGTGATATGACCGGTTTAATCTACAATTGGAAGTTATTTGAATCACAGCCGATCTGTAAACAGAAAATGTAGACGGTTTGAAAATTCGTGATTTTGTTTATTTTTTTAATTTCTTTTTAACCTCAAAATTCGTTTTAGCCTATTTAATAATATTACGACTAAATTTCAGTACTCTATTAATGTCCTACATGTTCTCGGTCACAGATCCCGAAAGTCTTTTTCTTTTGGTGGGAGGAAAGGTAAAATTTTTGGAGAGTTGAGTTGTTTTCTTTTTTTTTGCTCTTCAACCAATTTATTCTGCGGTCATATTTCATTTTTCCCTCCAGTCATTCTTTCAAGTTTCAACGAAGTTCAGTATTAATGTTAAGCTGCGACATAACATTTTCATCGGTTTTGACGGTCCAGTTCATCTGTCAAAATCAAAATTATTTGATTTTCATGGTAAACTGGACCAGCAAGTTTTACCGTTTTATTTGTTTTATTTAGACACCTAGAACCATTTTCATCCGTTTCGAATTACGTTCGTAGAAAACTGATGGATAAAAGTGTCTATGTAGCCACAGCCTTATCTTGGTCTGTCATTATGAATCATGACCAACTTTTAAGGAGCTGGTTAGGCAATACACATCGGTGTATTTTTCTTTAAGTTAGCAGACATACTTATATATTCCTATAATTATATGTATGTCTATGGTCAGACCACTTTTCATTATTTTCATTACCAAGCACAAGCATACATATAAGGAAAAATATCTCTTCCACGCATCAACTGACACATCTGGCCTACAACCCAAAATTACAACCCTTAAAACTTGGAATATTTTTCCCCTTTAAATTTTTTCAAAATAATTTTTAAATTCAATTATAAATTAAAACATATTTTTAAATTCTCACCCAGGCAATTCGATCACAGTAGAAACTTGTCTTTTTCCTTATTCTTCATCTTTAGAATTTTTTCCATTTCTTACAAACTATTATCTTTACTTCATTCATTCACTTCATCTTTTCATACATCTTCATTTCTGTTTTATCTCCTTCACTTGTAATCATGTCATTTTTGCTGCTGTTGCTGCTGCTTCATCATTTCATTTCTTCTTAATCTCATGTCCTTTCACACTTCACTTCATTCTTCTGCCCAGGCATTAGTTCTCTCTCTCTAGCCCAGTTGTTCACTTCTTTCCTTTTTCTTATTTTTGTACTATATTCCTCTTTCTACACATCACCTCTGTGATCAGTGTCCTGGGTTTTATTTTCTTTTATTTAAATTCTGTATCTGTTTGTACCATTCTGTACTACTCTGTACTGTCTCCTTTTTATTATTTTTCTCCTTCTTTTTTATTTTATTTAGACGAGCAACTTTTTCATCTAAATTTGTTCTAACTTTGTCAACTACTTGTCACTGTTTTTATAGCTCTTGTTTCACCCAGACTGTTTTTATTTTTATGTACAATTTTTTTAATTTGACTTTTTTAATTAATACATGGTTCTAATTTTTGCAAATATGTATTGAGTTTTTCTAATTGGGATTGGCCATTCGATGGTGTTAGCTCTGACATCAATTCGGTCATCACCCAATAAGTGTATGCCCAGAAAAATATTTAGTCCAGGATTAAATGGTCTTTAATTTCACCCAGGCATGGTCTAAATTTGAGTCCAATGGATACCTGGTAGACTATTCAGGTTCGGCAATATTTTTTAGTGTTGCTCTCCAATGTAGATGATTTCTCCCAGGTTTGTAGACTCTGATTAGTAGAACTTAGAATTTTGTAGATACTGCTGTGAGGAACAGGTTTTACTGCCCCCATTTGCGTACCATACAACTGTGATAATGAGTATTTTCCAAGGATCAAATTTTGTAGTGGCTGTCATGTGGCATGTCAATCCAGGAACATTTTGAACCTGCGATCATTAAAATATATAAAGACACATGTTCTGAGTAAACAACATTCCATTAGTTCCAGACATAGGACATAATAAACATATGACCTCCTCCATACGCAGTTGGTAAAAATAATACATGATGCAATGTTGCTTCATCACTAACACTGAATCTAATAGTTTTAATAATACTATTCAATAAATTACAAATTTATTTTAAATATAATTCATTTTCTTTAGTTGAAGTGCCCATTTAATCAAAAATGCCAACACACAGTTCAACTAAATCCATTTCATAAACTCACCCATTATGTTAAATTTATTAGAAAATTCGCACCTAATTTCTTTATTCGGAATTCTAAACGCTCCTGTTCTTTCAGTAGAACTTGAAATTGCTAAGTATCCTATTTCTAATAGGAAGTTAAAATAAATGCATGTATTTTCCATGTCGTGCTGTGGGTTATGCATCATATCTTTTTACATACTAATGTGTTTAAATTCAATTTTTTTGAAGCGCTTAATTTCTATTTCATTTCATAAACTGCTCAACAATTTAGTAATAATCATCTCAACAGCAGAAACTTTTAATAAATCATGTAAATTCAAAGCAACACCTGTCTGATTCCAATAATTCCCAATTTTACAACTTGAATTCAAATACCTCATAACATTCTATATGCTAAGCATATTGTTTCTATAGCCATTATAATAGTTTACGACTTCATTAAATTTAGATAGTTACGAGGGAAAATTAACCCAAAAGTTCCTTAAACTCATCTATAGTAAGGCCATAGAACTTTGAAAATACGTCATTTTCCGCAAACTTTGAATGAAATTACATTATTCCAATTGTCATTAGATAACAGATTCCGGTGAGAATACCGCGGCCTACGTAACCGCAACCGTTCAGCAAGCACGATATCAAACCATTAGAAAAAGCAATGACACGCTGGATTTCATTTTTATCAATCATGTAAATTACGGCGGCCAACAGATGCTGTCATATTTATCAATAAGTACGAGAACTTTCTTATCAAAATGGAAAAATGAATATCTCGATAAATTTTCAAAAGCTTCGAAAGTGTCCTCCTCCGTATCAACAATAGCTTTGTATTAAACGTGATCACACCATTTTTCGACGTACTTCTCTGCAGAGGTTTCCAACTGAGTACTTTCCCGTAAGCAGCAATTACTTTCATAAGCTCCTTGAACAACACTACGAACTAATTCAAACGCATAATCGAAGGAATCAATCATTCCTGGCGATTTGAAATCAAGATATAAAACAATACTTCCTACAATGAATGTTCTACGTCGATGGACTCGCATTTTTCTATTTGAAGATCATTAAATAAATTGCGATTGTCGTTCATAGCGTCGGAGTTGATACCAGATTCACGCTCTTTCCAATACGATGAGGCGCAATGAAAAGAATACGCGAAGCTTCGCTCACTATTTGTTCTATCATCGTACTTTTATCAATGAATGCTGCTTGGTGATGCACTTCATTAAATCTTTGTGCACTAGTGTCCATAAAGATCGATCTCTGGACAAATAAGAATAATCATTAGAATTGGAAGTCTTTAACGCAATGCTATTCGCATGGATATTAGGTAATAACATACAGTGCTATCACCACAAGCGTTTCCCTCAGACGTCGAATCGGGATTTTCAACATTTGAAGAAGTCATAATATTATTCTTACCATTTTTGTTTTCGGTTCATCATATACTGTTATAATGTAGGTACGGGATGTCAACAGTAAGATTACCTCTACCATAGATAATCAACTCTGAAGTACTGCTTTAAATTTAATGAATCAATACGATTCAGTGAACGAAACGAGAAAACCAAGTAAGTAGAATAGAACCATTGAAATCACTAATTCAAATTGAACTATCAAAGTTCGAAAAGAAGTCCAACAACTCTAGGGATTCTTTGAATAAAATAAATGTCATGCTACCCTCTTTGACTACAGACAAAACTTCAGATCTTTATATTTAATTCCAACAACAATTACGAACAACTGAGTTCAGATTAAATATAGTTTCACTTGATTAAATCATAAAATAAACTTGAAAAACGTGAGAAAGTAACTTAATTTATTGAAAAGATAATTAAACATAATTATAGTCTTATCGCCATATTGAATACAACCAGGAGTGAGCGTCACCTCATGACCAGAAAACAGAGAGTGATGGAAAGACACAGATAAAAAAGACGAGAACTTGACTGTTCTAACTCTTGATTCCAGTAGTACCAACTACTGACATCTAACACCCCCTTCGTGAAGAGTGTCGAGCCGTTTTTATTGGAATTTCTTGAGAATGGATGTTCTTGAGTTATCACAGACTTGAGAAATCACAGCAGCTTGAGAATCACAGAACTTGAGTTTACTTAATCTTAACAAAACAAAACGATCCAAAAATAAAACAAACTTAAAATCTTAAATTTTGGTCATTATATTAAACAAAAACAAAATTGAGCAAATAAAATCACAAAATTAATTGACCAGAGAAAAGGAAAAAAAAACGTCAAAATTAACAAACAAAATGAGAATCATAAAATTAATACTAGGTAACGAATCACCTGCAAACAAAATAATATTAGTATTTTCAAATAATAAAGATGATACTTAAAAATAATAAGTCTTCCTGAAAATAAAGAACACATGATTAAACAGGAACAAAACAAATATAAAAATATAAAAGTATCTGAAACAGAAAATACAATTATTAATATTATTCTTGATCGAGAATTTGAATTCATCTTGATGGAATACATCTGGAACAACAAACAGATATATTAGTATTTCATCAAATTATATAGATGAGTTCATCACACTGCTTGACATCAACTTGGTCCTGATAATAAAAGAGAGAAACTTGATTTGAAGAAATGTCGACTCTTGAGAAAAATTAATTTACTTGAACTAAACTTGTCATTATTTCTTGAGGTTAGAGTCAATATTATAACATAATTTTGAGTCTGAATATCGATCGATGAATTATATTCAGCAAACTATCTGAAACAGTTTTTGTAAATTGAATGAAAAGCAGAGTCAGAGGAATACGTAGTGTAGCCGAGTCCCGTGAGAATCCTGAAAATAGTGAAGAATCAAGTGATCAATCTGCAAGTTTTTCTGATCTAAATGAGCCAAGCAGTAATCCAATAGATTGTAACCAGATAACGCAAAATCAACCATCAGGAGTACCTACAACAGAAAATATGGCTGAAAAAATTACATCATCACTTGAAATAAAAGTTCCTGAAAGGTTTAATGGCTGTAACTACGACATGTGCCGATATCGAATCGAATTGTTCATGGCTAAAGAGGACCTGTTGGATCTTTTCGATGACAGTAATGAAAATTGTAAATACATCGAAATGAGAGCAGATGGTCCAAAAAAAATGAAAGCCTATAATATTAAACATTATCGTGTGAAAGCAATTATTGCTGCAACCATGGAAGATGCATATTTACGCAGAATCCGTCCTTGCGAGACTGTACAACAGATGATGGCCAGATTGGATATTGACCATAAATCAACTTCAAAAGTCGGAATTGTTGTAGTACGTGACCAGTGGCAGAGAATGTGGTTCCATCTGGGTGGAAACTTGGAAAAGTACGTAAAATTGCATGAGCAAAAATATCAAGAGCTCATTGAAGCAGGAGTCGAGATCAACAATGAAGAACAGATTTATCAGTTGCACACATCTATGCCAAGTTCGTATGATTCAGTTTTGGACTGGTACAAATTACAACCTGCCCAAAGCAGATTATATGATTATTACAGACGGAAATTATTGGAGACGCATGAGCAGAGACAGTGTGACAACGAAGATAAACGAAAAATGCATTATAAACCTGATGATCGTAAACATAAATTTGGCTCAAATCCGGAACACAGTGGTAATTGGCGAGATCGGAAAAGTAGCAATCCGTCAACAAGTTGTCAGTCAAATGAGAGGACATGTTTCGTGTGCAAAAAACCAGGTCACATTGCACGGGACTGTCCATCATGGAAACAAACATCAATGGATCCAGTCAAGCAGGAGCCACGTATCGATGACAAGAAACATACTGAAAAATGAGCAGAGGAGAAGAAATCTGCAGATTGGAGCAAATTTGGCTCAACAAAAAAATCTCCTGAACCTCCGAAGCCTACAAAAACATACAGGATCCGTGTCAGCAGTTACATTCAAGATGTAATTAGATGTCGAGAGCAGGAGGAGCAGAATGGTACCTGTGAACAAACAACAAAAATTAAAGTGCTAATTGCAAATACAAGTGTTGAAGATACAAAAGGCAGTGACAGAGAAGCTGAAAATGATGGAATGGTAGAAGGTGAATCTTATTTAGACAGTGGAGCAGAGGAGCATATGACTAAACATTTGGAATTTCTTCATAACGTTGAAAAATTTGAATCAGCTGGACATTTGGAATGTGCGGATATTACGGCAAATCTCAAAGCTACGCATATCGGCAACATGATCGTAGAAGTAAAGGCGAGAGATAGTGACGAAACTGAGGTAGTTGGTTTCAATAATGTTTTGTACGTCCCTGCGCTATCTCACAATTTGCTGTTGGAAAAAAGAATTACCAACAGTGACAAAACGGGAATTCTTTTTTGAAAAAGTTATGCCGACGTTTTTGACATAGAATCCGGAAAAACCATATTTTTGGGATTTCGCAAAAATGGACTAATACAGGTAAAATATCGTGCATACTTGTCAAATGATCGAAAAATCCTAGCACATGCGGTGAAAACAAGACATCAAGTAGCGAAGGAGAGTAAAACATTATCTACTCCTGTGAAGGAAAGTTCGTCAATTGGCATTCAAATGGATGAGATACTAATGGCAAATGATGGCAATCCATTAACAGCTTCTGATTCAAATAAAATTCCTACAAAGCAACAAACTAAATATACCAAAACTGAAAAATGGCATCGCAGATTTGGCCATATTTCAGTTAAATACCTGAAACGTTTGCAGTCACGGGCACTGGGGATTCCGTCTTCAAAATTAGCTAATATTTTGATGAAGAATTGTCAAACTTGCATCAAATCAAAAAGTTTCCGTTTACCACACAATAAATCACGTGAGAAACTGACACGTTAGCTGGAAATGCTACATTCAGATGTGCTGGAACCAGGTTTTGTTACATCTGAAAATAAGCGGTACATAGTTACATTTATGGACGGATTTTCTGGCTATATTTGTCTGTATACAATGGCTAAAAAATCGGAAGTACCACACCTTTTTGCGCGTTACCATAAATGGAAAACAAATCGTTTCCCAAATGAACCAACAGCAACATTGAGATGTGACAACGCACGGGAATACATACAAAGAGATATGCAGAGATACTGTGAACAGGCTGGCATCGAAATAGATTCGGGTGTGCCATATTCACCTGAATTGAATGGACTTTCGGAGAAGAAGAATCGAAGTATTTTGGAATTAATACGTTGCTTACTTATTGATTCCAAACTTGATCAACGTTACTGGCCGTATGCAATGAAGGTTGCAGAGTGTAATGATAATTTCATATCATTCATAATATCTCTCTCTTATATATATATTTCACATATATATCAATCACCTAAAACAATTCTCATTATATTGACGTCATGTAAACAAGTTTTTACTTGCCTTTACTGACTCAGTTGTTCTACATTCAATGTTTATAAACAAACATAAATACACTTTTCATAACAACTCTTTTCTATGAAACTATTCTGCAGATATTGCAAATACCAAAAATCACCATTTATATCATTTCCTTAAACTCCAATTTGACAATATCTAAACTTGTATTGTCATAATTCTCCAATCATATCACTACCATTTCCACTCTCCAAGAAACCGCCATATTCTCCTCCCAAAACTTCTAGCTATAAAAACTCATGTAACCATGTACATTTTACCTTTTTCTATTAATCTTATTATTCCTACTGTAACTTACCTATGTAACTTACTATTTAGTATTTCACCGTTTTATATCTTGTTTAATACAACCTTTTATCATTTACGAGTATTTAATTATTTTGTAACTAATATTCTCGTTACACAGAGTATCTTCTAAATCGATCACCAACAAAGACGAATGCTGAATTTACAACACCATTTCAAGTACTGTTTGATCGGAAGCCTGATGTTTCAAATTTGCGGATTTTTGGTTGTGTTGGATTGGATCATCTTCCTAAGGAAATACGAAAACAAAGTAACACAAAGCAGAAGAACACTGGAAAAGTGAAGTTAAATGCCATGACGGAGCCAAGACTACTGGTGGGATATACAGAAACTGGTTATGAAATGTTAGATGTAAAAACCGATAAAACCATCATATCCGTGATGTTCGATTTCTAGAAGATAGAAATATTGCGAATTTTGACTTTGAGAGGGGAATAACAGTAAATAATGATGAAAAATCAGTCGATAACTTATCTGAGAATATTCCAACAGCGATGATTAGTGAAACAACGACAACTTCTAATGAATCTGACGATACTTCATCAAAAGCTGAATCAACGGCCACTGTGATCACAGAGGAACAAACAAATGATGAACAAATCACCGAGGCACTGAATACCAATGAAAACGATAAATTCTACGATGATCACACATATGCGTTTTCACTATTAGCATTATCAAGCCAACACTCACGAAAGAAAACGGGCTTATTTAGTGATTTTTTGCCGAAAACTTTTCATCAAGCCATAACTTGCGACGCACGCGATGAGTGGATTGCAGCCATCAACTGGGAATTTGATTCTCTTGAAGAACATGGCACATTTTCATTAGCTGAAACACCAAAGAATGTAAAATTGATCGATACAAAATGGTTATTTACCATTAAATTCGATGAAAACAGTGATGAATGCGCTAAAGCTAGATTGGTAGCTCGTGAATTCTGCAAGATATTTGATCGCCCAGAAACTGAAAAATACTCACCAGTATGCAGCATAGATGCCATTCGTCTATTTTTGTCTTTTGCAGAGTTGTACAATCTAGATCTAGTTCTAATCGACGTTACAACAGCTTTTCTGCATGGTGAAGTATGTGAAGATGTTTTTGTACGCATCCCTGATAGTATTGACGTAGATAAACAGCGTTTTGTTCTGAAATTAAACAAATCACCGTATGGATTACAAGCTGCGATTAGATGGTACGAGATGCTGAAGGAATCGATTAAACGTACTGGCTTTGTAGAGTCTGAATCTGATCGCTGCATGTATATACACCATTCAAAAAACGGAGGGATCTCTCTTCTAGTCTCACATGTCGATGATTTGTTATTTGCTACTAATGATGCAGATTTTGGTCAACATTTTCTAGATACCCTGGGTAATGACTATAAAATTAAATACACTCATGAACCTAATTATTATTTAGGTTTACGACTAGAAAGAGATCGCGAGAATAAAATACTTCGTTTGTCTCAAGAAAAATATATAGCAAAAGTTGTTGAAAATTACGGGATTGATATTAAAGCATGAGCCAATACGCCAATGAAAACAAATTTGGTTATCAATAAATCATCCTACCCGAATGATGACATGGAATTCAGAGGCATAATCGGCGCATTATTATACATCGCTCGTTATTCACGCCCTGACATTTGTTACGCGGTAAATAAGTTGGCTCAGTGTCAAGGATTTGTCACCAGCGAAATTAAAAATTACGCCAAACGTATTGTTAAATATTTATTAAATACTACCCACCTAAAAATGGAATATCACGGCGAAGACTCCGAACAACTGAGATGTTTCGTGGACGCATCATTTGCACCTGAACCAGACTGCCATTATATAACAGGCTAGTATTTTTTCACTGTGGGAACCCAATTGTATGGAATGCGAAAAAACAGACATTAATAACAATGTCATCTACAGCCGCTGAAATTGTTGCTGTATCGGATGCTATGGTTGAAATGATAATAATAAAATACCTTATTGAAGAAATTACAGGCAAATCTATTCCAATTGCAGTTCATGAAGATAATACGTCTGCTATCAAATGTCTTGAAGGATGCCAACAGCGTAGAATGCGTCATCTATTAATCCGGTCAAAAGTAATTCAACAGCTGGTACAGGATCAGGAAATAATTCTACTAGAAACCACAGGGAGTATGCAGATTGCTGATTTATTCACAAAGGCGTTAGATCGAAGTAAGTTTGAGAAGTTTCGACAATATTTGGTAAAATAAATAAAATCAAATTATTACATTAAATTTTTGTTTTATACGAAATTAACTTTGTTAGATTAATTAATATTGAAAGATCAAGAAAGGCATAAGTAATCATTTAATTATTAATTTGCATGAAATTCGTATAATTATCAATGTTATAGTTTTGAATTTGTAAATATATGTATACGGACACAGATTAAGAAGGTTGTCGGGGATTTTTCTGATAATCTGTCGCACGTATACATATATATGTTTGTTTACTTAAATATTTTGAATTGTGTAGTTTTTCTTTTTGGCCTTTCTTGATTGACTGTGTGACAACATAAGTGCTTCTAGAACTTAAGATGAATATTCTGGAAGACTGGAATATTTTCTAGTCTCTTTTTATATTGTAAGGTTGTTTCAGTTGCTCAATAAATACGATAAAGTGTAGTTGTTTTTTATTTACCATCATTGTAAGAACAAGAGCAGAAAATAGTGTTGTAACGGAAATCCCACCTCCTCTCATTCTTCATCATCATCACTATCACACTATATATATATGTCATACGTACACTCTCATCACGAAGTGTTTCCCCTTCTACTTTCGATCCGATATCGCTGTTGCTTCGCCATTTCATATTTCGTTTGTGAAATATATTTTAGTCGCTAATAAAGAGTCATAAAAGTAGAAAGTCTCAAGTTCTTTCGATCCTCATTCTGTACACCTCACATCATGGTAGCCATCGCTGTGGTAGAACTTTGAGGAGAGACTTAGAAAATTTAAATCGATGGAATAATTATTTTTTGAATTTAATTTACTGCTGTGCGTGAAATTTTTATGTTTTTTATTGAATAATACACGAAATAGTTATCGTGTTTTTCGAGAATTTTTTAACTCGAATTTTAATTTATTTTGAAAATTTAAAATTAAATTGAGAAACTAGAAGCTGAAGTTCCAGACTTAATAACGCTAATCCTGGAAGTCATCGAACGCTAAATCCAGAGGGACTGCCAAAGAGATCGTGAGAACAGCCAAAGGAAACCTGCTCCCATCATTGAGGACTCGTCGTAGATCCACACATCAAAGACCCAATTTTTTCGGCCAACACAAAGCAAAATTCAGGCAGGAAGTACGAAGGTAGACAGCGAAGTAAAAAAAAAAAAGACATAAATCGTTCATCGGCGCAGCAGGAATTATAAGGTAAAATTATTGTAAAGGTAATAATTGTTGAAATTAGTTATTTTTTCATATTTTGTGATTATACTTGAGCTGAGACTAAAACAGTAAAAATTAATTAAAATTTTTAAGTCCCAAACAATAAATTTATCTGAAAGAAAAATTGGTGAATACAATATAGAAAAGAAGGATTTAGAGGAATTAGTAAAAAAGTTTAAAGGAGAAAAAGTGGTTGATCTCAAAATAGAAATTTATAATTTACTCTACGTTAAATATTTTACAGGTGAAATAATATTAGAATCGTTTGTGATAGACATATCAGGGAGAATTGAGGAGATTAGTAGTTTAAAATATTGTTGTAACGGAAATCCCACCTTCACTCATTCTTCATCATTATCATCACGATCACTATATATATATGTCATACGTACACTCTCGTCACGAAGTGCTTTCCCCCTACTACTTTCGATCGTACATTGCTGTTGCTTCGCCATTTCATATTCTGTTAATATTGTATTATTCATTCGTGTAATAAACCTCCAGATTATTAGAAGTCTCAAGTTCTTTCAATCCTCGTTCTGTACGCCTCACATCATGGTAGCCATCGCTGCGGTAGAACTATGAGGAGAGACTTAGAAAATTAAACAAATGAAATAATTTTTTTTTGAATTCATTTACTGTTGCGCGAAAATCTTTTCATGTTTTCTGTTGAATTATACAAAATAGTTACCGGTTTGTTTTCGAGAAGTTTAACTCGAAATATAATACATTTTTAATTTTTGAAAAATTCAAAATTAAATAAAAATTTGAAGCTGAAGTTCCCGACTTAATAACGGCCGATCCTGAAAGTCATCGAACGCTAAATTCAGGAAGGACCGCCAAAAAGATCGAGTGAACAGCCCAAGGAAACCTGCTCCCGTCGTCGAGGACTCATCGCAGATCCACACATCGAGGACCCAATTTTTCGGCCAACTCCAAACCAAAATTAAGCAGGCAGTACAACGGTGGACAGCAGAGTGCAGAAAACTGAAATTATTCGTCGGCGCAACAGAAAAAAGTAACGTACAATTTTCAAATTTTGTAAAGGTAATATTCATTGAAGTTAGTTATTTTTCGTGATTGTATAATTTTATTTTGAACTGAGCCCAATAGAAAAATTGAAAATTATAAATTTTTTATGCCCCCTATAATAAGTTTGTGCGAAGGAAAATTAGGAGAATACAATATTGAAAAGGAGGAACTGAAAGAATTAATTAATAAATTTGAAGGCGAAAAAGTAATAGATATAAAAATTGAAACTTACAACTTACCCTACGTCACATATTTTACTGGGGAAATAATATTAGAGTCCTTTGTAGTAGATATATCTGGAAGAATAGAAAACATTAGTACCTTAAAATATATTAAAATTTTGGAATCCTCAGTAAATTATTTTTCAAACAGAATTTACAGTTCAGAAAAATCAAAAGAAAAATTTATGAATAGATTTTTTAATTAATAAACAACAACAAAAACTGGAGGATATCGAAAGAAAGAAAATTGAAAATAAAGAAAAAGAAAAAATAATTAAAAAAATTGAAAAGGAATCGATAGAGAATAAAAAATACATAGCTGTCATTAATATCGAAAAAAGTGTGTTAGGATTTCGAAAAATTAAAGAAAATATGGCATCCCAAAACGAAATTAAACCTATACAAGCGCCATTGGGAAAAGTGTTTAATGGAAAGTATTACTTAGATTGGCGAAGAATGATAATTTCGGCTATTAGGGGAGCCGGGTATTATGATATTTTCGGAGAACATGAATACCTGCAATTATATATTGAACATATAGACGACCTAAATTTTCGTCCCGAAAAAGATATGATAAGCTATTGTAAAATGCAAGACAATGCAAAAGCATTTATACTGGAAAGAGTGTCGAATGAAATAACAAAACAAATAAGGGATTGTAATACAGCGATATTAATGTTAAAAAAACTGGATAATATTTATGGTACGAAAACTTCCGTCACAGCGAATATAGCGAAGGCAAAATGGACTGAGTTTAGATTTCAACCAGGGGGAAATATGAAGGGTCTCTTAAAAAAATGGGATGAATTAGTAACCGACGTAAGAGATAGCGGTAAAGAAGTCACTGAATTGGAAGAATTAGAGAATCTGCAATTAGCTTTATGCTATGAACAAGCAATTGCGAAAATTCAATATGAAAATTTACCTTCAAACGAAAAAAATTTAGATAATTTTAAAAGAATATTAAGGGAAGACTCTGATCAAAAATTCAGAGATCAAACTTTGAAAAAACAAAATGGTAATAATAACCAAATAAATAATAATTATAGAAACAATAATAATAATTACAATAGGAATAATTACAGGGGTAGATATAATAACTATAGAGGTAGAAATAATTATAGAGGAAACGGCAATGGTCGTAATGGTTATACAAATAGTAATCGAAATAATTTTAATAATAATAGTAATGGTAATAATAATGAAACAAACCAGAACCAGAATAATAACTCGAATAATAATGGGAACAATAGTAATGGAAATTATAGAGGAAATAGTTACAGAGGTAACTCGAATTATAGAGGCAATAATTATAGAGGTAACAATTATAGAGGTAATAATAGGAATAATTATCAGAATAATAATCCAAAATGTTACAAGTGTGGGCAATTTGGCCATATAGCGCAAAATTGCAATAATAATAATTCACAAGAAAATAATAATAATAATAATAATTTTAATAATAGTCAGGGAACTTATCCCCCAAAAGCTAATACAACCCAACCGAACTCCAATAAAAAAGAGAATTCGGAACAGCAAGTGAAGATGTCTTGTATGGTGAAAAAGTTCAATAAAAATAATAATGAATGGTTGTTGAACGAACTAATAAATAATAATAAAAATAATAAATATGAAAATTATGATATATTAAATCACAAAGCAATTTTGGATGGAGCTGCAGAAGTGCATTTGACATCTGACTTGGACAAATTAGTCGATGTTAAAAAATTTGTGACTCCAATAAAATTGCAATGTGCTGGTAAAAATACTTTCTTATATGCTACTCACACAGGGAGAATGGTGATCAAAGTCGAAAACTATAACAGAGTTCAATCATTGATAGAATTAAATGATGTTCATTATGTGCCCGATTTAAACCTAGACATTATTTCAGCAATAAAAATTACAAACACAGGTATGATCAATATTGATCAACAGAAGGATATTGCTAATATATATTTTATTGAAAATGCAGAAATAATAATGACTGCGAAAAAAGAAGAGGGAATATTTTATATATATTATAATATTAAAAATAATAATAAAAACATTATTAATAATATGAATAATAATGAAAATAATATGATATGTGCCCCCGTCACTCAAAATATAGATGATGAATGGGATGACTTTACCGTAGAATTAGAAATTCAGGAAGATGACGATAATAAGGAATCACCTGAGGGGGGTGAAGAGGAAGAAATAAGAGATGACAATAATGAAATTGAGGAAATACCTCAAAACCCATAAATAAATAATAATATTAATAAAAAATTAATCATACATAGGAGACTAGGGCATTTGAATGCCAGATATCTACAAAAACTAAAAAATTTAGCAGTAGGCATTCCCGATAATATAAATTTTAGGGATGAAGATTTTTTGAATTGTCAAATATGTTGTTTAGCAAATAATACGAGGTTGGGACATAATGGTATTAGAACTAAACCAACTCGAAAATTAGAAGTGGCATCCTCAGATATTATGGGTCCATTTACGCCCTCAGTAGCGAATCAGAAATATATCTTAACCTTTATAGATCATTTCTCAAAATATACCTTCGTAATGCCTATTGTTAGCAAAAGTCAAGTAACAAATGAATTTAAAAATATTATAGTATCCATGAAAAATAAATTTCCGGAGTACCCCATAGGGACTATTAGGTGTGATAATGCCAAGGAATATACTGATATAAAAATAATAAATTATTGCAAAGAGGTTGGCATAACAATGGATTATGTGGTGCCATATTCTCCAGAATTAAATGGTGTTGCCGAAAGGCAAAATCAAACTTTAATGAGGAGAGTACGGGCCATGCTAATTGATGCCAACCTTGATATAAAATATTGGTCTTATGCTGTGGTAACAGCGGCCTATTTAATTAATAGATCCCCCACGAAAGCGAATGAGGGATATAGAACACCCTATGAACTGTTCTATGGGATAAAACCAAACCTTAAAAATCTAAAAGTCTTTGGAGCATTGACCTACAGACATATTCCTGTAGAAGTCAGAAAGCAAAATGCCACTAAAGCCAAAGCAAAATCGAAAAAACAAAATTGACCCAAAGCTAGCACATAGAGCGGAGAAAAATATAATGATGGGTTATACAAATACAGGATATTGTCTTAAAGACCCCTATAATACAAAATCATATATCTCATGTGATGTTAAGGTAGATGAAACCCAGAATATAAAATCATTACTGATAAATAATAAACCATTAGTAATAAAGTCATCAGATTACGAGTATGATTTGGGGATAATTAATCCTGTAGTCATGAATATAAATATAAGATATAATAAAATATATATAGAAGATAACATACCAAAAAATTATTCTGAAATAGAAATAAACCCTTTTAGAGATGATTGGATCAGAGCCATAAATGATGAATTTAATTCTCTCGATGATATGAATGTGTGGGAAATAGTCGACTATGATCGCCAAAAACTCATAGATACAAGATGGATTTTCACAATTAAATTTGATGAATTTGGAAATCCAAAACCCAAGGCAAGACTTGTAGCAAGAGGTTTTAAGGATAGAACCGAGTATGGTATTGCTGAAACCCATGGCCCTGTGGCATCAGTAGGAACAATAAGATCCTTACTATCTATAATAAATAAAGAAAAATTAATTATGGTGCAGTATGATGTAAAAACTGCATACTTAAATTCACCAATTATTAAACCCATTTTTGTGAGAAGACCTGAAGGTGTGAATATCAATACGAATCAGGTGTGGGAATTGAAAAAGTCTATATATGGACTAAAAACGTCTAGTAAGTCATGGTATGACCTGTTGGATGCAAAGGTAAGGGAGATGGGCTTTACTAAAACTAAAAGCGATAGATGCTTATACACGATAATTAATAATAATGAAAAAATATATTTTTTAACATATGTGGATGACATATTGATCGCATCAAACTTACAGTCATCAATCACAAAAATAAATGAGGAACTACAAAAAGACTTTACGATTACCATAATAAATAACCCAAGATTTTTTGTGGGATTAGAAATAACTAGAGATATAGAACATAATACAATAATACTTTCCCAATACAAACATATAGATAAAATATTAAAAAAATTTGGAATTTCGGAGTTAAAAAATACGAACACTCCGATGGAAACGGGACTAAAGTTGGACAAAATTGAAGGTGGCATAGATGACACCGAATATAGGTCAATGATAGGTGGATTGCTATACTTAGCGAGACTTACAAGACCAGACATATTATTCCCGGTAAATTTTTTATCCCGCTTTCAAAATAATTCTAACAACACATTAAAAAACTATGTAAAAAGAATTTTCAAATATATTAATACTACGAAAAATTATAATATAATATATAGATCGAAAGGGGATGGTATACAGGCCTATATTGATGCCTCATATGCACCCCAAGTAGATGAAAATAATATAGATCTAAATAATTTAGGAAAAGGGAAATCCATAACTGGATTTATGATATTTTCTTATGGGGATTTGGTAGAATGGAATTGCGGCAAGCAAACCATTCATGCATCGTCTAGCACAGCAGCTGAAATAATTGCAGTTTATGATGCACTCGATACCATAAAAGTCATACAAAATATAAATTACGAAATTTTAGGTGAAAAATTAAGTGTGGATATAATGGAAGATAATATCTCAACACAAAAAATATGTTCAGGGGGTAGTCAGAAAAAGTCGAGAGCCCTAATGATCAAATGCTACTCAATTTTGGAGGCATTTGAAGAAAAAATAATATTTTTTAGGACTGTAAGCTCCGAAAATCAGTTGGCAGATATTTTGACAAAATCATTGGATCGTTCAAAGTTCGAAAATATAGTTGTCAAAATATTAAACGAAACAAATATCTATACATAATATAATATAAAAATAATTCATTTATTTCAAAGTCATAATATGTCTCAGCATTTACCATTTCAAAGTACAAGTCGTCCCAAGTCCAAAATATAGGTCGTAACATGAAAAAAGATGCTTAAAAGTTAACCTTCAATTACTGCAAAAAAAATTAGTACGCAACAAAGCCATTTACCAGAAAATACTTGTAACAGATAAATACCCGACCTCTTAAAAATGTGAACAAAAGAAAAAGCAAAAAAATCGAACAGGAATAAACCCTACAATTCACATAATAAAAACCCTATACATTTTTAAACAACCGTGAGAGAAATACACGTAATATTCCCACACGAAATAGTGAAAAGAACTCTCCGACAATAAATACAATAAAGATTAAACCCATTACATGACCGCAAAACAAGATAAGTCGAAAATGTTCCTTTATCACATTACACTTTAAGCGCCAGTTCAAATACAATAGCAATACACAAAAGATAATAAGCGATGCGATGAATATTATACTACAATCTTTTTCATGTCACACGTTTAAGATAAAATACGAAACGTAACGTTCCTTTGAATTCGATCAACTTCTAATCGGAAATACCATATTATATATATTTTTTTCTATTTCTTTTTCTTTATGTATACGTGAATATTTTTTCTTCTCGAATTCTTTTTCTAATTTTTTTTTTCCTAATCAAAAGACATAACAATTAAATCACACGTTACCTATAATAAAATAATATTTTGCATGTTACCAATTTTATATTATTATAATATTTTTTTACAATAATTTTTTTTTACATATTATATATTATCATTGAATATTTTATGCATGTTACCATATTTATTTATTTGTTTATTTTATAATTTTATTTATTCTCGAAGCACAGCACAACAAAAATTTATTTTGAAACTTAGTTACCATAATATTTAAATAATACGATGTCAATATTTTTATTTTTTTTTGAAATTTTTTATTACGCATATGTCATTTTGTAGTTAATATTTTTCTTGTATAAACAATAATAATTCGTTTACTTTCAGCGTCAAACATGATGAAGAACTCATTCGATAAAATTTCAGGGGGGTGTTGTAACGGAAATCCCACCTTCACTCATTCTTCATCATCATCATCACGATCACTATATATATATGTCATACGTACACTCTCGTCACGAAGTGCTTTCCCCCTACTACTTTCGATCGTACATTGCTGTTGCTTCGCCATTTCATATTCTGTTAATATTGTATTATTCATTCGTGTAATAAACCTCCAGATTATTAGAAGTCTCAAGTTCTTTCGATTCTCGTTCTGTACGCCTCACATCAAATATATTAAAATTTTAGAATCTTCAGTAAATTATTTTTCGAGCAGAATTTATAGTTCTGAAAAATCGAAAGAGAAATTTATGAACAGATTCTTTAATTAATTAAATAATAAAAACTGGATAAAAAAGGAAATAGTGAAAAAGAAGATTTAATTAAGAAAATTGAAAAAGACTCAATAGAAAATAAAAAATACACACCTGTTATTAATAAAGAAAATAGTCTATTAGGATTTCGTAAAACAGAGGAAAATATGGCATCCCCGAGTGAAATTAAACCCATACAAGCACCCCTGGGAAAAGTTTTTAATGGAAAATACTACTTAGACTGGCGTAGGATGATTATTTCAGCCATCAGGGGAGCTGGATATTATGATATTTTTGGGGAACACGAATTTTTACAACCATATATCAATAATATAGATGACCTTAATTTTCAACCTGATAGAAATATGATGAACTATTGCAAAATGCAAGATAATGCTAAGGCATTTGTGTTAGAAAGAGTATCAAATGATATAACAAAACAGATAAGGGACTGTAATACAGCAATATTAATGCTAAAAAAATTGGATAATATTTATGGCACGAAAACTTCGGTCACAGCCAATATGGCAAAAGCAAAATGGTTAGAATTCAGGTTTCAACCAGGCGGAAACATGAAAGGTTTTTTGAAGAAATGGGATGAACTGGTAACAGATGTAAGAGATAGTGGGAAAGGAGTTACTGAAACAGAAGAGTTGGAAAATTTGCAATTAGCATTATGTTACGAGCAAGCAATTGCAAAGATACAATATGAAAATCTACCTCCTAATGAAAAAAATTTAGACAATTTTAAAAGAATATTGAGAGAGGACTCTGACCAAAAATTTAGGGATCAGACCTTGAAAAAACAAAATAATAATAATAATCAATCCAACCACAATTATAGGAATAATGGAAATAATAATAATAATAGATATAATTATAGAGGAAGATATAATAATTATAGAGGAAGATATAATAATTATAGAGGTAGAAATAATTACAGGGGAAATAATAATAATTATAATAACTTTAGAAATGGAAATAGAAATAATTTCAATGGTAATGGCTAGAACGGTAATACCAATGGTAATGGAACCGACCAGAGCCAAAGTAATGGTACTAATAACAATAATAATAGTAATGGTAATTACAGGGGAAATAATTATAGAGGCAATCCAAATTACAGAGGAAACAACTATAGAGGTAATGGGAGAAATAATAATCAAAATAATCCAAAATGTTACAAGTGTGGACAATTTGGGCACATAGCACAAAATTGTACCAATAACAATCCTCAAACGAATAATAGCAACAATAATACGAATAGTAATCAGGGTAATTATCCACCAAAAATAAATACAAGTCAAGCAAATAACAATAAAAAAGATAATTCAGAACAGCAGGTGAAAATGTCCTGCATGGTAAAAAAATTTAAAAGTAACAATAATGAATGGTTACTAAATGAATTAATTAATAATAATAAACACAATAATAATGAAAATTACGAAATATTAAATCATAGAGCAATTTTAGATGGGGCTGCAGAGGTACATTTAACGTCCGATCTTGATAAATTAGTAGATATTAAGAAATTCGTAACCCCAATCAAATTGCAATGTGCGGGAAGAAATACCTTTTTATATGCCACACATACAGGTAGAATGGTGATCAAGGTCGAAAATTCCAATAAAATTCAATCATTGATAGAGTTAAATGACGTCCATTATGTGCCGGATCTAAATTTAGATATTATTTCAGCTATTAAAATAACAAATACTGGAATAATTAATATTGATCAGCAAAAAGAAATTGCAAATATCTATTTTATTGAAACTGCAGAAATAATCATAACTGCGAAAAAAGAAGAGGGAATATTTTATATATATTATAATGTAGAAAAAAAAAAAAGATAATAATAATAGTACCAAAAAAATATAATATGTGCCCCCATTACTCAAGATATGAATGATGAATGGGATGATTTCACAGTAGAACTGGAAATTCTTGAAGAAGAAACTAATAATGAACCATCTCAGGGGGGTGAAAATGAGGAAATAATAATTGAAAATAACGAAAATAATAATAACAATAATAAATCACAAACGAATAATAATACAAATAAAAAATTAATAATACATAGGAGATGTGGGGACTCATCGGTATGAGGTGTAGGGGCTCGGGACCCCCGACGACAGTCGCCGCCCCATAGGGCAGGCAACTTATCGTCCTTGCGACGTTAAACGAACACACGAAATTACGTTCGATCGTAATTACCTGCGAATACTTGCAGATAATGTACGAGTACGAATCGTGACGTCATCCATCAATCAATGTCACGATTCGTACACGAACCGGCCAGCCGCCACCTACGATAGTAGGGGATGATGCGACCTGGCCGTACTTAAACAACGTACGTATTTT